>BSBM01000093.1:70125000-71325000 GCA_027924585.1 Larix kaempferi
AAAATAAGTTTTCATGTAAGGTGGAGCTTGGAGATAATACCACCTATTCGATCCAAGGCATTGGATCCACTTCTTTTCAGTTGGATTTAGGAGATGTATTGCATGTGGATGAAATTATGTTTGTCCCTGGATTGAAGAAGAACCGCCTATATGTTTCGGTTGTAGAAGATAAAGGATTCAAAGTTATCTTTATGGACAACAAAGCGTTCATGTGGCCCAAGCATGAAGACTTGTACTTTGCATCGGTGACTGTAGTTAGAGAGGGAGGTCTATACAAAGTTCCTAGAAAACTCATTCAAGCCATGATCCATGACACATTCAGTCCTTGTGAGTTGTGGCATAGAAGGCTTGGTCGTCTCCATTTCAAAGCGCTACCCAGATTGCAAAAGATGGTGAAAGGTATGCCCATGTTTAAATGGATGTGAAGATTGTCTTCCTCAATGGTGAGGTTGAGGAAGAGGTTTACATATAGAAACCTGAGGGGTTTGTAGTTCATGGGAAGGAGCCCCATGTATGCAAAATTAAGAAATCCTTGTATGGGCTTAAGCAGGCCCCGAGGGCTTTCTATTCAAGGATTGGCAGCTATCTTCTGAGCATGGGCTTCTCCAAAAGTGAAACTAACCCTAACTTGTACTTCAAGTTAGTGAAGAACCAACCATTGATCTTGGTTCTCTATGTTGATGACTTGTTCCTTATTGGAGAGGAACAACAGATAGCTCGGTGCAAAAGGGAGCTCACTTCTGAGTTCGAAATGAAAGACTTAGGTCTTATGCATTATTTTCTTGGTCAAGAAGTTTGGCAAAAGAAAGATGGGATCTTTCTTTCTCAAGGAAAGTACACAGTTGATGTATTGCGAAGATTTGGTATGACGGACTGTAAGTCCATGTCTACTCCTATGGTGTCCAATCTAAAGAAGCAATATGAGTCAGATTCTGAATCAGATCTAGTGGATCCTACCATGTATAGACATCTCATTGGTTCCTTGATGTATTTGATACATAGTAGATCAAACACATGTTATGCAGTGAGTATATTGAGTCAGTTCATGTCTGAGCCAAGACATAGACATTGGGTTGCTGCCAAGCATGTGCTTAGATACCTTCTAGGTATTATTGCTTGTGGACTCAGAAATGCTTCCAGTGGTGGAGTGATGTTACATGGATATGCTGAATCCAACTGGGGTGGTAGTATTGTGGACCAAAAGAGTACATCAGATTTTGTTTTAGCTTGGGATCAGCTATGATCTCTTGGTCCAGTAGGAAGCAGGGCTTCGTAGGCTAGAGTACTACATAAGCAAAGTATATTGCAGCTAGTACCACCTACCGAGAAGTTGTGTGGCTTAGGAAGCTACTTGTTGGATTGTTCGGTGAGAAGCTTGAGACTACAGCCATTCACTCTAACAATAAGAGTTGCATTAAGCTCTCAAAAAACCCTGTGTTTCATGATAGATCGAAACAAATGGAGATGAAGTATCACTACATTAGAGACATGGTCCAGAGAGGTGTCATAAGACTTCAGCACATTGCTACTAGTGAGCATATTGCAGATATGTTGACTAATCCTCTATCTGTAACGAAGTATAGGTACTTATTGTTAAAATTCAATATGCTAAGACAGAAAATAGCAGCATTACATTCCATTTCACAATAATAGCATATACAGGATCACTGAAGAAACAACAAGCATAGCATAAACACAAGAGACAGAGATTTATCCTGGGAAACCCTCATGGGGTAGAAAACCCAGCAAAGCTTCCTCAATATAGATGACCAGCAATATACAAAGATGCAAACCCTGAGCATAAGCTCCTTCTCCTCCATAGCAGACCTCTCCTCCACAAATGCGCCTTTCTCAAGTGAGTGAGTGTGTGTAATGAGGAACACACCTCCTCTATTTATACACTACTCTGATATGTATTTTACACAAGTACACGTAGGCTCGTATTTAACCAATAGGTTAAATACCCCACTACAACTAACTGGGCCGACCCCTCTAGGGTGGTCTAATAACCCTTTGACCCACATAACACATACAGGGCCGACCCCTACTAGGGAAGTCTAATAACCCGAGTTACCACATTCCGACGGAGGAATAAACATCTCCGGATATACAATAAGATCTTCACGGAGGAATGAAACATCTCCGGAATAATAAAGTACAAATATAATATTCTTTGAAGTTACAATATCTTAACACTCCCCCTTAACGAGAAGGATATTATAACAACATTTGCACGAGCAAGGAGTCATCAACATCATATATGATACATCTATAAATCATTGGAAGCTTTCTTCAATTTGTCTTCATCAGTAACTCAAACAGTTACTGGTACATCAATGTCAACATCAATATCAGCATTACGATCATCAGCATCGTAATCACACGATCAGCAGCATCATCATCACACTATCAACAGCAGCACGATCAGCATCGTCATCATACGATCATCAGCATCGTCATCACACAATCATCAGCATCGTCATCACACGATCATCAGCATCGTCATCACACGATCATCAGCATCGTCATCATACGATCATCAGTATCGTCATCAGCATCGTCATCACACGATCATCAGCATCGTCATCATACGATCATCAGCATCATCATCACACGATCATCAGCATTGTCATCACACGATCATCAGCATCGTCATCACACGATCATCAACATCATTATCATACGATCATCAGTATCGTCATCAGCATCGTCATCACACGATCATCAGCATCGTCATCAGCATCGTCATCATACGATCATCAGCATCATCACCGCACGATCATCAGCATCGTCATCATACGATCATCAGCATCGTCATCATATGATCATCAGCATCGTCATCATACGATCATCAGCATTGTCAAGGAATGATGTAAACCAGTCATGTACCTTTTGAACCGAAGTCCAGGGACGATCCAGTCCTATCATTATCGAAGACATACGTCTACGGCTCTTCTTTCGGACTTAAGTCCAGGAATGATCCAATCCCTTCATTATCGGAGACATACGTCTACGGCTCTTCTTTCGGACCGAAGTCCAAGAATGATCCCAATCCCTTCATTATCGGAGACATACGTCTACGGCTCTTCTTTCGGACCGAAGTCCAGGAATGATCCCAATCCCTTCATTATCGGAGACATACGTCTACGGCTCTTCTTTCGGACCGAAGTCCAGGAATGATCCCAATCCCTTCATTATCGGAGACATACGTCTACGGCTCTTCTTTCGGACCGAAGTCCAGGAATGATCCCAATCCCTTCATTATCGGAGACATACGTCTACGGCTCTTCTTTCGGACCGAAGTCCAGGAATGATCCCAATCCCTTCATTATCGGAGACATACGTCTACGGCTCTTCTTTCGGACTGAAGTCCAGGAATGATCCCAATCCCTTTATTATCGGAGACATACGTCTACGGCTCTTCTTTCGGACCGAAGTCCAGGAATGATCCCAATCCCTTCATTATCGGAGACATACGTCTACGGCTCTTCTTTCGGACTGAAGTCCAGGAATGATCCCAATCCCTTTATTATCGGAGACATACGTCTACGGCTCTTCTTTCGGACCGAAGTCCAGGAATGATCCCAATCCCTTCATTATCGAAGACCTCACGTCTACGGCTCTCTTTAGGACTGAAAGTCCAGGGATGATCCCAATCCCCTCAACTGTCCACTAAGGACTTCATTCTCGGAGACCTCACGTCTACGGCTCTCTTTAGGACTGAAAGTCCAGGGATGATCCCAATCCCCTCAACTGTCCACTAAGGACTTCATTCTCGGAGACCTCACGTCTACGGCTCTCTTTAGGACTGAAAGTCCAGGGATGATCCCAATCCCCTCAACTGTCCACTAAGGACTTCATTCTCGGAGACCTCACGTCTACGGCTCTCTTTAGGACTGAAAGTCCAGGGATGATCCCAATCCCCTCAACTGTCCACTAAGGACTTCATTCTCGGAGACCTCACGTCTACGGCTCTCTTTAGGACTGAAAGTCCAGGGATGATCCCAATCCCCTCAACTGTCCACTAAGGACTTCATTCTCGGAGACCTCACGTCTACGGCTCTCTTTAGGACTGAAAGTCCAGGGATGATCCAATCCCCTCAACTGTCCACTAAGGACTTCATTCTCGGAGACCTCACGTCTACGGCTCTCTTTAGGACTGAAAGTCCAGGGATGATCCAATCCCCTCAACTGTCCACTAAGGACTTCATTCTCGGAGACCTCACGTCTACGGCTCTCTTTAGGACTGAAAGTCCAGGGATGATCCAATCCCCTCAACTGTCCACTAAGGACTTCATTCTCGGAGACCTCACGTCTACGGCTCTCTTTAGGACTGAAAGTCCAGGGATGATCCAATCCCCTTCTGTATTCTCATCTATACAAGAGCAGTTATCACAGTAGCATGTATTCTCACCAATACATCAAAACATGTATACATCACAACTCGCATGTATTCTTACTAATACATCAAAACATGTATACATCACATCTAGCATGTATTCTTACTAATACATCAAAACATGTATACATCACACAAAAACATGTATACATCACAACTAGCATGTATTCTTACTAATACATCTAACATCAAAACATGTATACATCACAACTAGCATGTATTCTTACTAATACATCAAAACATGTATACATCACACAAAAACATGTATACATCACAACTAGCATGTATTCTAAGTATAAGAGTCCTAAATCTAAATATTTCTAAGTAACTGGGTGTAGGGAACAGGTTACCTCATCAACGACCTTGTTGTTTGATGAGACAATCTCATCAGAGTGACTATACTACTCCCCCTTTCGAGGAGGGTCCTTTTGAACTACACCAAGCTTGTCTCGGAAGTATTCAAACTTCACTCGAGACAGAGGTTTGGTTGGTAACTTCTTCACTTGACGTAGAGGCTTGGTTAGTACAACGGTAACCTGTTACAAATTCAAACTTTTAGAGTTCCTTTCTGTGTCATATCTTGTTAGTTCCCTATGTTCTTTGATTTATCATGGAACACTAGATTCTATGTCATCTTGATACAACTCTAATTATCACATAGGATCTCAGTTGGTTCTATCTCTAAGTCAAACAATCCTAAAGCCAAACTTCTTCACAACTAGCAGAGCAAGCAGCCATATATTCCGCTTGTGCTGAGAGTCACACTAGACTGCTTCCAGCTAAACCACGAGATCATGGCTAATCCCAGACAATAACATCCTCTCGATGTGTTCTTCTTGTCTGATACACTTCCTGCCCAAACAGAATCTGAATAGCCATCTGAAGTCATGATCTTCAAGATAGCATAGATCAAATTCTATCGTGTCCTTTATGTGCCTCATCACATACTTTGCAACTATCAGGTAAACACATCTAGTTTCCACTAGATACTAACTCCTAGTATATGTTAGATATATCAAAGACCCAATAATTTGACTGTACAGAGTTATATCCACTAACTCTGATGAGTTATCCCCTAACAACTTCAAGCTAGAATCCATAAGAGTGGCCATTCCAACACCTCAAGTCATATTTCTCATCATACTTTCCCTGGTTGAGAAATATTCCTTCTGAGCCTTGCCATACTTCCAGACCTAGGAAGTAAAGCATTAATTTGAGATCTTTCATTTTTCATTTCTGCATTGAATGATCTTCTGCATATCTATCTGTGCCATCTCTCGTTAGATGGGTCTACTGAAATGAGCCTCAATATCATTCGAACTCTGTGGTGAGTTCCTTCTTGCATCCATGTCATATGTGTATCATATTCAACCTTGTAGCAAAGGTTGAGATCCACATCACCCATATTAAGCTTATCAAATTATTATCGATCCTAGGTACCTATACAGAACCTGATTCATACTTCTTCTTTAATTACACCATACTTGGAGCAAACATCTTGTCGTGATTCTCTTCCCCTTTCTAAGAGAATCTTCTAGCCATGAGCCTTCTATATTTTGTTTGATTTGTAAATCTTCTTGTTTGAACATCCACCACTTGTACGGTGTCCATGACCTTTCCTACAAATCAAAATTAAGTACATGATTAGTAATACTTCATAATCATCAAAAGATAACCCATTATGCATACAGATATCATTTACATAGTGATGCAACTATTTTGACCAATACTTTGGCACAACACTTTCCCATATCCTGTATGCATACAGTGGCTATCTAGATGCCTTCCATCTCTACCAGAACATACTATCGAGAGTGTGCACAACTCTCAGCATGTCAGCAAAGAGGTTTCATTCTAGACAAGCAACAATGGAATGTTTGTCCAAACATATGCACATTAGTTGTATACTGTTCAATGCTCTATGAATGTTTACACTCAGCATTATATATTCTAGGAATACAAATATGCATGCAGGCAATATCATTACTATTTCAAATAGCAACTCAAATACTTATCTTTTATGTTTGTGTGGCTGCCTCCCGCTTGATCTTCTGTATGTCTTTTGAACTTCTATTCATTCTGTACCACTGTGCATGCTCAAGAGACATCCTCATGATCTCATACACAAACATACACTCATTAGTATATTCTAAATGCTATCAAAACATTATAGTACTAAATAATCTTGAAAACGTATAGTCATGATTATAGTTAATAAACATTAGTATTCAAGATTTCAGGGAAGTCTTCTTTTACTTATGCATATCATTGATAAAAGATATAATATGCATAATCCCTTGATTACTAACTTTATGAATAAGCATAACCAATCATTCCAAGTATACTTATATAAGGGATCCTAACACAAGGTAAGATTCATGGGAAACATACCTGGATTAGTATACCTACTTGGTTATGTACAACATACCTAAACAACCTCTTCAATGATTTAGAGATCCTGAGCTAGAACCTACATGTCTCATAGGTTAAGCATAATATAACAAAGTCATACATACCTCGTAAGTAGAACAAAGATTATGGATGAGTCTTTGTCTTCATGTTTTCATGGTCATGGAGCCTGATTTGTCTTTTGTGATGTACCTGTATCTTGTTAGCAGACAACCTCAACCTCACACAACACCATAATGCATTAGTACAATCATAAGTGTCAACACCCTAACCAATGAATATCTTCTATCATGCATTCATAATTTTGTTAAGGTGATACAACAAATCTAAAATCAAGATTGTACTAACTGTAATAACATGAAGACAAACATACCATAAACTTAATCATGAACAAATCTCAAAACATACCTCGATGAGTCATACCTATCGAGATCGCTTGTAATCTCCTTATGTAAAGCCTTAACCTCATCTCCCTCTGAAACATGAACTCCTTCACTTATGTAGGTGACCAATCCATCTTCTTCTAGGATTAACTCTATCCACTTGATTTGCAAGAACTGGACCTGGAGCTGGATATGGGTTTGTCAGAGAAATCCCAAAAATTCAAACTTTGAATTTCAGACTTCTGAAAGGATAGAAATATGCGCCTTGATGAGCTGATCAAACTGATATATTTAGAATTTGAAAACTGCAAAGTTTTACTCCTCAATTTTGCCTTTGAAACTTTCGGATTCACTGGACGTGACCCTGAACTCGGGTTTGATGAAGCCCATCAAAAAGTTTGATCCAAAGCTCTAAGCTTCTATTTTTCTGAGGAGCTTCCAGCCGTGGTCACAGATTTCAAAAATTCCCATTTTTACAGAAGCCCTAATTTTCCACTTTTCTGATCAAAGTCCCGAACTAGGGTCTAATCAAGCCCGGCCTTCTGCCCAACCAAAAATTCTGATCTTGGTCTCTAAATTTCTATTTTGATGAGTAGCATCCAGCCGTGGTCTCCGATTACAAAAATTCCAACTTTCTTCAAAGCCCTAAATTTCGGAAGCCATGAATGAGGGTACCAAAAAATAATTCTGTTTTGACAGAAATATGTACTTGATTGTTTCTGGTGTCACTCCGAAATTTTTGATCCACAGGGTCTGAAAACGTTTTCTGAGATAGCCTGACCTGTTAGCTTTCCATCCTGACAGGTCTGACTTCAATTGGATGTTCTGAGAGAGAGTTATGCCAAATGTCGCAACGTGACCTGTTTTGGGAAAATACAGGAGAGCAAACTTGTACGGCATGCCACGTGTCACTGTTTGACCTTCGGCCTCTGAAAAAGTTTTCTGAGATAGCTCGGCCTGTTATCTTTCCATTCTGACAGGTCTGACCTCAATTGGATTCTCTGAGAGAGAGTTATGCCAAGTGTCGCAACGTGACCTGTTTATGGGATAATACAGGAGAGCGAACTTGTACGGCGTGCCGCGTGCCACTGGTTCAACTTCGGCCTCTGAAAAAGTTTTTTGAGATAGTACAGTCTGTGTACTACCTATCACTTTTCACGAAATTTCATTTGGAGCTTCCTAGCCCAAGTTATGACCTTTTTTCCAAGGTCACCTGATTTTGACTCAGATCTGGAAGAGGCAGAAACCCTATATTGTACAGATCATAAATCACAAAGTACAACGAATTAGAGGTTGTCCTTTGGACACAAGGTACCTGGAGATCTTATCTTCGTCCTGTAACAATTTCAGATCCGAAAACTTCGCCAAAACGGATTTATAGCGAAAGTGCTACGATGACTGGTTTTTGCTATGTAAAACCCTAACCTTCAAATTGTCGTAAGTAAAGCAAGTGTCTTTAGTGCCATACCTTGTCTTCCTTCAGGTTAGCTCTGATACCATGTTAAAATTCAATATGCTAAGACAGAAAATAGCAGCATTACATTCCATTTCACAATAATAGCATATACAGGATCACTGAAGAAACAACAAGCATAGCATAAACACAAGAGACAGAGATTTATCCTGGGAAACCCTCATGGGGTAGAAAACCCAGCAAAGCTTCCTCAATATAGATGACCAGCAATATACAGAGATGCAAACCCTGAGCATAAGCTCCTTCTCCTCCATAGCAGACCTCTCCTCCACAAATGCGCCTTTCTCAAGTGAGTGAGTGTGTGTAATGAGGAACACACCTCCTCTATTTATACACTACTCTGATATGTATTTTACACAAGTACACGTAGGCTCGTATTTAACCAATAGGTTAAATACCCCACTACAACTAACTGGGCCGACCCCTCTAGGGTGGTCTAATAACCCTTTGACCCACATAACACATACAGGGCCGACCCCTACTAGGGAAGTCTAATAACCCGAGTTACCACATTCCGACGGAGGAATAAACATCTCCGGATATACAATAAGATCTTCACGGAGGAATGAAACATCTCCGGAATAATAAAGTACAAATATAATATTCTTTGAAGTTACAATATCTTAACACTTATGAGACAAACTTGGCATGGAAAAAAAATGCCTCCATTGCTGAGAAGGAGTGTTAAAGTTACAACATCATGAGTCATTCTCCAGGTCAATCTCTTGTGTCAATATTGAGCCTCGTGTGTCAAGGTAGTGTCTTATAGGAGCCTGATTTGGACTCGGGAAACTTGGAGAAGAATATTCAGTTGGACTCAAGAATGGTTAAGCTTCATGTATTGAAGCAAGTCCTTTGTATGTCAAAGTGATGATGTTGTACAATCTTGCTAGTCAAGGCTAAGGTCTTGTGTGTCAAGGCATATCCTCATGTGTTGAGGTGATGCTTTGCATGTCGAAACATGTATGGTCTGTGATGTACTACTAACTATGGTTGAGCTATTAAGTCTCCCCTAGGGATTGGCCACCCCTAGAGTGAATTACTTTAGCATATAACCACTTGGAACGATAGTAGAACAGTATGATCACATCATTGGGAAAATATCCTTAGTATATTTGATATGATAATTAAGTTGGCACATGTGAACCATGCAAATAAGACAGGAGATAAAGATAAGATGTGTTAAGATATGAGAGAATTTGAATTGCACATATAAGAATTAATTAAAAGAGAATTTGAATTGTCAAACTTCAGTGAAGACTTCAGGAAATCAAAGGAGAACTTGAATTGATCACTACAGTGATGTTAACAAGAAAGAATTAGTTAAAGAAAGTTAAGTAAGTGATAACAAAGAAGATCTAGTTAACTAAGTGTTATTGCATGACGACACTTATGTTAAACTAAAAGACGACACTTATGTTAAACTAAAATATGACACTTGAGTTGCGACACTTTCATGACGACACTTAAGTCATCCACCTAACTAAGTGGGCAAGTTTTCAGTTAAGGGGTGAGTTCATCCTAAGACTCAATTCAGTGAATTAATGCACTGCATGAAAAGTGGGGGGCACTTCTTCATGCAAGATTGATACATCCAAATGGAGGGCGAGTTCATCATGAATTCAAAAGATAAAAAAATAGAAGTTGATGCATGTGAAGAATATATAAATATGTTATACAGGATTGATGAATTCAATGTGAAGCGAATTCTCTTCTCCATTGAAGGCAAAGCGCTTCTCTTTGTGCATAATATTATTCTAAGTCTCTTATTTATCTTTCTCTTGCTCTTTAATTGCACTGGGAGTGCTTGATGTAAAACATATTCTCTGTTATTTATCAATATACTAAGGAAGGTTTTGCAGAGGTTTTCTCCCTCAAGACATAGAGGGTTTCCCTAAGGTAAATTCATGTTTCAAATGTGATTGCTTATGTGTATCATTGTTATTTGATTTCAAGTACTATTGCATTTCTGAATTAAAGATCAAAAATTAACAATAAGATATTATGATGTCTTATCTAGCAAAGGAAGGCATAATTATCTCTATCGTATGTAAAAAGAGTTATCTCGCATGCATCGTGGAGTAAAATTATCCTATTACCATTCATTATATAAGGAGGTGGAAAATCAATTATCCACATGTATTATGGGATGTAATTCTTCCATACCTCTAGCTATATAATAGAGGTGAAGGAGACCCTTTGGGAATGATGTTATGTTGTTAAATATTGTGAAATATTGTAAAGCTATGATAAGCATATGTGGGTGGTGCTCAAGTGTAAGAGTGGATATTTTTTATGAATAAAGAAGATCGTACTTTTATCTGAATGTTTCTCCATTTGGGGTTTTACCATGTATATATATTTTCTATTCCTCTTTTATTCTTTAATTATTTGGTGCTTATATGGATAAGAGGCTAGACTAGTTAGATTTTGGTTATTGATTTACATGCTAGTAAAGTTATTGTTGTATGTCTATGCATATTTCTTAATAATCTAATAATTCAAAGGGCTTCTCCTCTGGGAAAATCCCTCGTATATATCAAATTTATGTTCGAATACACAAGATAATTCCAACAGACCGAACACCTAGAGCAACCGCTCACACAAACAAATCACAAATCAACACACCGATGTTTTCACGTGGTTTAAAGCCTCGAAAGGGAAACACTCCACGACCCCAGCCAAATAGCTACTCGAGGTAGTTTATTATGCAAAATAAAGAAAGTTGCAAATGAGCTTCTCATAATCAATCAACCAGCAAATGACCCTCCATGCTCTTTAAATAGATACCATGGACCAATCGGGTGTTAAACCACGGATCAAAGGTAGTTATGATCTAAGAGAAGTTGAACTGTCATATCACTTTATGTCTAGAACATATCATGACCGTCGGATTAGATATTTACAAATACATACTAATGCATACTAAAGAAACACACTTTTCCTAACGGATATATTATAACAAGTTGATCTTAACTAACTCCTGTCTAAATATCCTAACATCCCCCCTTAAGAAAAACTTGGGTTAAGATTGAAGGATTTACAAAAGTGACACTATTAGGAGAAGGAAGGAGGCATTAGACCATATCCCCCTTAATGACAAGTTCTTGAACTCCTAACATAGATCGAAGTTTAAAAAACTTCGCTTCTGTAAGAGATTTGGTGAAGATGTCTGCAACTTGATCATCTGTAGGGAAAAAGAACACTTCAAGAACACAATCATGAACAATCTTTCTTATGAAGTGCATATGTAGCTCAATGTGTTTGTTGCGTTGATGTTGAAATGGATCTTTGCTGAGCTTGATGGCACTTTGATTGTCTCACCAAAGGGAAGTCGGATGTTATTGCTGGAATCCAAACTCTGAAAGGATCTGTCAAAGCCATAAAGCTTTTTTACTGGCATTAACTACTGCACAATACTTTACTTCTGTTGAAGAGAGAGCAAGAGCTTGTTGTTTCTTACTATCCCAAGTGACAGGTCCAGAACCAAGATTGAGCACATAACCTGGAGTAGACTTCTGATCATCAGGATCGCCATCCCAATTTGAATCAGTGAAACCAACCAACAAAGGAGTCTCCCCTGAACTGTAATGAATCCCAAACGGAATTGTACCCTGAATATATCGAAGTATTCTTTTTGTTGCTTCCCAATTACTTTCATGGGCGTTTGCATATAGCGAGCAACACGACCAATGGCAAAGGAAACATCAGGACGAGTATGAGTAAAGTATAAGAGACTAGCAACAAGCTGACGATACAGGGTGGCATCAACTTCGGGTGAAGTGCAAGTGGCATAAATTTTGACTTCGGACTGGAAGGGAGAGTGGGTTGGTTTACAATATGTGAAAGCGATGAAGAATGTCACAAGCATACTTAGACTGAGAAAGAAAGATTCCTTTGGTTTGCAAGACTTGGAGGCCAAGAAAATAATGAAAAGGTCCTAAGTCTATCATTTCAAACTTAAGACTGGATTTCACACGGGCTAAAAGCTTAGGGTCGCTACCAGTAAGAATAATATCATCAACATAAAAAACAAGGATGATAAAATTGTTTCATAATTTCTTGGTATATACATTGGGATTAGAATGGCATCTAGAAAAACCAGTGTCAAGGAGAAAGTTATCCATTTTGGCATACCAGGCTCGAGGAGCTTGCTTAAGGCAATATAGGGATTTCTTAAGGCGACTTACAAGACTAGAGTCATTCTAAACATATCCAATAGGTTGCTCCATGTAAATTTCCTCCTGCAAATCCCCATCCAAGAAGGAAGACTTGACATCCATTTGATGGACCTCCCATTTATGTAAGGCTGCAAGGGAAAGAACAAGACGGACGGAGTTCATTTTGGAAACAGGAGCAAAGATTTCATTGTAGTCAATTCCTTCAACTTGCAAAAACCTTTGGAAACTAACCTTGCCTTAATCCTTTCAAGGCTTTCATCTGAGGCATACTTAGTTATGTAGACCCATTTACATCTGACAAGTTTTCGTCCTTTCGGAAGAGGGACAAGATCCCAAGTATCGCCCGCCATTAAGGAACGATATTCTTCATCCATAGCTGCATCCCAATCTGGATTCCCTGAAGCTTATGCAAAAGTCTCTGGATCGTGATTCTCTGAGACTTGAGCCAAAAGAGAAGAGGCTCGTTGGAACTGAGAACGTGTTCGTCGTTGATCTCTAGGATCAGTGGCAAGATCACCCGTTGTTTCGCATGTTGAACGAACCCATAGAGGAAGCAGCTGTGCTGGAGAAAAATGAGCAAGTGAAGGTGGATTTTTTTCTCATTGTCATCATCAGAAACTAGAATTGGAATGTTGTCAAAGAAGTTGGGAGTAGAAGAAGGCACAAGCACCGAATTAAGCTCGCAGGCCACAGATGGCACAAACGTCGAGTTAGGCTCGCAGGCCAAGAAATCTTCATCAAATTTTACATCTCTTCTAATTATTATATCATGAGAATGTGGATGAATAAGTCTATAACCTTTTACATGTTCAGAATATCCAACAAATATGCACTTTTCACTTTTAGGTTGCAATGCTTTTTTGTTTTTAATCCGGAATATGAGCCCATGCTTCACTACCAAACACACGGAAGTGACTTACATCTGGTTTAATTTTACTCCATGCTTCTTCTAGTGTGATATCTTGTAAAGCTTTAGTGGGGGTGCGATTAACTATGTAATTTGCACAATTTATGGCATCATCCCAAAATTGAAGATTTAGTCCCTTAGCTTGAAGCATACAATTAGCCATTTCTTTTAAAGTGCGGTTCTTCCATTCAGCTACACCATTTTGTTGTGGTGTATATGGAACAATGTGTTGTTGTTGGATTCCTTGTTCAGTGGAGAAAAGAAATGAACTTGTTATTAACATATTCTCCCCCATTATCAGTTCTTAACTTAAGAATTTTATGACTAGATTGTTTTTCAATAAGGGCCTTGTGGGCCAAGAACATGTTAAATACTTCGCTCTTAAGTTTTAGAAAATAAACCCAAGTCCATCTAGAGTAATCATCAATGAAATTTAAGAAATATTTGAAACCAGAAAAGGAAGCAGATGGAAGAGGACCACACAAGTCACTATGCACAAGCTCCAAGGGGGTCAAGGCGTGCCAAGAGGCACGTTTGTCAAAACTATTCCGATGATGTTTTCTGAGTACACAACCAGAACAAACACCATCCCTTCAAGATACCATAGGAAGACCTGTCACCATATTTTATTTACATAGTTGTTGCAATGACGATAATTTAAGTGACCAAATCGCTCATGCCAAAGTTTGCTCAAGTCATCACTATGAGCAACAAAAATTGAGGGAAAAGGTGATGACCCAAATTTGTTAAACTTGTACAACTTGGTAATATCATCAACAATTCCAGTGGCTAGGACATGCTTAGGATCTTTAAAATCCTTGATTACAACTTGATGAGGTGTAAACATGACAGTTTTACCTTCACCAAAATCACTGATTTGATAGACTACCAACAAATTGCAGGAAATTCTTGGAACACATAGTACATCACTAAACTGTCCATTATCTACCGGAACTATTCTAGATCCTACAACACTAAGAGATCTATCATCACCAACAAATATTTGTTTGGTATTACATTCATGCATAGTAGAAAATATGGATTTATCATTAGCCATATGATAGGATGCTCCAGAATCAATGAGATTCGAAGTAGAAGAAGAAGATGCATTATAGGAAAAACCAGAAGCACAAAGTGCATGTCCATGAGATGAATATTCTGAAGACGAATCAAGGTTTATGTGGTGCTTCTTCATTGCTGCTTCCAAGGCTACCATCTTCTTGAAACATTTAGAATCATCATGATTATATTTCCCGCAAAAGTTGCAATGACGCTCAGTCTTTTTACCTTTTGGTTTGTTTCCTTTGTCATTTTTTGAAGAATAAGCTGGTTGAGAGAGTTTGGGACCCTCATTTGGCTTATTATTGCAAATATTTTGCTTCTTGGGATGCTTGGACTTCTCTTTATGTTGTGCCAACGAGGCTTTTCCAAATGTATTTGCATTGCTAATCATTCCAAGATGTCTGAGCTTATCCTGCTCTCTAATCAAAAAATCACAAAAGGAATCAAGAGTAGGCTCTTTATAGCTAGTTGGATCCAAGGATTCTTTCATGGAGTAAAATGTAGATACAAAAACAAAATATGCAGATTTAAGTTTGGAAAGAATATGATAAATGCATTGCTTGTCTTCTATTTTAATTTTGCATTCTACACATAAGAGTCTAAGCGTTTTGTACTTAGATAGATAATCTTGAATGCACGAAAAATCGGTTGGAGTTAAGGAAATCAACTCATTTTCTAGTTGGTGACCTCGAATCTCATTGTGTTTACCAAACACATATTCCAATTTTTCCCAAGCTTTATCTGGTTCATCAATTCCAGTCATGTGGAATCATAAATCAATAAAGATTGACATCTCAATCAATCCACAGGTTTCATCACATTTAATGGCCCATTTTATTTTCTTATCAACATTAATGGGCTCAGTTTCTTTCCCTGAGGTAATTGATAAAGTCCCCTACTTCATAGGACATCCTCCATACGAGATTTCCATGAGAAATAGTTGGAACTAGTAAGTAGAATATCACATGGGGTGTCCATACTGTAAAATGAAGGTCGTAAAAACAGAAACCAGCATTCTAGATGCAAAGATCTAGAAAAACCAGGCTGTTTAAAAAAAACGACACTGAAAACTGACTCTGGATGAGGAAGTTACACTTGATTGAAAAAATGGTTGCAAGTGACCCCAACAGATACGAGGCAGGCAAAAGATTGACCCAACTAAAAACAAAGACCCCCCTCTTCCCAAGCTTAACCTTTTAAACTCACTTTACAATAATGTTGTTTTTTGTGAACCACTTTTCTAAAATAAGTGGAGTTTCACTTTTACAATGATGTTACTTTAAATATTGCATGCAAAAAACTAAAAAACTTTCAGTGACTCACTTTTATAATTTAAGGGAGATGCACTTTTACAATAAAGTAACGTAAAAATAGAAATTACATGCAATTTTATAAAAGTAACTAACAGGAAGACTTGAACTGAAGACCTCTTATTAAATAAAGCAACTTTTAACCAAGTGAGCTAATATTAAAAGGTGCGTAAAAGATGGAAATGGGGAAGGGTTTTTTTTAACTCTTTTGTCTCGAACTCTGTGTTTGCCAAAAAAATACATTTTTTCCTACAAATCACTTTACAAAAACCGAAACAAAAACAAGAAAAAAAAAAAAATATGCCTTGAATTTGGGGTTAGAACTCGTTAGCTTGCCCGGACTGTATATGTTTTCTCAATATTTTTTATTTGTCGTGGTCACACGAAGTGCACAGCAAAGACCATACGCAGTAAAGAAAACATGTTTTCTTCTACTTCTAATTTGTCGAGATCGCACAAGGTGTAGGAAAAAGAGCATACGCAAAAAGAGAAGGCAACAACCCGAAACTAAAAAAAGACTAGATCTAAAAAGAAAATGAGAAAAAAAATAAATAAATAAAAACGTAACTGCAACAATATAACTCTAGATCTGATGAAATGCAAGTATCTTGGGAAAACGGAAGCTTTTTTCGATGAAACGAAACTTTTTCCCCGCTGGAAACAACACTCCAGGCGCAATGAAACACCTCTCACAACCCAAAAATGCACATAAATTTCAGAACCAGAAACCCTTTCACAGCTTTGGCAACACTGGTTCAAGATCTAGATCACCAACGGAAGCGGTTCTTCAGAAAGGTTATGATACCATGCTCAACTACACAAGATAATTCCAAAAGACCGAGCACCTAAAGAAGTCACTCACACAAACATATCACAGATCAACACACCGATGTTTTCACGTGGTTTAAACCCTCGAAAGGGAAACACTCCACGGCCCCAGCCAAATAGCTACTTGAGGATGTTTATTATGGAAAAGAAAGAAAGTTACAAATGAGCTTATCATAATCGATCAACTAGCAAGTGACCCTCCATGATCTTTAAATAGATATCATGGACCAATCAGGTGTTAAGCCACTGATCAAAGGTAGTTATGATTTAACAGAAGTTGAACCGTCGGATCACTCTATGTCTAGAACATATCGTGACCGTCGGATTAGATATTTACAAATGCATACTAATGCATACTAAAGAAACACACTTTTCCTAACGGATATATTCTAACAAGTTGATCGTAACTAACTCCTAAGTGTCTAAATATCCTAATAATTTAAATACATAATAAACCATAAATGCAAGAGTCTTACATCTTTCTCCTTCAATTTTAACTTTCAACACATAATGTCTTCCTTATAAGCTAAATCTCAACAAATAGCTCACAGTATAATATCATCACTTGAATCTAGGGAATTAAGATATCATGACAATATATAAATGAGTTATGCCCAACACTCATTTGCCTCCTTATACATAGATAAACCATTTTGTTGCTAAGCAAACTAGAGCTACCCCTTAGTATCATCCATGTTAGCTTTTGAGGTTACTCTAAAAGTGTTTACGCCAATTTGGGGGGTGCTTCATGAGATTTGGGGTACA
Organism: Larix kaempferi; assembly: GCA_027924585.1. Classification (NCBI taxonomy): domain Eukaryota; kingdom Viridiplantae; phylum Streptophyta; class Pinopsida; order Pinales; family Pinaceae; genus Larix; species Larix kaempferi. The sequence goes on from BSBM01000093.1 coordinate 70,142,719, forward strand.
TGGTGTATGCTCAACCCCTAGATTTTCCATCATGGACTTTCACATTAGCTACAACTTACTCCTTGGTTGTTTGATCCTTGCTTGATTTTTTCCCCTAGGGTGTTAGAGATCTCTTGACATCTCTAGTGACGTTCTACATGACAACCACGTCGAGATGATTGTTTGCTTGGAGAATGTCCCACTTAGGAGGATCATTTTGCATCACAGACGAGGACATTGGGAACTAGACAACAAAGGATAGCGTAAATTTTAGTTTTTTATCATTAATTCAATATGATCTAGGATCTTAACTGAAAGAACAACATGTACAGCATATCAAGCATAAGAGACAAGAGACAAGAGACACAAAACATTTCACCGGGGAAAACCAAGAAGGTGAAAAACCTCGCAACTTCCTCAGAGATAGAATAAGCATCAATACAAGGATCACCATGATCAAACCCAAGAGATAGATATCTTCAGCAACATGCTCCTCCTCCACTTGTGTGCACCCTTCTCTTCTCTCACTAATGCAAAGTGAGTGAATGAGACAATGTGTAAAATGAGAGAGACACACTCTCTATTTATACACTATCTCACTTGACCTTTACTCAACTAGGTCAGCCCCAACTTAACCACTTAACATAATGCTGACTGGGCCGACCCCCACTAGGGTGGTCTAATAACCCTTCGACCCACACAACTCATACAAGGCCGGCCCCAAGAAGGTGGTCTAATAACCCATCAAATATAAGTTACGACACTTACAATATAACCTGCGCCACATGCAAGTACAACTGACGAGACTTCCAATCGGAAGAATAATACATCTCCATACAATCAAGTACAAATACAATATACAAGTGAATATCTTCCGAAGTTACAAATACATCAACACTAAAAGCTTGCACAGAGGCTTGGAGTTGGTTGAGGATTCTTACGTTGCCACAAGGTTCATGCAAGCGGAGTGCACCCAGTGCAGGATTGATGGGGCCTTTGGAGGCTTGTAGGAGTGTGGAGCGTCCTTACATTTGGAGCTTTACCAGTGGATGACATCACCTTGGAGCTTGACATGTGTACTCTTGAAGTGTAGCACTCCATATGTGTGAGCCTACATGTGGTATTGTATGTTACTAGTAAGGGATAAGGACGCCACATATGTGTTGTTGGCCTCCCTTTCTTTAACTGAAAACTGGAGGACATGGAACTAAGAAATTTCCTCATATATATGCAACAACCTGCAAGCCACATATATTTCATCCTAGGGCCGAGACATCCAGAAACACACCTAGGTTAGAGGGGTCCCACTCAAGGAGGTCATCTACCCTTTCGGCCTCACTATGACAGGCCAAATTACAACTCAACATGCATGTCACTTCTAGGAATAGAACCTGGGTGTGGAGGATAACACTACATCACGCAACCAATCAAGCTACTCCCTTGGTGACAAAGGGGTGGAGAGTGCAACACTACGAATTCTCGAGAGGTCACCTATCCCAATACTACTTTAGCCCAAGCACGCTTAACCACGGAGTTCTGATGGGATCTGATGCATTAACGACAGTATGATCGCACCTATGTTGTTGGTATCCCTTACATCTCATATATATAAAGGAAGGAGAGACTCATATCAATCATCATCATACTCTTCTCTTTGTACTTGTCTTCTTGAAGTGATTCAATAGGGTTCATGAGGAAACCCTAGGAGAAGTTATACAAGGGAATGATGTTTTTGTTGGAGCCTGCTCTTATGAGATTATTGGGTTTGTTCTTGTGAGCTAGACATTTGAGATGGATCATTTATTCACCAGTATAGACCCATCTAACTCTGATTCTACAAAGCGTCGAGAGGGATCAAATCTGCAAACCTTTCACCACTAAATTACAACACATATGTCTCTCACCACTATGCTTCAGTACACTGATGCATACATTTTTATTTTTGTTTGTGTTTTTTATTTTTATTTTTATGGGACAGACAGACAGTTTCCCCCACCCCAAATCTGCAAATCTTTCACCACTAAACTACAACACACATCCATCTCACCATTATGCTACAACACACTTATGCATTCATTCCTATTTTTTATTTTTATTCTTATTTTTTATTCTTTTTTTTTTTTTATGGGACAGATGAACACTTCATGTAACGTCCCCCTCTCCCAATCCGACCATCGGGAGGGGCCGCTGGCCAAACCTGCGCTCTCAAATTTTGCCCCAAGTCCATAATATGATTTTCACAAATAAAACGTGTACAGAAATGCAAATAAACATGCACTACGGAATTTAAAACTATCCACACACATCTATCATACAAATACAAGCATAAACATTACAAGCATGAAATAAAAGCATTTCAGAATCAAACGCATAAGAATACTTATCTTTATCCAACGCAAATCCAAGCAACTGGCTGTGTAAGAGCGCTTTTCCACCCAACCATAGGTAGTCCATCCAGCATATACTATTTATGTTGGGAGGCCACCCCCAAGCTGGGCTATGAGGCCACCAGGGCGAAGGAAACACCTACAGGATTCTATCTGTCAACCCACAACCCATTCTGCTCTATGTGCTTAGCCAAATGCTCATACAGACCTCTACAAGGGTCTCACCCAGCCCTCACAGCCTTGGCTTCCACAATACCTGCCCCACCCAACACCCTTCTAGCTCAGGCATCCTCTTCACTGATCCATGATTCTCTTGGGAAATCCATCTTGTTAGGTGCTTCCAATGTGTGCATAGAAGAAGTCCAACCTAATATTGGCTACTATAGAACCACCTGCAGCCTCAATCGGTGGCTTCTCAAGCACCTGCAAGTAGTAGAACTCAAGGGTAAGGGTTCCTAGCTTGCCCAACCTCTCTGCTCACCTACAACCAGCAATACCCACTTCCCAATCTGCAACATGGTCTCCAAATTCGAATTTATGGGTTCAAAACAACGTTGTAATTTCACGGACAATAAGGGAGAGCTCTGCATCTTCCAAATCTACGTGAAAGAATGAGACAAATGAGGATTGACTCCAAGGGATATGGAAAAATGGTGAAAAGACAACTAACATGACTTCTGGTAGAAGAAGAAAGGACTCCTGGCAGTTGCAGACTGACTTTTATCATGACAGAACTGTCACAAAAGTGCAATCAGTCCCATGCTTCAATAACTACATGAGGTGACTTTTTCCACCAACCACACATGCATTAATGATAGGAAAATGGTCTAAAAATGAGATAATTGGCTTATTCTCATCACATGACGGAATTTTGGGTGAGTTCTAAGGTGGACACTTGGAAGCAAGGATTTAGTCACCCATGGACCCCCTTTCCTCTTCCCCTCTAATGGAATCATAGCCCCTTTGGTACTCTTTACACAACCATTGTTGGACCATTTTATTATTTATGCACATAATACTTACATAATATTCTAAATCAATGTAAAACCCAACTAAACAGTCCAAATGAAATATAAACATCATACATGCCTAATGTCATGTCCCCATATTTTTCCACGGTCCATGGGGTGATTTTGGCCTAAGTCACTTAGGCAATAATTATTTAATTAATGAGCAAGTATGGAAACTACCTTATGGAAGATGCCTAAGGTTGTATTTGGGAATTAAATGGACAAGGAGGACCCCCCATGCAGTTATTAACCCCATGACTAAGTCCAAGTGATTGACTAATTGAGAAATTAATTAATTGGGGAAATTTTGAGGCATTACACCATAACAATTAATTAATTACTAGATAATTAATTAATTTCCAAGTTAAATTAATTCTGAGTTGTATTATTTTCATTTAAATGTTTATTGCTAATAAATGTGCCAAGTAGTTGATGACTTGGCTTGGAAATTCGAATTGGTAAGTGAGCCAAACTTGCCTAAGTGGTAAAGTCTCAGAAAAGCTAAGGAATCTACTAGTGGAGACAAGTTGGCAAGATGAACCCAGAAAGGAAACTGACAAAAGCTGGCAAAATCAGACAAAAGCAGGAAAGAGGAAAGTAAAGAAAGTAGAAAGATTCAGAAAAGCTTTCTAAAAGAAAATAGCAACAACCAGAAAAGCTACCTAAAGCGCACTTGCCCAAATTCAGTGAAGGAGGTGAAGGAAAGAAAGTTTTGAAAGCTCAGAAGTTGCTATTCTCCTCAAGAAAGGTGCCCTCATGGCTTTGGAATAGAATGGGCAAGTGGGTAACCTACTCTCACAGGTCACCAAGCCAAGAACTTGCTCAACAGGTCATCATGAAATTCATAAAAGAATCCAACCAACTCCATTTGAGAACTTTTGATCATTTAGAATTTGTGAATGAGAGCTCTGAGCTTCTCAGTTGTTGAGTGTTGTGCCTCAACCTTTTCTCTTGGGTGATGTGCCCCAAGACTTTGTGAGTTATCTAAGAGTGTTATGCAGGTCCAGCAAGTTATATTACATCCAGTAATCTTCAGTACAGTTCAGTCATGAAGTCTTAATATCATATTGAGGAGGAGGCTACCTTTGGAGAAGAATTGCAGCTAGTTTTAGTGGAGGTTCTTTAGCAGAAGAAGATATTCATGGAGGAGTATGCCCAAGGCCTTCAGTGAGCTCCAGGAGTTGTTATCAGTAGATATTAGTGGCTGCCATGTCCAGAGGTTGAGTTCAGATTTAATCTCCTATTCATCTCTCACTTCTCTAGCTCGTACAGCCAAATCTAGCGGTGTTTTCACTGGTGGAGTTAACCAGTTGAAGGAGGGTGCATCAATAGAGTTTTGCAGCAGTGGCTACAGCCAAATCAAACCACTGATATGCAGAGAGCATGATCAGTACTTTAGAACATATCCCCTGTAACAAATCTCTTCTCTTTTCATATTCTCTATCAAATGTACTGCAATTTCTAGCCTGTAAGGCAATTTGTTTGAAGAGAAAGACACTGGAATAAAAATGAGGGTTTTGTTATGATAAATGTTCTATATTACTGTTCATAGGAGTATATCAGAGCTGCAAAATATTTATGAACAGAGATTTTAATTAAGGAAATCCATTTATTCAATCAAAATCCAAGACTAGCTCATTGCAAGGTTTTTCTAGACTAGTTTCACTGATTTCTTTGTAAAATGCAATCTGTGCATCCATTTGACCTCCCGTCTTTTGCAGTAGGTTAATAACATGATAAATTAACCACATCAGTCCACAAAACCAGAATTTAAATGCTTTTAGCCTTGTTTTGTAAAGATAAGAAAATTACTAGCTCAGCAATCCCGGGAGAGCCCAGAAACCCCAATTCTTCCCATATTTTCACAAGTCTACAAAATTACCTTACTGAACTTAACTAGCATATATGTGACTAATATAAACTCTATTATTAACTCCAAGTGACCCCTCCCTGTCTTGTATGCATATGCCAGACACCCAGGGAGCCTCGAAGTAGGCATAGACTTGTTCTATGCTGAAAAGTTAATGGTGTTGGTACCTTGTGCATAAGGCAATTTGATCTGACCTCCGTGACCTGCTGCTGCACCCAACCTCATACAATTTCCAGAATTAAATATTCCCCCCACCATCCTCAATCCTTACATCATCACCCCTCACTTACCTCCTGCCCGGTTCGAAGGAATTGACAGAAAATTTTACTAGTAAAAAAGTTTATAAAAATTTTGAAGTTGAGTTAATATCATGGTCAAATATTACCAAGGATATTACACCTAAACATTCACTAGTCGAGCCTTGGCATTGAGCTCCGCACTAGGAATTCGCACTAGCATATTTACATTATTTACATAATTTTGGATAAATACATTCCAAGTCAAAACTAGGGGTATTACACTTCCCCCCACCCAAGCTATAGAAATGTGCCTTCTCGGTGCAATAACCCATTCATTCTTATCACTCATGTTAGAGATGTCATCAAGAGGAGCACACCACTTCTCTCTCTTAGATCTTCTTACGTACTTGGTCTCTCTCTTTCTCTCTTAAAGTCACCAAGGTTTCTTTAGTGTGTCGAGGCATCTTAAAGACTAGGGTTATGGTTTTGTTATCACATTTATAGTAGTTGGGATACTATTCATTTCCAAACCAGTTTTCCTAGGCCAAAGCCAATCCTTTTTACATGAGATGAGCATCCAGTATCTATGATGATCATTGGAAGAGCATAGTCAGAGGTAGCTAGACCATGTAGAGCTATAATATTAGTTTACCCTTGTCATTCCAGTGTCTTCTTCATGACCTTGGAGGGATATTTGCTATACCATTAGCCCACTTTTAGTAGAGCAACAGAGTTTCCAGATGGTGTTATCTTCCTTGCCTTCCAAATGTGTCAGTGATTGTTGCAAATTCAGGTATATGACTTAGTAGGTAAATGGCATGTGGGATGATTATCATGATATTTCTTGCTTATTTTAGTAAGATGTGACTTAGCATGAGTGTTGTATCAGTGCTGATCAGTTATCTTTGAGTTTCATGTAGACTATCAATTGTGCACAGTTAAATGGTTTTGGTGTCAAGTCCTGGGTATATGGTTGTCAGTAGGGTTAGCCTTTGTACAGTCGAGATCACCTCCCCTTGCTTTTGGAACCATCTATCACTTGTCTTTCCGTCTGTCCATTTCTTCCATGTTGAAAGCATGTTTCCCTTGGCTTGGACTTGACTTGTGAAATCGAAGACTTTCCCCATTGTGACCTCTATGTAAGGATAGGCCCCCATGTTTGCTTTGTGTCTCGGGTGTCTCCATAGTCCTCGAAGCAAGTTATCCTCATCTGAAATGAATGCCCTAGACAAAAGTTTCGATTAGTTGTGCTTATCAGCGCATGTAAGATCCGAAGGGCCATCAAATGAAATAAAGTGCATATACCGTAGATGAAAGTTGCAACTAGTTGTGTTTCTCAACACATGTAAAATCTGAAGGTTCAAATAATTGAAAAGGGCCATGAATGAAATATAAAATGCATTAGTACACAAAAACATTATATCTAAAGGATGCAGGCCAAATGAAAGTCAAATACTTGCAATGAAACGCAAGTAATTATATGAAGTCTTGGAATGAAAATCAAGCAAGGATATTTCTTAGAGTCTATTGAAACATTCCATTTGTGAAGCACCTCCCTTCCCTAATGTTTGCCTATCCTGCATATGTTATTTTGGTCCCCTATTCTCCTTTCTCTAAGAGATCATTGATTCAGTCCAAATAAGTCAAACCTCATTTGACCAAGGCTTTTATTGATCCATCTCACCCAAGGTTAATGAGGGGTGATCTAGAGTGTATAGAGGTATGAATGTGAAAGCAGGTATATGGTTGGGACTTCACCATCACAATGCAATTGTCACTTTTAGTTTACATTATTTTGTGTTTGCACATTGATAGTGCTTCAAGTCTGCTACTAATATAATTAAGAGATTATTATTATACCCCATGCATGCAAAGTTCTTTGTAATATGGCTCAATTACTATTTCTTATCAGTTTTGACCTAGTCAACTCTCTTGACTTGGTCAGCGAGTGGGGCCTGAGGTGGATTGTGACTACGTTGTAACGGATGATGTGTTTTGATGTCTATGGATGCTTACCAAATCATTCCATGCTCCAAATTGTGGAAATTGTGCATGTTCCATATTTATTATTATATATTAGACTTGTTTTTTCTTATTATTGGAGATAGAGTTGTTATCAGTTCATATTACAGGTGGATCCATAATGTATTTGTAGTCACCATTATGGATTTGGCATCTCTAAGTTCGTTCATATAGTTGTTTCGGCTTTCTGGGCAGTGAATGATGACATATTGGGCATTTTTATTATTTATAAAGGTTTTCAACTGAAAATTAAATTAATTAAAGTGGCCATGGTTTAGTAAGTGGAACAAAGGGTGAATAAAAGGCAACAATTTGACTTAGGTATTGTTATCTATGTTGTAGAGGGTCCCTCAGCATCATTCTTCATGTGTTTATCATTTTCCGGCATCAAAGCTTCATGTTTTGTCTCTCCTAGGCAAATCGCACTTCCTTAGGAGGGTGCACTTATGGATGTTGTGAATCGTTGTTATACCTTGTACCATGGAGATATGGTGTTGTTATGTCCCTTGTTTTCGGACAATCTACCTAAGCGGACTTAAAGGCCAGATCTCCTTAGTCTAACTAGATCTAGAACAAATAGATACAGAATAGAATCAACTTCCCTAGATCAATAGAATCATAAAGTAACAAACAAGTATCTTACCTGAGATTTACAATCCCTTCGCTCATTGCTTGATCCAATGCTCCAAAGCCTTCAGATATGCAACTGCAAAAGCAGACACAAACAGGTAGTAAAAGCATATATCACATATGATTGATCTAAGCTAACAGTTAAGGAGGTAAGCTCTACACATTAACAACACAATAACATATATGGGAAGAGATTGCATTAACTGTAATGAAAGAGAGTACAATAGAGAAGAACGTTACAACCTAAGCCTTAACGTCGCAACCTTCCTTCCAACAAGCCAAGCCAAAGCCTCCAAGGATGAAGTAGGACTCCCAAGGATGTGCAAGGATCACCTAAGCCAATTCCACCAGCATGAAAGTGCTATAGACCTTCCTGCCCTTGGAATGGAGAGGAGCTTCATATTTATAAGACGAAGTGGATAGAGTAGGTTGAGAAATGATGGGAGAGGTCTAAGAATCTTCCCTAGAGGTTAGGGAACCGAAGGACAGCTCACCTATTAGTTAGGGATAGGCATCCACCTCATCAGGCTTCAAGAAGTCGCTCAAAGGTTCCATTTATCCATTTCAACCAACCCCGATGCATGTTGTATGAGGACAACTTGCGCCAGGAAGGGGCAAGCGCAAGTTGAATGAAGGCAACTTGAGCCACCGGCGCAGCCTGCCAGATGACACTCTACATTGAGCCTAGTCAGGCGCTTCTTGCTGAAAGACAAGTTGCGCCGATCTAACTAGAAAATGTGTACAAAGGATCAACAACTTGCTCTAGATGACTCCTGCTCAGGGAAACTTCAGGGATCAAGGCACTGAGTTAACATAGGACTCATGATGACGAGATTTAGGTGTAACACCCTAGGAGACACACTTGGCCCCTATGTGATCCCTTTCGATGTGTTATCATGTTATGTCACTTTTTATCTTATATTTGGACGTTATGAGGCAACTCGCCCCCTCTTGTCTAGTGATCCATGTAGTGAGTGTGAGATTAAATCTCCACCATTGATTATCATTGTATTATTTTTTAATCTCAACCATCTGTTAAAAGTTGGTTAGGGATTTGTCTCTATCAAATCTATTTAAGAGAGAGGACCCCTCATTGTAAATGGACTTTGGCTCTTGTATTGAAGGCAATAATAGAAGATCTTTTGGCATACTTGTGAAATCTTTGAGGTGTTTATGATTCTTGTGGTTTCGAAGTCTCTTTGGGCATTGGATGTTTAGCTTTTATATCTCCGCATATCTTTGGTGTTGATCTTGCTTACAGAAGGGCAATTTATGTGGAGGACTCTCTCTCTCTCTCTCTCTCTCTCTCTCTCCACATCGTCATTCATCAGGGGGTTTTCTCTATCAATTTTGCTAGTAATTCGATTGTAGAATTCTTTTTGAATCTCTTGCATGCATTTCTCTTTTGTTAATTTCAAATCCAAGTACAATTTTAATTTAACATATTGTGTCTTGTTTGTCTTTGGAAAGGGGCACACTCGACAAATTGAAGCTTCAACCGGGAATAGAATTAATCATCCAAGTTGACAATGTTGGACGAGGGGCAACATCTCATGGCATCTCTCATTTCCAAGTATGTTAAATCTCTCTTCTAAGCTTGTTTTCTCTGTATCCATTGTCGGCAAAAAAAATAACTGAAAAAACACTAAATTGTAGTAACTAGGAAAATTATTCATGTCACTATGCTTTAAATTTCAAAATTCTACCACTTGGGTATTTGTGGACATCCCTTAAAACCTCTAAATCCCCTAGGGCGTCATCTTCTGAGACCCCTATCCCTTTTTGTTAAGAACTTATCCAAACAATCAATTCTCCCTTGCTGGAGGAAGTCATTTCTTTTGTTTTGTGATTGGGTTTTAGCTTGAATGTGTAGTACATTGTCATATATGTCAATCAAGCATGTAAATTAAGTGTTAGGGAGCCTTAATTTCTTACCAAATTGTTGTCTTGGGCATTATTCATTCACATGCTTCAAATCCACTAGGAGAGTAATTTGGTCATTTTCGCACCTAGCACTTTGAACCTAAGATCACTAACTTAATAAGCTATTGAGAAGTAATCCTTGGGATAGCATTTCAACATCTTTAATCATTAATCTATCCCCTAAGCCTCTCTCGCTCGCTATCCATTGGATCTAGGGTTTCACAGTCAAGATATATATATCTCTCATTTTCATAGCTTATCAAGATATCTTGCGTTCCAGCCTTTCCCACAAGCTTAGGCCAAGGTCTCCCCCTTAGCCATTTGCTTCTTTTGGCTTAAAGTGAAGAGAATCTTGATTGACGCAACAACCAATCGATATCTGGGGATCGAGATCCTATAAGGTCACCTTTTTAGTTTCCTTTTTCCTCTACTATCCTGGATAGGATAATATTTTGGGGCAACTACACATTGTGTGATAACAAGTTTCATCCCTTGGAGATTTGGAGACTAGGGTTTGAGATAAAACCCTAGGTTGAACTCAAAGAAGAAAAGAAAAAGAGGCATCTTCCTTTGGAATATATTCTTGTGTGATCCATACTTGTTGGATCTCCTTGGTGTGAGCTAGGATTTTCTTGTTTTTCCCTAAATAAAGGATTTTACTAGACTTGGGATAAAGCTATGGTATGTACACAAACTTATCTTTGTGCATATTAATGAAGTTTCCAGTTGTTCAATACATGGGTAAATTGCAGATTTGATTTTCAACAATCTATATTCTTCATGGTTTGTAATCTCAAGCTCTTTGTTTTGTTGATTTGACACAAGTTAAGGGTGAATATGTTAAGTCCTCTACCATTATAATTGAAGAATACAAGGGCATATTTATAATTGTTTTAGAGTTATCATAATTGTTTTTAGATCTATTATATGCATTATAAGATTTCACTAGAGGGTTGAAACTTATTGGAACACGTTGTTAATTTTATCCACAGATCACTACTCCCTCTGGATAGCCCTAAGATCTCAAGCGGTTTGAGTCTCTGTAAATTAGCAATGCATTAAAGACTTAAGAATCAAATGCCATAGATCTCTTAACACTTAAACATTGAAATACTCAATCAATCACACAACACTGGATTTACCCCAGAAACCCCAAACATGGAAAACCAACTATCTGTAGGGCTTTCTTCTATCTCGAACCCAGAGCAATATAAGAAGAAAACAAGTACATGCAATGTTACCTCGTATGTAACAACCAAACCTGACAGGGTCAAAACCCTAGATCTGCATGCAACTGATGCATGTACAGAGAAATTGTGCCCTAATCTGTCAACTGGATATGAATCTGTCTGCAAGTAACTCTGTCTGCACTACCTCTCCTACTGCACTGCTGTGATCTGCTCTGCTACGGAAGAAGGCCAACTGCGCAATATAGTGAATGCGCCCTTCCTCTGCATGGAAAAGTGCACCCTCCCTCTGGATTTCAAATGCCCGTACGGAATCAAATCTCAACAGATCTGAGCTATGATCGTCACAATCCTTCCTCAAACACTGAGGCAAGGATACTCTGAAAGTCTCAACTGCTCAATCAGCCAATCAGATCCAGGACGAGCTCTTCTCTCCTCTGGTAATGTGCCCCTCTCCCTCTTCGGAAGACGTCCTCCTCAATCTCTGCAGTAACCACTCTGATGAACTCTCTCAGTCCATAGAATTGGGCGCCAAGTGCCTTTGGACAAGTGGTGTTTGATCCAGTGCAGATCACACCACTCTCCCTCTTGTAGAAGCTCCTCTCTCTCTCTCAGAAAGTCGCACTGCATGCACTAATGCGCCCTCGTCACTCTTGACTAATCTCTCTCAGATAAGTCAACTGAGCTACCTCGTCCGGGGACCTCCTGCCTCTATATATAATTTCTCCGATCAATTAGGTTTACCAAAAACCTAATATATGTGCATGCAAAAAGTCACTTTTGCATGCATCCTATTAATTAATAACTGGACATGCAAATCTCATGAATGCACGAGGCAAAACACCCTGGAAGGTACGCATGCATCCACCAATGGATTCATGCCACTGAGTAGAGTGTATCTCACCCTCTACTCCATACCGATGCCTATAATGTTGATGCGCCTCCATGCAAGGCATCTGAATCATGGAGGACATTCCGAGATACCACTATCTCTAACACACATTAGTATATTCTCTCTTGAATTGCCTAGTGGATTGGGATTGTTGAGGATTGAAATATTGTTCAATGTCATCGTTTTGCTTATATTTCAACCTCTAGTTAGGAGGTGAAATTTCTAAATTCTTTGGATAGCAGAAATTTCCATGTGGTGCCAAAGCTTTTGTGGTTGAAATCACTCTAGGTGCAACATGGAGCTTGAATTTCAATTGAAGACTATTTGGGAGAGGTGCTTGACCTTGTTTGCGGTTATTGGGTGTGATACCCTAGGTTGTTTGGGAGAAACACTTGACCCTTTGAAAGGATTGGTTCTTCATATTGCAAATTTTCTAGGATGGATATGGCTTTGGTCTCTTGCTTGTATCCTAACATTGTGCCTAGTGTTGGATGGTATTTGGACAAAGGAGCTTTAAGACATATGACAAGTCTTTATTCAATAGGATTCATGAGCAAGAGGGAGGCATAAGCATGGAGCTTGGTAATTGTACCACTTATCTTCTAAGAGGAGTTGGCTCCATTTCTTTTCAAATGTCTTCATGTGATTTCTTGAGTTGGATAATGTTTTTTTGTTCCTTGGTTTAAGAAAAATATTCTTTCAGTGTCTTGGATGACAAATGTATAGTGGATAGGTGCTTTTGAGGGAAAGCAGCACACCATCAATGATTGTAGTCTAGCTAATCCAAGGGATTTGGCTAGAGAGGCGAGAGGGTGGCCTTTCCAAGTTACTTGTTAATCAAATGGCACTTGTACATTCTAGTGGGAAGTTGGAAGAGCCTTCTAGCTTTTAGGAGGCATATGCATGGCAAAATGTCATGGAGATAGGTTCAAAACCTACTATAGTCAAGTGCTTGATTCCAAGCAAGTTGCAATTGATGAGAGTGTTGTAGAGTACAAGGATAGAATTGTTGGATTCTCTCAGACAGAGGGAGTTGAGCTTGATGAGACTCTTGCTCCAACTACTAGAGGATTGTCTTGGGAAGTTAGTTGACCATGTTCAGGTTGTTGTTTCAATTACCAAAGGTTCTAATGTATGTGATTGGGATTCTCATATTCATAAGTTGTTGATAGCCCTGCATGGGTTATTGCTTGTACAACAAGCTTGGGATTTCAAGATGAAGGAGTTGACTCGTGGAGTTGTTTATTATTGTGATTTTAATGGACCTAATCCACTTGCCTTGATCTTCTATGGAGATGTGATTATCTTTGCAAGATGTCATGAATAACTCATGATGTGTGTCTAAAGATTTTAACTCGTGATGATGAATTAGTAGTTGCTTATGATCAGGGGTTATGTTCATTTAGATTCACAATTGGTCAATGTCCTTTGGAGGTTCGAGATGTTGTGATAGCATATTGTGTTGATGGATATAATAATACTTCTACAAGTTGCAATGTCGATATTGTGACACTAGGAGACTTTGGTGAGTATAGATGTCGTGTTTGATGGAGGTGTGAGATCTTCCAATTCATAGGATTCTCCTTCATGATTGAGGAGAGAGAGAAGTTTGTTGTTCCAAAGACTAATTTAGAGGCTTGAGATTATTCAAATTCAGAGGGAGTTGAGGCAATATCGAGTATGGATATGCCCTCACCTTCTACTATAACCAGTAGAAGATTGAGATGGCTTACCCAATCATTACAAGAAGCACCAAAGCACGTACAAACACCCAAAACATCAATGAGTGCAAGTATTCCTCCTAAAAGATATACTAGTCATGTTGCTTAAGATTCCTCTATTTGTGAGCCTTCTAGTTATCTTGACGTGGAGAGATTTGATGTTTGAAGGAGTGTTATGTTTGGCAGACAGAGGTTGATCTTATGATCGCCACATGCACAAATTTGTAGGTGTCGGGTTTGGCGAAGTTGCAAAGGGAGTCGACAAGTGTTGGTGTAAACACTTTCCTCGTAAAGAGAGTGTTATCTTCGAGGTTACTCCCAAAGTGTTTACACCTTGTTTGCGGGTGCTTCATGAGATTTGGTGTACATGGTGTATGCTCAACCCATGAATGGTTTGTGATGGATTTGCACATTAGAGATGGCTTACTCAATGGTTGCTTGACCTCATATGGGTTCATTTTCGATATCTTTCCCTAAGGTGTTGAAAATCTCCTAACAACTTTGGTGATGTTCTACATGATGGCCACATGGAGATGGTTGCTTGCTATGAGAACACCCCACTTAGGAGGAGTGATTTGCATCCCAAAAAAGGGCATTGGGTCCTAGACAACACAAAGTAGCATGGAGGCTTGTAGTTGGCTTAGGGATGCTTGGGTTACAATAGTGTTTATGGAGGGAAAGGGGACCTAGTGGAGTATATAGCTTATGAGGATTGATTGAGCCTTTGGAAGCTAGTAAGAGGATCGTTAGTCACACCTCATGGAGCATCCTTGCATTTGAATCATTGTTTGTGGATGGAAACACCTTGGAACTTGACATGTGTACCCTTGGAGTGTAGTGGTCCAAGTGTGAGCCTACAAGTGTTGTTGTAGGTTGCTTGTAAGGGTTAAGGCCCACATATATATTGTTGGCCTCCCTTACCTCTCATGTATGTAGAGGAAAGAGAAAGTCCTTTCAATCATCATCATAATCTTATCTTTGTACTTGTCTTCTTAAAGTGATTCATTGGGGCTTAAGAGAAATCCTAGGAGAAGTTATACAAGTGAAGGACAATTGGAGCTTGTTCTTGTGAGATGCTTGGATTTGTTCTTGTGATTCAGACATTGGATATGATTATTTATGCATAGTTCATTCATTATTATCACTCGTTAGAGATGTCATCAAGAGGAGTGCACCACTTCTCTCTCTCTCTCTTGGATCTTCCTAGGGTTTCTTGAGCTTGTTGAAGCATCAAGAAAACTATGTTTATGGTTTCACCCCTTGGAGATTTGGGTTTTGAGATGAAACCCTAGGATGTACTTGGAGAAAAGAAGAAAAAGAGGAAACATCTTACCTTCAAAGACATGCTTGTTGGATCTTAGTGTGAGCTAGGGTTTTCTTGGTTTTGTCTAGGTAGAGTTTTGGAGAACTAAAGGATTGTACTAGCCTTGTCATAAATGGTATGTACATGAACTTCATCTTTATGCATATTAATGAAGTTTCCAATTATCCAATATTCATGTAAATTGCAAATTTGATTTTCAATCATCTATATTCTTTTGGTTTGCAATTTCTAGTTCTATATGTCTTGTTGATTTGACATAAATTAACGATCAATGTGTTATGTGATTTAGCATTATAATTGAAGAATATAAGAGCATATTTATTGTTTCTTTTGCAACTATCACAAGTGTTCTCAGATATGTTATATGCATGATAAGATTGTTCTAGAGGTCTCAAACTTATTGGAAAGCAATTGTATATTTTCTCTTGAATTGCCTAGTGGATCGGAGTTGTTAAGGATTGAAATATTGTTCGTTTTTTATTTACATTTCATAACAACAATAAGGCTAAAAATTCATAGGGTTAAGTTCTAGGAAACCTCTAAACATTTTTAAATTCTTTGAATAGCATAAAGCTTCCAAAATTGAAAACTACATGAGACAGATCTTAAGGAAATAGCATCGGCTCTCTTGGACAAAACATACAAACCTTCTTTAAAACTACTCCATACATGCATACAAACCTTTTTTGAAACAATAGCTCCACTAGCCATAAGAAATATGCCCAAAATCCACTCAACTCAAAAAATACCACCCCATGTGTCCACAACTGAGTAACCATTATGTACTCAACTTTGAACTCAACCCATGCATTCTTCACCCAAACTAGAACCTGGAAACAACTCCACCACTTCACATTGGAACCCTGACACTATCCCCTACACTTGCCAAATATAGGCATGCCAAAATAGTAGTGCCACTGCCTAAAAACATAGGGATGTCCTAGAATGAAGATATCTACTATAGGGGCAATTGTTAAACAAGCATGTCTAAAAATAGACACATCTAAAAGTAACAATGTCTCGCACGTCAATGAAAATAGTCTCATTAGACTCATCTTGTAAGGAACCTAAATATGTGCTCAAATTTGACATGCAAGCCATGAAATCCTAACTGCTAAAAATAGCAATTATGTGAAACAACTTGCATTTTGCTAAAATGGAGCTTGTTGGGATCATGAGCTCTCAAGGACCAAAAATATGCAACTCACTCTAAAATGCAGGGCCGGGAACTTTGGCTCCAAGAAAGTAGGAGAACAATAAAAATAATAAGTTCTCAAAATTTGATGAAACTGACTGTGTAGCTGACTTTATTCAATGTAAAATCTCGAATGTACCTATAGAAGTCCATAACAAAATCAAGCTGGATCTTAACCTCCATTTGTGCATGCAATTTGGGGGCTAACACCTTCCAAGCCATACGTGTGCATAATTACCTTGTTTATGCTTAATACTATATTCATGCATAACCACCTTCTCTACACTTAATGCTAAATATTATATCTATGCATCACCAATACCTATGATTTATACTATATCCATGTATAACTACCTTGCCTACTCTCAATAATGTGTAGCTAAATCAAAGGAATCAGGTCTATAAATCCTAATGAACCACAACCAAACAAGAGAGATCAAGTTTGTGATTCCGCATAAGACATAGCCCTCCCATGAATAATTGCCCTGTCTACTTTCGACACTATTGCATAATGATAGTGTCTACTCTAAACACTATGCTTAGTAAATAAGAACAATTTTATAGTTCCTCGTAAACTCATGTGCAACTAAAAACCTTCACCTCTACAAACTTCTATGCAAGTTTATACTTCCTCACAAAACCACTCTAATAGCTATGCTTAATCAAACCCAAAACTCAATTTTATCAAGGACAAAAACTCTCTCCATAATATTTTCTTATTCTTCTGCGTAGCAAGTCAAAGGGATCAATATATTAGATTGTCAAATTTACAAGTTTATTAAGAAAAAATCAATGTTTCATCTCAGGTTTCAATTTCAATAGAAATTAATAGTGAAATGCAATTTGAGTATTCCTCAATTAGTTGTTGTAAATGTTAATAATAATAATAAAAAAACAAGCACAGTACTGCAATTTCTCTTTAGGAATTAGAAATAGGCAGGCATGTCACTCGTTATCCATGTTACCATGTAAATTTGAGTATTCCTCAGTTATTAGTCATTGTAAATGTTAATAAAAAGAGCAAACACAATACTGTAATTTTTCTTTAGGAATTAGAAATAGACAGGCATGCCACTTGTTCTCCATTTTACCGTGTAAATTTGAGTATTCCTCAATTAGTTAGTACTTATTGCTCATTGTAAATGTTAATAAAAAAGGCAAGCACAATACTGCAACTTTTCATTAGGAATTAGAAATAGGCAAGCATGTCACTCGTTCTCTATGTTACCATCTAAATTTGTACAAGTTTGTAGTAATCTAGTATTCATTACATTTCAGAATGTATCATTTTAAGAGCAGAGAAATACCTCGATATGAAAGATCAAACAAACCAGAAGCTAAACAGCTAAACTCAAGGTTAAGTAAACAATTTAAATTGAAGGTCATTGCTAAGCATTGCATGCCACATACAAAAAAAAAAAATGGTTGATTACCATTAAATCTGCCAGCCTGTAGAACAGCATGCCACTATATCTCAAAGCATATCAAGAAAATAGATCTTTGCATATACACAGACACGATTGTTATTCCATGATTGATATACCAGTCACTAAATATAATCCTAAAACTAATACATAAAAGGGAGGTGGATCTATAATGCATGATTGATATTGGATCAGGACTAGTAGAACCATAATTGATCCACTCAGTATCCCTTTGACTTGGCTTTTTATTGCCTGAATTTGCCCAGAATTTTTGTACTAAATAAGGTTAAATAAAATAAGATGATGATTTCATTGCCACAAACCATTCCCTAATAAAAGACAAAAGACTGCATGGGGGACATAGATAATTTCAGCCCTGTGCAAATCAAAATGAGAATCGCACTAGGTTGGTTATTTTAGCTCAACCACAGAAACATCTTAACCTCAAGTTCTTTACCTTTTAGCCAATGCCTTGGTCTTTGATTTGGGCTTGCTGTCTCCTTGAAAAGCAGCTGGACAAAAACTACTCACAAGGCATTCTCCACATCGAGGGCGGAGAGGAGTACATATTGTTTGACCAAATCCAACCTGCGCCATAAAAGAAGCAAACTTCTTTCATTCTCACACGTAGATCGAGTTGCAGATATGACAAACTAATAAAAATGTATTAATCCCAGAAGATCCTTAATCATTTCCTCTTTAGGTCCTATCAACCAAATACTTCTTGTTAGAACCTCACCTTTGTTAGATATCTATATTGCCCAACAAATTATGCACTCAAGTAACCAGATGCTTAGTTTCAAATGCCTTTTATGAACTTGCCAATTCAATAGATGTGATCTATTATGGTTGCTTGACGGTCCTGCCATTAATTCATATCCAAACAAATATAATGCTGTAAACAAAAAGCCCTTCAAACATGAATGTAGTTTGGTTGTGTGTAAAAGAAAATTCTGTATGACCTAAACAAATCCCTTCTATCAGGTTCCGATCATCTCTTTGGGTTCATCAATTATGATAAGGAATTGGAATCACATAATTCAGGACACACAGTATTTCTAGTAGCTACGGTTCCAATTTCAGTTAACTTATCTAATAATTATCTCCCAATGGCATCCAGTTAGAATAGGTATGCATAACATCATAGGAATCATTCATATTTGCTTGCAATATAACTACTTTTATGAAGTTTTTTAAATTCTAATGGACAGTAATAGAATTTAATAACTTCCTGAGACACTAGAACTTTTACTAAAAACACGTGCGACAACATTAAGCATGATCGCCTTTTATAAATGTCTTGCTCAGCTGTGTCAAGAGCAAAAGCAACTTACTTTAGTGTCACTTCTAATAAAGTAGTAGTTATCTGTTTTCTTAGGTGATAAACTAACCGTAAAATTTAAGCACTGCCATACAAATGAATTAAACCAAAGTTGTAATGTCCCCAATTTGAAATTTTTCTCAATTTAGTCAATTTTCGAAACTTGGACTATTAAAGCCCCAAACTGTCCCAAATAATCCCAAATCTTTTCGAATGGTGTATGGAGTGGATTGAGATGTATTTGGACACATTAAAGCAGATAGTATATGCTTGGACACTTTCCAAATACTTCAGCAACTTGCATTTACAATTAGAGAATGAAAGGCAGAATTACTAGGAAAATCGATGTTGAAACCCCCAACGGTAGAAGGCTCCAAAAGACTCCTAAGGATTTCGAATTGGGACTGAGAGTATTTGAAGGGTATTGAGACATAAAAATGAAGCTGATGTATCCTTGGAAACTCTCAAAAGACTTCTGCAACATTCATTTAACTTCAGGAGAAAATAGGGAAATTTACTAGTAAATTCGAGGTTCAAACCGCCAAGGGTAGAGGTCACTAATGGCTTCCCAAATGCAGTACGACCCTCCCAAATTTAAGAACAAAGACATGGATTAGTGACAGGACTTCAATTGGCACCCAAATACATCAATAATCAGTTTTAAAGGGCTGTTGCAACAACCATAAATCAAAGGTTTGTGGACATGTCTTCACATGGGGGAAATGATAGGAAACTTCACCACTTGCTATGAAATTCGAGATTTATGTTCCAAAGGCTTATGTAATGTATATGAAACTTCTTCAGGACATTAATGACTCTACATACATCATAAAAATCATAGATATGACCTGGTACAAATCTAAATAAAGCAACTTCAAGCTCTCACAACAATATATAGGGAAAATGGCACCATTTATCCATTGTTTGGTATTTTTAAATAGTTTCACTTGGTATTTCGACCTGAGAGTCATCTGAGAATTAAATACAGATTATATATATCAAATTACAAATAAATGTAGTATCTTGGACTCTCACAAAGAGATCAGCATCTCACCAAGTGCGCCCTTCCTCCAAGAGCCAAAATAAGCAGAGAAATGTGGGATAGAGATGGGAACAAGTTGAAGAAGAAAGAATCAAAAGTTGCCATGTAGCTTCAACTTGAAACAAATAACTCCATTGTAGCTCCATATGAAAGGTCTGAATGGCCTCTCCAATTGCCAATTAGGATGGGAATCTTTCACCCTCGAAATTGGTACTAACGCAAGTAAAGTAAACACTCCACTAGCATGGACAAGCTAGAAGCTCTCCAAATTGCAAAGATGCAAATCAAAAATGATCAAAAACTGCTTTCCTTCTTTGTTCTTCTCTTTTATAAACTTCTCAAGTCCTCCATGGGTCGAATTCTTTCCAAAAGCCTCATGCCAACTCAAGTTGGGAAGAGATTCCAATGTGTGCCACTTGTCCAACAATTCCTAGTCTCCATCTTCCCTCAATTCAAATGGGGAAGCTTCTTGGCTTCCATAAATCCCTTGTGCACCCTCTTGGAGACTATTTTTAGCTCTGACATGTCATATATGTCATATGTCAGCAATCAGGTCTGAACTATGTCATAGGTGTCATAGAATCTCCATCATTGTTGTCATAGGAGTTAGGGAATCTAGCTCCAAGTGTCACAATTCTTCTAGGATGCCTCTTCCTCTTCCATGGGAGTTATTCTTCCACTCCAATTCGACCTTACATGACTCATGCCATGAATAATATCTCTTATACTCCCCCAAGTATGTTACCCTTCATCTTGAACTCGAATTGGTGAGAGAATCATGCCAAGTGTAGTGAGAAATCTTGCCACATGTGGGTCCCACAACCTCTTATGTGCCCTCATGATCCAATGCCACCTTATTTTCTTTGTATTATTTTATTTAATTGACCCACTTAATGTGAATTTGCAAGTGTAAGGTCAATTTTGGTCTTATAGCTCCTTTATTCCAACTTTTAATGCTTCCACCCCCAACCTAAGGAACTAGTAATTTTCCTCCATGATAGTTCATTTGGATGGGAAATATTACAAACCAATACTTGGTAATTTTCTCATGATGTGACCCACCTTGTCCATTTGGATCTAATTTTGCATTATTACCAACTTGGACATCATGCTTGGCAATTATTTGACCCTTAGCATCAATTTGACAAACTATCATGACAATGGCCAAGGGGATTAGGCCTTTGTGACCTAATGCAAATTTTTGGGACATGACAAATCCTCCCTTCCCAATATTGCTTGTCCTCAAGCAATTTCAAATATAGATGTTGAAGAACCTGCTTTCATTCCAAAACGTTGCTTCTAAAACTCTGAGTAGTGGCACTCATGCACTACAATTGTGTGTTTCCAAAAGCAAGGAGATGTGGATTTTCTTTTTCATATTGACATCCCCTGTGACATCACCACTAAACACCAAAATATTAATTAAATACATCAAAACAAAGTTTGCACAATTAGTATTTTACCTCTTTCTTCTTTTGGAAACCCCTTTCTGAATAATTCTTTGAAGTTGCCACTGAGTTGCCCAACTTTGAGTCTTCAAGGTTCTATGAAAAGTTTAGAGAGGAACCACCATGCTTGCTGCTACACTACTCTGATTAAAATCACTTTATTAAGTGGGGCTCAATCTCCCATACTACTTGTGTCCCCAAAAAATTGAAACCAATGAGACTAAAATTTATCCCAAGGTCCCATTGCTTGTATTGCGCTCCAACAATTAGGAGTGCTCTCCAACCCATACCATCAGGCAAGAGAATTCCTGGATCCCATTTTCTTGTATGCATTTTTCCAAACATCATGAGTACCAAAGATATATCATCAAAGTACATAACAACATAATAAAAATGTACATCAAGGAGGTGCCTCA
Source organism: Larix kaempferi (assembly GCA_027924585.1). Taxonomy (NCBI): domain Eukaryota; kingdom Viridiplantae; phylum Streptophyta; class Pinopsida; order Pinales; family Pinaceae; genus Larix; species Larix kaempferi. The sequence continues at coordinate 70,164,749 of BSBM01000093.1, forward strand.
TCAAAGAATCATGAAAGGGCTTATACCTCCAAGTAAGTAGACCAACATTTGCCAAGTGCACACAAGCTTCAAGTGACCAATCAAATCTGCTCCAATGACATAGGTGAGGATCCCATGTCCTATAATGCTGCTCCAAAAGGATGTAAGATGCATCAAAATAGTCAATCGTGTCTTCTTTCATCCAAGAAGTGAACGAATAATCTCCATTAAAATCTAAACCAAGTAGGGAACAAAGAAAGCAATGAGCCTTCAAGGGGCTCACAGAAGTACCATTTGTGTATCCCTGAATATGTGTATCATCAAGAAATGACAAAGGATGTTGCTGCCAATAATAATGTGCCCCAATCATATATCTCTTCACCCAAGTATTGGATGAAGTTCTTCCAACATCAATTGAACTAAGCAAGGAGCAAAAAAAACCATGAGTCTTCAAGTGACTCAAGTGAACATCATAGGTACATCCATGAAGATATGTATCATCATAAGGTAAAAAAGGATCCTGCTGCAAATGTAAATAAGAAGGTGCTCTAATCATGTCATCATCTAAAGGAGAGATAGGAGTTTCATACTCCTCATGTGGTACCATCAAAAAGAAACTTTTCACCCATACTTCATTAGGATGAATGCTGCAAAATATGGAAGTGTAAGATGTAGGAGAAATGAACCAACTCACCCAAATGATCAGAATATGCAAAAGTGTCTTCATTTGTAGGCTCCATAAGGGTAGGATCATGCACATGTGATGTCTCTTCATATTTTTCAGAGTCACTTGGGAGTGACTTTCGATCCTCTTCATGTACTGTTTCTTCTACTTCACCTATTTCAGAACTAGGTGGCTCATTGGTCTTCTCCTTTCGCTCATTCAAGCAAGCTGATGCATTTTGCCCCTTGGTTTCCTTAGGATCAATATATTTGGAACCTCTTTTTGAAGAAAACCCAAAAACTCTCTTCAAGTAGAAAACACATGCATTCCCTGAAGCTTCAGATATTTCACTGCTCTTTTCACTCACACACATGATTTTCTCTTCAAGATCTTTTGCAAGAAGGGCATAGACCTTTCTTCACTAAATCCACATCTTCTATATTGGGCCTATTTTCAAACACCCGATCAGCAAAGTCTTCAAAAGGAATGGCCTTTTGTGTACCTCCCTTATACAAATCAAGATATGCATGATATTGTTGGGGCAAGGTTTTACATGTTGCTCTCAATCTTTGTAGTTCATTCATGGAATTGTACTCATAGGAATCATAATAATAGTAAGACATGGTTGCAATTTCTTCTTCAATGGATGACCCTAATGCATAGGTGCAAGGACCATGCTCTGATACCACTGTAATATCCCTGTTATCACACCATAGTAGCAGGGCTACTATTCTTGCTTAGCAGATATCTGCACATTCCAGAGCTTCCATTATTCCAGAGCATGGCTATATTTTTTTTGGATCACTCATGATCAGAGCAGTATATTATTCAGATTTATGTTAGACCTTGTGTCAAGGCTGAGCCTTGAGAGTTCAGATTTGATGACCGATGTGACCCTTTATCCCATACAGTTTCAGTTCAGTGGATAGAGATGTATTGCAGCAGTGTTTCAGATGGTACATGATGATGATTATGATGATGTTGTATGATCTATGGATATATTATCACTGACTGTGGATTATTATCTTGTTGATTTAGTCATGTTTACAGCATTTGCTTGGTATATTATTCCTGATGTGGCAAACTGTTTAAAATGAACTATAAATCATAAAATGGACAATTGCTTGCACATTTAGGTCATTTAACAAAACCCACTGGTTTTTACCTTATATAGATATGGTCTTTCTTGACACCAGTTGTCTGCTAGTGTAGGCTCCATATTCACTTGACTCCATCCATACATGACCTTCCTATTTGGCTTTATACCTTGACCTATCTCATTTGACTTTCTGATACTGAGGACTTCCCCATTTTTCTACCTCTGTTTTTGGACCGCATCCCTGTATATTCAGTGTCTCGGCTCTAGGTTGGTGACAAAACTTGCCTTTGGTGAGTTGGATTGTAGGCCTAAATCATTCTGGTCGGTTGTCCCGATGTTTGGCATTGGCTCGAACTCCCCCTAGTCACTTGAGATGTTGTTGGCTAAAACTGAAAGCTCAAGTTCTACCTATGGAAACTTATAAATTCGCCCATGGAAACAAAAAAAAGGGCAAGAGCGATGAACAGCTAAAAATACTCCTCGAAGAGTATAAGAAAGGTCCAAAAAGCAATGGTTCTTAAAAGTTATATCTAAACAATTGCTGACCTTATATATTTGAAAACATGCCCTAGATGCAAGCTGCAACTAGTTGTGCTTATCAGCACATCTGAAATCCGAAGGGTTATGTAGGCCAAAAAGGCCATGAAATAAAATTGAATGATCCTAATGAACCTGGATCAACTTGATGTAGACATGATGCCTAAGTTCAATAAACACTCTCTGAACAACTTATCCATTTGTGAGGCACAGCCATCCCCCGTGTTATTTTGTCCAGCACAGAGTTTGTAGCTTTCCCCTTTCTCCCAGTCCAAAGTATTTTTAAGTTAAGTTAGACAGGTCAACCCCTTTGCCCAACCTTGTTCCTAGCCTTCATCCTTCACTAGCAGTTTGACCATGTCCAATGGGTGAGTTTGTCATTTGAACCATTGTGCAAGTAATTTTTATATAACAACGGAATATGCTAACTTAATTAATGCCACTGAATGGATGCTATACTTTGAGCTTGGCTGTGAGAATGATTAGAGAAGCATTGTCTTAGTCTACTGATGTGATTTATCCTTGGTTGTATATTCTTGGGATCCGTGATGATGTGGACCATATATATATGCTTTTTTATGATGATTCATGGTCCCACATGCTTGATGATGGACATATGATGCAGATGATGATTGATGCAGTTCAGCAGGTTTCATTATTATTTCAGATCAGCGGATTATGCATTGTCCATATATGGTGGACCCTACAGCTGGCCCATTAGGGCAACCCATGGTGTATGAGTACACATTTCTAGTAGATTTGGGTCTTCTGAATCCAATGAGACACTTATCTTTCAGTTCCGGGCACTTCTGACAGTGATTGATGCAGTTTTACACTTGTTGACCAGATTTGGGGTTCATTTCCCAGCCTGAGCAGCAGGGGCCCTGAGAGGCCAGTTCACCTAGGGCGCTGATGATGAAGGGGGTGGTCCAGCCACTTGTTTTTACCATTTACCCCCCCTTCTGGAGAGCCTGGTGGGCTCAAATGGACAGCGCAGGTGCCCTAGGAGGCAGTTTTGTCACTTTCACAGTTACCGAGGCAGTTAAAAAATGGGATAAAGTGGTCACTGAGGAAATCGATTTGGGCAATTGAGGCAAGGTTTTGGCATTTGGTCTTCACGGAGGTCTTCCAGGGTGATCTCACTATCTTCCAGTCAGTTTTCACCATGTGGGTATGCCCACATTGATCACAGGAGGTCATTTACTGCTTGACTGTCATGGATTTGGAGGACAGTTTTGGTCATTTATATTATCTTGGACATATTTTATTATTTTATTGTGCCTTGGGGATGAGCTAGTAAGGATTGATGCCTCCTAGCCCCACCATGTGCTTATTTTGTCATGTCCTAGTCATCATGAGGTGGATCATTGTACTTTTACCCCTCTAGTGGATGATGTCACCCCCTTTTTGTACCATTTAGTGGGGGCGCTATTATTATATTGGGTGATCCATGTGATATATTGTTATGGTTCATCTTAGCCATTGATTGTATGATGAGATCTTTTAATCTCAACCACTCATTTGATGTAGTATTGTAGAGTGGTATAGGGTTTTGGTCTTTGTTATCCTATATAAGGAGGAGACCCCCCATTGTATAGCTCACCTTTGGAGCTCTGGAATATTGGAATAGAAGATTTCTTTGTGGAGCACATCTCTCTTGTCTTGTGGATTCTCTTGCATATTGAATATACAGTATCTCTTCTATGTATCATTGTGGATTTTGGTGCTTCTACTAATCTTTTTACAGGAAAGTCGAATTGGTGGAGAGGAGGGCGATTTCTTGAGGGTTATTGTTGGAGGGATCCACATATTCTCTCTTGGGTTGATCTTGTGACAGGGAGTATCATTATTGTATCTTTGTGACATAGTTGATGCTTTCTATTGCATCTTTCTACCATTTTCATAATCATCTTGCTTGACTTGTTTCTTTGATCTTGTCTTGTAGGAGGAGGACGATTTGGCTATCTTGGAGGAGGACGTTTTGGTTGGAGCTCTTGGATCTCACTCTTGAATATACACATAGGAGAATGCTATCAATTTGCAAGGTGGCCACAAGCAATTGAGGTAAGATCTACAAGGTATGTGCCTCTTTCATCCATTCTATCTTCATTGGTCATAAACCCTAATTAATTAAAAAAAAACCAATTTTTGTATTTCTTAGATCTTCTTAGATCTAGCCTTGCTTTTGAGAAAATTTTGAAAACCCACCTCTATAGCATCCACCCCTAGTTGGATCTATAGTTTGGTGGTGCTTGGGTTAAAATTGACACACTTTTCAAGGCAAAAAGCCCTCTTGAACCAAATCGCACTTCCCTAAGAGAGGCTTGTTTGGTTAGATCTAGCACATGGGTAGGTGAGATCCCACTTGATTTGCAATCTACACATTTGATAACCTACCCCCAGACTGTTACTTTGGTGATTTCTACCTTGTGGGCATCATTCCACGTTTTAAGGGATTAAAACCCCCTTTTGAATTTCTTGGCACCTTAAAACTCAGATCTAGTAAGATCTAACCCTTGGATTGACTTGATTTTTGGTATCTACATAGATCGAGGCACAAGCCACTTGGATCTACAGTTTGGTGGCCATTGGACTTGATTTGGTCCACCTAACCCCTCTTTTAGCCCTCCTTGAGTAAAGTCGCACTCCCTTGGGAAGGTGATTTTGCCCACTTTGAGGAAGTGGGTGGTTGAGATTTTTGTGGATTTGGAATGGCCATACCTTGAAACCTAGGTCTAGAGTATCATTGTGTGATGATCTGCCTTGGGGGTAGCATTCCTTGTTTCAAGGGATTGTGGTCCACTTCGGGTCATTTCATGAAAACCTAGATCTAGCAAGATCCAACCATCCAATCTCAATTAGCCCACTTGACTTGGCTCCTAGGTGTCCCGATCTACACTTTGACATACCTTTTGACCCCATTAGCCCATCCAACAAGGCACTAGTCCTCCTCAAAGCAAGTCGCACTCCTTGGGAATTGTGTCAAACTCTAGATCCGGTACATGGGTACCCCTAAAATCAACTTAGATCCGTAGATCTACTCATCACATATCCACTAGTATCAATTGCATACCTCAACTTCACCTTGTGGGCCCACTTTAAGCCATCTCACATATCCCAAGGAAGTAGGTCCCACTTGTGTAAATCATGGTACTAGGTCTTGTCTTTCTAGCTCCTCAAGTGGCCTAAGCCATACATTGGTTGAAACACTAATCACCTCTCAAACCACCTTCAACCATACTTTAATCTCTAGGTCCACTTACCTTGCATTGGTTTCCGTAACTCACCATTTACTCATCCCTAGGAACCTTTGTTTGGGTCCAATCATCTTTGATTGGTTATAGGGTCTCCCCCTAGGTCTTGTTTCACCTTGACCTAAAGCGAAGAGTGCCTCGGTTGACGTGACTCCCACCTTGCATTGGGAACCGTGGCATCTCTTGGGTCACCTCTTTAGTTGCCCATATCCTCTATCGTCCCGGATGGGATACCACTAGGGGCAACTACAAGTTGGGTGATAACAGTCCCCAATTTGAAATTTTTCCCAATTTAGTCAATTTTCGAAACTTGGACTAGTAAAGCCCCAAACTGTCCCAAATGATCCCAAATCTTTTCGAATGGTTTATGGAGTGGATTGAGACGTATTTGGACACTTTAAAGCAGATATTATATGCTTGGACACTTTCCAAATACTTCAACAACATGCATTTACAATTAGGGAATGAAAGGCAGAATTACTAGGAAAATCGAGGTTGAAACCCCTAAGGGTAGAAGGCTCCAAAAGACTCCTAACGATTTCGAATTGGGACTGAGAGTGTTTGAAGGGTATTGATACATAAAAATGAAGTTGATGTATCCTTGGAAACTCTCAAAAGACTTCTGCAACATTCACTTAACTTCGGGAGAAAATAGGGAAATTTACTAGTAAATTCGAGGTTCAAACCCCCAAGGGTAGAGGACACTGATGGCTTCCCAAATGCAGTACAACCCTCCCAAATTCAAGGACAGAGACATGGATTAGTTAAAGGACTTCAATGGGCACCCAAATACATCATTAATCAGTTTCTAAGGGCTATTGCAACTCCCATAAATCAAAGGTTTGTGGACATGTCTTCACATAGGGGGAAATGATAGGAAACTTCACCACTTGCTATGAAATTCGAGATTTATGTTCCAAAGGATTATGTAATGTATATGAAACTTCTTCAGAACATTAATGACTCTCCATACATCATAAAAATCACAGATATGAACTGGTACAAATCTAAATAAAGCAACTTCAAGCTCTCACAACAAGATATAGGGAAAATGGCACCATTTATGCATTGTTTGGTATTTTTACATAGTTTCACTTGGTATTTCGACCTGAGAGTCATCTAAGAATTAAATACAGATTATATATATCAGATTACAAATAAATGTAGTATCTTGGACTCTCACAAAGAGATCAGCATCCTCACCAAGTGCACCCTTCCTCCAAGAGCCAAAATAAGCAGAGAAATGTGAGATAGAGATGGGAACAAGTTGAAGAAGAACGAATCACAAGATGCCCTGTAGCTTCAACCTGAAACAAATAACTCCATTGTAGCTCCAAATGAAAAGTTTGAATGGCCTCTACAATTGCCAATTAGGATGGGAATCTTTCACCCTCGAAATTGGTACTAAGGCAAGTAGAGTAAACACTCCACTAGCATGGACAAGCTAGAAGCTCTCCAAATTGCAAAGATGCAAATCAAAAGTGATCAAAAGTTGTTTTCCTTCTTTGTTTTTCTCTTTTATAAACTTCTCAATTCCTCCATGGGTCGAATTCCTTCCAAAAGCCTCATGCCAACTCAAGTTGGGAAGAGATTCCAATGTGTGCCACTTGTCCAACAATTCCTAGTCTCCATCTTCCCTCAATTCGAATGGGGAAGCTTCTTGGCTTCCATAAATTCCTTGTGCGCCCTCTTGGAGGCTATTTTTAGCTCTGACATGTCATATATGTCATATGTCAGCAATCAAATCTGAACTCTGTCATAGGTGTCATAGAATCTTCATCATTGTTGTCATAGGAGTTAGGGAATCTAGCTCCAAGTGTCACAATTCTTCTAATATGCCTCTTCCTCTTACATGGGAGTTATTCTTCCACTCCAATTCGACCTTACATGACTCATGCCATGAATAATACCTCTTAAACTCCCCCAAGTATGTTACCCTTCATCTTGAACTCGAATTGGTGAGAGAATCATGCCAAGTGTAGTGAGGAATCTTGCCACATGTGGGTCCCACAACCTCTTATGTGCCCTCATGATCCAATGCCACCTTATTTTCTTTGTATTATTATTTAATTGACCCATTTAATGTGAATTTGTAAGTCTAAGGTCATTTTGGGTCTTGTAGCTCCTTTACTCCAACTTTTAATGCTTCCACCCCCAACCTAGGGAACTAGTAATTTTCCTCGATGATAGTTTATTTGGATGGGAAATATTACAAACCAAAACTTGAGAATTTCTCTTGATGTGACCCACCATGTCCATTTGGATCTAATTTTGCATTATTACTAACTTGGACATCATGCTTGGCAATTATTTGACCCTTATCATCAATTTGACAAACTATCGTGACTATGGCCAAGGGGATTAGGCCATTGTGACCTAATGCAAATTTTTGGGACATGACAAAAGCATTCAACTTTTGATACCATGAAGTTAGTGACATATCAACAAGAAGAATTCAAAAAATACGTCTAGACACTACATCCTGTAATTGCGAGACACCTTGAACACATTAATGATTATATAATATTATAAACCTTCATGCATAATTCATTCACTGATTGAAATAAAATTGGCCCTCATGAAGAGAGAAAGAGAATTTACTATTTTAAACATGTTGGTTGAACAAAATGCTCACTACATTTGAACGTTATAACTTTACATTATAGAGTGCAAGTTCAATAGAGAAAATAATTACTTTCAAGGATAATCATGTTAGCTTTTGAGGTTACTCCGAAAGTGTTTACACCATACTTGGGAGTGCTTCATGTGATGTGGGGTGCAGGGTGTGTTGGTTACCCTTGGTTGTACTGTGATGGATGCATTGCTGGATCTTGTCTTGATGATTATGTTGCACACTTCCTTGGAGCATTGGAGACCTACAGGCATGAAGGCATTCTTCATGATGCACATATGGAGAGGTTAGTTGCTTGCTTAGAGGACGACTCACCTTGAATGAGGCGCATTGGGCAACTTGAAGGAGGGCGTTCAGCGCTACATGACATGGGGACACTTGGTTGCTTACATGGAGGCTTGTAGTTGACTCAAGGATGCTTGAATTGAGGAGTGATCATGTAGGTGGGGTGGACCCTGAGGTACACATGGTTTAGGAGGGAGCATTGGAGGCAAAGCGTTGGACACATTTCATGGAGCACTCAGCCTTGGACCCTTGCTTGTTGGACGTGCATGCTTTGGAGCTTGACATGAGTCACCTAGAGTTGAAGCGCTTCACATGTGGGCCTATCTAGTATGCAGATAGGTGCCTTGTTGTGGACTAGGTCCACTTATTATTGTTTACCTCCCTCACCTTTCATATAAATATAGGGTAGTTCATTCTTGTAATCACATGCTTGTGTTAGAGATGTGAGAGCTAGAGCAAACTAGTCTCTTGGTGGAGCCACTAGTTGAAAATCTTTGGTGGAGTGACTAGCTTTGGTTATGGCTGATTTGTAGCTAGGAGTTGGTGCCTAGGGTTCTCTTATTGTTTCCCTAGCTAGGGTTTGGTCAGCTTGACTTGTACTAAACTATGGTATGCAGTTCCTCTTTAATATATATGTACATCAAGTATTCGAACTGTCCAAACTTTATGTACTTGCACATTTGAATTTCAGCTTATGTTATCTTCATGATTGAGTAGATTCTAGCATTGGTTATGCACACTGATTTGGCATAACATGGAACAGATTTTGTTAAGCGATTTAACACACATTTAGAAGATTAAAGGGCAGAATTAGTGCTGTACTAAGTCATTTTCAGATATATAATGTGCTTGGGAAGTGTGCCCTAAGGGCTGTAACATTGTTGGCATTGAAGTACACTGATTGATATTTATTTTCCTGGGATTGCCTTGTGAATTAGTCTAAAGAGAAGTGAAATATTTGCTGCTGTAAATTAATATTTCAGATTAAGCCCTAAAGTTAGAAGTCCACAGGAAATAGATGTGGGAAACCTCAAGGCTGAGGTGAAATTTCTGAATTCGCAGTAATTGCATAGGAACCAAAATTTCCACAAATCAAGATAATAAGCCGTACCAGAAGTGGATTGATTGGAACCCATTCATCTCTTGGAAGCCAAGCCTCCAAGGCCTTTCTTGTCTCTTCTGGTGTCTTTGTATTCTGGTAATATAAGAATGAAAACAATGTTGATTAATTATTAGTCATTCAAGTCAATACCTTGCTAAAATGACTGCTGGGATTAGCAAATACACATAGATAGCAGATTGCTTCCTTATAAGAATCTGACTTGATTAGATTGCTTGGAAAAGGTATTCATGTGATTACCTGTTTCGTGCCTGAAAATGAAACCCAGCCAAGTCTATTACAGATACGATGCACGTGAGTGTCCACACAAATTCCTTGGACATCCTCCCACCCAACATTCATGATCTTGCCAGTCAAAAGTGTCACAACAATTAACCAAGTTGTTTCTTGAAAAACGACACTTCTAACTGTTTCATGAAGACTGTACTTCGAATCTGGAAAAGACAAGAATTACAGCAAACACAAACAGATAAAAAATTTCTTACCAGGTGAGCCATCTTAGGACCTACCCCAGGAAGGGAAAGTAGATCTTTCAGATTTTTTGGAATGTCTCCATTATATTGTTCTTTACACAGTATTGCAACCTTCTTTAAGTAAGCAGCTTTTCGAATGTAGAACCCCACCTGTCAATGCCAATAATAATGTTTGCTTGATTAATGACAACTAGAAAAGATCTGTGTCATTCCAACATAAATGGTTTTTATAAATCCAAGTACACACTCTCTTGAATGGCAGAATATAAAGGATACTATAGGGGAGGGGGTAAAGACGTTATCAGTTCCTTTGCAAGGATGTAAACAGTCAAAGGTCTTACTGAAGGGATCAGGATGTTTGTCATTCAATACTTCTTTGCTGCTCAATAAATAGAATTCCAGAACCTTCTGGTACTCAACAATTATAGCTGCTTTGAGAGCTTTCATGCCTTCTAACTATTCCTGTGCTAACATTTACTTATAAATCATAAAATGCAGTAGAAATAATAGTGTAATACATGCAATTTGGACTTCTGACCCTAATTGGGTGTCCTATGGTCTTATCGGGATTACATATGCAAACCTTTAGTGGTCAGCTTATGGGCACATGGTTGTTAGTTAGTGACCCTAGTGGTCCCTGTTGAAGAATGTAACTTCAGAAGATATTCTTATTTGGTTTACTTGTATTATTTGTATTGTACTTCCTTCGGGAATTATTGATGATGTATTTGATCATGTAAAAGTCATTGAAAGAGTCAATGTAAACCCTAATAGTTATGTTGGCCTAGAAGAATACAGAAAAGAATATTTTATGTAAACTGGACAAGTCGGTCCTGTTAGAGAGGTCAAGTCGGCCCTGTTAGTGAAAAAGGTCAAGTCACTGATCAGTATAAATAGGAGGCTTGCCCTCCTCATTTGGTCACCTCACTCACTCATCAAGTTCTCATGAGTAGAGAGATAGAGTCAAGGAGAGTAGCTGCTATTGAAGACTTCTTGTTTTGGGTTATTGCACGAGGATTGACATTGTACTTTCTGACGAATCTATATTGAAGAAGTTTTGCTCAGTTTTTTGCCCCACGAGGGTTTCCCAAGATAAATTGTTGTGTTCTATTGTCTATGTTGTGTTTGTTTATCTTGGGTTCAAAGCTAGCCTGAAAGAAAACATTGTGCAGTTGCAACTGCCGGAAGTGAAAACTAGGGTTTCTCTTTCCGGGATCTTTTCTCCACAATTTAGCTGAAAAATAGGGTCAAGGAAACTCACCCTAGTAGGGAGCATCTATCTGAGGAAGCCGAATTCCGATCAGAGAAATTTCATTTTTGGGCCTACCACAACTGTTCGGGAAAAACTAGGGCATCACGTTTTTGGAAGTTTCGTCCACAGATTTGGGGAAAAACTACATTTGCTCAAATCGCCTTAGGGAGGCGCATCTTTTCCTCCACTCAGTTTTTCAAGATCCCGAAGTTGAAAAATTAGGGTTTCTCTGACAAACCCTAGGTCATCCAGAAGTCAGATCTCAGAAGACAGTGAAGCAAGCACTTGGTTGGAGCAATCTCAATTGGTAAGTCTTCTATCCTTATTTCCATTTGAGGTTCTCATTTTATCAAGATGACAAACCATACCAAGCTTGAGGATAAGCTTGAAGGAGCAGACAACTTTCATGCCTGGAAGTATAGAGTGATGCTCATTCTAGAAGAGAATGAGTTGGACAATTATATCAAAGAAGAAGTTGTGGAGCCAGAGGGAGATGAGGACAAAGCCAAGCATAAGAAGAACCTCATAAAGGCCAAGAGGATCATTGTTGATTTCATCAAGGATCACTTGATCCCACACATATCATCTCTGCAAACTCCGAAAGAGATGTTTGATGCACTAAAGAGATTGTTTGAAGGAAAGAACATCAATAGAAAGATGACCTGGAGAACTCAACTCAAGGGTGTGAAGATACAAAGTAGTGAAAGTATTCAATCTTCCCCATATCATGGGAGTCATTTATCCAAGGAATATGTTCTAGAAAGAAACTTATCAGATTCAGTGCACTTTGGGAAACTTGCACTCAGGAAGAAGCAAGGATTGAAGCCTGAGAAGATGACCTGGAGAACTCAACTCAAGGGTGTGAAGATACAAAGTAGTGAAAGTATTCAATCTTCCCCATATCATGGGAGTCATTTATCCAAGGAATATGTTCTAGAAAGAAACTTATCAGATTCAGTGCACTTTGGGAAACTTGCACTCAGGAAGAAGCAAGGATTGAAGCCTGAGAAGAGAAGTTAGGTGAAGAAGATAATCAAGCTCTGGCAACTCATACTAAAAGAAGCAAGAAAGAAGATCACCATCACGAGTCTAGAAGATTGAATAAGAATCTAAGACCTCCCAGAGACTACTCAAATGTCAAATGCTACAATTGTGATGAGATGGGACACATTGCAAGAAATTGTCCCAAGAAGAAAGGCAACAAGAAACTAAGCAAGAAAAGACATCATGCTCATGCTGCAGAGGATGATGAACCAATAAAGAAGAAAGCAAGGGAAGATTCTTCAAGTGATGAAGAATATGTTATGATCTCAGCACTTACAGGTACGATTTCTCTTGGAAACAATAATTTGCTTGTTTATAGTGGTGCTTCCAAGCACATGACAGGTTTCAAGGATGCCCTCAACAACTTGATAGAAAAGGACTCACCTCAAAAGGTGAAACTTGGAGACGATTACCAATATCCCATAAAAGGGGTAGCAGAAACTTCTTACAAGCTTGAATCGAGAAAGCCTATCAAGATGAAACATGTCCTATATGTACCAGGACTGAAGAAGAATCTACTTTCCATCTCAGCCTTAGATGATAGAAGATTCAGAGTGGCATTTGTTGATGGCCAAGTACTTATGTGGCCTAAATGTAAAACATTTGATGACGCAATAGTGATTGGAGTGCAAGAGGGAGGATTGTACAAACTCAAGGGACAACTAGAACAAGCATTGGTTCATGAAACTATGGAACCAAGTGAATTATGGCATAGAAGGTTTGCTCACATCAACTACAAGGCATTACCAATCGTGAGCAAGATGGTGAATGGTCTACCCGAGATCCAGACTAAGCATGAAGGCATATGTAATGGTCAGTAGTGATTGGAGTGATAGCAAAGCCAAGGAGATCTTGGAGCTTATTCACTCAGATGTTTGTGGACCTATGTCTTCCAACTCACTAAGCGGGTATGCATACTATGTCTCTTTTATTGATGATTATTCTCATAAAACCTGGATCTATTTCTTGAAATCTAAAGATGAAGTATTCAACAAATTTAAAGAATTCAAAGCAATTGTAGAAAATCATACTGAAAAGAAAATAAAGACCTTAAGATCAGATAATGGAGGTGAATTTACCTCGGGGGATTTCAAAACCTTATGTAAAGAATCAGGGACTAAGAGGGAGATGAGCACTCCCTACAATCCATAACAAAATGGCATTGCAAAGAGAAAGAATAGCACGATAATGGAAGCAGTGAAGGTCATGATCCATGATCAAGACCTTCCAATGCACTTATGGGCCAAAGCAGCAAGAACAACAGTCTATGTACAAAATAGAACTCCACACCGTATACTTGAGAACAAGACACCTGAAGAGATGTTTATAGGAGAGAAGCCAGAAGTCGGCCATCTCATAATATTTGGTTGTCCTGTATACATACATGTTCCAAAAGAGAAAAGAACCAAGTTGGAGCCTTCAGGGAAGAAGGGCATCTTCGTCGGGTATAGTGACTCATCAAAGGCTTACATAATCTATATACCAGGCTTCAAGAAGATCGAGACCAGCAGAGATGTTACCTTTAATGAAGATACAACTTTCAGCAGATCGAGGTAGATTCACTCCGACGAAGCACATGAAGAAGAACCTGAAGCTCCCAGAGTTAGAGATATAGTTATGGAAGAGTTGATTCTAGAAGAACCAGAAGACCATGATATGACAGAGCCACAGAGACCTGTAGATCCACCTAGAGAGATGAACACTCACAAGAGAAGACCAGCCTGGACATGAGAGATTATTCAAGATGCAGAGAAGTATGGTGCTCCAAAAGGGACTTCCAGAGAAAGCAAGAGACCCCGGACATATTCCAGCTATGTAGCCTTGTTGAGTGACATCATTGATGTAGAGCCTTCCAGTTATGAAGAGGCAGTTGAAAAGAAAGTATGGAAGGATGTTATATCGAGGAGTATCAGTCGATCATGAAAAATGATGGTTGGGATGTGGTTTCGAGACCAGAAGGGAAGTCAGTAGTGTCTTCCAAATGGATATACAAGATAAAGCATGCAGCAGACGAAAGTGTCGAGAAATACAAGGCAAGATTTGTGTCTCGAGGATTCTCCCAGAAAGAAGGCATAGATTATGAGGAGACATTTGCTCCCATGGCTAGATACACTTCGATCAGGTCTATACTTGATATAGCTGCAGTAATGAAGTGGAAGGTACATCAGATGGATGTGAAGACTGCCTTCCTAAATGGCGTACTAGAGGAGGAAGTGTATGTTGGAGCAACCACTAGGATTTGATGTTGGAATTAGTGCAACTTCGAAAGTTATTCTTATTATATTTTATTGTATTGATTTGTACCTCCTACAGGAGATGATTTTGATGTAATTAATCATGTAAACCCTTCAAAGAATCAATGTAAACCTTGGGGATAAAATACACAAAGAAAAGAATTAAATAAACATTATTTTATTTATCCCCAAGTCAAGTCGGCCTTGTCAGTTAGACAAGTCGGCCCAGTTAGAAAAAAAAAGCGAGTTTGGCAAGTGTACAAATAGAGTGGCTAGGTGCCTCATTTGGTCACTCACTCAACACACACAAGTTCGCATCACTTGGAGAGGAGCTCGCATCTGCAGCAAGGAGAAGCATATTTTTGAGGTTTCTACTTGGAGATACTTTCTACTTTCTCTCTCTCATCTTTGTATTATGTTCTCAGAATGTTCATCTCTATACGAAGGTTGTTGGGTTTTCTCCCTATTGGATTTCCTAGGATAAATTCTTGTGTTCTTTTTTTCTGTGCTTTGTCGTTCTTCTAGTGATCCTATTGTTCATATGCAATTAAATTATACTGCTATAATTGTATGAAAAACTAACATGATTTCAGAGCAATAGTAGAGAAGCCATTGTTGGAAGCTAGGGTTTCATCTTCCGAGGCCTTCCCTCATCAATTTGGCAGAAAAAGAGCCTTGGAAACTTCGCCCTAGGGAAGGCGCATCTTTTGGTGAAGGTAGAATCCAATTCTGAGAAGTTTCAATTTTGACCTAATTCTGTTGTTGCAGAAGTTACTGCAGAAATTAGGGTTTCAAACTTTCAAGTTTTGTGTTGTTCCCTCCACAGATTTGGCTCGGCGCTACCTTCTCTCAACTCACCTTGCTAGGGTGCATTTTCCTGTGGAGTCAGTTTCTCAAGAATCCAATCTTCATTTTTGACCTAGTTCCTGCTAGGGTTTCTGCTTCAGATATGTAGTCAAGATTATTGGAATGAAGGTTGAAGATCGTCTGGATGGGACTTCCAATTTCATCTCTTGGAAGTCTACGGTTCTTCTCACCTTGGAAGAAAATGACCTTCTGAAGTTTGTCAATGAGAAGGTTCCAAAACCAAAAGTTGAAGAGGACAAGTCTCAATGGAGGAAAAATGATGCCAGAGCAAGACGGATATTACTGGACTCGGACAAAGACCATTTGGTTCCTCAAATATCACAAAAGAAGACAGCTAGGAGGATGTTCAAAGCCCTAAAGAATCTATTTGAACATAGTAGCATCAATATGACACTCACATTGAGGAACCAACTATCAAATATGAAGATGTCCAAGCCTAAATCAATTGCCCCATACTTCATGAGGATCACAGAACTAAGGAACAAGCTAAGTTCCAATGGAGAAACCATTGATGATAAGGAGCTTGTCATTACTATTCTAAATGGTCTTCCACCATCTTGGGAGTCATTCATTCAAAGCATAAGTGGTCTAACCAAGCTACCCAAATTTGACAGATTATGGGAAGATTGCACTCAGGAAGAGACGAGGATTGCAGCAAGACAAAAACTTCATGGTACTCAACTTAAGGAGAATCAAGCATTCATGGCCCATGCCAAGAAAGGCAAGGGAAAGGGAAGAAGGTTTCACAATCATCAGCACCAAGGTAGGAGATCTAGCCCTCCTCCAGATCAGAAGAAAAAGAAGAAGGATTTATCACATGTACAATGTTTGAGATACAAGACCTATGGTCATTATGCCAGCAATTCTCCAAGATCATTCAAAAGGAAACATGAAGCCACTACTACTGATGTAGAAGAAGATCATCATCATAAGAAGCGTTAAGGAATGAAGATCGCACAGAATTCTTATTCATCTCAGCTTTATCAGGTATTGTTCCCACCACTAGTGATACATGGCTTATAGATAGTGATGCTTCTAGGCATATGACTGGCTATAAAGAAAATTTATCAGAAATTGTTGAGAAGGAATCCCATCTCCGTGTTGTACTTGGGGATGATGCTAATTACACTGTGAAAGGATCTGGGGCTACCTCCCTCCAGTTAGACTCTAGTGACACATTATACTTGAGTGATGTGCTTTATGTACCTGGTATGAAGAGAAATCCTGTTTCCATATCTGCTTTGGAGGACAAGGGATATAAGGTAGTATTTTCAGAAGGGAAAGTTCTTGCTTGGCACAAGAACTCAAGCATGAACACAGCAAAAGTAATTGGTGTAAGAGAGGAGAGCTTGTACCGATTGAGCACTCCACCTGCTCAAGCACTAGTACATGATTCTACCAACATGGGTGAGCTATCGCACAAAAGACTAGCTCATCTAAACTATAAAACTCTTCCAAGAAATATGGTGACAGGTCTACCAGTATTTCATGTAGACCATGATGGAATTTGTAGAGGATGTGCACTTGGCAAGAATGCCAAGGGATCCTTCCCGAATAGTGAGAGCAAATCTAAAGGAATTTTGGATCTAGTGCACTCTAACTTGTGTGGACCCACGACTGTAGCTTCACTGGGTAGCTATAATTATTATGTAACATTTATTGACGACTACTCATGGAAGACTTGGATATATTTTCTCAAGAACAAGGAATCTGAGGAAGTTCTCAACAAATTCAAAGAGTTCAAAGCACAAGTCGAGAATTTGTCGGGAAAGAGGATTAAGATCTTAAGATCAGATAATGGTGGAGAATATACCTCTACAGATCTTAATGATTTCTGCAAAGAAGCAGGAATTAAGAGGGAGCTCACAATTCCCTACAACCCTCAACAAAATGGGGGTTGTGGAAAGGAAGAACAGAACAATTGTGGAGGCAGCCAAAGCCATGATACATGACCAGAGTCTAACGATGTTCTTGTGGGCAGAAGCATCTAGAACAGTTGTCTATGTACAAAACAGATGCCCTCATAAAATCTTGAAGAAAATGACTCTGGAAGAAGCTTTCACAGGAGTTAAACCAGAAGTGGGCCACCTTCGTATCTTTGGTTGTCCAATCTACATTCATGTGCACAAAGAAAAGAGAACGAAGTTAGAACCTTCAGGTGAGAAGGGAACTTTCATGGGATACAGTGAGTCTTCAAAGGCCTACAGAATTGACATCCGAGGATCAAGACAGATCAAAGTTAGCAGGGATGTGTCCTTTGAAGAAGAGATGGCTATCAGGAAAGGCAGAGGATCTAATATGGAGATCGATGATGAGGAGATGCTAAACCCAAAGGAGATGAGATCATCTCCCCCTTCAGTAGCTTAGAGGGAGTTAGCAGAGAAGGATGAATCGATCGATCCCATTGATCCAGTTGAGCCAGTTGATGCTCCCACAAATATTGTGATAGGTCGAAAGAGGCCTAGATGGGCACAGCAGACATTGCAGGACGCAGAGGGGCATAAAGCTCCACATGGTACTTTTCGAGAAAGCAAGAGACCTCAGAGGTTCTCGAGGTATGTACCATTGATGAGTCACATCATTGACTCAGAACCCACCACCTATGAAGAAGCATCCATACACCAAGTTTGGAAGAATGCCATGATGGAAGAATACCAATCCATCATGAAGAATGATGTGTGGGAGGTTGTATCGAGACCTAAGGGGAAGTCAGTAGTGACTTCCAAGTGGCTTTACAAAATCAAGCATGGAGCAGATGGCAGTGTTGAAAAACACAAGGCTAGATTTGTTGCCAGGGGATTCTCTCAGAAAGAGGGAGTTGATTATGATGAGACATTTGCTCCTGTGGCTCGATATACTTCCATCAGGACTATTATTGCTATTGCCTCAGCTATGGGATGGAAGTTGCATCAGATGGATGTCAAGACAACCTTTCTCAATGGTGTTATTGAGGAGGAAGTGTATATTGAACAACCAGAAGGGTTTGTTGTCCATGGAAAGGAGTCTCACGTATGTAGGCTGAAAAAGGCCTTATATGGACTCAAGCAAGCACCTCATGCTTGTTATGGACGGATAGACGGATACTTGGTGAGCTTGGGATTCACCAAGAGTGATGCAGACCCCAACCTTTACTACAAGGTTGTAGATGATGAGCCATTGATTTTGGTTCTTTATGTTGATGAGCTGTTTCTCACAAGGAATGAGAAGCTTATTGTATGGTGTAAGAAGAAACTTTCCTCTGAGTTTGAAATGAAGGATATTGGATTGATGCATTACTTCTTGGGACTAGAAGTACGGCAGAGGCATAAGGAAATTTTCCTAAGTCAAGGAAAATACACCATTGATATTCTGAAGAGATTCGGAATGTTGGACTAGAAGTCTATGGCCACTCCGATGGATGCAAATTTGAAGAAGCTAAGGGACTTTGCTTCAGATTCAAATTTGATTGATCCCACTATGTATCGCCAGCTGATTGGATCCTTGATGTATCTAACAAACACTAGACTAGATATTTGTTTTGTTGTGAATGCTCTCAATCAGTTCCTGTGTGAATTGAGATAGATTCATTGGATAGCTGCAAAACATGTGCTCAGATACTTGCGTGACACTGTGGGATATGGTCTGAGATAGGCTTCAGAATGTGCCTTGAGATTGCAGGGATTTTCAGACTCAAATTGGGTCGGATGTGCTGCAGATGGGGAGAGTACATCCGAATGTTGCTTCAGCTTGGGTTCTGTAGTGATTTCCTGGTGTAGCAGGAAGCAAACCTCAGTTGCACTCAGTACAGCAAAGGCCGAGTATATGGCTACTAGTACAGCAACCGGAGCAGTTGTATGGCTTCAGAAACTCCTTGCGGGATTGTTTGGCCAGATTCTAGAGCCAATTGTGATTCACTGTGATAACTATTAAGATTATATGCTACTAAAGACTAAATTCTAACTTCATGAGCATTTAATACATTTTCACAATAGCAGCATAACTAGGATCTCTGAAAGATACACAATCACAAGGTACACAACAATATACCCTGGGAAACCCTCAAGGGGAAGAAAACCCAGCAAGAACTTCCTCAATATAGATAACCAAAGTACAATGCCCAAAATAAGGTCTCACAAATAAGAGAGACAAACCCAAACTCTAGAGCCAAGCCAATCCTCCTCCTCCTTCGCAGAATTCTCTCTCTCCTCTAATGCGCAATGCATGAATGAGTGAATGGTACAAATGAGAGGAAGTCACTCTCTATTTATACTTTACTTTTCACTTGACTTTTAACCCAGCTAGGTCCGCCTCACTTTAACTGACTAGGCCGACCTCTCCTAGAAAGACTCAAATAATATTATATTACATTCTTTACAGTACTAACGACCCGACTTACAATGGAGGTTTTACCTCATGACTTTTACTTGACCAAATATAATAATGACATCTCCGAGCAAAGGTAAAACATCCTCGACGAAATTACAATAATAAAGTACAAGTAGAATATTCTTTGAAGTTACATTAATTTAACACTCCCCCTTAACAAGAAGGGTATTCTACTGACAACAACAACAGCATGTATAACTCTACACAACATCATCGGAGGGAGGAGGGGCATCATAAACAACATCATCTGGAACATTGGTTGGTATATCTATAAATCATTGGAAGTTCTCAACAGCATCATCATCTTCAGTATAGAGCTAAAGTATCATCATCTTCAGTACTAGAGCATCCTCATCTTCAGCACTGGAGCATCATCATCTACAGCACTGGAGCATCCTCATCTTCAGCACTGGATCATCATCTTCTTCAGCACTAGAGCATCCTCATCTTCAGCACTGGATCATCATCTTCTTCAGCACTGGAGCATCCTCATCTTCAGCACTGGAATATCATCACCTGCAGCACACATGATCCTTCCTTTCAGAATTACGGGATCTTGGACAATCCTTCCTTTCGGAACTTGGGATTCAGTCCAACTACTCTGATGATCCTTCCTTTCGGAACTCGGGATTCAGTCCAACAACTCTGGTGATCCTTCCTTTCGGAACTTGGGATTCAGTCCAACTACTCTGATGATCCTTCCTTTCGGAACTCGGGATTCAGTCCAACAACTCTGGTGATCCTTCCTTTCGGAACTAGGGATTATGGACAATCCTTCCTTTCGTAACTCGGGATTCAGTCAAACAAATCTGGTGATCCTTCCTTTCGGAACTAGGGATCATGGACAATCCTTCCTTTCGGAACTCGAGATTTAGTCCAACAACTCTGGTGATCCTTCCTTTCAGAACTAGGGATCATAGACAATCCTTCCTTTCGGAACTCGGGATTTAGTCCAACACTCTTAGACAATCCTTCCTTTCGGAACTAGGGATTCAGTCTAAGGATCAACATTTAAGACTATCCTTCCTTTCGGAATTACGGGATCATTGTCTAGGGATGATCAATCCCACCACAACTCAGGATCAACATTTAAGGCTATCCTTCCTTTCGGAAGTACGGGATCACTATCTAGGGATGATCAATCCCACTACACCACAATATCATCAGCACTACTCCCCCTTTCGAGGGAAGTCCTTACGGACTACACCAAGCTTGTCACGGAAGTGCTCAAACTTCACACGAGACAGAGGCTTAGTCAACACATCTGCAACCTGCTCATCAGTGCTCACGTATTGGAACTTTATAGCTCCCTTCTGCACCATATCACGAATGTAGAAATACCGTATTTCTATGTGCTTCGACTTATCATGGAACAAAGGGTTCTTTGTCATCTTTCTACAACTATGGTTATCACATAGAATTACTGTGGTATCCAACTCTAGATCAACTAGACCTGATAACAACTTCCGAACCCATATGACTTCACAACTGGCAGAACAAGTTGCAATATATTCTACTTCTACAGTGCTGAGAGCAACACTGGACTGCTTCCTACATAGCCATGAGATCATGGCTGACCCCAGACTGTAACATCTGCCTGAAGTGCTCTTCATGTCTAAGACACTTCCTACCCAATCTGAATTTGTGTAACCGAACAGTCTGAAGTCATGATCTCTAGTATAACTGAGACCATAGTCTATTGTACCTTTTAAGTACCTCATCACATGCTTTGCAGCTACAAGGTGAACACGTATGGGCTCAACCAGATACTGACTCAAGGTGTTCACAGCAAAGCATATATCTGGCCTGGTATTTGTCAAATACATCAATGACCCAATAATCTGCCTATATAGAGTCATATCCACCAATTCTGATGAGGCATCAGATAGTAACTTCAAATTTGTATCCATGGGTGTGGCCATGGCTTTACACTCCAACATATCAAATCTTTTCAAGATTTCTACTGCATACTTCCCTTGGTTAAGGAAGATTCCCTCTAGGCTCTGCTATACTTCAAGACCTAGAAAATAATGCATCAAGCCAAGGTCTTTCATCTCGAATTCTGCAGCGAGCTTCTTCTTGCTCTCTGAGATTTGCTTCTCATTTCCTGTCAGGAATAAGTCATCCGCATATAGTAATAATATGACAGGTTGATCATCCATAACCTTGAAGTAAAGGTTAGGATCAGCTTTACTCTTGGTAAAGCCCAAGCTCGTCAGAAAACTATCAATTCTGCCATACCAAGCTCTTGGAGCTTGCTTCAACCCATACAGAGCCTTCTTCAGTTTGCAGACATGTGTTTATTTGTTTTCAACCTCAAATCCTTGTGGTTGTTCTATGTACACTTCTTCTTCAATGACACCATTCAGCAAAGTTGTTTTCACATCCATCTGGTGTAACTTCCACTTCATCGTGGCTGCAAGTGCCATGATGGTTCTAATTGAAGTGTACCTTGCTACTGGTACAAATGTTTCTTCATAGTCGATTCCTTCCTTTTGGGAGAATCCACGAGCCACAAATCTAGCTTTGTATTTTTCAATACTTCCATCCGCTGCATGTTTTATCTTATATATCCATTTGGAATATACAACACTTTTACCTTCAGGTTTGGGAACTATGTCCCATACATCATTCTTCATTATAGATTGGTATTCTTCCGTCATAGCTTCTACCCATTCTTTCTTTTGAATGGCTTCTTCAAAACAAGTATGTTATTTGTCTGAAAGATCACACATCAAAGCCACATAACTGGAAAATGGCTTTGGCTTCTTGCTTTCTCTTGAGGAGCCTTCTGGAGCTCCATACTTTTCTACATCTTGAATAATTTCACAATCCCAAGTTGGTTTTCTCTTGCGAGAGATAGTCATGGGTGGAGGTTCTTGGGGATCCAACATATCATGATCTTCCGGAGTCTCATCATCGGGAGAGGGTACAACCTTCGCAACTCTAGGAGCCTCATCTTCTTCATATACTTCTTCATGTTGGCACTTTCTAGATTTCTTGAGAGATGCATCTTCATCAAATGTTACATCCCTGCTAATCTCCATGTGATGATAGCCTGGTATATAGATCCTAAAGGCCTTGGAGACCTCACAATATCCAACAAAGATTCCTTTCTTTCCGGAAGCATCCAACTTGGTTCTTTTCTCTTTTGGAATATGAACAAAAATTGGACAACCAAATATCTTGAGATGACTTACCTCTAGTTTCTTTCCTGTGAACATCTCTTCGGGGGTTTTGAACCCAAGTGCACTATGGAATATTCTATTTTGGACATATAATGTTGTCCTTACTGCTTCAGCCCATAGATGCATAGGAATATCTTGATCATGGATCATCGTCTTCACTGCTTCCATAATAGTTCGATTCTTTCTTTCAGCAACACCATTTTGTTGAGGATTGTAAGGAGTGGTAAGCTCCCTCTTAATCCCAGCATCCTTGCAAAAGGATTCAAAATCTTTAGAGGTATATTCTCCTTCATTATCTGACCTGAGTGTCTTGATCTTTCTTTCTGAAAGATTCTCTATCAAGGCTTTGAATTCCTTGAACTTTGTTAATACTTCATCTTTTGTCTTCAACAGGTAAACCCAAGTCTTCCTAGAATAATCATCAGTGAATGTGACATAATATACATACCCACTTAATGATGTTGAAGGCATTGGTCCACAATCTGAATGAATGAGTTCCAATATTCCTTTTGCCTTGGTGTCTCTCTTCGTAAATGGATTCTTTATGTTCTTTCCCTTTGCACATCCTTTGCATATTCCTTCATGATCAATCTTTAGATCGGGTAATCCTGTTACTAACTTGCTTACATGTGGTAAGGCTTTGTAGCTTATGTGAGCAAGCCTTCTATGCCATAGTTCACATGGACTTGTAGTATCATGAATCAAGGCTACTTCTGAATGTCCTTTTAGTTTATATAGACCTCCTTCTTCTTATTCCAATAACAACTGCATCTTCTATAGATTTACCTTTGGGCCACATGAGAACTTCTCCATCTATAAAGGCAACCCTAAACCCTTTCTTATCTAAGGCCGAGATAGAAAGTAGGTTCTTCTTTAGGCCTGGTACATATAGTACATCCTTCATCTTCATCGGGGTTCCTGAATCAAGCTTGTAGGTGGTTTCTCCTATTCCCTTAATAGGGTATTGATAATCATCTCCTAATGATACCTTCTGAGGGGAGTTTTTTTCTTCTAAATTGGAGAGAGTCTTCTTCTGACCTGTCATGTGCTTTGAAGCACCGCTATCAATTAGCCATGTCTCATTTCCGGGTGTCACAGACCTAAAGAGAGCGGAGAATAAAACATATTCTTCTACTTCTTCCCTTGCTAACTTCCTGGGAGGTTCTTCTTCTTCTTCGGCTAGGTGAGCATGATGTCTTTTGTTGCTCTTCTTCTTGTATTCTTCTTTTCTTTCTGGAAAATCTTTGGCAATATGTCCCATCTTATCACAACGAAAACATTGATAAGAAGAGAAGTCTCTTCGCTTGTAGTTTCCCTTCTTATACTTTTGAAACTTCTTAGGAGGATGAAACTCCTTGAAATGAGGTTTTCCCTTTCCTCTTCTAGTATGGGTAGTTAGAGCTTGATCATCATCTCTAAGTAATGCATCTCGATTTGCCACTCTAGCCTCCTCTTGGATACATTCTTCCCATTCAGCTTCAAATAGTAGACTTTCCTTTCTTGCACACATTGTCTGGATAAAAGAGTCCCAAGGTCTAGTCAGACCATTGAGAACAGCCATTACTAGTTCATCTTCGTCAAGCTTGTCTCCAATTGCTTCTAGTTGTTCTTTGAATTGAGAAACCCTAGTAAAGTAATCTTGGATAGATTCACCTGGATTCATCTTCGTGCTTTTGAGTTGGGTTCTCAAATTCATCATTTTGAATTATGTTTCTTCCTTCATACATTCTTGATAGGGCATCAAACATATCCTTTGGGGTTTCTTGGAGGACACTTGAGGAATCAAATGATCCTTGATGGAATCTGCTATGATCCTCTTGGCTCTAATCATATCCTTCTTATGCTTTTCCTTGGCTTCAGCTTCTGCGGGTTCTGGTACAACTTCTTTAATAAACTTTGAAAGATCATTCTCTTCTAGAATGAGTCCAATCCTATACTTCCAAGCACGAAAGTTCTCTATGCCTTCCAACTTGCCATCAAGCTTAGTGCTTGGGGCCATCTTATCCCGGAGAGCAAAGAATAACCAAAAATTAAAGTTTCTAAAAATTGAAAAGTGAACTCACCAAAAGATGCGCTTGACTGAGGCGAGTATGCTGGTACACTTGGTTTCTGAAGATTCCAAAATTTCACCCTTGAAATTTGACTTGCGAAATTATGGTCTGCAGTTTCTGGCTTTCTCTGGTTTTCTGGTCCAGAGTCAAACTAGGGTTTGCCTTTCTAGAAGATTCACCCACTGAAAAACTTTGATCTTGGTGCCAAAATTTTGATCTTGGAGAGGCACACTTCCCTATGCCAATTGCACTCAAAAATTCCACTTTTGTAAGAAGCCCTAATTTATATGCTCGGAGAGAGAGAGAGAGAGATTTACCTTATGAAAGTTGCTGCTCTGATACCATGTTAAGATTATATGCTACTAAAGACCAAATTCTAACTTCATGAGCATTTAATACATTTTCACAATAGCAGCATAACTAGGATCTCTGAAAGATACACAATCACAAGGTATACAACAATATGTCCTGGGAAACACTCAAGGGGAAGAAAACCCAGCAAGAACTTCCTCAATATAGATAACCAAAGTACAATGCCCAAAATAAGGTCTCACAAATAAGAGAGACAAACACAAACTCTAGAGCCATGCAAATCCTCCTCCTCCTTCGTAGACTTCTCTCTTTCCTCTAATGCGCAATGCATGAATGAGTGAATGGTACAAATGAGAGGAAGTCACTCTCTATTTATACTTTACTTTTCACTTGACTTTTAACCCAGCTAGGTCGGCCTCACTTTAACTGACTGGGCCGACCTCTCCTATAAAGACTCAAATAATATTATATTACATTCTTTACGGTACTAACGACCCGACTTACAATGGAGGTTTTACCGCATGACTTTTACTTGACAAAATACAATAATGACATGTCCGAACGAAGGTAAAACATCCCCGACGGAGTTACAATAATAAAGTGCATGACGAATATTCTTTGAAGTTACATTAATTTAACAATAACCAGAGTTGTGTGCAGATGACAATGAATCCCATATTCCATGACAAGTTGAAGCATATAGAGATTCAGTATCACTACATTCATGATATGGTGCAAAAAGGTGCGATCGAGTTACAGCTTGTTCCGACAAATGACCAGACTATAGATGTTTTCACCAAGCCTATTCCCCAAATAAAGTTTGAATACTTTCGTGGAAGACTTGGAGTGGAAGAGAACGTGTCCCTCCTTGAGAGGGAAAGATGACATGGAGATGTTTACCTTACTTTCACCCAAGTACCTCTACTCATCCAGGTTCTCAGCCAGGTATGGGAGGATCCCATCGACAGATGAGACGGACAGGTAGTAGATGGTCGGGTGAAGTTTGGTTCCACACAGGTACTTCTACTCGTCCAAGTTCTCAACTAGGTATGGGAGGATCCCATCGATAGATGAGACAGACAGGTAGTAGATGGTCATGTGAAGTTTGTTTCCACACAAGTACCTCTACTCGTCCAAGTTCTCAGCCAGGTATGGGAGGATCCCATCGGAAAATGAGATGGATAGGTAGTAAATGGTCGTGTGAAGTTTGTTTCCACACAGGTACCTCTACTCGTCCAGGTTCTCAGCCAGGTATGGGAGGATCCCATCGGCAAATGAGACGGACACGTAGTAGATGGTCATGTGAAGTTTGTTTCAACACAGGTACATATGCTTGTCCAGGATCTCAGCCAAGAATGGGAGGATCCCATCGACAGTAGAGACAAGCAGGTAGCAGATGGTCGTGTATGAGAGACCTTTCAGACATCCAGGTTGGATGGAGAGGCTGATACTCTTGGACTCACCGAAGGACTGGTTGAGTTGGTGCATGTTTCCCGAAGGACTGGGCTAAGCAAATGCACATTGTATTGACTCTCGACCGATGGACTAGGATGTGATGATGTTTGACGTACTCTTCGACGGACTGTGTAGAGTTGCTGAGTTGATGTATGGATCCACCGAGGGACTATGTGGAGCAGATGCATGATAACACTTCTCGAAGGACTAAGACTGTGTCGACAACCTTCAGTATGTATAGAGATGATTGAGACAGATGTGATGTACAGATGAAACCCAAATGATCGTGATGTTGATGATGACCATGTCCGAAGAAAACCTTCCATGTTGAGATGGAGTGTTGGAATTAGTGCAACTTCATAAGTTATTCTTATTATATGTTATTGTATTGATTTGTACCTCCTACAGGAGATGATTTTGATGTAATTAATCATGTAAACCCTTGAAAGAATCAATGTAAACCTTGGGGATAAAATACACAAAGAAAATAATTAAATAAACATTATTTTATTTATCCACAAGTCAAGTCGGCCTTGTCAGTTAGACAAGTCGGCCCGGTTAGGAAAAAAAGCCAGTTTGGCAAGTGTATAAATAGAGAGGTTGGGTGCCTCATTTGGTCACTCACTCAACACACACAAGTTCGCATCACTTGAAGAGGAGCTCGCATCTGCAGGAGGGAGAAGCATATTTTGGGGGTTTCTACTTGGAGAGACTTTCTACTTTCTCTCTCATCTTTGTACTCTGTTCTCAGAATTGTTCATCTCTATACGAAGGTTTATGGGTTTTCCTCCTATTGGGTTTCCCAAGATAAATTCTCGTGTTCTTTGTTTCTGTGCTTTGTCTTTCTTCTAGTGATCCTATTTTTCATATGCAATTAAATTATACTGCTATAATTGTATGAAAAACTAACATTTGAGACACATGACAGACAGACTCGTGTGCAGATTGAAGGCGGCCTTGAAATAGGCACCCAGGACATTGTACAGTAGGATTGATGGATTTCCGACGAGCTTGTGTTTTACCAAGAGTAAAGCGGATTCCATCCTTTACTACAAGGTTGAGGATGGGACACCTATGATTCTACTGTTATATGTAGATGATTTGTTTCTAACAAGTGATGAGAAGCTCATAGCAGAAACGAAGAGAAAGCTTGCCGCGGAGTTTCAGATGAAATACCTAGGTATGATGCACTATTTCTTAGGTCTTGAGGTGTGGCAAAATCTAGAGGAAATTTTCCTGAGTCAAGGAAAATATGCGGTAGAGATCTTGAAGAGATTCGAGATTGATGGATTGCAAGGCTATGGCCACACCTATGGCATCGAATCTGAAGTTGTTGTGTGATACTTCTTCAGAATTGGTGGATGCCACAATATATATATTATAGACAAATGATTGGTTCGTTGATGTACTTGACAAACACAAGGCCAGATTTATGCTTTGCAGTGAACACTCTGAGTCAGTATATGGTAGAGTCGAGACGAGTTCACCTCGTTGCAGCAAAGCATGTGTTGAGGTACCTGAGAGGCACGATTGATTATGACCTCAGATATGCATCAGATCAGAGGATTAACCTGCAGGGTTATGTTGATGCGGATTGGGCCAGTAGTGTCACAGATAGAAAGAGCACATCAAGGTGCTGCTTCAGTTTGGGATCTAGTATGATCTCATGGTTTAGTAGGAAGCAGACAAATGTCGCACTCAGTACAGCCGAAGCAGAGTATATGGCAGCTTGTTCGGCAAGCTACGAGGCAGTATGGCTTCGGAAGTTGCTTGCAGGTTTGTTCGATCTCGAGTTAGAGGTGACTTGTATTCTCTATGACAACCAGAGTTGTGTGAAGTTGTCTGAGAACCTGTTGTTCCATGACAAATCAAAGCACATCGAGATCAGGTATCACTATATCAAGGATATGGTGCAGAGAGGATCAGTGAGGCTCCAGTGTATAGCAACAGAGGAGCAAATAGTCGATGTGTTGACCAAGCCTCTGTCAAGAGTGAAGTTTGAGTACTTTAGGGACAAGCTTGGGGTATACCAGATCAAGAGGGAGTGATGAGTAACATTGCACGTGTGAGACGCAGGTAGTCACGGGTCATGTGACGTAATTAAGTCTCCTAGGCGTCTCCACTTGAGATGTGAGTTGAAGCGGGTAGTCACTGGTTATGTGACATAATTGAGTCGCCTAGGCTACAAGGTTGTGTTGTCCTGATGTTGATATGTGGCGTGGTAGCAAGTAGTCACGGATTATGTGACGTAATTGAGTCTCCTAGGCTATGAGATGATATGGACACGTGGTGAGGTAATGCAGGTGGTTGCAGTATGCAACGTAATGTATGCTCATGGGTTGGACCCACCGGATGGCTTTCTCGGTTCATGAAAAAGGGTCGATGACTACATTCAGTATGAAAAAGGACTGGCACTGTAGAGTTGCATCTAGTATGAAAAAGGACTGGCACTACAGAGAGAGTTGCATCCAATATGAAAAAGGATTAGCACTGCAAAGAGAGTTGCATCCAATATGAAAAAGGACTGGCACTCAGAGAGAGTTGCATCCAGTATGAAATAGGACTGGCACTGCAGAGATGGTTTACATCCAACACGAAAGAATGCTGGCACTGTAGAGTTTTAGATCCAACATGAAAACGGTTGGCACTGCAAAGACAATTACATCCAGCGTGATAGCGCTGGCACTATAGAGGGTTGTGTTGCCGCCTGGTTCCACACCTGGGAAAACGCAGCAGAAGTCTTCAAGCTGCTGGTGTGGCCTTGGGGGCAAGTCAGAGTCAAGTGCTGTCACTTGGGACTCGACTCCTCCGTCTAGGCTTTCCTAGCGAAGCCAAGGGGGGTGGACCCTAAAAAATAAAAAGAAACTAAGGCCTCTAATCTAGGAGTTAGGAAAATACTTTTGGTAACCAAGAATAAACAACATATACTTTGATCAAATAAAACAGTCATTCATCATTTACTCCCATTTAAAATAACCATCATTTAATTGCACATTAGTCAATAATATAAAATAAATTTGAAGCAAGACCAGTGCCTTATAATGGAGTCAATAAACAAATGCATAAGCAGGAAAGTAGATGTTGTGCGAGTGTTCTTGGTTTATTTTAAATTTAATGTGATGGTGATCTTTTTATTATGGCAGGGGGGTTCCCAATATACGCAAGGTACGGGGGAACATGTCCGGAGTTTTGAAGCGTGGCTTCCCTCTCAGGCTTGGGCTGAATCGGAGTCTCGAGGAGGTGTTCAGATGCTATACCAACGAGGGCAAGCCTAACGGTTTCCAAGAGGTCACTATTCAGTGTGGTCCCAAGCCTTCTGAGAAATTTGCCCACGACAACAAAATACGTGTTGTGCCGGATTTTCACAAAAAGGATTTTTTATTAGGGTGGTGTTAGATCCTATTACTAGTCATCCCCTCCTTTCTGATGTGTACCAACTGGATCAGACTAAGCTGCAAGTCGGCCACAGAGCATACGGGAGAAGACCTTGGTATTTTTATAAAAATTTTATGAACCCAAATTTTATCTTTTTTAAAACCCCAGGAGTCTCTTTTCAGGCACGTATTTCGGGCAAGCCCTCATACAGAAACCCTACTTCGGGAAAGCAAGGGGGGGTGTTATGAGTTTGTAAAAAAAAATGTGAAAAACTATGTTATGAGTGAACTTGTGGCCCGCCAGTGGAACGGACCAACAAGGTTTTATTTTAATCCTAATTAATTTTATTAAATGCCGGAAAACAAAGAAATAAACTACTCTAAAAATCACGCCATGAAAATGAGACGACACATGCCACCCCTGGGGGAATGGGGTATGGGCGCTGGCTAGCCCACTTGCTCTCGTTTAAAAATGTTTACAATGATTTAGAGAAGTGCCCCAGTCTACTTAATGTGACTTGGTGGCTTACAAAATTATAGGAAAAATATGACCGGTTTTGAAAAATATGGAAATTTGTCCTCCGGATCGCCTGGATGCTCGAAATTTCGGCAGCACCTCCTCCTACCTGTTCGTCTTTTGCTGCAAACCAGCAAGCAATAATCAGTACAAGATGCCCAAAAACACTTTAAGAGTGTCTTTGGAACACCTCCTAAAAAACCCAAAAAAATCTAAGTTAAAAACTAAGTAAAAATGACTAAAAATAACCAAGTAAAACAAGCTATGGGGCTTGTCTACCTGGGATCTCTGCCAGCCTTTAATGGCTGCAAATTTCAAGCTCTAGGGCAGCCAGATAATGCTTTGAAATCAGATCTAATACTACTTTAGAAAAACTTGAAAGATTTTGACAACTTAAACTAGTTTTTGAAAAGAAAGTACTAGATAACCATAAAATTTGATTTTTCTTGAATGAGAGAGAGAGAGAGATGGAACAAATCCTTGTTGAAAATCGAAGCTTTGAAGATGGTTTAGTGATGTTTCAAGGGACTATATCTGCAAACAATGATTAGTAAAAAGGGGAAACAAACAAGATCCTCCTTCTTGCCAACTCAAGAAACACCTGCACATCACAGATCTCACCAAAAAATATCAAGTGTAGATATATACTCACAAGAAACTATGATTGCATATCCATAAACAAATGAAAGACACAAAAATAATCTCTTACCAAGCACACATCACTAAGCTGCTACAATAAACAAATTGAAGACAACTTATCTCATAGATGAGCACACCACACCCTTGAAGAATGAAACTTATGCACAAGTCATCTTGGAAAAAGAATCAAGATACTACATCCACATATAACAAAACACCACAAGCTGACCTCCAAAGTCTTCTTTTATTCAAATGATAAAAACTATTACAATCATAAGTCCGCTGCTCCAATTCTCACCCTAGAAAATGGAGTGGGCAGCCATGCTTAAATAGCCAAAGATGGAGAGAAATGGGTGGAATGAGTGGCATAACTCGTGGAGAAAATGGGGCTGCCCACTCCCATGTAATGGGCTGCCAAAATCAGCCCCAAATCAGCTAAAAATCAGCCATGTGACAGCCCATAAACATAGCTGCAAATTCCATGATTTAAGGGGCCCAATTTTGGGAAATATGCCCCCCTTAAATGGGGAAGTAATCCCAATAATATAGCTGCCCAGAATCTTTCCAAAATCAGCTCTTACAACTCCTAAAACATAGCTGAAAAAATCAGTCCATAAATCACTCCCAAAATTTATTATTTTTATGAGTCATTTTTTTCACTTTTTTTATTTTTTCATGACCTTTTTGGGTTTTTTGGGTTTTTTGGCCATAGGTAAAAATTTAAGCACCCAAACATTAGGAAAAGTGGGTTTAGGGGTTAAGGGGGTGCTCTGAGTTAGAAAACGAGCACCCCTAAGGCAAAAAATACCTCCAGACGCCCCTTATAGGCCAATTACAAATTTTTTTAATTGAACCATTAAAAAATGGCCCAATTTACGGAAAAATTAAACTTTGCCGAAAATTAAAAACAACCTAGGGGGACTTAGCACATGTCCATATGACTCAAAATTAACGCCTAGCATGTTCATATACATTGACCCATAGACTCTAATAATTCCCTAAGGCCCGTCAGCCTCCCCAGGCATTCCAGCTTTGGAGGAGCAGGAGAAAAACCAATTAATTATGTTATGCACTAATGCAAGACATAATAGATAGGTGAAAAAACTCCTTGGAATACCTGACTTAGCCAAAAAGTCCTAGGGAACCAAGTCTTTTACAAAACCCCATGCTAGTACGTTTTTATTACAAACCCCGCAGGGCCATGGACATGTGGAAAAAATTCAAAAACGGGGGCCTTTAACAGGCCAGCTGGATATCAAATCACCAAAAATGAACATGTATCATGTTCCATTCTGCCCGCTCGCTTGATAATCCAACTAAGTACAACTTAGCTGGTAACAGGTTGCACCCAGCATGAAAAAGGGTTGGCACTGTAAAGACAGTTACATCCAACATGAAAAAGGGTTGGCTCTGTGGAGGTTTGCATCCATCATGAAAAAGGGCTTGCACTGCAAAGACGGGTACATCCAGCATGAAAAAGGGCTGGCTCTGTAGAACTTCTTGTGATGTATAGATTCGAGAGATGTCAGAAGTCAATGGTCATAGTACAAAAGTGCAGCAGCAGGATGATGATAGTGATAGTGACTGAAGAATACCTTGTTAAGAGGGAGTGTTGAAGAATGTAACTTTGGAAGATATTCTTATTTGGTTTACTTGTATTAATTGTATTGTACTTCCTTCGGGAATTATTGATGATGTATTTGATCATGTAAAAGTCATTGAAAGAGTCAATGTAAACCCTAAAAGTTATGTCGGCCTAAAAGAATCCAAAAAAGAATATTTTATTGTATACTAGACAAGTCGGCCCTGTTAGAGAGGTCAAGCTAGCGTTGTTAATGAAAAAGGTCAAGTCATTGATTAGTATAAATAGGAGGCTCACCCTCAATTGGTCACCTCATTCACTCATCAAGTTCGCATGAGTAGAGAGATAGAGTCAAGGAGAGTAGATGTTATTGAAGACTTCTTGTTTTGGGTTATTGCACGAGGATTGACATTGTACTTTATGACGAATCTATATTGAAGAAGTTTTGCTGGGTTTTCTGCCCCACGAGGGTTTCCCAAGATAAATTGTTGTGTTCTATTGTCTAGGTTGTGCTTGTTTATCTTCCAGTGATCCTTTATGTTACTGCATTTAAAATTCTAACAGTCCCACCTCTTAGGGTTAGGGCTAGCTAATTTAGGTCTAAGTTTGAACACCTATATATTAGCACACTCCATTGTAATCACTCATCTTCTATATCATTCATACGTAATACATTGCATATTTGGGTAGCAAAGTTACCCACCAATATTATTGCATCTTGGGTTTTTCTTATGCCAATTGGGTAGTCTCTTATCAATCCTGTTAAACTTTCAAGTTACTCAAAAAGTGTTTACACCATGTTTGGGATGCTTCATGAGCTTTGGGCTACATGGTGTATGTTCAGCCCCTGGATGGTCCGAGATAGATTGTAGCATGAGATATGGAAGATGATGGATATGCACGCTTGTTATAACTTGCTCAGGGGATGCCAAACCTCAAATGATCACTGGCTCAATATTCGTCCTTAGGGTGATGGAGATCTCTTTCCTAGGTGGTGAAAGCCCTACATAATTGCCACATGGAGGATTCACCTAGTGGCAGAATGCCCTACAAGATATACCGATGTAGCAAAAGCGAAAATTGATTAAAATTTTCAATTAGACAAACCAAGAAACATAAACATTGACTGTATAAAATAATGAATGATGTTTTACAATGAAGAATGGACTTGTATTTATAGGACTTGTGCTGACCAATCATGAAGAGTTATGTCTATTAGTATCTATTTATTATATTTATTATTATTGTTTATTTATTTTCTCTTTATTTTTTATTTTATTTATTTATTGATATATTATTATATTATCTACCTTTTTATCTTATTTTATATACATAACATTATTGTCTACTTTAAGACGCTTCGTCCTTGAAGCGTTGTTATTAGTTTTCCCTTGTCTTGAATTTTTAAAGGTGGTCTGGAAAGGCCTTCTTTGCACTGCAAGTCCCTTTCATTATCTTCTAAACAAGAACATAAATGCCTTCATTGATTATCCCTAGAATTGGATCTATGATGACCTACTTTGTGCTCTTGAATTTTATCTTCTAGCACCAAATCATTTCTTTCCCATGAAAACTTGTTATCATCTTCAATGATTCCCATATATCCCACTTGATGATTACTTAAGCTCCTATTTTGAGCTTCATGAACCGTTGTCTCATTTGCAACATTCTTTTCAAGCTTCATGTTCATCTCATCTAACATTTCTCACCTACCATCCACATGTTAGCATTCCCTCTAAAGATTATCACCTTCTTCATTTTTTATCGTCAAATGTAAGCCTTTTTTCTTTTCAATAACTCCATTATCAAGACAACTATATTCCACTAACCTTTTGAAAGCATTTTCATCGTCATTTCTAAAATTCTCAAGAAATTCAATCAACTCATGTTCTTTTACAAACATCGACGATATATCGTCAACATTGCGATATATCGCGATGTTCCCAGCTTACCAATAATATCGGCAAATATCGCCATTTTTTTAAATATCGTCAAATATCGCCAAAAATCGGGAAATGTTGGCAAAAATCGGGAAATATCGACAAAATATCGGCAAAAATCGGGAAATATCGACAAAATATCGGCAAAAATCGGAAAATATCGCCAAAAATCGAGAAATATCGACTAAGTCAAAAAATTAATATTTTTGTATTTTTTAATTTCGCCAATATGTTGCCGATGTTTGTCGATATTTTCCCCGATAAATCCGATATTTTCTTTTTGAACCCTTGGCGATATATTCGCCGACACGATATTTGTAACACTGGTTTAAAGTCCTCATGCCTTTCCTTAGATTCCATCTCTTGATTTGTTCTGCTCTTAATTTACCCATTAGTCAACATCTTGAAACTGCATGTAGCCTCTTTCTGGCTGAAAATCTCATCAAGCCCAATCCTCAAGTCTAATGCCTCCTCTGAA
Organism: Larix kaempferi; assembly: GCA_027924585.1. Lineage (NCBI taxonomy): Eukaryota > Viridiplantae > Streptophyta > Pinopsida > Pinales > Pinaceae > Larix > Larix kaempferi. Next base: position 70,200,090 of record BSBM01000093.1, read on the forward strand.
TGAAATTCCTCAAACTTGATGTCAGACCCTATAGTTTCAATCAGTGCAAAATATTTTCCACCTCAACACTTTCACCTTCCTCTCTCTTCGTGGCTATCTTCTTCATTTTTTAAGTTAGCTTTGTCCTTTATTATTATGCCAAAACTCCTTGCTAAGTGTCTTACCTGTTATCACCAAACTTGTAGTTTCCCCTAGAGATGGATCCAAGATGGATGGCAGAAGGGATGGACAACCAAAGAGGTGCAACCAAGATAGCCTCGACTCCCAATGGATGGTTGTCACGCCAATCAAGGCAATCTTCACTTTATGTTATCTAGCCCCAGACAACAAAGGGGGAGACCCAGATCTACTCCTGATAGGAGAGATCAGACCAAAACACCAGATCAAGTCAAGTATAGGTGAAATACGTAAGGTGTATGGTGAACCCTAGATCTATGGATGAAGTCACAAGATGAGCAATAGGTTGGATCAAGGGATTTAAGCAGTGTCTCTTTGGTCCATTATGAATGTGAGAGTGACTTATGATATTTGATATAAGATCCAGGATTGGAGTACTAGTCAATTATGAGAAAATCCACTACTTTGGGAACCATGTCCAATGCAGGGTAGTTAAGGACTAAATTGGGGCTAACCAGTACCAAAAGAGAGCTTGATTGATGGATATGACAATGTCAAGGTACTCAAGCAACCAAAACAAGGATTAAACCACAAGCAAACTCAACAGTCCAAGAAAGTTGAATTAGCTTGGAGAAGATCAGTGCCTTGGGAAATGGGCCAAATGGAGTCGGATGTCCACCAAACTGTAGATCAGGGATGTTGAGGTGTATAGCTAGGTGGGTCTAAAAGATTAGGATCATCCAATGGCTAGATCTCAGTAGATCTGAGATTGAAATGTGCCACAAAGTGGCCCAAGTGGAGCTCAACCCTCAAAATGAGGAATGGGGCCCACAAGGTGAAAATCACTAAAGTGACACACTAGGGGTAGGTTATCAAGTGTGTAGATTATGGATCAAGTGGGATCTCAGCTACCCAGGTGCTAGATCTTAGCAAACTCACCCCTCCTAGGAAGTGCGACCTCCCGCTTCTTGCCTTGGAAAATGGGTCGGATGAAGGCCAATCCTCACCAAAATATAGATCCGAATCGTCGTGGATACTATAGAGGTGGGTTTTAAATTTTATACCCAAAAGCCAAGTGGATCTTGATAGATCTGAGAAAATGTAAAATGAGGGTTTGAAAATTGAGGGTTTTATCAATGAAGTAATTGTGCCAATGGATTGGAACCAAGACAAGAAGAACAAACCTGTGGATCTTACCTGGATAACCTTGTAGATGCCTTGACGATGATGATCTATGCAAACCCGATCAATTTGAAGCAATTTGAAGTAGTTTTCTATGAAATCGATTTGCCCAAGGAAGCCAATGCGCCCTCTCTCCTGCACAATAAACATCAACAATATCAGATTTAATGCATCAAGAGATAAAGACTACTGCTATAGAAGAAGTAACAAGAGAAAAGCATAGATCACAATGATACTAATGATAACCCCCTGATACAAGCGAATGCCCAGCCAAGCGAGTTGAAGATGCCCTGCAAAAACGCCCAAGATGAATTCGCCCTCCTGTAGACAAGACAAAGTTTCCACGAAAAATAGATCTTCCAACAAATACCCAAATGCTAGGATGCAATAGACTTTCCAATCACCATCTAAGAACACCAAATGCAAAGGAGACCACAAGAATTTCCACAAGAAAGTTTTTCTATATCAAGATTCCAAGAGCCAAAGACCCTTTACAATGAGAAGCTCTCTCCTTTAAATAGGATGGAGAGAGGCCATAACCCTAACCACTTTTTGAATGAGTGGCCAAGATTAAAAGATCAAATGATCTAATCAATGGTTGAGATGAGCTCAACAATACAATACATGGATCAACTCAATAATACAACATAATAAAGGACAACTCACCCATAATAAGGGGGTCCCACCAAATGTCAATGATAAAACATAAGAAATAGCTCATGGTGGGTCCAAGAGGTAATTTCTAACACCCTCGGTCAATCCCCATAGCACAATGTCATCAAAATAATCATCTAGGCACCAAATCGTGCCTCTCTGGGAAAGTCGCGAGCCTTGGAAGGCTCCAAAAATCATCAAAAAATGCCATAAGTGATGGATGTGGATCCCGATGAAGCTGAAACTGCTGGAGAAGCTGTGGAAGACATCCCACTCATCATCACAAATCATCCCATGCCATAACCTTGCCTCAGTAGCCCAAATCGAATTCCTTTGTAGCCATTTTTTACCATTTCTGGATTGCCTAGGGAAGTGTGAAATTGCCCAAACTGCCTCCTGTGCCTGGCTCCAAAAAGTGAGGCCACCAGGCTGTCTAGGAGGGGGGTAATATGGTAATAACAAGTGGTTGGACCACCCCCTCCATGCACAGCATTCTAGGCGAACCAATCATATCTCTGCTCTGCTCTGACAGGGCCTCCGACAGGCCAAAACTGTACTAGGATAGCCAACTAAGGATAAAAATCACCGTAATTGCCCGGAACTGAAAACAGACTATCCTATTGGACTCAGAAGGTCCAAATCCATCTAAAGTGTGTACTCATACACCATATAGACCTCTGCATGGTCAAAAATAAATACTCATCATATCCGGCAGACCAAATAATAATAATCTGTAAAAGTGTTGAAAAGCATAAATCATCATCATAAGACTGAAACCACTGCATAAACCCACCATGGTGACCTGTACCAGACCATATATCATCTATCTGTAACATCTGTGGTCTACCACCTCATGTCCTGTGGTTGACTTTTGGTCAAACTAGGTTTGACCAAGTCAACATGACCAAAATATAACTCAAACTGTCATCAAGCTGCTGCAAGGTGTCAAAGGTTAGAACATGCTTTACAATCCATTTAAATAGCAATCATTACTGGCGATCTAAATCCAAATATAATAGGTCATTAATTATTATTTATTACTCAGACAAGACTTTCAAGGTCATACTCACTTCATAGTTGTGATCAATTTGCTAATGAAGGGGAAGGCTAAGAATAAAATGGCTAGGTCAAAGGATGACTTACTGACTCAACATTGTGACACTTTGGAAATGGGAAAGGGAATACACACCATAGCATATAGTGGACAAGGCTCGCGACTTTCCATAGCATATAGTGGACCCCTAGTGTGTCACTTCAGTGATTTTCACCTTGTGGGCCCCATTCCTCATTTTGAGGGTTGAGCCCCACTTCGGTCATTTTTTGGCACATTTCAATCTCAGATCTACTGAGATCTAGCCATTGGATGACCTTAATTTTCAAGATCCACCTACCTCAACACCTCAACATTGTAGATCTACAATTTGGTGGGCATCCGACTCCATTTGGCCCAATTCCCAAGGCACTAATCATCCCCAAGTCAATTCGACTTTCCTAGATTGTTGAGTTATCTTGTGGCTTGATCTTTGTCTTGTTGCTTGAAACACCTTGAAACTGTCATATCCTTTCATCAAGCATAGCTAGAAAGCCCTAACTGTCAGATCTTTGATTTGGGACACTTTCCCTGTTTTAAGGGTCACATTTCCCAAGGCAGTTGATTTTGATCATTTAAAACTAGCTTTGAATCCTGGAATCATACCTAATCATTGAATCACTATGTGTTATCTTTCATTGTCATATTACACCTTTCCCAAGCCTCCACGGTGGTATTAATTCCTTATTTCTAGGGTTCCATACCTGTCACCTTACGTACCTCATTAGATTGATTTGATCTGGTGATTGGGTTAATCTCTCCTATCGGGAGTAGGTCTGGGTCTCCCCCTTGCTATCTTGGCTTTGATATCTAAAGCGAAGAGTGCCTTGGTTGGCGTGACAACCATCCTTTTGGGAACCAAGGGCCTCTTGGTTCACCACTTTAGTTGCCTATCCCCTCTACCATCCACCTTGGATCCACCTGTAGGGTCAACTACAAGATTGGTGATAACATTACCAAATTTCAAATTTCTTCTATATATTTCCCTCTGCTTGTATATTCCCTCCATTTAGGAAATATCCTAGTGGAAGGCGCTTTAAATTGCAAATTGGCCAAAGATTTTGGCTCTGACACCAAATGCGGCGGAAGCTTAATTTGATTAAAGTTTTCAATTGGATATAACAAGAAATATAAATATTGAATGTATAAAATAATGAATGATATTTTACAATGAAAAATGACACTGTATTTATAGGAGACTTCTAGTGACCATTCATGAAGAGTTATGGTTATTAGTATCTATTTATTATTATTGTTTATTTATTTTATTTCTTTAATTTTTCTTTTATTTATTGATATATTATTATATTAGCTACCTTTTTATCTTATTTTATATTCATAACAACACCCTGCATGATGGCCACATGGAGGATTCACCTGGTGGGAGAACGCCCTACAAGATATGAGGAGTGTTGTGCATTGTGGAGAAGAGCTGCAAGCCCTAGATGGCATGTGGTAACTTGGTTTCCTGTTCAAAGTATTGGACATGGCTTGAGGATGCATAGGGCTTCAACAATGTTCTTGCAAGGGGTAGTTTCCCTAGTCGAATAATTGGTTTTGAAGGATGGATGGAGTTCATGGAGGCTTGAGATGGACTGGTGTGGACTTGCCTTGCATAGCTACATCACCTTGGGTCACTATTGTGAACGACATCAGAACTGGAGCTTGACACTTGTACTCTAAGAGTGAAGCGCTTCACTTGTGTGTGGCTTACCTATGTCTAGTAGGCTGGTAAGGCTTGGGTCAACCTGTGTTATATTGTTGGCCTCCCTTGCCTCTCATATAAATAGAGTAAGAAGAAAATCTTTCTAACAACAAATCACATCACACGTTCATTTGTATCTCTTCTTTGGAGTGGTCTCTTAGTGATGCACTAGGGTTCTTTTATCACACAACTTGTAGTTGTCCCTAAAGGTATCCCATCCGGAATGGCAAAGGAGATGGACAACTAAAGAGGTGACCCAAGAGATGCCATAGTTCCCAATGCAAGCTGGGTGTCACGATAACTGAGGCACTCTTCACTTTTAGATCAAGACTAATCAAGATCAAGGGGGAGACCCTAGCTAATCAAATGAAGATTAGCTAACCCAAGGTTCCTATGGAAATGTGTAAGTTGAGTTACAGAAACCAATGAGTGAGCTAGATTAAGTGGACCCAAGAGTTTAAGTATGGTTGAAGAGGCTTAAGAGGTGACAAGTGTTTCAACCAATGAGTGATTAGGGCCACTTATGAAGCTCAATTGAATTAGATCTAGGACCATAGAAATCACAAGTGGGGCCCACTCCTTAAAATATGGAAAATGGTCCAAGTAGGGTCCACAAGGTCAAGTTAAAAGTGAGATGGCACTAAGGGGTATGCAATGATGTAGATCTATGGATCTAAGATGAGATAAGCAACACCCACATATGGGATCTAGCAAAAGAACACCAACCCCAAGGAATGCGAAATGTCCCAAGGAGACTAGTGCCTTAGATCAAGGGCCAAATGGAGTCCAAATTTCACCAAAATGTAGATCAAGGTAGTTAAGGCAATTATCAAGGTGGTTTTCGAATGGCATGCCCCAATATGAGCTAGATCTCCATAGATCTAGGATTGAAAATGCATCACCCAATGACCCAAGTGGGGCTCAACCCTCAAAATGAGGAATGGGGCCCACAAGGCAAAAATCAAAGAGGTGAAGCACTAGGGGTAGGTTATCAAGATGGATCTATCCAAATCAAGCGGGATCTCACCTACCCATGTCAAGGAACTGGCCCAACTAGCCTCCCTCAAGGAATGCAAATTGCCTCAAGGAGGACTAGGTGCCTTGGGAAGTGGGTCAAATGGAGGCCAATCACCACCAAACTATAGATCCGAATTGTCGTGGATACTATAGAGGTGGGTTTTGAATATTATCCCCAAAGCCAAGCTAGATCCAAGTAGATCTAGGAAAAGGTAAAAATGAGGGTTTTGATTTTAAGGGTTTGATGACCAATGAAGAAGAATGAATGGATCTAGGTACATACCTTGTAGAGCATACCTCAATTGCTTGTGGCCAATTTGCAAATTGATAGCATTCCCCTATGTGTATATTCAAGAGTGAGATCTAGTGCTCCAAGCCAAAACGTCCTCCTCCAAAGATAGCCAAATCGTCCTCCTCCTACAAGACAAGATCAAGTTAGAAACAAGCCAAGTAGAAAAATTATGAAAATGATGAAGAGATGTAATAGAAAGCATCAACTATGTCACGAAGATACAATAATGATACTCCCTGTCACAAAGATCAACCCAAGAGAAGATATGTGGGTCCCCCCAACAATAGCCTCCTTCAAATCGTCCTCCTCCTCACCAATTCGGCCTCCCTACAGAAAAACGACTAGTAGCCCCAAGATCCACAATGATACATAGAGAAAATACTGTATATTCAAAGTGCAAAAGAATCCATCAAGACAAGAGAAGTAGATCCACAAAGAAGTATTCTATTCCAAGCTTCAAGAGCTCTAAAGGTGCTTTACAATGAGGGGGGTCTCCTCCTTTTATAGGATATTAAAGACCCAAACCCTAAACCACAAAACCACTTTTTGAAACTAGTGGTTGAGATTAAAAGATCTCACAATCTAATCAACGGCTAAGATGAGCCAATACATAATATCACATGGATCACTCAAAAGAGGGATGACGTCATAGCTAAAAGTGACTAAGTGAGGGTGACGTCATAAATAGGGGTGGCTAAAAATACATGTGCCACATCATCAGGACCAAGACAAGTTATTAGGAGCTCATGGTGGGGCTAGGAGGTATTAATTCCCTTCATTAGCTCGTCCCCATGGCACAAATAATATAAAATATAAGTCTATGACATGTCAAAGTGACACAAATGATCAAATCTTGTCCCCAAAATTGAGAGAGACAAGCAATAAAAGGCCTCATGTGGCCACTGTGGACCCCACTGACTGATGCCAACTGATCTGGGAGATGGGGGGTTCACCATAGATGACCTCTAAGAAGACCAAGTGCCAAAACCTTGCCTCAATTGCTCAAATCGAATTCCTCAGTGACCCTTTTATTCCATTTTTTAATCCTCCTGAAAACCCTGTAAATACCCCAAACAACCACCCAGGGTGCCTGCGTTGTCAAACTGAGTGCACCAGGTTGTCTGGATGGACCACCCCCTTCCTACACAGCACCCTAGGAAACGACTGGCCTCCAAGGCCTCTGCTGGACAGGCTGGATCAACATGCCCAAACTGGTCAACAGGTGGATAACTGCTACTATCATCATTATAAGTGCCTGGAACTGAAAGATAAGTGTCTCAATGGATCCAGAAGACCCAAATCTACTAGAAATGAGTACTCATACACCATGGGTTGACCTGTGGGGTCAATAGTAGGGTCCACCATATCTGGACAGTGTAAAATATGATGATTTGGAAATAATAATAGAACTGATCAACTGCATCAATCATCATTTGAAGCATGTGTCCAACACATGGCACCATCAATAAGTGTATGTGGGACCATAAATCATCATCCATAAGCATAAGTGGTCCATCTCATCACGGATCCCAAGAATGACCATGGTCAAACTATGTTTGACTAGGTCAAAATATAACCAAGGCCAAGATTATAACAATAGACTAAGACATGTTCCTTTAATCACACTCACAGCTTAACTTAAAGTATAAACATCATTCTGTGGCAGTTAATACATATATATATTTCAATGTTATTTATATTTTACTTGCACAAAAGCTTTAATGACAGACTCACCCATTGGACATGGCCTAACTGCTAGGTAAGGATGAAGGCTAAGGACAAGGCTAGGCAAAAGGGGGTGACTTGACCAAACTCAACTAAGTGACACCTTGGACGGGGAAAGGGGGAGCTACACTCTGTGCTGGACAAAATGACAAAGGGAAGGGTTGTGCCTCACAAATGGATAAGTTATTTAGAGAGTGCTTATTCAACTTCGGCATCATGTCTACATCAAGTTGATCCAGGTTCATTAGGATCATTCATTTCATTTCCATGGCCTTTTGACCTATATGATCCCTCTGGGATTTCACATGTGCTAAGAAGCACAACTAATCACAGCTTTCATCCGGGGCATATTCACATTTACAAGGTCAGCAATAATAGATAGAACTTTTGAGTAACCATTGCTTTTTGGACCCTTTTATACCCTTCGTGGGGTATTTTAGCAGTTCATTGCTATAGCCTTTATTCATGTGTGTTAAGAAACACATTCTAGAATTTTAAGTTCACGGGCTTTCATAATACATTTCCAATACAAGTAGTACATGAGCTTTCAGTTTTAGCCAACAACATCTCAAGTGACTAGGGGGAGTTCTGCACAGTGCCAAACATCGGGACAACCGACCAGAATGATTTAGGCATACAATCCAACTCACCAAAGGTAAGTTCTGTCACCAACTCAGAGCCGAGACACAAAACAAACATGGATGCAGTCCAACACAGAGGTAGAATTGGGGAAGTCCTCAGTATCAAGAAGTCAAGAAGGCAAGTCAAGGGTGAAAGCCAAATCAGGAAGGTCATGGATGGATGGAGTCAAATGAATGTGGTGCCTAAGCTAGCAGACAAGGATGTCGAGAAAGACCATATCTATGCTCATAGGAGGGTAATGAAACCGATGAGTATTGTCAAAAAACCTAAGTGTGCAAGTAATACATCCATTTTACATTTATAACAACATCCAAGATATTTCATTTTATTTTAGATAGTACTGCCACATCATGAATCATATACCAAGTCAATGCTATGAAGATGACTAAAACAACAAGATAATAATCCAAAGCCAATAATCAGAAGTCCATAGGTCACATCATATCATATAATCATCAATAAACATCTGAAACACTACTACAAAAATGTCACTGGGCATTGAATTGAAACTGTATGGAACAAAGGGTCACATCAATCATCAAATCTAGGCTCTCAAGGCTCAGCCTTGGCACAAGGTCTAATAAAAGTCTGATACAATATACTGCTCTGATCCATAAGTGATCTCAAATAACAAGCTCATCATAGCTGATCTCTGTAAAAGCAAAGCTCTGGAAAGTGCAGATATCTGCTTAGTAAGAATAGTAGCCCAGCTACTGTGGTGTGATAACAGGTTCATGAGGAAACCCTAGAGGATCATATGAGGAGGAGGTGGACGATTTCTCTCTCTTGAGATTCTTCTTTGTACATTTGATTTCTCTATCTTGGGAACTAGGGATTCTTGGTGTCTTGGAGCATCTTGGATTCTAGAATTAGGGTTTCATCCCTTGGATATAGAGATTAGGATTTGGAAATCCTTGGATGTATTTGGGGGAGAAGAGGAGGCAAACGTCTTGCCTTGGACATAGTGTTGGAGGGATTCTTACACTTGGGGGAGCTAGGGTTTGTTGACTAACCCTAGCTAGGGCATCTTGGGCATCTTGGGTGGTTGGATTTTGTCCTATCCTTGATAGGAGGCTAAGGTATGTATTTACTTCATTCAGTGAGCATATCTATATGAGATTTCTAGTGGTCCACATACTATTTATATTACAAATTTGATTTTAGCATTTTATCTCTTGGGATGGTTATTTCCAACTCTCAATTGTCTTGTTGCTCTGACACACTTAAGAGAAAACCATTAAGGGACTTAACACTAAGATTGAAGATAATAGTACAACCATCTATCAGTGTAGTGTTTGTTGTTATATTTGTTGTATAAGAAGAGTTTTCAGATCTGGTTTATGCATGTGATGTTGCCCTAGACGGCTGGAAAATCATTGGAATCATTGGTATCTTTTCTCTTTGAATTGCCATGAATTTTGAGGCTGCTAGAAGCGAATTATTGTGATTGTTCCGTTGTTGTTTTACACATTAATTTACAATAGTGCTAAAGGCGGAAAATTCTAGGGTTAATATATGAGTAACCTTCTCATACAAAGGTGAAGTTTCAGATTTGCATTAATTGCTTTGGTGCAAATGAAATTTCAGCATGGTATTAGAGAAATTGTAGTTGAGATCACTCTTGAGTAAGAGGGAGTTGTATTTCAGCTAGTGATTAGCTAGGATAGGTACTTGACCTAGTTAAAGTCAATTGATGTGAAACCCTAGGTTGCTTGATATAAATATCTCCATCCTTGGAAGGGCTATTTTCTCTACTTCATATACTATTGAGACTTTATTAGGATGCGTAAGGTTACTCTTGGCCTAAGAGGGTGAGGACGGGTTGAATGGAGCTTCAAATTTTGTTCCATGGAAGCTCAAGCTTCAGATCCTTGTGGAGGAGGTTGATCTTTGGGAGCATGTTGAAAAGAAGTTTCCAAAACCTACCAATCCAGCACAATTGGCCACTCATCGAAAGTAGAAAGCCAAAGTGAAGAGAATCATTCTTGATTTCGTGAAGGATCACTTCATCTCACACATTTCTGATAAGAGTCAATACATCAGGTAAGAGCATGTTTGATGCTTTGGTTAAGTTGTTTCAAAATTCTTGTGCCTCTCAACATAAGCTCTTGCGAAACCAACTTTCAAGTGACTTTTATAAGTGTTGGAAAATTTCCAAGTTACTGTTTTATTGAATGATTTATGAACAACAAGATAAATTAATGTTCCAAGTTTGGTAAATGTTGATTTGACATTGCACACATCATTGGATACATTGGATAGACATTGAACTCTTAAATTCTGGAAATTCCTTTGGTTTACGGTTAAGACCCTAACGATATTTCACATAATCATTCACTAAGAAATTCTAGAAATTATCTTTGTGCAAGATCCATATCAAATGCACATGCTCTTGATGCTTATGTCACTTTCTTGAATCATAGACTGATGAGCAAATTGTTCTACTTGCTACTTGGTAAATGGTTGATCTTATGGAAATCAAATCACTGGTTTAATTACATCTTACTTCATAGGTTTTATTGATCAATTGATATCTTTTACTAAGTACTATTGATTTCCATGGTTTTATTTCATCGATGTATTATTGAGCAAATCCTCTAAGTGTTTAATCAATTGAAACACATAAATTTTATGTGATTGAATGCTCGTTTGGGAATTAACTTAACAACTTCATATCCCATCATATAAACAAGTGATCTGCCTTCTGAAGCTTTCCCCAAACATTAAATCCAATCAACCTATAGGGAAGCCTCCCTTGGCCTTTGAGAGTTGACCTAAAAGTGGGAAATTGGCACTGCGGTGACAGAGGTGTTTCTTTCTGAAGTTGTTCTTGATAGCACTAATGCATTAGGACTTTCCCACTTAAGTGTTAAATCAAGTTGTAATAGACCAGATTTTTAGGATGACATGGATGGTTTTGGATCGAGTTGGGTACACACCTTGTCAACAATTTTTCTTGCACCCATCTTCTTGTCATGGAAATGGTACTCTCACTTGTTAAAATTACAAACCCTAGGTGATTGTTGTTCTTATGTTCTCAACTAAATAAAACTCTTATATAATTGCAAAAATTAAATTCTTCAAATCACAGTTAACACACATATAGCTGGAAAGTAAACAGCGGAAGCATTAACACACTACACAGATAATTACTCCTTCAAATCAGCTTTTCATTAATAAATCAAAGCTTACAAGGAAACCTACACAAACTGTCAAACTAATAGTTGTACAGTGCACCCAAAGAACAGATCTGCACACTTACCAAGAAAAATCTACTTGTTGGAAACAAGAAAACCTACCTACAAACTGTTTGCAACCTGTTGGCCTCCCGTATGGCCCTGTCCATATGACTTTATGTATTGTTCTGTAACACTGTATGAAATCCATACGCCTGTACAGAATTGACAATACAAACCTGCATGTTATTTTTACTGCAAACCTCCTGCATGTCAGTTTTCCTGCCTGCCTTCTATGTGTTATTCATCTCCTACGCTCTAGACCTACTGAAATGATGAACTAGGTCACCTCCCAACAAACTTGTCTTTCAGTAAATGAATGTGCATCTTAACCCTCTACCTTGTCCTGGATTTATACTTGAGTTGAAACCCTAATCTACCAAAACCCTAATCTCTCAATCAGATGTACAATTGAGATTAGTCTAAATCACTAATGTATAAACATACACTTTATTAAACTCAATAGCTAAATTTAAGACTTTCACTTTATTACTAAGGTGAATTACAAAATAGATTTCAATCGAACTACTTCCAGCACATTTGACACTAACCTTGTGCCGAAGTTCTTGTATGAGATACAATCTTCAACACTCCCTCTTAGCAAGAGTTGGATTTTAGACCAATCCAAGATTGTCTTTGAATGCTCCAAACTTCCCTTTTCCTAAGGGCTTGGTTAGAATATCAACAACCTATTGATTTGTGGGTACATACAAGAGCTTTACCGTTCCCTTATGAATCTTGTCTCAAATGAAATGTTATCTAATCTCAATGTGCTTGGACCTATCATGAAACATTGTATTCTCAAAGAGTTTGACACAACCATGATTATCACAGTAAATCACCATGGGATCCAACTACTGATTAAATAATCATGCAAGCAACCTGCGAAGCCAAATGGTTTCACAACTAGCAGTACTAGCTGCCATATACTCGGTCTCTATTGAGCTACATGCCATGGAAGTTTGCTTCCTGCGGAACCAAATACCATCACCGATCCCAAGCTAAAGCAACACCTAGACGTGCTCTTCCTATCTGATGCAATGCCTACCCAATCTGAGACTGTATACCCCTACAACTTCGCCTCACCATCTCCAAGATATCTCAACCACACTCCATTGTGCCCCTCAAGTATTTGAGCACATGTTTTGCTACTACCCAACGCTCTTGCCTTGGCTCACCATGAATTGACTCAAAGTGTTCACTACAAAACATATATCTAACCTAGTGTTGACCAGATATGTCAAGGAACATATCAACTGCCTATACAACATAGGACCCACCATATCTAAATCTGAAATTATTACATTATTCATATTAGTCATCATAGGAGTGGTCATACGTTTGCAGTCCTCCATCTGAAATCTCTTAAGGATCTCGACTACATACTCACCCGCCCTAGGGAAATTCTCCCATGGTCTTTGCCAAACCACCAACCCCAAGAAGTAATGCATCATGCCAATGTCCTTCATCTCAAATTCAGCTGTCAAATCTGCCTTGCACCCTACAATAGCTTCTTTGAACCTTGTTATCACATCCATAGTAGCCGAGGCTACCATGTCTTTAGACCAGATTCCAGTACTTTTCTGAGCCAGTCCTTTTGCTATGAGATGCTTGAGATCGGCAATTGATGAGCAGCTCTTCTATGATCACTCATCTTTTTAGCGCACCTAGAGTATACATTTTCAGCCTTATGCCATGATTGAGCCTTATGACCCCAGATTTAATGACTGAGGTAGCCATTTTCTTCCATACAGAGCAGTTATGATGACAGTGCCCAAAGTTATTTAGCAGCAGTGTTCCAGTGACAATTGATGGTTCCGATGATGGTTTATATAGGTATATGACCCAGCAGGTATATGGTTGTGCATTGGATATCTATGTATGCTCTTTTACTTATCTTGGTAGCTTGACTGAGTATTTAGTGGTCATGATCTAGCGATTTCTTTGTGTGGTTATTGATTGTCTGTTTAGAGTAGAAGTGATTCAGTTGCTTAGAATTAGAAATTCTTGTGTATACTCATTGGTCTTACCCTCTTAGTAGTATGGACTTGGTCATTCCCACCATTTATGGCTTGCTAGTTATGGCATTACTTGTCACCTTCCCCATCCATCTGTTATCATCCGTTCTTGGTTGTGACCTGACTTACACTTTAGCCTGTGATATGGAGGACTTCCCCACTTATGCCTCTATGTTGGATAGACTCCTTGTTATTATGTGTCTCGGCTCTGAGTTGTGCAACAAAACTTACTGAAGCCTTGTTCCTTCTGGGCCAGGAGAACCAACTGATGTTGGTTCCTAATCTTAGGTGAGTTGGTTTCTAAAGCCTTGACCTCTCTGGTCGGTTGCCCCCGATGTTTGGTCATGATTGTGGATGATCCCCCCTAGTTGCCTGAGTTGTGTCAAATAAGACTTGAAGCAAATTGTTCTACCATCATTAAATGCATTATGTGATTCATTGCTATATCTCCTGAAGGTGCAAGCCCATGGTAAAAATGAAAATAAATTGTGCTTTTAAGCACAATAAAGAGGGCTATGAAATGAAATGTTAAACACCTTGGATGAAAGTTGCAATTAGTTGTGCTTTTAAGCACATGCAAAATCCAAAGGATCAAAAGCCTAAAAGCAGTGGAAAACTAAATGCTAAATCTAAAGACTGTTGGCCATGATTGAAATGTAATGATTATTTCCTCACGGAGCCTACGAGTTGAGATGTGAGATGTGAGAGGTTGAGCACCCGACACTCTCTCTCTAATCTAAGGAGATTATGTCTTGGGGTAGACATCTAGATTAGTTTCATTTCTTTGCAACAAACACCTTAATCCCCTAAGTCAAAGAGAGACATAAAATTTACTAAAATTTAAAGGACCACTTGCATAACATTGTTGCAATCTTTTCTCTATTTTGCAAGTATTTCGCTTAACTACCTTGTTCACAATATTTGCTTCAAGTACCTAAATTTCAGTTCAATATTGTTTCGCATATCTTTGGCTCATTAAGTTGTTCATTTTAGTGCTTATGTGACATCTTGATTATCCATTTACTTGTTCATTTGCTGGAAGTTATTATTTCATTGATATATCTTGTTAGTGAACGAATCAATGCTTTGGAAAGGTACTTGTCTAATTTATTTATTGTGACTCCATAGCCCAAGTATAGACGGTGTTGGTCTTGTTAATTAGTTAATTATCTCTCTCTTGCATTTTACCATTGGTTGATTGCTAAAGTGTTTGCTTGTCATTGAAAGATTTGCATCATTGCACGTTGATTGTCATTTTACTTTTGTAACTTACAACTCCAAAAAACTTAAAAAGAAACTTAGTAATTAGGGACTAACCCCCTTGACCTTTAGGAATTGTGGTCTAAAGGGAGAAGTTTAGGACCGAGGTGACAAGTGGGTTCTTAACTCATAGTTGCCCTTTGGAACACACACAGCGGTTGGGAGACTTACCCATGTGCAAGTGTGTTTTAGGCGGCAACAAGGACTTTTGCATCTTATATTTTGAATTGCATTCCTACCAAGGATGTTAGGAATGCAACACCTAAAGAGGCTTGGAATGGTCATAAGTTGATTGTTGTTCACTTCAAGGTTTTTGGTTCTGATGCTTGGGCTCACATATTCCATATGAGAAAATGTAGAAATCGGAACCCAAAAGTTATGTGTATATATTTGTTGGTTATTGTTATCACATCATAGTAGCTAGGCTACTATTCTTGCTGAGCAGGTATCTGCACTTTTCAGAGCTTTGCATTTACAAAGATCAGTTATGATGAGAGGCATTATTTGAGATCACTTACAGATCAGGGCAGTGTATATCAGACATTGACTAGACCTTGTGCCAAGACTGAGCTTTGAGAGCTTAGATTTGATGACCAATATGACCTTTTGTTCCATATAGTTTCAGTTCAATGCCTAGAGTTCCAGATGTTATTGTTGCAGCAATGTTTCATTGGTTCTAGATGACGATTATTGATATAAAGTGATATGACCATTAGACTTGTGATTGTTAGCAGTGATTATTATCTTGTTGTTTTAGTCATCTTCATAGCATTAACTTGGTATGTAACTCATGATATGGCAGTATTATCTAATAAATGAAATGAACTATCTTGGTTGAATTTAAAGTATGATTTGGATGTATTACTTGCACTTAAAGGTGCATTGACTATACTCATTGGTTTCACTACCCTCCTAGGAGCATGGACATGGTCTTTCCCAACATTTATGTTTGCTAGCTTAGGCACCACATTCACCCGACTCCATCCGTCCATGACCTTCCTTGTTTTGGCTTTCACCTTGACTTGCCTTCTTGACTTTTGATATGGAGGAATTCCCTGCTTCTACCTCTATGTTGGATAGCATCCATGTTTGTTTTGTGTCTTGGCTCTGAGTTGGTGACAGAACTTGCCCTTGGTGAGTTGGATTTTATGCCTAGATCATTCTAGTCGGTTGCCCCGATGTGTGGCTTAGTGCCGAATTCCCTCTAGTCACATGAGATGTTGCTGGCTAAAACTTGAAGCACATGTACTACTTATGGAAATTACTGGAAATCTCTTATCAAATCCCATTGAAATTAAATTCTAGAATGTGTTTCTAAACACACAATGAATTAAGGGCTAAAGCAATGAAATGCTAAAGTACCCCATGAAGGGTCCAAAAAGTTCTAAAAAGCAATGGTTAAATAAATGCTAAATATAAAGATTGCTGACCTCATAAATATAAATATACCCCGGATGCAAGCTGCGATTAGTTGTGCTTTTAAGCGCATGCAAAATCCTAGAGGGGTCATATAGGCCAAAAAAGCCATGGAAATTAAATGAATGATCCTAATGAACTTGGATCAATTTCATGTAGACATGATGCCAAGGTTGAATAACCACTCTCTAAACAACTTATCCACTTGTGAGGCACTGCCATCCCCTTTGTTTATCTTGTCCAGCATAGTGTGTAGCTCCCCTTTTTCCCCATCCAAAGTATCATTTAGTTAAGTTGGTCAAGTCATCCCTTCTACCTAGCCTTGTCCTTAGCCTTCACCCTATGCTTGCAGTTAGGCCATGTCCATTGGATGAGTATGTCTTTAAAGCTTTGGTGAAAGTAAGTTATAAATAACATTGAATATCTATGTATTAACTGCCACTTGATTGATGTTTGTACTTTAAGTTAAGCAATGAATATGATTAAAGGAACATGTCTTAGTCATTTGTTATAATCTAGTCTTTGGTTGTATTTTGACCTAGTCAAACATAGTTTGACCATGGTCATTCTTGGGATCCGTGATGAGATGGACCACTTATGCTTTATGATGTTGATCTATGGTCCCACATGCACCTATTGATGATTCCATATGTTGGATATATGCTCCAGATGATGATTGATGCAGTTGGTCATTTTTATTATTATTTCCAGATCATGATATTTTACATTGTCCGCGTATGGTGGACCCTACAGATGACCCTATACGATATCATGAGGTGTATGAGTACTCATCTCTAGTGGATTTGGGTCTTCTGGACCCATTGAGACACTTATCTTTCAGTTTCGGGCACTTATGGGCATGATTTTAGCAGTTATCCACTTGTTGACTTGTTTGGGCATGCTGATGTGGCTTGTCCAGCAGGAGCATTGGAGGCAAGTCATTGCCTAGGGCACTACAGAGGAAGGGGGTGGTCCAGCCACTTGTTTTTACCATTATACCCCCTTTCAGACAGCATGGTACACTCAGTTTGACAGCACAGGCACTCCAGAGGCTGTTTTGGTCAGTTTGGGGGTTTCCAAGAGGATTAAAAAATGGAATAAAAAGGTCATTGAGAAATTCGATTTCGGCAATTGAGGCAAGGTTTTGGCACTTGGTCTGCTCAGAGGTCATCCATGGTGTATCTCCCTTCTTCCAGATCAGTTGGCACCAGTCAATGGGGTCCACATGGGCTACAGGAGCTCATTTATTGTATTTCTCTCTGATGATGGGGACAGGATTTGATCATTTGTATACTTGGACATGTCATTGAGTCATATTTTATATTATTGTGCCATGGGGACATGCTAGTGAAGAGAAATAATACCTCCTAGCCCCACCATGTGCTCCTAGTCACTTGTCCATGTCATTATGTTGTGGCACACATGTTATTAGCCACCCCCATGTATGACGTCACCCTTCATAGAGCTTTTTAGGCTATGACATCATCACTTAGTTGAGTGATCCATGTCTTATATTGTATTGGCTCATCCTAGTCGCTGATTATATTGTTGTAGCTTTTGATCTCAACCACTAGTTTTCAAAAGTGGTTTAGGGTTTTGGTCTTTCTATCCTATTTAAGGAGGAGACCCCCCTCATTGTAAAGCACCTTTGGCCTTGGAAAACTTGGAATAAAATACTATTTTTGGAGATCTACTTGGCTTTGATTGGGTTTCTCTTGTACATGGTTATGCATCTTTTGCTTTTAGACATTCTTTGCTTTACAGGTGAAATCGACATCTACTGAAGGAGGCCGAATTGATTGAAGCTAGTTGTGCGAAATTGCGAATAGCTTGAAGGGAAAATTGTTGGGGTTGCTCGCATCCCCCTTGGGCAAGACGTCTTCATCTTGAGGGAGTTT
Organism: Larix kaempferi; assembly: GCA_027924585.1. Classification (NCBI taxonomy): domain Eukaryota; kingdom Viridiplantae; phylum Streptophyta; class Pinopsida; order Pinales; family Pinaceae; genus Larix; species Larix kaempferi. The sequence goes on from BSBM01000093.1 coordinate 70,218,342, forward strand.
TTCAATTGTGCTTTGTCCATTGATTGCTTCTTTGACATGACATGCTTAGATCTCATTGATTTGTGGATCAAATCTAACTTTTTGTAGTTTGATTTACAAGTTTAATGGGGCATCTCTCCTCCTAGGGCTTGGACAATTATGCTTGGAATCACTTGGATCTAGCTTGGAATTGTAACTAAAGGCAAGAATCATCTATGTGCAAAGTAGCCGCAAGCTTTTGAGGTAAGATCTACAAGGTATGTATCAATTTCGCTTGTTCTCCATCCTATTGGTCACATAAACCCTTAAAATTCAAAACCCTCTTTTTCTATTTTTTTAGATCTACTTGGATCTGGCATGCTTTTGGGGATAACACTTAAAACCCACCTTCATAGTATCCACGGCAATTTGGATCCATAGTTTGGTGGTGATTGGACTTCATTAGACCCACTTCCCAAGGCATATTGGTCTCTCCAAGGGAAGTCGCATTCCTTGAGGGAGGCTAATTTGTTGGTTCCAAGACGTGGGTACGTGAGATTGTTGCTTCATTGAATAGATCAACCCTTAAAACCTACCTCTAGTGCTTCACCTTGTTGATTTTAACCTTGTGGGCCCCATTCCTCATTTTGAGGGTTGAGCCCCACTTGGGTCACTAGGTGATGCATTAGATCTATGGAGATCTAGCCATGGTTGGTCCTTGATAATTTAAACCCACCTTAATAATCCTCTTAACTATCTCAATCTATAATTTGGTGGACATCCGACTCCATTTACCCTTCCAACTAAGGCACTAGTCCTCCTTGAGGCAAGTCGCACTCTTTGGGTAGGTGGCCATTTGTTAGATCCCATACTTGGGTATTGCTAACTCTTTGTCAAATCCATAGATCCATGCTATAGCATACCCCCTAGTGCCATCTCATCTTAATTTTCACCTTGTGGGCCCTATTTGGACCATTTTCTACTTTTTAAGGGGTGGGCCCCACTTGGGTACTTTTCATGGCACTTGATCTCTTTAGATCTATTAATTGAACTTCATAAGTGGCCCTTATCTTTCATTGGTTGAACCATTTGTCACCCCCCAAGCCTCTTCAACCAAATCCTAACTCTGGGGTCCATTTACCTCTCTAAGCATTGATGCTACTTTGTATCGTCAACGTTAAGGCAATCTCATCTATGACTCATAACTGATCAGATATTGCCTATATTGTCGGTCTTCTTTCTAAATTCTACGTAGATGCAGGATAAGGAACTCATTAGCATGCGACAAAGAGGATTCTCAAATACATTAAGATATCAGTTTGGGATTCGATACTCTTACACAAAATAGACTACTTTGGTTGGAGGATACAGTAATTGACATTTGATTGTAGATCCAAATGAGAGAAAAACTATTTCATGATATGCCTATTTTCTTGGCTCAAGTTCAGTCATTTAGTCAAGTAAGATGTAGTCTATGATTTCTCTCTTACACAAAGGTTGAATATAGTGTCTTTACAGTGAGACAAGAAGCAATATGGATTATTGGATGAGCTTGGACTTCATCAAGAAATGCTAACTTCACTTCAATGTGAAGATCAAGGTGACATTCAAATTGCACATTATCCAGTGCACCATTTCAAGGCTAAGCATATTAAGATTTATCAGCATTATATCTGATAGTTGATCCAAGATCAAGTTATCCATTTGGAGTATTGCAGCTTTGAAGATCAAGTCGCAGACATACTCATCATATCTTTGACATAGGCCAATTTTGTCAAAATTTGTGCTCTGCTTGGGATGAAGGAGGTTGTCATTGTGGGGGGTAATTGTAATGTCCCTTCCTAGCCTCCAAGTTAAGCTTAAGGGGGGTGTTGTGTAATTTATAATCTTGACGTGTGGCCCTTATTAAGTGTCGTGGTTCCATAAGGGTCACATATGTAAGCCTTTAGTTGTCGTTATATGGGCCACATTTGTTGCTAGTGGGTGAGCCTTGTGGTCCCTTTTTTGAGGACTAGGGCTCGCTAATCTAGGTCTAACATTAATATATAGAGTATCACACTCCATTGTAATCACTCATTCAGTGGATTATTCATATGTAGTCAATTTGCATATTTACATTAGAGTGCTACCAGCCTATATCCTCATGTATCTTTCTATATTTGAAGTATTGGGATGCAACAAACACAATTCCAAGCACACTTTTTTACAAATTTGGTATACATGAGAATATTCATATGTAGTCCATTTGCATATTTACATCAGAGTGCTCCTTGCCTATATTCTCGTGTATCTTCCTATATTTGAAGTATTGGGATACAAAAAACACAATTCCACGCACATTTTTCTACAAATTTGGTATACATGGGGGACACATTTCCAGTATGCATGTCTTCTAAAAAGAAAACTTTAAAATAAAATCATCCCTACGATGAAAAGTGCATCGCATTTAAGAATGCTGCATGGTACACTACCAATCTTTACCGGGTGGATAACATCCTTTAGATCTGCTTCACTTGAATTAGCAATACCCTCAGCAGTCAACAGCCCTTTTTGACTTAACCTTTGCACTGCTCCTGAGTACACATTTGACATCCATTACATCAATGCCAAAAAAACATGTACAAATAGAAGCTTTCAAGCACAAAATAATCATTTAGATAAGCAATTTCTCCGGTTTCTTGGCCAAAAAATATTAATAACCAGTTGAATGAAAGAGGCCCCTAGGCCCAATCCTACCATGAGTTACTTCATCCTTGGTTTGGCTTGAGAGAAGTGCTGAGACCAAAATTGCAAATCTCCGATCCTGTAACAGGAGAAAACAGCATTGATTTCAGAAATAATTATTACGTCACCTCCAATGAGATTTCCATATCATGCACAAGCATACATTGCACTCAAACATACAAAGCAGTACTCAATTTTTTTAAACTGAATCTGTTCACCAGTTTGGCAAGACTTCAAGTCTTAAAAATGAGCACACTGAACCTATGGGCTACTCATGTCAATTGGGGTCCGGAGCAAGACTTCTGGTCTTCCAAAATAAGGGAAGAAACCACTATAAGTTAACAAGACAATCAAATAAGGGAAGAAACCACATGTATAAGTTAACAAGACAATCAACTTCAAAGTGCTATAAACTTCTTTCATGATGTCACATTGCATAGTTGTAGATGACTTTTTCCCAACTGATGAAGAACTCCCAGCTAATTTGTTTGGCTCTCACATGTGACCTTTTGAAAACACCTTGCATGCCCTCGAAAATGACCATTGGAGAAAATGACATACAATAAACAGCATTAAAAAGGTAACAAAACCTTGGTATGCAGCCCCTTGATTAATGTATCCACCTTTTATAAATAGTAGACAATAGATATTTGGAAGATCTGAGATGAGTACACAGCTACCTCACTAGAGTACAGCATTCTAAGTACAAGTATGCCAGAAAGAAATACAGAATGACAGTGAAAAAAAAAAGGTTAGAACACATCAGTACCGAATTGGAAGTCGTACAATAAAACCGAGTCCAGCCACTAAGATTCCCACCACCCTCTCATATATTATATTGTCTAGCAACCAAAGTATTACATTTTGCCTCCTTCATCACAGAGGAATCTCGTGGTAGTCATTTTGGGAGAACTCAGCGAGATCAACTTACAGGAATCAGCTTGGTCTATTTGAATCAGTATGCAATATCGAGTTTCCTATCTTCATTGTCACTTGATCAGCTCATTCTTACTGACCTCGTCAAAACATAAGTTATCCACAAAATCCGTAAACTGTGGCATATATATGAATGCTGAAGAAGTCGTAGCAACATCAATTAAAGAAATGGATTAATATTCTCTTGAAATGAAACTGTCTAATAAACAAATAGAGGTAGTCATTTACCCATGGGCATAGATTTCTAATTCTTGACATCTTTTTCCATTTGATTCATTTATCAATTCATGCTAATTACTAGGAAAACACTGGGAATATATTTCAGTCCATATAATCATCTTCCCTTGGATTATGGCAGTCGTAGGCTTGTCTCCATTATGATTTGTTGCTTATTTGGATATCAAACCCTCTGATAAAGCTTTATGAACTGTAGGCCAATTAACATCATCAAGCCATTTGATGTTTGTATCATCATATAGTAGGATTAAACAGGTAATTCGTGGATCCCTTGACATTTCACATTTACGGATTGAAATGTTAAATGCTATACTTCTAGTGACACCGAGTATGGTTCCTTTCACTTGTTAAATTTTAAAGCAGCATTAGATGAAAGCAAAAGCACATACCATGGAGGTTTTCATAACTGAATTGTTTCATTCCCTTATAATGCCACATATATATAATACAGAACTATCCATAATCTTATCCAACTGCAGTGCATCTGCTTCTAACTAGTTTGCATATACAGAACTTTTTCCTAACTAATTGCAGTTCATGCAAATTGTATGCATGTCTTATTTCATCGAGATTGCATACATTAAATATACTCAACTAACCACATAAATTTTATTTTTAATATAGAAATGCTTCAGATGTTAATGTGGCAATGCTAACATAGCAACCAGTATATAAAATAGGCAATACATTCTACAACTAACCCCCCCCCCCCCGCACTCCATTTGTTTTCTTTCACACAGCATTTCCCCTTTCAAATTTGTCCTGACTTAATGTCTTAGTGAAAATGTCTGACAGCTAATCTTGAGAAGTACAATAGATCAATCAATCTCCTTGGTTTGGATTTTTCTCCTAATCTAGTGGCAATGAACCTCAATGTGCTTGGACCTGGCATGAAACATAAGATTCATTGAATTGGATAACACTTTGATCCTCACTACATAGAGATGTGGCCTGAGTTCTTTTATTCAAGTTACCAAGAAACCCCCTAAGCCATATTGCTTCATAAGATGCACTAACTGCTCCTTTGTACTCTTTCTATGGAGGACGATGTAATGGTTAGTTTGCTTTTGCTGTGCCATGAAACTACCCCTAATCCCACACTAAATGAATAATCTATAGTAGATATCCTTCCATCTACTCAACCTGCCCAATCTGAATCTGTGTGACCAATATGCTTAAAATCATCATTGTGCACATATTTAAGGCCATAGTGCAATATTTAAGGCCATAGTGCAATGTTCCTATTACATGGGACCAGTACCAGCGCACCTTCAGATATTTTCCCAAGGAGAGGGGTCGTTCTTTTCTTCAAGACCATGATGGAGGTGTTACCAATTCTTTCTAATAGGTGGTTATGGCCGGACCCTTTGGTCCTTCCTTTGGGAGTACTATGGCTTAGTGGCATTGCTGTCTGTCTCATTCTAGGGCTTGTAGCCCTGAGGTTGGTGTCCGGGGATCCTAGGGGCAAGTCACTAGGTCACATGACCCCCTACTTGTTTTCTACTTCGGTGACAGTTTTTCAGCTCTGAAGCTCTTGCCTCCCCTTCAGGTCACCTTATGCACCCATCCTGGTCCCTTTCCAGCAAAGCGCCCTTCTTCCTTGGGCCAATTTCCTTGATGACATCACCTTTGGTCACCAGGCCCACAGGTTGTTTGAGGGGGGACGTTGAGGGATTTTTAGCATTGTTGGGGTTAGATGGGGCATGACGATTCCCCCCCTGCTCACTCCAAATCTCAAAGTGAAGCTTTATGCTCAGTTTTTGTCATTTTTAGCATTTTTTTAGCACCTAGGGGGAAATACCCAAGGTAGCCTACTTTAAGCCTACTATAGGCCATATTTAGATTATTTTATATTATTTCATGTTATATTTTTACATTGACATTTATTTGGCCTATCGGCCTGGATATTTTGTAAAAGTGAGTAGAGAACACTATAAATAAAACTCCTAACTTCATTTGTAAATCATAACTCATGAGATAAATTACAAGTATGTTACTTTTTTACTCTAGATAGCTCTTTTGGAGTGATGCGCACCTCTTGGAGTAGGATTTCTTTGCTCTTGTGGATGAAGTTGGATGTTGTCTTTGGTTTGCTCATGCTTGGTGGATGCTAGAATTGTTGGAAGAACACATGCTCAAGTAAGCCTAGTCTTTTTAGCCTTGCTTGGTGAAAGGTAGATGAATTTCTTGTTTCTTAAATGATTGAATATTGGCCCTAGGGCTGCATTTTTTCTGAATAGGGCATTGGCCTACCTTTTATCCGCTTTGCATGGTGGAGAACGCTCCCTTGAGGAGGTTTTCCCAAGTTTAGCCTTGAATCTCCAATTTTTCCCTAGATTAGGGTCCTATAACGAAGCCTAGAGGTTGTCATAAGAGGCCCTAATTTAGTAGACAAGGAGAATTTAGTCTAAGAGGAAGGTTGGTAACCTTCCTCTAGGGATAGGGTTTAAGGGTCTCATCCATAAAAACCCAAAGTTATCATCTTTTTACCTAATCACTCTTGCATTTTCATGTGTAATTTCGCATTTTCATGGTAGAATTAAGGTTAGAATTAGGTCTACAATTTTTTGTCCAAAACCCTAGAAAATCAGAAAATAAAAATTTTCACATTTTTGGCCTCCCTAAAGTTTCGTCCTTCCCTCTTACAAATTCGGCATGCCTTCTTTATCCCTAAAAACCTAAGTTTCCCGGAAACGTGGGTACGGGGACGAGTACTAGTACCAGAACGCGGACAGGGGCGCCACTTTTTGAAACAGGGTACTTGGGTACGTCGGGGATACTGTATATGTATATATATATATATTAAAATTTATAAAAATAAAACATGTCACAATCACATCATACATGTATATTTGATATTTCTAAATTCAATGATTCATATGAACATTCACATTGAAAATTTGAAACATAAAATAATAAATTTGATAAATCATATGACATAGACTCATAGTAGATATCAAGTGGAAGACTGGAAGACTGAATGGCATTTCCAGACATGAAAAAGAAAGTTCAAAACAGTAAACATTGAACAATGAACAGGATAGTTGATTTGGCTTCCTCAAGCCATGTCATCAGCATCGTCGAGATCAATGTCATCAGCATCACTAAGGTCTTCTATCAGCAAGCCCTCTAGATAGGCATCGCTAGAGTAGTGAGCACGGAGCACTAGCAGTGAGAAATGGAGTGCCGCACAGGTTTAGGTAAGGGGTAAGTGCCCACATAACATGTGTTTCAATGTTTTAATTTTTAATTTTTAAAATTTTAAACTTCAAACATTGCAAATTGACCCCCCTCAACCGGCGGCGAGCTAAGGTAAATTTCCCAACGACCGTACCTCCCACGTACCCAAACACGCGGTATGGCATACCGAAATCTATGCAAGTACCCAATTTTCATAAATGAAGTACTCAGTAGGTGAGGTTGGATTTGGGTACGGTTGGGTACGTACCATTGAAGTACCTGGTACAGGTTCGTGTACCCGACCCCCCAGTATGGGTACCCATGCAACACAACTAAAAACCCTAGGGCTAAATTTTAGGAAGCCCTAAAATATAAAAAAATTAAAAGCCCTAAAACCTAGCTGCTCCCTTCTCCTTTCTCCTCTAGACACCCTTGGCCACCTCTTTCCTCCATCCTTTCTTCCTCGGCCTCCCCCAAAACACCCTCGGCCTTGCTCTTTTAGGGCTCTGCCCTTGCCACGGCCATCATTTGGGCAACCTGCCCTAGGCTCTAACAGCCTACTAGCAGCCCTCTTTGTTGCTGCTCCTAGTCTGCAATTTATTGCAGACAATCCTCTAATTTAGCAGCCCAAGTACCTGCCACAAAACAACATCAAGGTCAATCAAAAGTTGGTCTACTGCTGTTATATAAGAGGTGAAACAAACTCTGAAACTAACAGTGTTAAAGACTGATCTTAACTCTGTTTGTGTACTCTGAGTTCATATATCAGATTTGGACACATTGCTATAAGAATACCTTAGAATTGGAGTTGTTTTGGTTAATATTAAGTGTAATAAATCCTTGTTCAAAACATCTTCTTTGGTTTATTAAATGATGCTATAAATACTGTCATAGAGGGACTGTCTACCGCTGCTATTACTATGTTAATTCTCTTGTTTGACATTGGATAGTGATTGAGTATATTGGTTGAATGTCTACTGCTGTCCTAAATGCACTATTGAATGCCTTTACCATTAATTAGATATATCTTGAACTAATCATTTGAATGAATGCTCTCATTACATGGACTTCGATACATTTACATTTGCATCTACAAGCACTATATTTACTTAGTATGTCTTCTTCATTCCAAAATTTGATTTGTTAAAGGCACTGGTCACTAACATCATTGTATAGAAGACATAGTCTCTTGTCCTAAGTGTCTTGCAGAGCATCTAAAGGGCTCTCCCCTTGGAGGTTACGACACTCCTAAGAAGTTGGAGGTGCGGCTGAGGTGACAGTGGTCACATCTTCCCTACATTTGTCTATCGGACACTAGCACTGCTAGTTCGTCCGGTAACAGTTCCTTTGCCACCTTTCAATGGATATCTTTGGGGAAAGTTGTATATCTAAGTTGCAAGATACGGGGAAACGGAAACGTGTATCCGATACAGAAACGCACTGGAAACGCGACCCCCCAAAATTTAGGAAACGGGGAAACGCGATATATATATATATATATATATGCAAATTAGCAGGACATTAAAAATTATATGTGAAACATAAATGACAAGTGATAAATCATAATTTCAAACATCTAACATCACATTTTGTTCATAAGTCCATCTCTACATCATTAATAATTGTCATAGATGATTACATGATGCAAGTTGCCAAGTAGTAATATCCAAAACAACATTGGCAATACAATATATTCAAAATTTCAAAATCAGCCTTTATGTATGAGGCTACAATGCTACATATATCAAAATGTGAATAGTCAACATAGAACTAAAACATAAGATAAGTCAATTTGCACAGTGTTGTAGCTTATTGTCTTCAAATCGGCTTTCTTAAGTAACCCTCGCTTGCTCAAATCACTGTGTGAGATAAGGGAAGTAAAATCCTCCTTTTATAAAAAAAAATGGCTTTTAGAGGCTTCTAGAGGTTTCCTAAACTATCATTAACCCATTAAGAAACAACTTAACCCATTGATTAAGCTAATGGGTTCTTTTTTTGGATGAAAAAGCAAGAATTCGAGGAGGAAACGCACCATATGGATGCGGATACGACACGGAAACGCGTTTCCAGCCGTACTACCCATGTTTCCTCCACGTGAAACATGGTGGCATGGTCGGAAACGCGTTTCCGAGGAGTACCAAACACGTTTCCGAGTTTCATGCCTAGTACAGCAGTGGTACGAGACCTAGTACCAAGTTTCCTGCAACTTAGTTGTATATTGAAATATAATGTTGACAACATAGCTTAAATATAGCCAGGTAGTGGTAACACAGATAAAACTCAATATCCACTACCTATGTAGTGTTGCAGCCACTGGTCGGGTCTTCATAAGTTGATAACTTTAGACCTATTTTAATAGGTGTTGCTACAAATTTACAATCAACCATGTTAAATCTGTCAATGGATGCTTTGTTGGTTGGTAAAGCATGGGTGTCGTTATCCCCCCACCAAGGTTCAAATCCCTCCAGGTACATGTTCACCCCTCGGGTGGTGGCATGCGTGTGCAAGCAAGTCATTTATTGCAGCTGGGTCCAAGTGCAAATTCTAGACGACTTTGGAAAAATAGATATGCCCCAATCATGGCTACTTAACACGCAGGATAGCTTCAATAGCATGTGAGATGTATCTACTTCATTGTAATATCCAATGTTACATGGGGATGTACTCCCCGTGGTGAGGGGCACACACCCCTAGATCCATGTACTCCTAAGATAGGGAAACCTCCTCCAAAACATTTCCCCATGCATTGTTTTTAGGGGGGCACGGGTAAATGTTTCCCCAAAAAAGGGGAGCATTCCCTTTTTGGGCGAACATCATGACACTCGCCTCCCCCAAGGAAAAAACCACACGTCAACATTTGAAAAACGTCATTGAGAGAAAAAATAGAAATAAAAATCAACCCTAATTCATCTACCCACTACACCCTCCTATTTACACCTTCAAAAACACAAATCATTGAGATATACAATGGTGATTGACAAATAGTGATTGCTACACTTACAATTTACATGTCAATGTGAATATTTATTTCATGGTTTCATCATTCCTATTTGTGATTGATTCAATTCATAAATGTCATTGTTTTTTGTGAACTTTTATACCCTTATACAGTTCTTGATTAGCAGCAACTATTAATGTGTTCTTCAGTTAGCTACTGAACATTAATTACTAAAAATACAACTATATAAGAAACCATAAATGCACAGCGAAACAACAAAAATGCAACCAAACAAAATAAACACAAGGATCTACCCTAGAAACCCCAACTGGGAAAAACCAGCAAATGTTTGTCTTCTTATTGTAGAATTTGATTACAACAACACTACAATAGTCCAGTAGATAAACCCTACGGATATGGACCAAAACACATAGAAAAATACTCCAAATCCTTTCTATAAACTGGATAGACAAACCCTAGATCCACCCTGGATCAAATAGACAACAGGGAAGTAACTATTCCCTAAAAAAGGCTATAATCTCAAATTGAGATCTAGACTACTAACTACAAGAGGAAATCTATCTCTTGCAACTGTGATCACTCACTCTCAATTGTCTCACACAACTCTCCTTAGACTCTTTTATAACATTCACTTTATGTCAATACCATGGGCAATACCATGGGACACCCAGTACCATGATCCCTTCGATACCATGAGCCCTCCAATAACATGGGCCCTCCAATACCATGGGAAAATTGACCTTTTACATAAACTATTATAAAAGTCACTTTTACAAAGCGAAATTGACCTTTTACTAAAGTATAATAAAAGTCACTTTTACAAAGAGAGTTACAAATTTGAGGATACTTCCACGTGCTAGACACAAGGCAACGTAGAAGCAACTATCCTCACTTCAAATTTCAACACTCCCTCTTAGAGAGGAAGGTGTTCTTCACCACCCCCAACTTGTCCCTGAAGAACTCAAACTTCCCCTTGGGAAATCCTTTGGTGAGGAGATCTACAACTTGCTCATCTGTGGAAATGTACTAGAGCTTCACAGCTCCTCTCTGAACTCTGTCCTTGATGAAATGATACCTGATCTCGATGTGCTTCGACCGATCATGAAACACGGGATTCTCAGAGAGCTTGATACAACCCTGATTGTCATAGTAGATGACTGTCAGGTCCAACTCCTAACCAAATAAACCCGTGAGCATCTTGCAAAGCCATATGGCCTTACAACTCGCCAAACTAGTTGCCATGTACTCAGCCTCCGCAGAACTAAGTGTCGTTGACTTTTGCTTCCTACTGAGCCAAGAAACAACTCTTGATCCCAAGATAAAGCAAAACCCTGAGGTGCTTTTTCTGTCCACTGCACTTCCTACCCAGTCTGAATCTGTATAGCCCACCAACTGCACTCGATCACCTCAGACATACCTGAGTCCATACTCCAATGTACCTCTCAAATACCTAAGCACATGCTTCGTTGCTATCCAATGAACCCTCCTTGGTTCCACCATGTACTAGCTGAGGGTGTTCACAGCAAAACAAATATTCGATCTGGTGTTCACCAAATACATCAAAGAACCAATCAACTGTCTGTACACTGTGGAATCCACCAACTCTGACTCAAAAGCATTCAGCTTCTTCAAGTTTTTTATCATGGGCATAGTCATAGGCTTGCAGTCCTCCATCCTGAATCTCCTCAGAATCTCAACTGCATATTTTCCTTGACCAAGGAAAATCTCACCTTCATGTTGCCACAACTCCAATCCCAGAAAATAGTGCATCAGTCCCAAGTCTTTCATCTCAAACTCCTCTGCAAGGTCCCTCTTGCATTTTTCTATGAGATTCTCAAATCCTGTCAAAAACGGGTCATCCACGTATAGTACAAGAATGAGTGGATCATCACCAACCAACAAGAAGTACAGGTTGGAATCCGCCTCACTCTTAATGAAGCCCATACTCACCAGATAAATGTCGATCCTGGAATACCAAGCTCTAGGTGCCTTCTTGAGTCCATACAGAGCCTTCTTCAACTTGCACACATGAGAACCCCTCTCATGTACCTCAAAACCCTGAGGTTGCTCTATATACACTTCCTCCTCGATCACTCCATTGAGGAACAAGTCTTCACATCCATCTAATGTATCCTCCACCCCATCTCTGAGGTAATAAATATAACAACTCTAATGGAAGTATATCTGGCGACAGGAGCAAAAGTCTCCTCAGAATCAACTCCCTCTTTCTGGGAGAGCCCCCTTGCCACGAACCTTGCCTTGAACTTTTCTACGCTGCCATCTACAATATGCTTGATCTTATAGATCCATTTGGAGCTCACCACTAACTTTCCCTTTGGTCTAGGCACTATATCCCACACATCATTCTTCGTGACGAAAGAATACTCCTCTACCATGGCATCTATCCAGACCTGCTGGTCTGCTGCCTCCTCAAAGCTGGAAAGCTCAGAATCAAATAATGTTGCTTACTAGTGCCATATAAATAGAAAATCTCTATAGTGGTCTGCTCATCCTAATTGAAGTCCTTGGAGCATCCACTAGCTCATGTGCCTCCTTCAAGGTTTGCTCTGCCCACTTTGGCTTCTTCTTTCTAGAAGATTCAGCTGGGCTGAATTGAGCATCCTGTTCCTCCTCATGATCATGATGCCCACCCTGCACACTCATCGAGGTACCTGTAACCTGTGATGGAGGTCTACATCTACCTTTGGTGCTCGTTGCTCCTGAGTTTCTACTTCAACTAGCATGGATCCACAAGACTTCCTGAAAGCCCTGTCCTTCTCAAATCTCGCATCCCTCTGTACCACTGTCTTCTTCAGTGCTGGAATGTACACCCTGTAGGCTTTCGAGGTTTTGTTGTACCCAACGAAAATGCCCTTCTCAGCTATTGGCTAAAGCTTCGTCCTCTTCTCAATTAGGACATGAAAGTATACTAAGCTTCCAAAGATGCGAAGATGTCCAATCCCTGGTTTCTCCCCTATGAATGCCTCTTCAAGAGTCATCTTCCCCAATGCTTTGTGCAGGCTCCTGTTCTACAGATAAACTGCAGTATTGCAAGCTTCTGCTCATAAAAACATAGGTCAATCTTCGTTGCCCCAATGATCACTATGTTCTACCTCCCAGAGACTCCATTATGATGTGGGTTATATGGTACTGTCAGCTCCCTATTGATCCCGGCATCTGCACAAAACTTCTTGAAGACATTCAAGGTGTGCTCACCTCCATTATCTATTCTGAGCACCTTAGTCTTCTTCCCAATCTCGTTCTCCACATGAGCTTTGAACTCTTGGAATCATCTGAGAACCTCTCTAGATTCCTTGCTCTTCAAGAAATAGATCCACATCTTCCTAGAATGGTCATCTATGAAGCTCACATAATAGTTGAACCCTCCAATAGATACAGCTGACCTGGACCCAAAAACATCTGAATAAATCCAATCCAAGATCCATTTGGACCTATTATCATTTTCCGAGAACAAAGTCTTGGCATACTTTCCCATGGCACACCCTTTGCATATACCATGATGGTTTATACCGAAAGAAGGAAAACCAGTCATTATCTCCCTAAGCACTTTGAGTGCTCCATGATGCAAATGTACCATACGTCTATGCCATAACTCACCATCATGACTACTGTTGTTGCTCACCAACTCACTAGCAGGTTTGAATTGGAGTATGTACAACTTGTTTCTCCTAACTCCAATTACCTTCGCTGAGCTGAAACTGTGTCCCTCGAGATGGATGTAGACTTTCCTATCCCGAAAAGTTACCTCAAACCCTTTGTCCTCCAAGACAAACTGAAATCAAATTCTTTTGCAACCTTGGTACATATAGTACGTCTTTCACCAATAATGCCTTCCCGAACTCCATCTGAAACTTCACAGTCTTGTTGTTGCTCACCAACGCACTAGCAGGTTCAAATTGGAGTATGTAAAACTTGTTTCTCCTAACTCCAATTACCTTCGCTGAGCTGAAACTGTGTCCCTCGAGATGGATGTAGACTTTCCTATCCCAAAAAATTACCTCAAACCCTTTCTCCTCCAAGATAGAAACTGAAATCAAATTCTTTTGCAACCTTGGTACATGTTATCACACAATCTCTAGCTGTTTGTGGTGGATATCCCAATAGGGACAGTAGAGGATACAACTAGGAGGGTGTAACCGGCAATAGCCAGGTCCTCCGCTCAAAAGAACGGAAGTCACGCCGGACAAGGCTACTGTCACTTTAGACGAGGCACTCGGCCAGGTCAAGGGGGAGACCCTGCTCAACCAGCGATGGTTGAGACTCAACAATCAGACACCCAAACCTAAAAGATAAACAAAGTGAGAGACAAAATGGATGACTAAGTGTGAGTTGTCTTCCAGCCTTAGTAGAATCGAGACTCTGGATGAAAGATGTACTAGATGAGACACATTCAGATCTGATTACACATGTAAATGATGAATAAAAAGAAGAATTAGAAGGCTGGAAATTTAAATCAGCGAACAGAAAATTACTAGAATTGTGCTCGGGGACCCTACCTATGGGGAATGAAGCTCAATATGATTTATCAATACATGGCAGAGATAGATGAGTGATTCAAACACATATTCCAGCAATCACAACTTGATTAAATAGCTGATTTAAGAGACAAAAAAAACAGACCAGCAAACCAATAAAATTAACAGCCCTGGGGGAATGGATTAAATGGTGGAAAAATGGACCTAGGGCAGTAAAAAAAAGACGTTTATAAGCATTTTCAACTGCTGGTACTCAGGACTCTAAGTAAAATGACGTTTCGGAGCAGATTAAAGAGTACCCATCACCCCAAAATCAACCCAAAAACCAGATTTGACAGTTTGCCCAGGTAGGGCGAAATCAGTGGTAGACTAGTGCTTGGTTCTATGGGCATATGGAGTCGGATTGCAATGAAATTTGAGATGTGGGCGTTTAAGCATATATCATTACTGGGTTTTTAATTAAAACAAATTCCTACAGTTGAAAACTAAGTTATTGATTTTTATGGGTTTTTTGAATGGTTGCAGCTTAGCATCAAACAATGAAAGAGAGATTATAAGAAAGGAAGAAAGATCAGTAGCCGGATAATGGAGAAGGTTTTCCCGTGCTGAAGGCACTCCCCAAAGATCAAATGCAGAGCTAAAATGTGCCTTCCCTTCAGTGTTTTTTTTTGGAGCAGCCAGTGAGCAGGGGCATTTTTCTTGTACCTGCCAAGGAGAAGACAAAATCAATTTCTATGGCAATATGACAATAATAAACAACAAATGAGATGACAAATAATGAGGAAAATAAATGAGAATGATAGTAAATTCACTTCCCTGTTGGAGAACCCAAAGAAAAACACCAGCAAGGAGACCCTGTCTCAAGAGCTGTGTTTTACCCTAGTGGCCAGCTTCACCTGCAAATCGAAAGTGCTCAAGGAGATATGGGAACACCACAAATAGCTCAGCAATGCATCAAAGATGTGATCTCAATCAACACAAGAAGAATCCAACTCCAAAACCACAAGTGACTCAAGAAGAATGTCTCTCTATAAGCTCAAAGTCAAGTCTCTACAATGCCAAGAAGAAGTAAAATGAGGTGAGTCCATTCTCTTATAGAGATGGCTCACTCTCAACTAGGTTTCCCCCCAAAATGGAGAGTTGAGATCATCTCCCCATCCACAAAATCGAATGGTGGAGATGATTCCCAAGTGGGGGGTGCGAATTGCCCCAAGAGAGCGCACTAGTAGATGAGAGGGGCCCTTATGGGCCATACAACAATACAAGGTGGAGTTGGGGGGTGTCTATGGGATGTTTTATCCCCCCAACTAATACAATATGGGTCCCACACATCAACATAACCATGAAACATGCCAAGTCGAATATCCCCTAGTGGAGAAAACGCCCCCCATATGGGCAAACTCGTCCTCTAGTGAGCTGGGCCAATGAGGGCCCCACAACCATGTCAAAACATACCAAAAATACCTTAGTAATTACCTTTACCATTGACAACCTTTGATTTTTCCATTTCTCCATAGTTGCCTTAGTCAAATTTTGATTTCCATGTATTTTCTGCTGGTTTATATGGCTGAAGATGAAAATTGGGCTTTTGACCCACTTTTATTGCCCGGATTGCCGAACCATCTGTTGCAATGTGATCGTGGACCCCAAAAGTAGTAGGGATGACCACTCGAATGACCCCGATCCATCACTTTGGCAATATTTGCCCCAAATCCATGATTTTTAATTAAAACAGGTCAAAGTTGACCAATAATAATTAAAAATCTCTCAAATGGCTCAATGTTTTGCAATTTCGTCAGTTGGATGCTCATATGGAACCCCTGTAGATAATAAATGATCGAAATCGAAATTTTGATCGCAACATTTTTTCGAGCCCATTTTTGGCCTAGTCAACCCAATTTGACCAAGTCAAATCTGGTCAACAATAGTGCTAGCTGAAACCTGTATGCAATCATGAAGTGACAAGGCTCAATTATACAAGTTAGTACATTACGAAGCAATAAATGATAACATGGTCATCAAAAATACATTAAATCCTGAAATAATACAAGGCCCCGGTGAAGTGGGCCCACCACCTCCAAAAGACTAAAATGCTATGCACATCTATAGAATTGACCACTTTGCTGACTCTAGGTGATATGGACAACAAGGCAAAGGACATGGGAGGACGAGGATGAAGATCATGTGACCCTTTGGACAACTCAGGAAAGCAGGGTCCACTGAGGTAAGTATGCCATGACAGAACACAGGGAAGGGCGGTGCCTCACAAATGGGTATAGTGCAGGGAAACCACCACTAGTCATCTAACAAGTATCCCACAACTCACATCCGTATCCGAAGACTCCGTGAGGTTCTTTTCTAGAGCCGCCAAACTGGGTGTCCAACAAACCGTAACTTGAGACTCTAGGGGGCAATCTTGAGCTTGTCCCTTGCTCCTTCTCACCTCCTTGTCCCGCAGGACTAGGTGAGGAATAACCACTACAAATGCTGACATGTATAGCTGACCAGAATCCATGTGTGTTCATAAGCACATTGCATGGATTTTACAATGAGTTTCATACTTAACCCTTTTTTGGCTAGATTTTACAATTTACAATACAATGGCCTTTTTAGCCTGATTTACATTTCATTTCTTCATGGCCCTCTTGGGCTACATACACATCTCAAAAGATATAAACATGACACTCATACTGCAAAGGTAATGGGGGTGGGTAATACAAGCTTCGACGACAAGTGGGGAGCCCCCGGTGAGGCTACACAGTCCTAACTGCATTGCAACATCGGGGGCAACCGACAGGAGCAAATCCCAGGTCTAACTGTGTATCTCACACACTAAAGAGCTGAGGCACAATAAACAGGGAGTCATGGCAAACTCAGAGATCAGTGGGAAAAGGGGTCCTCGTGATCACAAATCAGAATCCAAGTCGAGGAGGAAGTGTCATGGATGAGTCGGATGGATGGAGAAGGTGATAATGGTGCTAAAGTCAGCTGCCGAGGGGCTAAGTGATCAAGTCTAAGCCAAGTATACAGGACATGACTCAGCGTGCATATACATAAGTCTAACTAGAGGGGTGGACTGACATCACCAAAGGCCCAAACACATCATATCATAAGCAGATCACCAAATATATCATCTCATGCAAAGTTAGTGTACTAGCAAGTGTAAAAGAGTCTAATCTACAACATGAGCAATAATCAATATATGCAATACCTGCTGCACCATATACCTGCTGCTACTGAACCTATATCTGAGCTGGATCTCTGCTGAATCCGGGCATACAATAAACCAGCACTGCACTGTGACAATCTCGATCAAAATAAGACTAGGCAACTGTCTCAAATGGGCTTGTGTCAAATCTTGGCAAGGAAAGGTAACCCTGTGGTAGATGGTAAGTCCAACTGCCTGTCCCCTCTGATGTATCTGCTAGGGGCAACCCGAACAAAAATGCCTCCTTTGAAGGCAGCTGATCTCCAATCTGGAAAAAAAGAACTGTGCGGTCCTCGACCGCACAGTCTGCAGTGTGGAAGTTGCTCCCGACATAAAATGTGATAACATTACATATAGTACGTCTTTCACCAATAATGCCTTCCCGAACTCCATCTGAAACTTCACAATCCCTGTGCCTACTGGATTGTACTTGGAGTTGTCCCCAAGCTCAATGTAGAAGTCAGAGCTATGCTCCTTTAGACTAGTGAAATAGTCTCATACTCCAATCATGTGACATGAAGCACCACTGTCAATGTACCACACACTGGTGGTCATTGAGCTAATAAGACATGCGATGAGTGAGGACTCATCCTCCCTACCACTGGTGGACGCCTCATCCAACTAGTCCTCTATCCTTGACCTAGTAGACAACAACAACAAAATCTTATGCAATCCTTGCAAAACCTGTAACCCAATCTTACAGAAAAACTTCCGTAACTCAACCATTATTTAGCCAAATCTATCCCACTAGATTCCTCCTCAAAGCAAAACCGGCTCTAATACCATGTTAACTTTTATACCCTTATATAGCTCTTGATTAGCAACAACTATTAATGTGTTCTTCGGTTAACTTAACTACTAAACATTAATTACTAAAAATACAACTATATAAGAAACCATAAATTCACAGCGGAACAACAAAAATGCAACCACACAAAATAAACACAAGGATTTACCCTAGAAACCCCAACTGGGAAAAACCAGCAAATGTTTGTCTTCTTTTTATTGCAAAATTTGATTACAATAGCACTACACTAGTCCTCCGGATAAACCCTATGGATCTTGACCAAAACACATAGGAAAATACTACAAATCCTTTCCGCAAAACTGGATAGACAAACCCTAGATCCACCCTATATCCAATAGACAACAGAGAAGTAACTCTTCCATGAAAAAGGTTGTAATCCCAAACTGAGATCTAGACTGCTCACTAAAAGAGGAAATCTGTCTCTTGCAACTGTGATCAATCACTCTCGATTGCCTCACGCAACTCTCCTTGGACTCTTTTATAACATTCACTTTATGTCAATACCATGGGAAATACCATGGAACACCTAGTACCATGGGCCCTGTTACCAACTTGTTTGTACCATAGTTGGATTATCTAAAGAGCCGCCATTTGACAAACATGATAAGTGTTTGACTCCAGTGTATCAAATGATCCAGCATTTGTGACTAGCCAGTTTTGGCTAGCCAGTTTTGTTTTTGAGTCGACATGACCATGGCCCCATGGGGATTTGTCATAAAGTGTGCTAGTAGGATCTGAGTGTCTCGGTTCCCCATGACTTGATTAAGCAACTAAGGTATTCCAGGGAGTTTTTTTCCTTGTCAATTATACTTTGCTTATAGCCAAAGCTATAATCGATGAGGTTTTCTCCCGCTCCTCCAAAGCTTGAATGCCCGATTTTGAAAATTTTAGCCATGTGGGGTTATTAGAGTCCAACTAATGTATATAAGCCTACTAGACACTATTAGAATAGGTTCTGGTCATGTCCCCAGTCTCTAGGACCCTCAGAAAAAATTTCGAAAAAATTTTACCGGGTCCGTCGTGTTTGGGTTTTTTAATTATTTTTTAAATTTTAATAAATTTCTTTATAGTTTAAATAGAGAAATAATAATTTGTAATATGTCAGTCGTCCGGGGTCCGAATTCAGTGGTTGATGGCTCGTTTCATAAGCCAAAAATCACACATGACCTATGGACCAGCTAAACCCAAGTTTCGGATGTCATTTAGGCCTCATAATTAATATTTTCTCTAAAAACCCAATTACAGAGAAAATATTAATTAAATTAAAAAAAATTATTATTTTGGAGAAAATCCAAAACTCTCCAAAATAATCCAAATGGAATAAAGTAAAAGGCTAAATGACATGGCAACAGACACTCATGATGATTCCAATCAACTCCAAGTTCATCCAGTTGAAGACACAGTCAGCACAAGCTTATCCACTAAAGAGAATTCGCCCTCCTTCAATTAAAAGTCGATTTTGGTGATGTGGAGTATGCATTTATTGGTTTTTGGTTGGTATGATTTGCATTAATTGAGAAGTGGGGGCGCCTTGCCTAGGTGGAGGCCACCTCCCACTTCTACCTACCATGATTGCAATCAACTCTTAGTTAGAACTCCAACCACCTACCTCAAAGCTCACGCTATCTCAAAGGAGCTCACATCAACCTTCTTCACAACTCGAGTTCTACACATGGCATTGGTTTATTGGCTTGGTGGTGGTTCCAAAGTGGGATAGGGGGCGCCTTGCCTAGGTGGAGGCCACCTCCCCATCCACATCATCCACAAACTCGAGTTTGGTTGGTGTCCTTTCACTCCAAGCTTGTTAAACATGAGTTTCGATTGGTTGAGACTAGTTGGGATTGGAAGTCGACTTTGTGTCTATTGTTATTGGCTCTCTCTCATGCCAATTCGACCTAGGGTTTTAGTATGTAGCCTTTGCTATTTAAGAAAGGTCTTTTAGACTTGTTCTTCACGGAGATTTTGAGCATGAACACTCTGCCAAAATATTGTTGTAATATCTGTTTAATATTGAATAAAGTTTAAACTTTGGAGGTCCATGCTGGAGCAAGTTGGGATGTTCTTCACACTATTGGTGATATCTCTTTCATTTGTTTATTGTTCATGCAATTTCATTATTAGATGTATGTTTTAACTTTGATTAGAAATACATCTTTTGGTTTTCGTATGCTTCATAACAAGTTTTTTGCAAAGATTTCCCAAGGTGGAGAAAGGCTTATTAAAGACCAAGTCACTCTTCACTTAACAGTGGTTCTGGGCATCTAATCAATCTGTCTTGCAGGTCTTCAAGCTCTTCTCTCATTTTCAAAGGAAGAGACTTTCAAGTAGGAGTTTTTGGCCTCTTCCTCCATCAACACACTTTCAAAACAAACCTTGGTTACCTAGCTTTGAGCTTCTTTTCTTCTAGCTCCCATTTTGCTCCTTGTTTTCTCCTTTCCTTGATATCCATGCTTTAGATCACCTTCCTCTTCCATTCATTTTTCATTGCCTTTGTCTTCAACACACTCTCTCCCTCTCATTTTGCCCCTCCTTTTCCATTCGTCCCCCTCTCCTTATCATTGCTCCTCATCTTTCCAAGCTCCTCTCCCATTCGTTTTCCAACCATCTTTCCTCCCTCCACTCCTTTCGTTTTTTCCCTCACTTGCTCCTCTCGTCCTCATTCCAAAAAGAGCCCTAAAACTCCAAAAACGATTTGCTTAAGGTTTAGTGTTAGTTAGATCTCAGTTTTTGCTTCTTGTTTACAATCACATGCATTAAAAAAAAAGTTAGTTTTAAAAGCATTCTAGATCTCATTTTACATTAGTATAAACTTGCATTTGTTTAGACATTTGTTTCCATTTCAAAGATAGCAAAGTTTGCATATAGGATACCCCAAAATCATGTGGTTTTAATCTCATTCCCATCATTTTTTGGAGCATATTAGCTTGCTGGTCTGTTTCATAAGAATTGCATTTTTAAATTCAAATCTCATGCTCTTTTATGTTTTAGTCCCATTTTGCAAACCTAGACTTGATAGTTTAAAAGTTTGTTAATTTTCTAACACTAATGGGTGCATGAGTTTGTTGATTTATCCTTGGTTGTAGGATTGTGGGAAGAGAAGAACTCTTGAAATAAAAGACCAAACCAAAGAGAGAAGAGGAAACCAAGTACCAAAAACAAAGGTATCCAAAACCGTGAAATTCCAAACCAAGAGAAAACAAATTTCAATACATATTTTTTATCCTTTGTAAAAGCCATTAAGGGCTTCAAGCTTCTCTTTTCATAGTTTGTTTTAGTTTATATCAAAGTCCTTCAAGGTTTCAAAACCGAAGGCATTTGTAATCTCATAATAAAATTTCAAGTGGAGGAGTCCTCCACTTTTTTGGTTTCTTCCCCATTTGGGGAAGAGTGTGGTGTTTGGTTCAGTTAGATCTTTCAGTTTTTTGCTTTAGAGTAGTTTTTATTTTTTGTCGCTTCTCTTTCAAGTTTTGACCAGAGTAAGCTAACTTTGGGATTGTGTCCCAAAGGCCACATAGTTTTGTGGTAGCCTCTCGTTCCCCCATCAGCATCTTGTGGACATCCAGCTAGCTGGAAGGTTTCCAGGACTGACGGTTCTAGTGATTAGCCTTGTTCAGAGGTTGATCCCACTTTAGAATAAATCTGCTTGGTAGAACACTAAATTTTGTTTTCTGTTATCTTCAAGATCTTTCTGTGGTTATCTTTGTACCTTTCAGTCATTTTCAGTTTCATTTACTTCTTTAAGTTTCACAATCGCTTCATTTCTTGCAATAAAACAAACAAAGCCTCTTAAACTTGGCAAAATCCAAGTCAAGAGCACTCTCTGTCGGAGAGCATATAGATTTGCACTTTCCCCCTGCATTAGGCATTTTAAAGTAGGAAGTCTCTTGAACTGTGGTCTTAAGACTAAGTCAAGAGCGCTCTCTGTCGGAGAATTGAACAAGTGCTCTAAATAAAACTTTTCAATCCACATTTCCCTTTAATTAATTTACTTTGGTTGTGTGTCCAACACCCGTATGCTCTGCCAACCGGAAACGGTTGGGCTAGTACTCAGAAAGGTGGAAGACTTGTTAAGCTCATAAGTGATAACTAATAAAACTTTCATCCCCATAACCAACCAATCCAGAGTTGAGCGATAAGATAAGTTCAGTGGGTAATCTCCTAGTTGGGGGCGTCGGGGTGCCATGTTCAGCCTCTAGTTTGTTGGTTAGCATTGCACGACCTGACTAGAGCACTGGGTGGTCCGACATGTCCTTGAACGGAGGCACTTGATACTGTCTTTCCGGACACTCTCTTGATATCCTTGGTTTTATCCTAATAATCAAGACCACTAAAATCTTCAATTTACAAAGATACTCTGCATAACGATCTCACGAACGGCACTTCTTCAAGACCCACACTTTCAGCATCACAATCCTTACTTTTCTTTGACTCCATAAGGCACTGGTTATCTAAAAGTTTATATATTGATCAAGACCATTTGTCCTTGTGTTTATTTCATATTGTGAATGCTTTAGTGATTTGTCAAATCTTGAATCATACTGCCATCTTGTTATCTTATCTTGCAACGTGGATTGCTTATTATCTATTGTTCATCTTTACATATTTTTGGTCTCATCACAAGAAAACTTCTAAACAACACCCATTCGCATCATTTCACCAAAAACACTTAAAAAACACAAGAGCCTTAGTGAAACTCTTTTTTAGGGACTACCTCCCTTGGCTTCGTTAGGAGTTAGCCTAAACGGAGGAGCTGGGATTCAGGTGACAGTACCTAGCTCATTGCTTGCCCCCAAGGCCACACCTCTCTCACTTGTAGTGAAGAGACAGTTGTCAAAAGATTTATGCTGCTGGTGTGCAATCTGGCGGACAACAGGCCCTTCGATACCATGGGCCCTCCAATACCATGGGAAAATTGACCTTTTACATAAGGTATTATAAAAGTCACTTTTACAAAGAGAGTTACAAATTTGAGGATACTTCCACGTGCTAGACACGAGCCAACATAGAAGTACCTATCCTCACTACAAACTTCAACATTTTCCATATGTTCACACTTAACAGTTAGATGCATTGTTTATGTTTTCCATCTATTTAAAAAAAAATAGGATTTTGAATAAAATCCCATATGATAGGGACCTTGATGTCCATGTGGCATTTGCTTAAACTTGGGGCCCTGGGGGTGTCTCCACACATCCCCTATACATGTTTCCTCGTTCTTGCATCCCCACATCCTAGAAACTTGGTGGAACATCGATAATATCCCATATCAAATGTGTTAGCAATTTGGCTCTAATCATTAAGTCCTAAACCACCTTGTTATTATCTTGGGTTGTATTCATGATTAGTTATGTGGACCTGTTACGTGGTACCAGTACTAGCGCACATTCAGATGTCTACACAAGCAGAGGGGTCGTTTTTTTTCTTCAGGGCCATGACGGGGGTATTATCAGCACTTTCTGAGAGGTGGTTATGGTCGGACCCTTTGATCCTTCCTTTAGGAGTACTATGGCTAGTGGCATTGTTGACTGCCTCATTCTGGGCTTGTAGCCCTAAAGTTGGTATCTCGAGCTCCTAGGGGCAGGTCACTGGGTCACATGACCCCCTACTTGTTTTCGACATCGGTGACAGTATTTCAGCTCTGAGGCACTTGCCTCCTCTTCCAATCACCCTATGCACCCATCCTGGCCCCTTTCCAGCAGAGCGCCCTCTCTCCTTGGTGCATTTTCAGTGATGATGTCATCCTTGGTCACCAAGCCCATAAGCTTGTAGAAGGGGGGCATTGAGGTTTTTTCAGCATTGTTGGGGTTAGATGGGGCATGACGGTCCCCCTTGCTCACTCCACCTTTCACAGTGAAGCCTTTTGTTCAGTTTTACCTATTTTTAGCAGTTTTTGGTCACCTAGGGGGAAAATACCCCAGGTAGCCACCTTTTAGACACCTTTTAGATTATTTTATATTATTTCATATTATATTTTTACATTGACATTATATTTGGCCTATCGGTCGGGTTATTTTGTAAAAGTGAGTTGAGAAGACTATAAACAAAACTCCTCACTTCATTTGTAAATCATAATTCATGGGATAAATTACATAATGTTGCTCTTTTAACTCAATTAGTCTTTTGGAAGGTGATGTGCACCTCTTGGAGTATCTTCTTCTTGCTCTTGTGGATGAAATTTGGATGTTTTCTAAGGTCTTGCTCATGCATGGTGGATGCTAGGAATTGTTGGAACAACACAAAGCTCAAGTAAGCCATGGTTTTGTCTTTCTCGGTGAAGGTAGGTTAATTTTGTTTCTTTGATGATTGAATGGTGGCCCTAGGGCTGCATTTTCTATCAACTTTGCATGGTGGAAAACGCTCCCTAGAGGAGGTTTTCCCTCGTTTGGCCTTGAATCTCCAAGTTTGCCCTAGATTAGGCTCTCACAACGAACCCTAGAGGTTGTTGTGGAAAGCCCCAGTTTAGTGACAAGGAGAAAGATAGTCCAAGAGGGAGGCTGGTCACCTTTCCTCTAGGCCTAGGGTTTAGGGTTACATCCATCAAAACCCTTGTTTCATCAAAATTTATCAAATTTGCTTGCATATTCATGTATAATTTTGCATTTTCATGGTAGAATTAGGGTTAGAATTAAGTCTGCAATTTTATGTCTGAAAACATAAAAAGAAAAAAAAAATCAAATTTTTGGTCTTCCTAAAATTTCGGCCTGCCAAGTTACCCCTGAAAAACCCTAGGGCGAAATTTGAGGCAGCCCTTAAAATTTTAAAAAAAAAAAAAACCTAAAAAAATAGTCCTTTTTTGCAAAATTTGAGCCCTCTAGGGCTGCGACCTCTTTCTCTCATCTCCCTAGGCCTCACGGCCTGCTCTTCTTCTCCTTGCCAACCCTCGGCCTCCCTTGACAGCTCTAATCCTTCTCCTTAAAACCCTCGCCCTGCGCCTTCTAGCCTCAACCCTCTCCTACCTAACCCTCCAACCACCTTATTTACACCCTCTTTTTCCTCCATTACTTGTCAAGGACAACCCTAATTAATACACGGTTAAAGCTGATATAGTAGGCTTGACTTAATACTGTTCAAAGGATAAATTGAATGCTACAGGAAAGTTTAACAAGATCTGATTTTGGAGGTTAACTTATCATCGTTAAAGTATTACTTACATGCTACAGGACTATCTTTAATTAAGACTGAATGCATCCACTGTTTGGCACTGTTTGCTGGCCCTAATCACAGCCTGACACAAATATTTCAGACCTGATTTTACAGTTTTTTGAACCAGTTTGGTAACACAATGGTTATAACATACTAATGTTCAAGGTCTGATTTAGGATCATTAGATTACTAAAGTTACTATGTGAAAGGTGAATCTTACAACCCTTGAGCTATAGTGATATCAACTTAGGGATGATCTAATTTGAATTGTCAAGCTAACTGGTATTTATGCTTCAAAAGATGTATATCATAATACTCTGATTGAATGCTGCTCCTATATGCTCCTTATTAAAGTGATAAATGACATTTGATGGTAGATTTGGAACCATATATTTGCTAACTGACTTATGCGTGTACTGACATGTTGCTAGCTTATTAGATACACTTGGATATTGTTTGTGCTTTGGGATCCAAGCATTGCATTATTTTAATTTCAAATCCGAAACTTATACATAAAACCTCCGTCATAAGCAATCTCATATCCATGCTACAATACTTGTTGCAAACTATTGCCTGATCATGATTATACTTTGATATGTCTTCTCCATTCTCTATTTGACTCCATAAGGCACTGATATGTACATGAGGTTGTGGAAGGTATCTTGTGTAATTATTGATAGGCACTCAGATAAGGGCTCCCCCCTTGGAGGTCAAGACACTTCGAAGAAGTTAAGGATTTGTGATCGAGGTGACATTGGGTCACGAGTCTGTGCATGTGCTTACTAGGCACTAGCCCTGCTAGTTTGCCCAATAACATTTTTTGCGCCATTGCCAAGGACATTTCAAAGATTGAAGCGGTTTATCCGAAGTCATTTACACCCTTGGCAAAACGACACTAAGGTAAAAACTCAAGGTGAGTCCTTAACAATTGAAGCATATTTATTAGGTCCAACCCTGCAGGGCTTATCTGGCGACTCCATTGGCGATTGCTCCTACCATCATCTCAGATACGTTCTTGTTTAGTACTTTGGTGAGATTTGCTTAAGTCTAACTTGGCAGGTCTCTCCTGGCGACTCCCACTGAAGAATAAAAAAGAAGTACTCTACAAGGACTAGGTCAACTCAAGAAGGAAGATATGGCATCCTTAGATGAAGCATGGATGTGCCATCCTTGGTTTGACCCACTAGATTTCTCAAACATTTCAGGGTATCCAAATGTTGTGGATAGAGATGCCTTTCTGGCAGTTCCAAAGTTTAAGGCCCTTGAAGAATGGGGAGTAGAACATGTGCTTGCATTCATAGAATATCTTAATGCATGGGATATCATGGATAAGGACGTTAGAATGAAATTATTGGTAATATCTCTCGACTTCCTGATTAATCATCAAGAAGAGAAATGGTATAAGAATCTTCCCCCCAAGGGGATATCATCATTTTATCAATTGGTTGAAGTGATATGCAATGAAGTGGGTCCCTGGATGTGTGAAGAAGTTACTGAAGCCCTAGACTCTCTTCCAAGGAAAGAGGAGGTCCAAGAGGTCCTTATTCCAATTGATCTTGTCAAAAGAGGTACCAAAAGACCCGAGATCAGACCTCGCTAAAGAAATCCGAGAGGAAGATCAAGATGGTTTGTGTTACCGCCTGGATGCACAACTAAAGGGGAACACGGCAAAAATCTTCAAGCCACTCGTTGTGGCCTTGGGGGGCAAGTCGGAGTCAAGTGATGTCACCTGATAACTCGACTCCTCCGTATAGGCTTACTCCTAGAGAAGCCAAGGGGGGTGATCCCTAATAAAGAAAAATCTATGGTGTTTAATCTACAAAATAGAAAACAATTAATCTATGAGTTAATTTAAAATTTCCAACAATAACAGCAATAATGATATCAAGAGATCAACAACATATTACATACATCATCATCATGTTTGCATCAACAAGCTCCATAAAGTAAGCAAAAAAGAGACTAGTGCTTGAAACAAATGTAAAAGAGAAAAAGTACTTTGGAGTCCTTTGTTGTGTTGTGTAAGTATTGCAAGTCTCAGTTAGTAAATTTAAAATTATTAATGAGTATTAAAGGAGTGGTTTAATTGGGGATTTGGCCCAAATGAGCTTAACTTGTCGAACTGAGTGCTTGAAGTGGATTTACCAAGTGTCCAACGAGGCGAGGCATAACCTGCTTAAAGTAGCCCCCTGACTCTGTGGTAGTCACCCTTCACGACCTCCCGAGTTCTCAAAGAAAAACTAACTTGGTTTGTCCTATTACACTAGTCACTCCACCCTTTTTGGTTGGCCAACTAGTCAGACTATGCTGCAGCAGCCAAGAGCATACGGGGAAGGAGCCTTGATTAGTTTTAAAGATTTATTTACTATGAAAGTTGTTTAACTAAACTAACCAAGTTTTATTGATTTGCAAAAAGAAAAAGTAGAGCTAATTATACAACCCGTGAGGACGGATTGTGTGTGTGTGTGTGTTGTAAGAAAAGCTTTGCTGAAACATGACATGTGAGGTCTTGAGTACACTTACGGCCCACCGTTGAAACAAAACCAACAAAGTTAATTTTAGTCTTAGGTTGATTTTATTAAATGCGGAAAAGTAAATCTAAAGTAAAAAAATCAAACCACAAAAATTTGAGACAACACAGATCCCCCCTGGGGGGATGGGGTGTGGGCACTGGGTAGCCCACTTGCTCTCATTTATTTTCTTTTACAATGCAAAGAGAAATGCCTTGGTCCTTACAGAAATGGACTCAAAGGATTACAAATTTCATAGAACAAGTATCTGGTTGAAGGGGAATGGATTCGGGGTGCTCCGAATGGTCCAATTTACTGAAAATCGGCCAAAGTTTCCTCCTACCTGCTCATGAAATGCTGCAAAACAGCAGGCAAATTTTAGTAAAAAGTGCCCAAAAACACTTACAAAGTGCTTTGGGTCACCACAACAAATTCTAGAAAAAATCTACCAAGTTAATATATGATAATTTGCTAAAAATAACCAAGAAAAGCAAGCTTTCCTTGGGATCTTGACTTGCTTTTGGGGCATCCAACGAAATGCACTTTACACTTGCAAAATAAAACTTTTTAAATGATGAATACTAGCCTCCTACTTAAGCCTTAAGATCTTATGATAAAATTGACTTTTATAAGCAAACTAGTAAATAGATCTAGGAAAGAATGATAAAACTTTAAAGGGAATTTACTAGATCTTAAGAGCAAGAAGTGGATCTACTTATGAATATGAAATATCATGCAGATACACTATTACTCTTTACCAATAACCAGTAATCAAGAAAAGAGATTGAAGAGAGGAGAAGAAGGGAGAAAGCTTGAAGTGAAATGAGAAGCTTCGGTCCTTCGGAGCTTTGCTTGTGGACTGTCGAGGGACTATATCTGCAAAAAAGATGTTAAAGAAGAGAAGAAACAAGCAAGATCTTCACTTGTCCAACTAAGAGAACTTGCACATCACAAACTTTGCAAACAAGAAATCAAGTGTAGACATATATATGTAAGAAATCAACATTGCATGTACATAAACAAATGAAATATGCAAGTAAGATCTCTACACAAACATATGTAAAAGGCTAAAACAATTATCAAATTGAACTAACATTTCTCATAAAATTGCTACCAATCCTTCAAACAAGCTACACTTAGATGCAAATGTAAAACAAAGACTAAGTACAAATTACCTCCATTAGAAACCAAAACAATTCATCCACTCATCAAAAGCAATGCACAAGAGTGACCTCCAAAGTCTCCTTTATTTCTCAAAAGAATGCAAGCGTTACAAAAGAAGCAAGCTCTCAATCCCAAACTCCAACTACAGCACAACGGGGATGAGAGGCTTGCTTAAATAGATAAAACAGCCTAAGGGGGCGAGTTGGCCAAAAGAGGGCGAGTTCAACAAGTGGCAACCATCTAGTATGAAGAAGGGCGAGGGCTTGAGTGAATCAAGGGATGAGAGGGAGTTAACAATTAGAGGTGGCTTCCACCTCTCCAAATGGATGCGCCCTCTCCTTGGGAAGATCACCACTCGAATGAGGAGCTGCCACATAAGATAATGCGTCGCCTCCTCTTGAGTTGCGCCCCTCCTTTAGTGGAATGCGCCCCCCTCTTGTGGGGATTTGATCCTCAATCAAATCAGTCCAAAAATGCTCCAAAATCCCCTTTGATTTGATTGCCAATCACTAAAGATTAGGATCCAACAAACTTCCTTAATTAGAGACATCTCCAATTTGACTTTATGATGTCTTATTTGGCCATTTATTTGGACTTTTTGGCCTTTTTTAGAGTAAATAATAAATATCATTTTTGATGATAAATACTTACTCAAAACTTAGGAAGAGTGGGTTTATCGGTTAAGTGGGTGCTCTGGGTTTTCGATTAAATATCATTTTTCCCACAAACCACTGTTTTATTACATTTTCAATTTTCCAAATTAAACCATTAAAAAATGGCTTGATTTTACGGAAAATTTTAATTTTTTCAAAACTTAAAAAAAAACACCTAGGGGACCTAGCACATGTTCATATGACTTTATTCTAGTGTCTAGCATGGTCATATACATTGACACATGAACTTTAATAACTTCCTAAGGCCTAACCCCCAAGACGGGCATTCCAGCGTTGGAGGAGCAGAACAAAACCTCGAAAATTATGCCTTGCTAAAACGCAAAACATAATTGACAAGTGAAAAAACTCCTTGGAATACCTGGCTTGATTACTACGTCCTAGGAAGCCAAGTCCTTTCCATAAAATACCATGCTAGCACACCTTATTACAAACCCTGTGGGACATGAACATGTGAAAAAATTTAAAAAAACGGGACCCTGAGAGGCCTAATAGACTTCAGAATGCGGACAAAGAACATGCAACATGTTCATCTTTGGCACGCTCGCTTGAAAGTCTAGCTAAGTGCAACTTAACTGGTAACGATTTGATCGAAGAAACTATTGTTCAAGACCTTGTGGATGACATCATAAGCCTTATGTCTGAAGATAAAGTTCCTCATGAAGACGAATATGAATGTGATCCTAGAAATGAAAACCAAGAAGTCCTAGTTGAAGAAATTGAAGAATAGAAGGAAAGGGTGAGTTCTCCTTGCCATCAGAAAACAGTTTCTTATGATATCTCGGATCTCTTGAAGCAGAATGACAGGATTCATGAGGATGACGATTATTGGAGGTTTATGGGTCCACCACTTTACGATTCTTCAAGACCTAGCATTTTTGTTTCCAAACCCGTCAATGATGAATACTTTGATGAGGAAGCCAATAAAGCTTTCCTACCATTCACAGAAAAACCAAAGGCTAGTACGGATCAGCTTGAGCCAAAACTCAACATTGTTTGGGATGAAGAAGTCATGATCACCTTGAGGAGGGACATCTAAGACATAATCAGTGAAAACCTTGTTGAACAAGATAAGATTATTCTATCTCCTTATGATGTTAATAATGAAGATTGGGTTATAACCCATTTGTTCTTGCATTTGACGATGAAGTACCTCAGGATATGGGTCCTGTTATCACCTATTTTGTACAAATAGTTGAAACCTTATTGAGCCGCCAGTGTTGGAACACATCAGTGTTCACTTCCAGAGTATCTGGGTTTCAGAATGCAGCAGTTAGCCAGTTTTATTTTTGAGTCGACATGACCATGGCCCCATGGGGGTTTGTAATAAAGTGTGCTAGTAGGATCTAAGTGTCTCGGTTCCCCATGACTTGATTAAGCAACTAAGGTATTCCAGGGAGTTTTTTCCCTTGTCAATTATACTTTGCCTATAGCCGAGCTATAATCGATGAGGTTTTCTCCCGCTTCCTCCAAAGCTGGAATGCCCGATTTTGAAAATTTTAGCCATGGGGGGTTATTAGAGTCCAGCTAATGTATATAAGCCTACTAGACACTGTTAGAATAGGTGTCGGTCATGTCCTAGGTCCATAAAACCCTCAGAAAAAATTTCGAAAAAATTTTACCGGGTCCGTTGAATTTGGGTTTTTAATTATTTTTTAAAATTTTAATAAATTTCTCTATAGTTTAAATAGAGAAATTTCAATTTGTAATATGTCAGTCATCCGGGATCCGATTTCAGTGATTGAAGGCTCCAGACTTAAGCCAAAAATCATTCATGATCCCGGGACCAGCTAACCCTAAGTTTCAGACAATTATTTGGCCTCATAATTAATATTTTCTCAAAAAATCAAAAAATGAGAAATATTAATTAGAATATTCAAAAAATAATAAATTGGAGATAATTTAAATCTCTCCAAAAAATGCCAAATTGAATAAAGTAAAAGTCAAAATGACATGGCAAGAAGCATTTATGATGATTGGAATCTTCACCCACCTGATTCAGATCAGTTTCGGAGCACTGGGAGTGATCTACAATTGAGAAAATCGCCCACCTTCATGCAAATTCGTTTTTGTGATTTGGCAATTGATTAATGGGTTGTTGGATTATGAAATCAATGCATGTGGGGCTCCTTCCTCAAATTATGGGCTCCAAACTCAAGTTTAAAGATGAGTTAAGACTCCAAGCTCGATTTGGTTGGTGTTGACATGGATTTGATTTGTTTTTGATGGAGTTTTTGGCTCTCTTCATCACCTATTCGAATTAGGGTTTTAGCATTGAGTTTTGTTATATAAGAGAGGCCATTTGGGCTTTCTCTTCATGGAGATTTGTGCAAAGAAACTCTGATGAAATTGTAAGCATTCTTTTGTCAATAAAATTGTTTAGACTTTGGAGGTCTATACTGGAGCTATTGGCATTGTGGTTTCATCTTGTAATTTGGTGATATTCTCTCACTCTATCTTTCTTGTTGCAAATTATTATTCATTGTATGCCTTGTGAGGACTAACAATCTAGTACAATAGGCATTTGATCTAGTTTGTTGCTTGAGAATATTGTTTTGCAGAGATCATCAAAGGTGAATATTAGCTTGGGATCAAGCTCATCTTCATTAATCAAGAGCTTTTACTATTTAACGCCTTCATCTTGCAGGTTCTTCAAGTAGTTTTCCATTTTAAGAGAGAAACACAAAGATATCAAGGATTTCTTATCTCCTCCATCAACTTTTCAACAAAAAAACTTTCTCATTTGTTACTAGATCTACCATCCAAACTGTGGATTTCTAAAGCCTCATCCCTCTCCAAGTTTGAGACCATTGCTTAGTTTGCCCTTGCTTTTGGCATCCTTGGCTTTTTGCCTTCTTGTTTGCCTCTTTCTCTCTTCTCCCATTCCAAGATTTGCTTCTCTTCCCATTCGCTCCTCCTCTTTCCCAAGTTCTTCTTCTCCCATTCGCTCCCCTACCTTTTTTCATCACTTCCTCCTTTCGTCCACCTTCACAAAATCAACAAAAGACAAGTTAAAAGTTAGAATTTGTTCAAGATAGTTGTTTGCTTTTATGAGAAGTTAGTTTAGGCCTTGTTAAGACCTCATTTAGGGCTTGCACTTAATCAATTTTTTGTATTTTTTGCAATCTCATTCAAAAGACATAAAAATTGCATTATATATAGTTCATTTTTTTGTGTGTTGTAGATCTATTTCCTATAATTTTTAGATATTGTTTGCTTGCTGGTCTGTTTTGTTATTTTTATAAAATAAAAATAAAATCTCATGCTTTGTATTGCATAGTTAGGGTCTAGTTCTTATCATTTAGTTTCATATTTTGCATTTGTTAGCCTTAGTTAGATCTCAATAAGTTGCATTTTATTAATAGTTTCATGCATTGGAAAAGGTTAGTTTAGAAGCATTTTAATCACATTCCATATTAGTATAGCTTGCATAGTTTAAATTTCCAAGTCTCCTTGTTAAAAGATAGAAAAAATTTCATAAAAAATCTTAAAATTTTTACATCTTAGATCTCATTTCTAGCATATTTATGGCACTTTTTGTTCGCTGGTCCGTTTTCCCCTCTTAACATTTTTGAAACATTTTTTTATGTCATTCTATGCTTTAGATCTCATTTTGCAAATATAGACTTAGTTTCAAAGTTTATTTGAATTTTCTAACGCTAATGGGTGCATGAGTTTGTTGGCTTATCCTTGTGGTAGGATTGTGGGAAGAAAAAGATTTTTGAATCAAAAGATCAAACCAAAGAGAGAAGAGGAAACCAAGCATCATAAGACAAATTTTAAGATACATCTTCTTATCCTTTGTAAAAGCCATTAAGGGCTTCAAGCTTTCAATTTTCATAAGTTTGTTCTAGTATCCATCAAAGACCTTTCAAGGAATTTTCCTTAAGGCACTTGTAAAAAATTAATAAAGTTTATAGTGGAGAGGTCCTCCACTCTTTGGTCTTCTTCCCCATTTGGGGAAGAGTGTTGGGTTTTGTTGGATTGGCTTAGCTTAGATCTTTTTTCAATTCTCGTTTTAGATTAGTTTGTTTTACTTTATCGCTTCTCTTCCAAGCCTTGACCAGAGAATAGCTAACTTTGGGATTGCATCCCAAAGGCCACATAATTTTGTGGTAGCTTCTCGTTCCCCCATTAGCTTCTTGTGGACACCCAGCTAGCTGGGAGGTTTCCAAGACTGGTGGCTTCTAGTGGTTGACCTTGTTCGGAAGTTGATCCCA
The DNA here is from genome assembly GCA_027924585.1 of Larix kaempferi. NCBI lineage: Eukaryota > Viridiplantae > Streptophyta > Pinopsida > Pinales > Pinaceae > Larix > Larix kaempferi. Next base: position 70,252,556 of record BSBM01000093.1, read on the forward strand.
CCTGTAGTGTAATTTTTGCTCGGTAGAACACTAGATATTTCCATTATATCATTTTATTGTGCAAGTAGTATGTTAGCAGTATTGCCATTGATTTGAGCTATTACATGTTTTGAATATCACAAAGTTTCAATATCTTGTTTACAAACTGCTTCTTGCTTCTTAAAATGAACAAAGTCTCTTGAACTTGGCCAAATCCAAGTCAAGAGCACTCTCTGTCGGAGAGCATCTTTTAGTCTTGCATCTTTCCCTGCATTAGGCATTTGTTAAATTAGCAAGTCTCTTGAACTGTGGTCATAAGATCAAGTCAAGAGCGCTCTCTGTCGGAGAGTTGAACAAGGTTTTCTAATAAATAAAAATTTCCATTCATACACCCCTTTAATTAATTTACCTTGGTTTCTGTCCTACACCCGTATGCTCTGCCAACCTGAAACGGTTGGGCTAGTACTCAGAAAGGTGGAAGACTTGATAATTTACAAGTGGAAATCTAATTAAAACTTTCACCCCATAACCAACCAATCCGGAGTTGATCGATAAGATAATTTCAGTGGGTAATCTCTTAGTGAGGGCGCCGGGATTCCATGTTCAGCCTCTAGTTTGTTGGCTTGCATTGCCCGGCCTGGCTAGAGCACTGGGTGGCCCGACATGTCCTTGAACGGAGGCACTTGATATTGTCTTTTCCGGACTTTCTTTGAACATCCTTGGTTTTAGCCCTAATAATCAAGAACATCTAAAACACTTAAAATTTACCAAGAACAATTGCAAAACGTCCTCACAAACAGCTACTTTCGACTTGTTCTTTCAGCATCACAAGTTTTATTTGACTCCATTTGGCACTAGTCTTTAATATTTATATATCTTTCTCTGGACCATATGTCCTTGTCACTTGTTTAATTAGAATCTTGTGGATGCCTTAATTTAAATTATAAGTCAAAGTATACTGTTATCTTCTGAATCTATATCTTGTGAATTTTGCAACGTGGATTGCGTGTTTAATTTTGTTCTAGTCATCATTCAAAAACTCCTAAACAACACCCATCCGCATCACAACACAAAAAACATTTAAACACACAAAGAGCCTTAGACAACTCTTTAATAGGGACTACCCCCCTTGGCTTTGTTAGGAGTTTTGCCTAAACGGAGGAGCTGGGATTCAGGTGACAGTACCTGGCTCATTGCTTGCCCCCAAGGCCACACCTCTCCCCACTTTCCAGTGAGGGAGACAGCTTTTAAAAGGTTTCTGCTGCTGGTGTGCAGTTTGGCGGACAACAGGTCCAATTGCCATTATAGATGATCACCATATGCAGATATTTCGACATGATGAAGGGGTTGAAGAATTTGAAAGCCTTATTCTGGATGAGACTTCTATGAGCCCAGATCATTTGTGCATATCTAGTATCAAGAAGGGTGGAGTATGTCATACAGAGGGCTCCTTTACAGACGTTTTGCACGTGGTGTGCCCCATTCAACGGCTTTTTTCGAAAGGTGTTATTGAAGTTATTCAGCCCTTCCTGTCCGATATTGGTAAGTTTCCAATGATGCATTTCAACAAAATCATTACAGGTAAGTGGACAAGTATGATATTCACTTTGCATTTCTAAAATATATATTGTTTATCTTTTCGATTGAAAAGTGAAAGTATGAATTATGTGGGTGATAATTTCAAAATTTTCAAGATTATTAGGGATACTAACATGATCATTCCAAAGATGAACAATATACTTGTGTATCCAAAGAAATGTTTAAGCAGGTGTAGGGACAGATTGCAACTAGCATATGAAGATTCGCGAGGTCCACCTTTACAAATGTTCTCCCAAGTTCAAAATCAAGTGACCAGTTTCAGGCAAACAAATTTCTCAATGCGAGTGTATGATGGAGATGGCCCATACATAGGCCCGGTAGAAGCATGGATAAATGAAGCTTGTGAAAGCAATCCTTCTCCGTGGCAACAATATCAAAGCTTCCAGGTTCCCGCAATCATCCAGCTTTCCTTCCCCATCCTAATGAAGATCTTGGTATGTACTCAGCTTGTCGTCAATGAGATCTTATCATGGATTGTCTCTAAAAACAAAGGAAAAAGATCGAGTATGAATTGCCTACTTAGCTGGCTACATTGGTGGTATGTGTTATCACACCATAGTAGCAGGGCTACTATTCTTGTCTAGCAGATATCTACACATTCCAGAGCTTCCATTATTCAGAGCATGGCTATGATGATTGTATATTTTGTGATCACTCATGATCAGAGCAGTGTATTATTCAAACTTATGTTAGACCTTGTGTCAAGGCTGAGCCTTGAGAGTTCAGATTTGATGACCGATGTGACCCTTTATCCCACACAGTTTCAGTTCAGTGCTTAGAGATGTATTACAACAGTGTTTCAGATGGTATATGATGTTTATTACTATGATGATGTTGTATGATCTATGGATATTTTATCATTGACTGTGGATTATTATCTTGTTGATTTAGTCATGTTCATAGCATCTGCTTGGTTTATTATTCCTGATGTGGCAAACTGTTTAAAATGAACTATAAATCATAAAATGGACAATTGCTTGCACATTTAGGTCATTTAACAAAACCCACTGGTTTTCCACCTTACATAGATATGGTCTTTCCTGACACCAGTTGTCTGCTAGTGTAGGCTCCATACTCACTTGACTCCATCCATACATGACTTTCCTATTTGACTTTAAACCTTGATCTGTCTCATTTGACTTTCTGATACTGAGGGCTTCCCCATTTTTCTACCTCTGTGTTTGGACCGCATCCCTGTATATTCAGTGTCTCGGCTCTAAGTTGGTGACAAAACTTGCCTTTGGTGAGTTGGATTGTAGGCCTAAATCATTCTGGTCGGTTGTCCCAATGTTTGGCATTGGCTCGAACTCCCCCTAGTCACTTGAGATGTTGTTGGCTAAAACTGAAAGCTCATGTTCTACTTATGGAAACTTATAAATTCGCCCATGGAAACTAAAAAGGGCAAGAGCGATGGACAGCTAAAAATACTCCTCGAAGAGTATAAGAAAGGTCCAAAAAAGCAATGGTTCTTAAAAGCCTATATCTAAACAATTGCTGACCTTATATGTATTTGAAAACATGCCCTGGATGCAAGCTGCAACTAGTTGTGCTTATCAGCACACTTGAGATCCGAAGGGTTATGTAGGCCAAAAAGGCCATGAAATGAAATTGAATGATCCTAATGAACCTGGATCAACTTGATGTAGACATGATGCATAAGTTGAATAAGCACTCTCTGAACAGCTTATCCATTTGTGAGGCACAGCCATCCCCCGTGTTATTTTGTCCAGCACAGAGTTGTAGCTTTCCCTCTTCTCCCAGTCCAAAGTATTTTTGAGTTAAGTTAGACAAGTCAACCCCTTGGCCCAACCTTGTTCTTAGCCTTCACCCTTCACTAGCAGTTTGACCATGTCCAATGGGTGAGTTTGTCATTTGAACTAGTGTGCAAGTAATTTTATATAACAAAGGAATATGCTAACTTGATTAATGCCACTGAATGGATGTTATACTTTGAGCTTGGCTGTGAGAATGATTAGAGAAGCATGTCTTAGTCTACTGATGTGATTTATCCTTGGTTGTATATTATTGGGATCCGTGATGATGTGGGCCATATATATGTGCCTATTGATGATGATTGATGGTCCCACATACTTGATGATGGTATCATATGATGGACAGATGGTTTAGATAATGATTGATGCAGTTCAGCAGGTTTTATTATTACTTCATATCAGCAGATTATGCATTGTCCATATATGGTGGGCCCTACAGCTGGCCCAATATGGCAACCCATGGTGTATGAGTACACATTTCTAGTGGATTTAGTTCTGTTGGTTCCAATGAGACACTTATCTTTCAGTTCCAGGCACTTCTGACAGTGATTGATGCATTTTTACACTTGTTGACCAGATTTGGGGCTGATTTCCCAGCCTGAGCAGCAGGGGCCATGAGAGGCCAGTTCACCTAGGGCGCTGTATGAGGAGGGGGTGGTCCAGCCACTTGTTTTTACCATTTACCCCCCCTTCTGGAGAGCCTGGTGGGCTCAGATGGACAGCGCAGATGCCCTAGGAGGCAGTTTTGGCACTTTCACAGTTACCGAGGCAGTTAAAAAATGGGATAAAGTGGTCACTGAGGAATTTGATTTGGGCAATTGAAGCAAGGTTTTGGCATTTGGTTTTCACAGAGGTCTTCCAGGGTGATCCCACTATCTTCCAGCCAGTTTTCACCATGTGGGTAGGCCCACAGCGATCACAGGAGGTCTTTTACTGCTTGTCTGTCACAGATTTTGAGGACAGATTTGATCATTTATATTATCTTGGACATATTTTATTATTTTATTGTACCTTGGGGATGAGCTAGTAAGGATTGATGCCTCCTAGCCCCACCATGTGCTTATTATGTCATGTCCTAGTCATCATGAGGTGGATTTTTGGTACTTTTACCCCCTCTAGTGGATGACGTCACCCTCCATGATTATTTTATATTATGACGTCATCATTATATTGGGTGATCCATGTGTTATGTTATTATGGCTCATCTTAGCCATTGATTGTACTTTGAGATCTTTTAATCTCAACCACTCATTTGATGTAGTATTGTAGAGTGGTATAGGGTTTTGGTCTTTATTATCCTATATAAGGAGGAGACCCCCTATTGTATAGCTCACCTTTGGAGCTCTGGAATATTGGAATAGAACACTTCTTTGTGGAGCATATGTCTCTTGTCTTGTGGATTCTCTTGCATATTGAATATACAATATCTCTTCTATGTATCATTGTGGATTTTGGTGCTTCTACTAGTTTTCTTGCAGGAAAGTCGAATTGATGGAGAGGAAGGCGATTTCTTGAGGGTTATTATTGGAGGGATCCACATATTCTCTCTTGGGTTGATCTTGTGACAGGGAGTATCATTATTGTATCTTTGTGACATAGTTGATGCTTTCTATTACATCTTTCTATCATTTTCATAATCATCTTACTTGACTTGTTTCTTTGATCTTGTCTTGTAGGAGGAGGACGATTTGGCTATCTTGGAGGAGGACGTTTTGGTTGGAGCTCTTGGATCTCACTCTTGAATATACACATAGGAGAATACTATCAATTTGCAAGGTGGCCATAAGCAATTGAGGTAAGATCTACAAGGTATGTGCCTCTTTCCATCCATTCTATCTTCATTGGTCACAAACCCTAATTAATTAAAACCCCAATTTTGGTTTTTCTTAGATCTACTTAGATCTAGCCTTGCTTTTGAAAAGATCTTAAGAACCCACCTCTATAGCATCCACCCCTAGTTGGATCTATAGTTTGGTGGTGATTGGGTTAAAATTGACAAACTTTTCAAGGCAATATAGCCCTCTTGAACCAAATCGCACTTCCTTGGAGAGGCTTGTTGGGTTAGATCTAGCATATGGGTAGGTGAGATCCCACTTGATTTGCAATCTACACACTTGATAACCTACCCCTAGACTTTTACTTGGGTGATTTCTACCTTGTGGGCATCATTCCACATTCTAAGGGATTAAAACCCCCTTTTGAACTACTTGGCACCTTAAAACTCAGATCTAGTAAGATCCAACCCTTGGATTGACTTGATTTTCTAGATCCACATAGATCGGTGCCTAAGCTACTTGGATCTACAATTTGGTGGCCATTGGACTTGATTTGACACACCTTATCCACCTTTTAGCCCCTCCTTGAGCAAGGTCGCACTCCCTTGGGTGAGTGAGTTTGTCCACTTGGAGGAAGTGGGTGGTTGAGATTTTTGTGGAGTTGGAATGGCCATACCTTGAAACCTAGGTCTAGAGTATCATTTTGTGACGATCTGCCTTGGGGGTAGCATTCCTTGTTTTAAGGGATTATGGTCCACTTAGGGTCATTTCATGAAACCCTAGATCTAGCTAGATCCAACCATTCTATCTCAATTAGCCCACTTGACTTGACCTCTAGGTGTCCTGATCTACACTTTGACATACCTTTTGACTCCATTAGCCCATCCAACAAGGCACTAGTCCTCGTCAAGCAAGTCGCACTCCTTGGGAATTGTGTCAAACCTTAGATCCGGTACATGGGTACTCCTAATTTCAACTTAGATCCATAGATCTACTCATTGCACATCCTCTAGTGCCAATTGCATCCCTTAATTTCACCTTGTGGGTCTACATTAAGCCATTTCACATATCCCAAGAAAGTGGGACCCACTTGTGCAACATATGGTATTACATCTTATCATTATAACAAATCATGTGGCCTAAATCATACATTGGTTGAAACACTAATCATTCTCATACCACCTTCAACCATACTTTAAATTCTAGGTCCACTTTACCTTGCATTGGTTTCCGTAACTTACCACTTACTCATCCCTAGGAACCTTTGTTTGGGTCCAATCACCTTTGATTGGTTATAGGGTCTCCCCCTTGGTCTTGATTCACCTTGACCTAAAGTGAAGAGTGCCTCAGTTGACGTGACTCCCACCTTGCATTGGGAACCGTGGCATCTCTTGGATCACCTCTTTAGTTGCCCATCTCCTCTACCGTCCCGGATGGGATACCACTAAGGGGCAACTACAAGTTGTGTGATAACAGTATGGTTTCACTTAACCCATTATGATTATCATGTTTAGCGTAAGTAGGTTTAGTTTCATTTTAGTTTGGCATATACTGTTACCGTTGCATTGCATTTGTCGTTCTTTCATGTTTGCATGTTTCTTTAGTCAGCTTGCTTATTTATTTGCAATTCATGTCATTATACTAAGCAAGGCAGGACGGAAGTGTCTGCCTCATGGTGCTTTTAATGCCCTCAGATATTTGATATGTGTGTAGGTCTACAGGTACCCAGGAGATTCACAGGTTCTCAAGCACTCCCGAGAAGAGCACCTGTCCCGTAGTTGGAGCTAGTGTTACATGATACCAGTACCAGTGCACATTCAGATGTCTGCCCAAGGAGAGGGGTCGTTTTTTTTTTCTTCAGGGCCATGATGGGGGTATTATTAGCACTTTCTGAGAGGTAGTTATGATCGAACCCTTTGATACTTCCTTTAGGAGTACTATGGCTTAGTGGCATTGTTGACTGCCTCATTCTGGGGCTTGTAGCCCTGAGGTTGGTGTCTGGTGCTCCTAGGGGCCAGTCACTCGGTCACATGACCCCCTACTTGTTTTCTACACCAACGACAGTATTTCAACTCTGAGGCACTTGCCTCCTCTTCAGGTCACCCTATGCACCCATCATGGCCCCTTTCCAGCAGAGCACCATCTCTGCTTGGTGCATTTTCAGTGATGACGTCATCCTTGGTCACCAGGCCCACAGGCTTGTAGAGGGGGGACATTGAAGGTTTTTCAGCATTGTTGGGGTTAGATGGGGCATGACGATCCCTCCCTGCTCACTCCACCTTTCAGAGTGAAGCCTTTTGTTCAATTTTACCTAGTTTTAGCAGTTTTTGGTCACCTGGGGGAAAATACCCCAAGTAGCCACCTTTTAGACACCTTTTATATTATTTCATGTTATATTTTTACATTGACATTAAATTTGGCCTATCACCCTGGTTATTTTGTAAAAGTGAGTTGAAAAGACTATAAATAAAACTCCTCACTTCATTTGTAAATCATACCTCATGGGATAAATTACATAATGTTGCTCTTTTACCCTAGTTAGTCTTTTGGAAGGTCATGCGCACCTCTTGGAGTATCTGTGGATGAAATTTTGATGTTTTCTAAGGTCTTGCTCATGCATGGTGGATACTAGGAATTGTTGGAACAACACAAAGCTAGAGTAAGTCATGTTTTTGTCTTTCTTGGTGAAGGTAGGTTAATTTTGCTTCTTTGATGATTGAATGGTGGCCCTAGGGCTACATTTTTTCTAAATTTGGCCTATTTTTCTACATTCTATCAACTTTGCATGATGGAAAACGCTCGCTAGAGGAGGTTTTCCCTAGTTTGGCCTTGGATCTCCAAGTTTTCCCTAGATTATGCTCTCACAACGAACCCTAGAGGTTGTTGTGGGAAGCCCTAGTTTAGTGACAAGGAGAAAGATAGTCCAAGAGGGAGGCTGGTCACCTCTCCTCTGGGCCTAAGGTTTAGGGTTACATCCATCAAAACCCTTGTTTTATAAAAATTTATCAAATTTGCTTGCATTTTCATGTGTAATTTTGCATTTTCATGGTAGAATTAGGGTTAAAATTAAGTTTGCAACTATATGTCTGAAACCCTAAAAAATAAAAAAAATAAAATTCAAAATTTTGTTCTTAAAATTTCGACCCTCTCTCCCACAAATTTGGCCTGCCTAGTTACCCCTAAAAAACCCTAGGGCAAAATTTGAGGCAGCCCTAAAATTTTAAAAAAAATAAAAACCTAAAAAAATATTCCTTTTTTGCAAAATTTGAGCCCTTTAGGGCTGCGGCCTATTTCTCTCGTCTCCCTAGGCCTCACGGCCTGCTCTTCCTCTCCTTGCCAGCCCTCAGCCTCCCTTGACAACCCTAATCCTTCTCCTTAAAACCCTCACCCTACCCCTTCTAGCCTCAACCCTCTCCTACCTAGCCATCCAACCACCTTATTTACACCCTCTTTTTCCTCCATTACTTGTCAAGTACAACCCTAATTAATACATGATTAAAGTTGATATAGCATAGCAGGCTTGAATTAATACTGTTCAAAGGATAAATTGCATGATATAGGAAAGTTTAACAAGATCTGATTTTGGAGGTTAACTTATCATCGTTAAAGTATTACTTACATGCTACAGGACTATCTTTAATTAAGACTGAATGCATCCACTGTTTGGCACTGTTTGCTGACCCTAATCACAGCCTGACACAAATATTTCAGACCTGATTTTACAGCCCTTATTTGCTAAACCAGTTTGGTAACACAATGGTTATAACTTACTAATGTTCAAGGTCTGATTTAGGATCATCTAGATTAATAAAGTTACTATGTGAAAGGTGAATCTTACAACCCTTGAGCTATAGTGATATCAACTCGGGGATCATCTGATTTGAATTGTCAAGCTAACTGGTATTTATGCTTCAAAAGATGTATATCATAATACTCTGATTGAATGTTGCTCCTATATGCTCCTTATTAAAGTGATAAATGACATTTGATGGTGGATTTGGAACCATATATTTGCTAACTGACTTATGCATGTACTGACATGCTGCTAGCTTATTAGATACACTTGGATATTGTTTGTGCTTTGGGATCCAAGCATTATTTTACTTTCATATCCGAAACCTATACATAAAAGCTCCATCATAGCCAATCTCATATCCATGCTACAATACTTGTTGCAAACTATTGCCCGATCATGATTATACTTTGATATGTCTTCTTCATTCTCTATTTGACTCCATAAGGCACTGATCTGTACATGAGGTTGTGGAAGGTATCTTGTGTAATTATTGATAGGCACTCAGATAAGGGCTCCCCCCTTGGAGATCAACACACTCTGAAGAAGTTAAGGATTTGTGATTGAGCTGTCATTGGGTCACGAGTCTGTGCATGTGCTTACTGGGTACTAGCCCTGCTAGTTTGCCCAATAACAGGACCATTAAAGGTGGTTATTGGATATCGTATTATATATGTACTTTATTTGTGAACACAATATTGATTCGGCACTTGCCTTTTTCCGCCATCTTCTTGTTTCTATGGTTTTCTTGATCTTCTTGTTCTCATTATTTTCTTCAATTGGAATCAGAGCTTCTATGGTCTTGTTATCCACTAAAATTGCATTTAGTGGATTCCGAGTGAACTGTCGAAGACTTGAGCAATCCAATTGCTCATTATCAGTGTTCCGAGATCCATCGGGCCAAGTTTTGGCCCCTTTTCTAAATATTTGCATGTTCTTACCCCTTGGGGATATTGTAAAAATGTGGTAGCATGACAGTCTTTTGTAAAGAACTTGGCATCCTAGGACTTAGACATCAATCCGATCATTCCATGGTGTTTTTTCCCTTGTCAATTATGCAATGTTGAATAAGCGATGTATAATAGATGAGGTTTTCACCCACCACTCCAAAGCTGGAATGGCTGCCTTGGTGGTTATGCCTTAGGAGGTTATTAAAGTTCAGGTGTCAATGTTTATGAGCATGCTAGACATCAAAATGAGTCATTATGAACATGCACTAGGTCCCCTAGGATTTTATTCAGTTCCAAGAAAATAATTTTTATTTTTTTCCCATAAAACGGGTCGTTTTTTAGTGTTTTAATTAAAAAAGCCAAAAATATCATAAAAGTGTGGTTAGAAGGTGAATTTTTCCATAGGGGTGCTCGTTTTCTAACCTAGAGCACCCGTTAAACCCATGAACCCACGTTCCCTAGGTTCTAAGTGATTATTTTTTCACTTAAATAAAAATTCTCTCATAAATATTAAAAGAGAATAAAAAATTCAAAAAATAAAGATATGGAGAAAATCAAATTTCCTAAATCTGAGGAAATTTGTCCAACTGAAGGCCCAGTTATCTTAGCAATTACTATAGGAGATCAAATCAATCATGATCTAGGTGATTGGCATCAAATCCGGGCAAGGGTGAGTGCATCTTCAGTGATGGATGCGCCCTCTCTCTTAATGTGGGCGACTTTCCTTAGTTTGCACGTTTTAGTTGGATGTTGGAGTTTCCAAGGAAGGAAAGGCGCCCCTCTTGTGAGGTGGCTACCACTTCATTAGATCAATCTTTAATCAAGCATGTATCAAGGCACATATCACTCCACCATTCTAGAGATGCGCCCCCCTCTCTCATTCTCTTATTTAAGCAAGGCTTTGGCTCTCTTTCTCTGATGGTCAGAGAGGACCGAAACGCTGTTGAAGTATGTAACTATTCTATTGTAATATTTTATGGAATAATACAAGGATTTAGAGGCAAATCTCTAGTGTCGGGCATCATTGTGTGTGGATGAATATGGCATGATTTATGAGGTAATCTGCGTTTATTTAGTTTCTTGTATCATGTTGGTTGAATGTTGGCCTTTGAAGGGGAGGTATCTCCCAGTAGGTAGGAGAATTTCTAGTTTGATGATTCTCTTTGTTGCTTTGCTTTAGATCTATTAGACGTGCATGTGTATTCTCCCAAATTGATTAAAATCGGAAAGAATGCTTCCCCAAAGGAAAGAAAAGCCATTGAAAATCTAATTAGAGAATACAAGGATGTTTTTGCTTGGAAGTATGATGACCTCAAAATTTTTGATCCTGCCATTATTGAGCATACTATCCCATTGAATGAAGGAGCGAAACCTTATCGGCAAAAGTTACGAAATGTTAATCCTAAACTAGCTCCCTTGGTTAAGAAAGAACTTGAAAAGATGTTAGCTGTTGGAATCATCCGACCAGTTCGACATATTACTTGGGTGTCAAATCCGGTGATTGTGAGAAAGAAAAGTGGGGAAATACTGATATGCATAGATTTTAGAAACTTAAATCAGGCATCTCTAAAAGATAATTACCCTCTGCCGAATATAGAAAATCTATTATAGAGTGTTACTGGGGCTGGAATGTTGTCAATGTTAGATGGTTTTTCAGGGTATAATCAAGTGCGTATTAAAAAAGAGGATAGAGACAAAACAACTTTTACAACTCCTTGGGGAACTTACGAGTATATAAGGATGCCTTTTGGATTATTAAATGTTGGATCAACTTTTTTCAAAGAGATATGGATCAAGCGTTTAATGACCTCATTGGAAAAATCATTGCTATTTATCAAGGTGACCTAACAGTTTTCTCCAAAGAACGGGACGATCATGTGAAGCATCTAAGGAAAGTTTTTGATCGATGTAGGAAGTTCGGTATATCTCTGAATCCGAAAAAATCCACCTTTGGAATTGATGAGGGTAAATTATTGGGGCATATTGTCTCCAAGGAAGGAATTAGAATTGATCATGAATGTGTCCAAGCCATTAATGCCATTTCTGCACCCCACAATGTTGCTTCCCTTCAATCTTTCTTTGGCAAAACAAACTTTGTTCGAAGATTTATTCCAAATTTAACAGAGTTAGCCAAACCTCTAAACGCTCTTTTAAAGAAGGATGTGAAATTTGTTTGGGATAAAACTTGTGAACTATCTTTTTCCAAGTTAAAGAAATCCATCTCAACCGCCCCCGTCTTAGCTTGTCCTGACTACAACAAGGAATTATTAATCTATTCATATGCATCCGAGGACACCATTGCTGGAGTGTTGTTGCAAAAGAACAATGAAAACCATGAACAACCTATAGCCTTCATGAGCAAAAATTTGCGAGATGCTGAGTTAAAATATACCACTACTGAAAAACAAGCTTACGCTTTAGTCAAAGCCCTAAAACATTTTAGAACTTATGTAGGATATTCCAAAATTAAAGCGTATGTCCCATACCAAGCAGTGAAGGATGTTTTATCACAAGCCTATGGTATAGGCGTTAGAGGGAACTAGATTTAAGGAATCCAAGAATATGATTTGGAAATTAAACCCATCAAGATTGTGAAAGGACAAGGTTTGGCTCAACTTTTAACTGAGAGGAAATAGTAGTGCGGTTAATATTGTTAGCGAACAGAAACATTGTGTCCTACATATTGATGAAAGAACATGAGTGGTATAAAGACATCATCTATTTTCTAAGAAATTTGTCTTGTCCTGATTACTTGGTTGACCATCAGAGAAGGGCCTTAAGGTTGAAGGCTGAGAAGTATGTCTTAACACAAGATGGCTTGGTTGGAGAAACCCTGATGGAATTATTTTAAAATGTGTAAACCTGAAGAATAAAAAACCATTATTAAGGAAATGCATTCAGGGTTATGCGGTGGACATTATGCTCCAAGAACAACTGCTGCAAAAATCATGAGAGCAGGATATTATTGGCCAACGTTATTCAAAGATGTGCACGCATATATCAGGGCATGCCAAGAATGTCAATTCTTCTTTGGAAAACCAAGATTACCTGCTTTGCCTTTGACCCCGGTTGTAGTTGAAACTCCTTTCCAGCAGTGGGGCATGGACTTCGTAGGACCTTTCAATGAAAATTCAAGTAATGGATATAAATACATTTTAACTTGCACTGACTATTTCACTCATTGGGTTGAGGCTATTCCGACTAAAAAGGCCACAGCATAAGTAGTTGTAAAATTTTTGGAAGAGAGCATTGTATCTCGATATGGTTGTCGTTTAAAATTAACCGCAGATAATGCTAAGGCTTTCAGTAAATTGGAAATGTCAACTTTCTGCATGAATCACGGAATTACGTTATCTCATTCTTCAAACTATTATCCTCAAGGAAATGGTCTTGTTGAATCTAGCAATAAAAATTTGATCAGATTGTTAAAAAGGATGGTGGGTGAAAATAAAAGAAGTTGGGATAACAAGTTGAAATATGCATTGTGGGTTGATAGGACAAGAGTTAAGAGGATCACGGGGAAATCTCCTTTCGAGTTAGTATATGGACAGGACTGTAGGCTTCCAATCAATTTGCAGATACCAATCTATGATTTATTATAGCAATGCACCATAGACAAGGAAGCAATTCAGGCTAGAATTGATAAATTAGTAGAACCTGATGAGAAAAGACGAGATGCACTTGACAAAATGCTCATTAAACAAGAGAGAGTGAAAGGCACTTTTGATCAAAGTACTCGGAATGAGACTTTCGATGTTGGAGATGTGGTACTTTTATGGGATAAATTTAAGGAGAAGTCGGGAAACCATGCAAAACAAGGAAGACTATGGATGGGCCCCTACAGAATAACCAAGTTAGCCGGAAAGGGGTCATTTGTTCTTGAAACGTTGGATGGTGATGAATTTGAACTGCCTGTAAATGGGAGGATGTTGAAACACTATTTCCCTCCTATTAGTATTGAATGACTTGCCTGGTAGGTTAAAGTAGGTAGGAACTGAATAAGCTCACTTGAGCAGTAGTTTAGTTTTCAGTCATTAAGTCTAGCGCCTTTGTTTTTCCCTAAGCTCGCCTTTGAAGCTCATAGTTAGTCCTGAGTACTTGCCATTTTCTTTTCCTGCATAATAATAAAACTTGAAGTGATGTTAGTAGATTAGTCTTTACTTTCTGCATTTTATTTTCAATACTGATTATTTTTTAGATTTATGTATATACATGCATTGTTATGACGACCGGTCTGCGAGTTTGGTATAGCTCTGGACATTTTGCAGATAGCAGGTACATTTTGTAGATGATGCAGAGCTAGAGTGCATTGATCTAGGATACGAGTAGCAGAGTGATGAGGACCATAGATTCTGAGGTTCTCAAGCACTCTATTCAGCAGAGCACTTGTCCCAGCTGGAGCCAGATGTTATCACATTTATAGTAGCTAGGACTACCATATATTTATTCCAGATTCCAGTATATTTTTCAGCCAGTCCTTTACACTAAGATGCTTGAAATGAGCATCTATTTTTGGATCACTATGATGATGATGAGCAGCAGTATATTCCTTTGCCATGACTGAGTCTCAAGAAACTCGGATTTGATGACCAATGTAGCCATTTTGCCATTATAGAGCAGTATGTAGTGCCCAGCGTTGCAGCAGCAGGTTCTCAGTGGACTGAAGATGATTTAGATGTTTTGCACAGGTATATGATCCAGCAGGTATTATCTTGTGTTCTTGGTTATATTGTTTTTTAGTCATTCTAGTAGCATGTTCTAGCATTTAGTGTCATGATCTGGCGATCATATATATAGTATTGGACTTGGTTGTTATTATATATCTATCTAGTGTCATGCTCAGGTTTTAGAAGTTCTTGTCTATACTCATTGGTCTTACCCTCCTTAGGAGAATGGAGGTGATCATTCCCACCATTATATGGCTTGCTAGTTTTGGCATCATCTTCACTACCTCCATCCATCCGTTACCTTCCAGTTATTGTCTTTACCCTAACTTACTACTTAGCTTGTGATATGGAGGACTTTCCCCCACTCTAGCCTCTTTGTTGGATGAGCTTCCCTGTTTAACTTGTGTCTCGGCTCTGAGTTGCCTAAGTTGTGTTGGCTAGACATGAAACAAATAGTACTACCATCATTACATTGTATCTAGAAACTTTATTGTATATCTTAAATGTAATCCCATTCTAGAATGTGTTTTCCAACACACGTGAATGAAAGGCATGTGAAATGTAAATCCAAGAATGTGTTTTTCAACACACATGGATCAAAAAGCCTAATGAAATGAAATCCAAGAATGCGTTTTTCAACACACACAGACAAAGGCTATGGAAATCAAAAGGTCTAATCAAAGCAATGGTTAAACAAATGCTATATCTAATGATTGTTGACCTTATCTACATGTAATGATCTATTCCTCATTAGCCTGCGGGTTGTGATATGAGATGGAGCAAGGGACAGCTAATTGTATGTGTCCCCGAGAGTCTTGAGTTACAGTTTGTCGGACACCTAGTCATGGCAGCTGTAGAAAATATCCTCACAGAGTTGTATCAACTTGGATGTGAGTCGGAGGCATCTGTCAAGGTTGAATAAGCACTTCCCAAACAGCTTACCCATTTGTGAGACACTGTCATCCCCTGTGTTATTACATGTCCAACATATGCTTTAGTGTGTATCCCCTTTCCCACTTCCAAAGTATCACAGTGTTGAGTCAGTACAGTCATCCCTTAGCCTATCCTTGCAGTTTTCACCTTCACCCATAACTAGCAAATTGATCACAACCATGAAGTGAGTATAACCTTGAGGTTCTAGTCTGAGCCATTATTATTATTGGAAAATCTTGAATATCTTGTTTTAGATCGCTAGTGAAATGATTACTTTATGTTTATATTGCTATTGGAATGATTTATGAAGCATGCCTTAACCAATTACACTTGCAGCACTTTGATGTTCTTGCTTGGATCATATTATGGGTCAATTTGACTTGGTCAAACCTAGTTTGACCAAAGTCAACCACAGGACATGAGATGAGTTAGACCCTGGATGATAGCTATTGATGATATGTGGTCTATTATTGGTCACCAGATGGTTCCATGCAGTGTTTACGGGCTCAGATAGTGATCTGTGGTATTTTAATGATTTTGATCATTTGCAGATTATTATTATTTGTGTTATGTCCAGGCATGGTATTGATATTATATGATTATGTAGTCTTCCATATGGTGTATGAGTATGCATCTCTGGATGCATTTGGGCTCTTTGAGTCCATTGGGACAGTCAGTTTTTAGTTCCGGACAATTTCAGTTGGGATTTGTCTCAGTTTATCACTTCAATGTAGATTGCTATTAGAGCAGTTTCATGGTTTGATTGGTTCACCTAGGGCGCTACAGAGGGTGTATGGGGTCCAACCACTTGTTTTTACTATATTGCCATACTCCCAAACATGTTGGTGCAGTCATATTTAGGCCCGGGTGACTAGGCAGAGAGTTACAGGCATTTTTATCTTTTACAAGTAATTTACATAGGCATAAAAAATGGTAAAATTGGCTACAAAGGAAATCGATTTGGGCTACTGAGGCAAAGAAATGGCATAGGAATGGTTTTGATGATGTGTATGATGTCTCCCACACCCTTCACAGCAGTTGCAGCAATCAGTGGGGCCCACACATCTTTCTTCGGCACATTTTGTGGTTTCATGGTGCCTTTGGAGGCTCACGACGTTCCCTATGGGGCATGATTTTACACTTTGATGATATATTTGATGATTATTGTGCCATGGAGACACACTAGGGAGGAATTACATCACCGCCTAAACCCACCATGAGCGTTATGTTATGTTCTCCTAGTCACTTGGAGTTGGACGTCCCCCTAAGGCGATTTTGTCCATGTCATTGTTATATTTTTTAGTTGATCCATGTACTTTATGTTGAGCTCATCTCAACCGTAGATTATCACTATTGTATCTTTTAATCTTAGCCACTCATTTAAAAGGTGGTTAGGGTTTTGGTCTCTCTCATAGCTATATATACGAGAGAGCCTCTCATTGTAAAGGGACTTTTGGCTCTTGGCTTTTGGAATAAAATATATTCTTGCAGATAATTGTCTTATGGTTTTGGATGTTATTGGTGTTGATTGAAATTGTTCTTCCTTTGCATTGAGGATCTTGGTGGTTATTTTGCACATCTTTTCTCCACATTTTTATCTACAGGCGAAGAAGTCGATTTGGTGAGGAAGGCGCACTGGTTGGGGAGACTCTCCCTGCTCCTTTCTTTTCTCTTCGTCGGTTTCAGGGAGTATCATTGTCTTTGTACCTCTTACTCTTTGTTATCATGTTCGTCATTTGTATTTCCTTCATTCTTGCTTGAACTGATTGATTTTATTTGTCCTTGGTTCAACAGGAAGAGGAGGGCACACGTGTGGAGCTGGGCAATTCGTGAGGGCAGGAGAAAGCACCAAATTCTCATTTGATATTTGCAAGAACAATCCTCAACATCATTGAAATCATCTCCATGACTCAGGTACGCTTGTAAGGTATGTAGATTATTCTTCTTTCCTACCCATCTGTCAGTTGATGATAAAACCCTCGCTTAATTTCTTCAAAAAAATCCCTGACTCAAACAACTTGGTTTACTAGCAAACCATTTATGGGTTATTGGCCTCTTGCATATCCCTAGGTGGGTTCTCCAAGGCGTCATTGTTAGAGGACTCCATTGGCCCAAATCCCAAGGCACTTGCCTTCTAGCCCTAGCACACTTCCCTAATTGGTTGGTTTACTTGTCGTTTGATCTTTATTTGCGAGCTTGTTTGCCTTAACACTGTCATATCCTTCTGTCAAGTTGTGCTAGAAAGCCCTAATTCTCAGATCCACTCTTTGGGACACTTTCCTTGTTTTAAGGGTCATGTTTCCCAAGGCAGTTGAATTTGATCATTTGTACTAGCACTTGAATCCTGGAATCATACCTAACTGTCGAGTCACTGTGTGTAATCAACTTTTGTCAAATCCTATCTTTCTTAAGCCTCCACAGTGATTATGTTTCCTTAAATTCAGGGTTCCACACCTATCACCTTACATACCCTATCTTAATAGTTTGATCTGGTTAGATCTCTCCTGTCGGGAGTAGATCAGGGTCTCCCCCTTTGTTATCTTTGGGTTTGATAGCATAAAGCGAAGGGTGCCTCGATTGGCGTGACAACCAATCCTTTTGAGAATCGAGGCTCTCGTGGTTCACCTCTTTGGTTTCCTATCCCCTCTACCATCCTTCTGGATCCATCATTAGGGGCAACAAGTTTGGTGATAACATTTTGGCGCCGTTGCCGGGGAGGTAGAGTCTTACCTTCGGTGTCTGCGAGTGTCCGTGCATTATCTTATATCTTATCACATCCGGTATTTTGGTTGGGTGATTGCATTTTCTATTTCATAATTTTTCCAAGCATCATCTTAATTCACTCATCTCACCTATCCTACGACATTTATCTTATTGGTGAATTACTTGTGTGGTTCACCTAGCGACTCCACCCCGCAACTCTACTGAGTACCGAACCCAACACATAAATCATGCCTTATCTTAAAGAAACCGATTCTGAGACCGAAATGACCATTAAAATGATGACTGAAATGATTAAGTTAATACAAAGTTTGTACGGGTTAGTTTTGAATCAGCAACAAGAAAATATGAGGCGTGATGAACATATTCATAAACTATCTGAGAATGTGTATACTAATGATTACCCTCAAACTAGGTCTATGAGGAAGCCCTCAGATAGCCAAGTAGTAACAAGATCTCAAGCAAAAAATAATTTGAAAAATCAAGATAATAACAAACCTCTTGTAAAGGAAAGTTCTCCCGATCAAAGGAACATCATTCGTAAGGCTCCTTCACAGTCTCCTAATGCTCCACTGAAGTGTATCTTAAAGAATAATGACCCATCTCGAAGAATAACATCTCAAGATATGAAAAAGGCAATAAGTCCAAGTCCTACTAGGACTCAAAACAAGGAATCAATGCAAAGAAAACAAGTAAGTTTTCCCAGCAAAGAAACCTCTCCTATAGTGCAAGAAAACTTGAATACAAATATATTAGGAAAGCTTTCTGGGTCTTCAATCGTGGTGTCTTTGAAAGAACTAATAGTCATCCCTTATGTTAGAGCGCAAGTAATGAATTTATTGGGACTAAAAACAAATGCTAAGGACCAAGGAAAGGCTTGTAATCTAAAGGTCGATCTAAGCAATTTCTTCTCCAAACCTAATATTCATGTGCCTCTTGATGAGATATTAAAGATCCCTTTGTTATTTGACCAAGCTACGCAATTCTTGGGAATCAAACCCAAAACTAATGTTCCTAAACAATTAACACTAGGAGAGACATCAAAAGAAAGCATAGATACCTCCTTGTGCATGTGTTAAACTAACAACTCTAGCATCACCTTAGCAAGAAGCATGAACAAAAGATCATCCAAAGAAAATTGCTCCAAACCACAAGTTGAACCCTTCCTCAAGAGGTGCACATCAATCCAAGAGCCCAAGTGAGGGCAAAAATCATCATCAAAAAGTTTTATCCCATAAGTTGTTGTGTTAAAATGAAGTGAGGAGAAGTCTATTTATACTTTCTCACACTCACTTTATTAAAAATATAAAATATCCAGACCGACATGCCTTTAAAATGTCAACTTAAAATTAAAAAAAAATATTATAAAATAATCAAATATGTAGGTGATAATATAAAATAATCAAATATGTAGGTAATTTGGGGCATTTTCACCAGAATTTACTCATACATGACTAAATAGCTAAAAATAAGCATATCACTCCGTTCTGAAGGCCGGAATGTGGAGGGAGGGGGCCATCATGCCCCATCTAACCCCAACAATAGTGAAAATCCCTCAATGCCCCCCCCCCCTAATCAAGCACTACAGCCTGGCCTAGAGGATGACGTCATCATCAAGAGGAGCCCAAGGAGAGAAGTCGCCGATGAACTGGAGGACTAGGAAGGTGTGGAAGGTGATCTGGAGGAGAGAAATATGCCTCAGTACTAAAAGATCTGCCACCGGAATGGTAAATCAAGGTTGAGGTCATGTGACCTAGTGACCCACCTGTTATCACACAACTTGTAGTTGCCCCTAGAGGTATCCCATCCGGGACGGTAGAGGAGACAGGCAACTAAAGAGGTGACCCAAGAGATGCCACGGTTCCCAATGAAAGGTGGGAGTCACGTCAACCGAGGCACTCTTCGCTTTAGGTCAAGGTGTAACAAGACCTAGGGGGAGACCCTATAACCAATCACAGTTGATTGGACCCAAACAAAGGTTTCTAAGGATGAGTAAATGATGAGTTACGGAAACCAATGCAAGGTTAAGTGGACCTAGAAGTTGAGGTATGGTTGAAGGTGGTGTAAGAGATTGTTAGTGTTTCAACCTATGTATGGTTTAAGCCACATGATGGGGTATGATGACTAGGTATAGTACCATATGTTTACACAAGTGGGTCTTGTTTTCTTGGGAAATGTGAAATGGTTCTAGGTAGGCCCACAAGGTGAAGTTAGGTGTGAAGTTGGTACTATAGGTCGGATAAAGGCTAGATCTATGAATCTAAGTTGATTCTAGGAGTACCCATGTACTAGATCTAGGGTTTGACACAATTCCCAAGGAGTACGACTTGCTTTAGAGAAGGACTAGTGCCTTGTTAGATGGGCTAATGGGGTCAAAAAGTATGTCAAAGTGTAGATCGGGACTCCTAGAAGCCAAGTCAAGTGGGTTAAATGAGATCCAATGGTTGGATTTTGCTAGATCTAGGTTTTCAAGTAATAACCTTAAGTGGACCACAATCCCTTGAAACAAGGAATGCTACCCCCAAGGCGGATCGTGACAGAAAGACAGTCTAGACCTAGGTTTCGAGGTATGGGCATTCCAAATCCACGAAAATCTCATACACCCACCTCCTCGAAGTGGGCAAACTCGCTTACCCAAGGGAGTGCGACTTTGCTCAAGGAGGGCTAAAACAAGGGTTAAGTGGACCAAATCAAGCCCAATGGCCACCAAATTGTAGATCCAAGTAGCTAGTACCCCGATCTATGCGTGTTCAAAAAATCAAGTCAATCCAAGGGCTAGATCTTAGTAGATCTGAGTTTTGAGGTACTAATAGATTCAAAAGGGGGTTTTAGTCCCTTAAAACATGGAGAGATGTCCACAAGGTAGATTTCACCAAAGTAAGAATCTGGGGGTAGGTTATCAAGGGTCTAGATTGCAAATCAAGTGGGATCTCACCTACCCATGTGCTAGATCTAACCAAACGAGCCTCTCACTAGGAAGTGCGATTTGGGTCAAGGAGGGCTTTTTGCCTTGAAAAGTGGGTCAATTTTTAGCCAATCACCACCAAACTATAGATCCAACTAGGGGTGGATGCTATAGAGGTGGGTTTCCAATGTCTCTTCAAGAGCAAGGCTAGATCTAAGTAGATCTAAGAAATACCAAAACAAGGGTTTTAATTGATTAAGGTTTTTATGATCTAGAAATCATGGAAGATTCAAGGAAGTAGAAGATCATACCTCTTGGAACATACCTGGATGAAGAGATGAATGCTAGTTGAGACGAGGATTACTTTGCCAAAGATCAAATGGAGAATTGTTGAAGCCCTCTTGCCAAATCGATTTTCCCAAGCCACATGTGATTCCTTCTAACCTGTCAAAACCAAGGAGCAAAGCATCAATTAGTTTAACAAATTGAAGGTAGATACAAGCAAGAGAGAGAGAGAAACATAGAATAGTTGACACAAAGGCAAAACTACTCCCTGTCAAACCCAAAACGACTTCTTCCAAGCTTGAAGGGCAAGCCTCCCCACCAATTCGCACTTGTCAAAATCGCCCTCTTAACCTGTAAATAAAATATGGCAAATATGCAAGATAGCTACAATAGATCCTCCAGTGCAATGGACAAAAGCATTTACAATCGAAACAACCAACATCCACTCCAATCCAAGCATGTACTCCAAAAGATAGAAATTTTATTCCAAGAGCCAAGAGCCAAAAATCTCTAGATCTATTTTACAATGAGAGGCTCCCTCCTTAAATAAGATGGGGAGAGAGTACAATCCTAACCACTTTTTACATGAGTGGCTAAGATTAAAAGATCTCAAGATCTAATCAATGGCTAACAATAAATCATAACAATACATCACATGGATCACCCAATATCATGATAGCGCCCCCACTAAGTGGTACAATAAGAGGGTGACGTCATCCACTAGAGAAACATAAGCACCAAAATCCACCTCATGGTGACTAGGACATGACAATATAAGCTCATGGTGGGGCTAGGAGGTATCAATCCTTACTAGCTCATCCCCAAGGCACAATAAAATAATAAAATATGTCCAATATAATATAAATGACCAAAACTGTCCTCAGAATCCATGACAGTCAAGCAGTAAATGTCCTCCTGTGATCAATCTGGGAATACCCACATGGTGAAAACTGACTGGAAGGTAGTGATGCCACCCTGGAAGACCTCTGTGAAGACCAAATGCCAAAACCTTGCCTCAATTGCCCAAATCGATTTCCTCAGTGACCACTTTATCCCATTTTTTAACTGCCTCGGTAACTGTGAAAGTGCCAAACTGCCTCCTAGGGTGCTAGCGCTGTCCATCTGAGCCCACCAGGCTCTCCAGAAGAGGGGGTAAATGGTAAAAACAAGTGGCTGGACCACCCCCTCCATCATCAGCGCCCTAGGTGAACTGACCTCACGGGGCCCCTGCTGCTCAGGCTGGGAAATCAGCCCCAAATCTGGTCAACAAGTGTAAAACTGCATCAATCACTGTCAGAAGTGCCCGGAACTGAAAGATAAGTGTCTCAATGGATCCAGAAAACCCAAATCCACTAGGAATGTGTACTCATACACCCTGGGTTGCCCTAATGGGCCAGCTGTAGGGTCCACCATATATGGACAATGTATAATCTGCTGATCTGAAGTAGTAATAAACCTGCTGAACTGGATCAAACATCATCTGCATCATATGTCCATCATATGATATCATCATCAAACATGTGGACCCATCAATCATCATCAATAATCATCCATACATGGTCCACATCATCACGGATCCCAAGAATATACAACCAAGGATAAATCACATCAGTAGACTAAGACACTGCTTCTCTAATCATTCTCACAGCTAAGCTCAAAGTATAACATCCATTCAGTGGCATTAATTAAGTTAGCATATTCCGTTGTTATATAAAATTACTTGCACAATAGTTCAAATGACAAACTCACCCATTGGACATGGTCAAACTGCTAGTGAAGGATGAAGGCTAGGAGCAAGGTTGGGCCAAGGGGTTGACTTGTCTAACTTAACTCAAAAATACTTTGGACTGGGAGAAGGGGGAAAGCTACAAACTCTGTGTTAGACAAAAGAACACGGGGGATGGCTGTGCCTCACAAATGGATAAGTTGTTTAGAGAGTGCTTATTCAACTTAGGCATCATGTCTACATCAAGTTGATCCAGGTTCATTAGGATCATTCAATTTTATTCCATGGCCTTTTTGGCCTACATAACCCTTCGGATTTCAGATGTGCTGAGAAGCACAACTAGTTGCAGCTTGCATCCAGGGCATTTTTTAAATATTTATAAGGTTAGCAATTGTTTAGATATAACTTTTAAGAGCCATTGCTTTTTTGGACCTTTCTTATACTCTTCGAGGAGTATTTTTAGCTTTTCATCGCTCTTGCCCTTTTTTTTTTGTTTCCATGGGCGAATTTATTAAGTTTCCATAGGTAGAACATGAGCTTTCAGTTTTAGCCAACAACATCTCAAGTGACTAGGGGGAGTTCGAGCCAATGCCAAACATCGGGACAACCGACCAGAATGATTTAAGCCTACAATCCAACTCACCAAAGGCAAGTTTTGTCACCAACTCAGAGCCGAGACACTGAATAAACAAGGATGCGGTCCAAACACAGAGGTAGAAAAATGGGGAAGTCCTCGGTATCAGAAAGTCAAATGAGACAAGTCAGGGTTTAAAGTCAAACAGGAAGGTCATGTATGGATGGAGACAAGTGAATATGGAGCCTACACTAGCAAACAACTGGTGTCGGGAAAGACCATATCTATGTAAGGTGAAAAACCAGTGAGTTTTGTTAAATGACCTAAATGTGCAAGCAATTGTCCATTTTATGATTTACAGTTCATTTTAAATAGTTTGCCACATCAAGAATAATATACCAAGCACATGCTATGATCATGACTAAATCAACAAGATAATAATCCACAGTCAGTGAGAACATATCCATAGGTCATACAACATCATCATAATAATAATCATCCAGTATCATCTGAAACACTGCTGTAATACATCTCTAGGCACTGAACTGAAACTATATGGGATAAGTGGTCACATCAATCATCAAATCTGAACTCTCAAGGCTCAGCCTTGACACAAGGTCATATACAAATCTGAATAATGTACTGCTCTGATCATGAGTGATCCAAAATATATAGCCATGCTCTGGAATAATGTAAGCTCTGGAATGTGCAGATATCTGCTGTACAAGAATAGTAGCCCTGCTACTATGGTGTGATAACACCACCCTTGGAAGCCCCGGACACCAATCTCAGGGCTTCAAGCTCTTTCATGAGGTAGTCAACAATGCCACTAAGCCATAGTACTTCCAAGGGAGAAACCAGAGGGTCTGGCCATAAACCCCACTCAGAAAAAGCTGGATAAACACCCCTCCTGGTCAGAAAAATGACCCTCTCTCCCTGGGGCACATCTACAGGTGCGCTGGTACTGGTAACACGTAACACTCACTAAGAGGGAGTGTTATATTTTTTTTGTAGTAAGGAAAGGTGAATTTGTGTGTTTAGATCTTGAGGAGAAGATCTAGCACATGGTTTTGCATCCATGGTTTTGGTGGCACATGGTTTTGTGCCCACGGTTTTGCATATATTGAGTGTTATAAAAGAAGAAGCCTACCTCATTGTTTACACACACAAGGGATCTTCACTCGTTGTGAGAGGGAGAAGGGTCTATGTGTGGTAGTGACTTTTAACGAAGGTGCGCTATAGCAGTAATTCTTTGTATTTCGGTCCAATAGTGACCAAGAAGAATAAAAGAACTCGTTTGCTGGTTTTCCCCAGAGGTAGTGGGGTTTCCAGGGTAAATTCTTGTGTTTCATGGGTGGCTGTGTTTCTTTTATTTTCTGCTGTGTATTTTATGAGTGTTTCAGTTTATTATTATCCAGCCCTGTTGAAGCTTATAATAATAAGTAACTGGAAACCTAAACTAAGTTTTACATCCTAAACCTTAATCTAAAAACCTTTAGGGAGACCTTCATTGGCCTTGAGAGCAGGCCTAAAACGTGGGAAGATTTATGTTGAGGTGGCAGTGACAGTGGTCCTCTGAAGTTGCACCTGTAACATTTGTGGATTAGGAATTTGCCACTTAGGTGTGAAAACAAGCCGTGACAGATTGTTCAAGAAGATTTAAATGGGCTGCACAGTGAATATTCCCACTTGCCTTTCATTTGATCAGTGGTGTTTTGGGTTCTTTCTCAATTTCTGATTGTTGTAGTTACACTTTTTGTATAAGAGGATTGTTTAAATTTTTTTATCAGAACTGTGGCCCACGGGCCAGCCTACCAAGAGGTATGTAGCAAAAGAATCAAAAGATTCATAGGTTTTTTGCAGGTAGCATCTGGAGATGAATAAGTCTGGGCTTTTAGAAATCTTTTTCAGCACTCAAAAGTCTTCTAGAATGCTGCTCAAGCATCTGATACTGTAATTTTAATCTACATGAATAAAATTATGACAATTTTTTCTTTGGAAAAAAATGACCGTAGAAGCAACTCCAGTAGACAGTGGAAGACATTGATGTTACCATTATAGTATTGTGTACTTGCATAGATGATAATGCAAGGGTACCATTTATGTTGGAAAAAGAGAATCCCATTACCATTTCTGGACACAGTGATGCAATGTGCAAATATTGAGAGAAGACTCTGAATATGTTAAGAAAGACAAATAATCACAGACCCCTCCAGATTCAATCAAGTATATTATACCATCCACTTCATGGCTATTAGTCACATTATGACATGCATCTAGTTTAGCATAGGATCTAGAATCTAGATAAACAAAAACGAGTTGCAAATCAGTTTATGAAAACCTTTGGTGGAAGAAAACTTCCAGCCTTTTCACATCCCATAGAATCCACTGGAGCATCCTGAGCAGCCCTCATTTGGCAGATGCCATCAAGCACCTTCTTCCAGTTTGGTGGCATTCCTGCATGTAGTCAGCAGATGATAACATCAAATACATAAGCAGTTCAAAGAATATCATGAACAACAACATAAAAATAAGAAAGAATGTTATAGAATTATTAAACAAAAAACCAAAAGAATATTTAAACATGCATTGTTCAGAATTATTAAACACAAAACCAAAGAATATTTATAAACAGAAAAGGATCAAATATGGAGCTTGTTATAGAAGACTGCATCTAAATGATGATGATAACTTTTTTGTGCACCAAAGCACATGACAAAGGTGGCGAACTTATCTTCTTTCTTTTCAAGTTGAGCCAGATGAACAACCAGAAGTTCATTCAATGCAACTCGCTCACAACCATCAAATATCAAAAAGGTAAACAACCCATGCACAGATGTGTTTCTCTATTCTAACCATGTTGGAAAATGTGCAGACATCGCCCCACTGCCAGTTTGTTTGATGCAAATGTGAAGCGCATGAACCAGGGTTGTTTACAACTTTGGTTTGGCCGTTGGTCTTAATGATGACCACTTAGTATATACTATATTTCAATCCTTAACAACCCCAAACTTCTAGGCATTCCAAGAGAAAAAATACCAAAGTGTTCCAATAAGTTTCAGCGCTCCAAGGCAATCTTATCATGCATAAACCAAATCTGAAAACTCTTATTTACAGTGGTAAACATAGCAGTAAAACAGCCCTTATCTTCTTCAATTACAATGTTAAATCACTTAACATAATTGCCCTTAACTTGTGCCAAATCAGAAAGACATATATCGCTGGAAATTACAAACCATGAAGAACATGGATGGCTGAAAATCAAATCTGCAATTTACGCAAGTATTGGACAGCTGACTTCATTAATATACATATGATGAAGTTGTTGAAAATACCATAGCGTTATCAGCTAGATCAACCAAGGAGATCAACAAGCAAGAATCACGTGAGCTAGTCCTCCACTAAATACAACCTAGGGTTCCATCTCCAAAGGATGAAACCCTAACCCTAGACTTCAAGATGCTCCAAGAAGATCAAGAATTCCTAGCACCTTCAAGAGAGAAAGAGATAAGTACAAATGAAGATATAAGAGAAGGAGGAAGTAATCATAATCTCCTTCATCTTCTTCACGAGTAAACACTAGTTACAAGCAAACTCCAAACTAAGATGTCCTCTCTAAACTTCATAACTCCTCCTAGGGTTTCCTCGTGAACCCTAGCGACTTCCTGCAAGAATAGCACAAAGAAAAGAGTGATAATAATGATAATGAAAGGACACTCCTTCCTCTATATATATGTGGTAAGGGAGGCCAACAATGCAATGTGAATCCAATGCCCTTACAAGCAACCTACAATAATCATATGCGGGCTCACACAAGTGGAGTGCTATACTCCACGGGTACACATATCAAGCTCCAAGGTGATGTCATACACAATGAGGGATCCAAGATGTAGTAGCTACACCAATATAGACCCATCTAACTCCGTTTCTACAAAGCACCGAGAGGGATCAAATCTACAAACCTTTCACCGCTAAACTACAGCACACATCACTCTCACCACTATGCTACAGCACACGGAGGCAAGCATTCATCCCTCTCAACACTATGCTATGATGTATGCATTCTTTTTTTTTCTTGGACAGACGAACACTTCCCCTCCACCTAGGCTATAGAAATGCGCCTTCTCGATGCAACAAGATGTGTCCACACTCCTCCACCAGAAGTCCCACACGGATCCTATCGCTCTCCTAAGCCATGTACTGCATTGGGTCCACTCCCCATGTATGAACTGTTAGAGTTTGTACTTTAATTCAATATTATCTAGGATCTTTAACGAAAAGAATAACAAGCACAGCAAAACACAATAGACACAATAGTTTTCCTCGGGGAAACCATAAAGGAGAAAACCCCACAACTTTCTCAAAGATAGTTTCGTCACTAATACAGTATCAAGCCAAAAATGGAAAATCCAAAATATGTAATCTGCAGCTCTCTCTCTTTCTCCACCAGCAAACTTGTCTTCTCTCCCTTGCTATGCGAACTTATGTAAGTGAGTAGTGTGTCCAAATGAGAGAGCAAGGCTCTCTATTTATACTTTACTTTTGACTTGACCTTTTACCTAACCAGCCTAGATCCAAATCCTAGGCTCTATCAAGCGTTGAGAGGGATCAAATCTCCAGAGGTGCAAACCTCTCCTTGAATAGCTCCTTGAGTGCAATACCTGAGCCACCTAATCCTAAGCTCTAAAGTCTCTAGTTTAAGTCTCATATTTACTTTTTACTTTGTATTTTTTTTTTTGTTTATGGCCGACATAATATTTATTACTTTTTACTTTGTATTATTCTTTTTTTTTACTTTGTATTATTTTGTTACTCGACAAACACTCTAAAGTCTCATATTTACTTTTTCTTTGTATTAAAAGTAAAAAGTAAAGTCTCTAGTTTAAGTCTCATATTTACTTTTTACTTTGTATTATCATTTTTTGTTTATGGGTGACATAATATTTACCACCTAATCCTAAGCTCTAAAGTCTCTAGTTTAAGTCTCTCATATTTACTTTTTACTTTGTATTATTCTTTTTTGTTTATGGCCGACATAATATTTATTACTTTTTACTTTGTATTATTCTTTTTGTTTACTTTGTATTATTTTGTTACTCAATAAACACTCGACAAACTCAACAAGCACTCGACACATGTTACAAGATCTCCCTCATACTAGGTTGTAGAGTGCCTCTCGGCGCAACTAGGCCGGCCTCACTATAACTGACTGGGCCGACTTCTCTACGGAGACTCAATAACCCTATTACATTTGACTCTAGGGGATCTATTGCCCCGACTTACAATGGAGGCTTTTACCTCAATGACCTAGCATGACTAAGCATAATAATGACATCCCGAACGGAAAAAAAACATCTCCGTCGGAGGTACAAATAAAATACAATAATAATATCAATATAACATACAAGTGAATATCTTTCGAAGTTACATTTACATCAACACTCCCTCTTAACTAGGAAGGTATTCTCTTGCCACAGTCATCATCACCCTGGACACAATTCTGGACAACGTCATCATCGTTGGATCATCATCAATGCTGGAACATCATCATCAACACTGGATCATCATCGTCACTGCTGCAGCAATCTTCATTATGTTGATCATTGATTAGTGACATCTTTCGAATCTATCCGTCATAGGAAGTTCTACAGAGCCAACCCTTTTTCATGTTGGATGTAGGTCTTCATCATCTCTACAAGCAAGCCATCAAGTAGGTACAGCCCAGGACCAGTCATTACATTGCCACTGCAATCACCTGCGTCTTTTACTATCGCCTCATCGTATCCAGATCATCTCATCATCACATGGATCACAGCCCATATGCACATCTCATGTCCCAAAGACCACCTGCGTCTCCCATCCAGCAGGTATAGCCCAGGAGCACCCCAGGTGCATTACGTCTCTCAATGGCCAGCCCGCATCTACCAGCATGCGAGGACAATCAGGAGCACCCCAGGTGCATTACGTCCCAAGACAACCTACGCCTTCCACCTTGCGAGATCCTGCCTAGGCGCACACACAGTGTCTTATGACCGGTGGACCTCTCAACGTCTCCAGTATGGGAGGACAATCAGGAGCATCCCAGATGCATTATGTCTCAAGGACCACCTACGCCTACCACCATACGAGAACCAACCCTTACATCTACCAACATGGGAGGACAATCAGGAGCATCCAAGATGCATTACGTTCCAAGGACCACCTACGCCTACCACCATGCGAGAATGGCTCTATCTTCACCAACATGGGAGTACATCCCGGGGCACACCAAGTGCATTACGTTCCAATGGACAACCTGTGTCTTCCACCATGCGAGAACCAGTGCATCTACGTCTTTCGGTCTCATCACTCCCTCTTAGGAGGAACCTCGATCTGGAGAACACCAAGCTTCTCTCTGAAGTACTCAAACATCACTCTAGCTAACGACTTGGTCAACACATCGGCTATTTGCTCGTTTGTCGCTATATACTGGAGCTTCACTGCTCCTCTCTGCACCATATCCCTGATATAGTGGTACTTGCTCTCAATGTGCTTCGACTTGTCATGGAACACCGGGTTCTCGGACAACTTCACGCAACTCTGGTTGTCAAAGAAGATACAAGTCGCCTCTAACTGGAGATCAAACAAATCTGACAATGGCTTCCTAAGCCATACTACCTCACAACTAGCCGAACAAGCTGCAACATACTATGCTTCGGCTGTACTCAGTGCCACACATGATGCTTCCTACTAAACCAAGATATCATACCGGATCCCATACTGAAGCAGCATCCCGAAGTGCTCTTCCTGTCTGCGGCATTGCCTGCCCAATCCGAATCAACATAACCCTGCATGTTAATCTTCTGATTCACCTCATACTTGAGCCCATAGTCAACTATACCCTTTTGGTACCTCAATACATGCTTTGCAGCAATCAGGTGAACATGTCTCGGATCCGTCAGGAACTGGCTCAGGGTGTTCACAGCAAAGCATATGTCTGGTCTCGTGTTCATCAAATACATCAACGAACCAATCACGGTACATCGTGGCATCAACTGACTCTGATGAAGCATCACACAATAGCTTCAAGTTTGATTCCATGGGTGTGGCCATAGCCTTGCAGTCCATCATTCTGAACCTCTTCAGAATCTCCACTGCAGACTTCCCTTATCCAAGGAAGATTCCATCCGCACTCTGCCACACCTCCATGCCTGAGAGATTATGCATCATCCCCAGGTCCTTCATCTCGAACTCTGCGGCAAGCCTCCTCTTCACATCTATAATGAGCTCATCCTCACTTGTTAGACACAGGTCATCTACATACAACAGAAGTATCACTGGACTTTCGGCTTCAACCTTAAAGTAAAGGTTGGAATTCGCTTTACTCTTAGTAAAGCCCAAGTTCATCAGGAAACTGTCCATCTTGTCGTACCACGTCCTGGGTGCCTGCTTCAATTTGTACAAGGCCTTCTTCATTTGCACACATGAGACTGCCTGTCATGTGTCTCAAATCCCAATGGCTGCTTCACGTACACTTCCTCTTCAACTACACCATTCAAGAATGTTGTCTTGATGTCCATCTGGTGTACCTTCCATTTCATCACTGCAGCCAATGCAAGTATAGATCTTATGGAAGTGTATCTGGCTACATGTGCAAACGTCTCCTTGTAGTCTATGCCTTCTTTCTGTGAGAAGCCACATGCCACAAATCTTGCCTTTTGTTTCTCAATGCTACCATCTACAGCATGCTTGATCTTGTATATCCACTTCGAAGTCACTACAGACTTCCCTTCTGGTCTCGGAACTATCTCCCAGACATCATTCTTCATAATCGACTGGTACTCCTCGATCATGGCATCCTTCCATTCTTTCTTCTTTGTTGCTTCCTCGTAGTTGGAAGGTTCTTTATCAATGATGTCATACAGCATGGCCACATAGCTGGAGTATGGTCTAGGTCTCTTGCTTTCTCTGTGCATCTCATCTGGAGCGCCATACTTCTCTGCATATTGTATTGCCTCTCGTACCCATGATGGTCTCCTCTTGTGGGAGTTCTTCTTGTGGTTCTTCCATGTCGCGGTCTTCATGATCTTCTGGAACTGCTTCTTCAATCACTAAATCTCAAATCCTGGGAACTTCAGGTTCTTCAATATCTTCAATAGGTAGTTTTCTTGATTTGTTGTATGCCGAGTCTTCGTCGAATGTCACGTCTCTGCTGATGTCGATCTTCTTGAATCCTGGGAAGTATATTCGATAGGCCTTTGAAATTTTATTGTATCCTACGGATATGCAAGATTACAGGAGGGTCTTCATATATATTTTCTTGACTAGTTGAAGGTTGTTCCACTATGTTGGCAAAAGTCACTTTCTTGGGAGTAGAAGGCCTTGTAGGTGTGGAAGGTCTTTCAAGAACTACCGGTTTTAAGATAGGGGGGGAACATCATCTGCTTGAGTGTCCAACATTTTCAAAAGCTTCTCTTTCTGACCAGGAATCTTACATAGCTCCAATACAGGGACTGGAACTTTAGAGTTGGCCAACCAACTACCTAAATCAAAACTTAAAGGAACAAATTCATTTTCATCATTAGTTTCTTGAGTAGTGTTAGGAATTGTTACCTTAGGAGCAGTTTGAGTAGAGGGTCCTTCCTTCGGTCTTCTTTGATATGCCATGCCCTTGAAGTTATGAATGTTGTTGACATTAGATGGCATCTCACCATAATATTGAGTCAAGTTATCAACCCATTGATGACCTTGGTTGGCTTGAGTCCAACTATCCCTAGGATTGCTATAGATGTCACATACATGGTTGATGAATCCAGGCTCGCTGGTAGACGTGCTAGGACCACAACCCTCAGGATAACCATGCTCCTAAACATAACATGCATAATGACAACCAACTTCCTCATGGAAATATATGCATGCCATACAAAATGGTTTGTATGACTCAACCATGTTAGCAGCCTCTAGCTGATGAGGAGGCCTTTGTTCATGGTTGGGATTTTTTCTCTGCCATGTTGGTTTTGCAGGAAATGTTCTAGGAGGTGGTGGGGGTTGAGTCCTTTCAACAGTAATGACCCGATTCTGAACCTCCTTTATTTGTGCCAAGTGTTTCCTCTCCATATCTTGCATTTTCTTAGTTAGTTCCATAAGCTTCCTTTCATAGGCATTGTTTGAAGGCTCTTTTTCTTTAGGATCAACAATTTTCAAAGGAGTTGATGATCTAGAGTAACTGTTATCACACAACTTGTGGTTGCCCCTAGAGGTATCCCATCCGGGACGGTAGAGGAGACAGGCAACTAAAGAGGTGACCCAAGAGATGCCACGGTTCCCAATGCAATGTGGGAGTCACGTCAACCGAGGCACTCTTCGCTTTAGGTCAAGGTGTAATTAGACCAAGGGGGAGACCCTATACCCCAATCACTGTTGATTGGACCCGAACAAAGGTTTCTAAGGGTAGGTAAGTAATGAGTTACGGAAACCAATGCAAGGCTAAGTGGACCTAAGGGTTAAGGTATGGTTGAGGGAAGTATAATAGATTGTTAATGTTTCAACCTATGTATGGTTTAGGCCACATAATGGGGTATGATGACTAGGTATAGTACCATGTGTTTGCACAAGTGGGTCTTGTTTCCTTGGGAAGTGTGAAATGGTTCTAGGTGGACCCACAAGGTGGAGTTAGGTGTGAGGTTGGTACTATAGGTTAGATATAAGCTAGATCTATAAGTTTGAATGGGTTCTAGGAGTACCCATGTACTAGATCTAGGGTTTGACACGAATCCCAAGGAGTGCGACTTGCTTGGTGATGGACTAGTGCCTTGTTAAGTGGGCTAATGGGGTCAAGAAGGATGTCAAAGTATAGATCGGGACACCTAGAAGCCAAGTCAAGTGGGTTGAATGAGATCTAATGGTTGGATCTTACTAGATCTAGGTTTTTAAGTGATTACCCTAAGTGGACCACAATCCCTTAAAACAAGGAATGCAATCCCCAAGGCGGATCTTGACGAAAGGACAGTATAGTCCTAGGTTTCAAGGCATGGGCATTCCAAATCCACGAAAAACTCAAACACCCACTTCCTAGAAGTGGACCAACTCAAATCTTCAAGGGGGTGCGACTTGCTCAAGGAAGGGCAAAAGATGGGTTTGGTGGACCAAATCAAGTCCGACGGCCACCAAACTATAGATCCAAGTGGCTTGTACCCCGATCTATGTATCTTCAAAAATTTAAGTGAATCCAATGGCTAGATCTTTGTAGATCTGAGTTTTAAAGTACCAAGAAGATCAAAAGGGGGTTTCAACCCCTTAAAACATGGAAAGATGTCCACAAGGTAGTTTTCACCAAAGTAAGGATATGGGTTTAGGTTATCAAGTGTCTAGAATGCAAATCAATTGAGATCTCACCTACCCATGTGCTAGATCTAGCCCAACAAGCCTCTCTCTAGGAAGTGCGATTTGGGTCAAGGAGGGCTTTTTGCCTTGAAAAATGGGTCAATTCTTAGCCAATCTCCACCAAACTATAGATCCAACTAGGGGTGGATACTATAGAGGTGGGTTTTCAATATCTTTTCAAGAACAAGGCTAGATCTAAGTAGATCTAAAAAATACCAAAAACAAGGGTTTTAATTTGATTAGGGTTTTTGTGATCTAGAAATTATGGAAGATTCAAGGAAGAAAAGATCATACCTCTTGGAACATACCTGGATGAAGAGATGAATGCTAGTTGAGACGAGGATTACTTTGCCAAAGATCAAATGGAGAATTGTTGAAGCCCTCTTGCCAAATCGATTTTTCCAAGCCACATGTGATTCCTTCTAACCTGTCAAGCCAAGGAGCAAAGCATCAATCAGTTTAACAAATTTAAGGTAGATACAAGCAAGAGAGAGAGAGAAACATAGAATAGTTGACACAAAGGCAAAACTACTCCCTGTTAAACCCAAAACGACTTCTTCCAAGCTTGAAGGGCAAGCCTCCCCACCAATTCGCACTTGTCAAAATCGTCCACTTCACCTGCAAATAAAGTATGGCAAATATGCAAGATAGCTACAATAGATCCTCCAGTGCAATGGACAATAGCATTTACAATCGAAACAACCAACATCCACACCAATCCAAGCATGTACTCCAAAAGATAGAAATTTTATTCCAAGAGCCAAGAGCCAAAAATCTCTAGATGAATTTTACAATGAGAGGCTCCCTCCTTAAATAGGATGGGGAGAGAGTACAATCCTAACCACTTTTTACATGAGCGGCTAAGATTAAAAGATCTCATGATCTAATCAATGGTTGAAATGAGCTCAACAATAAAATACATGGATCACTAATAAAATATAATGTAAGTGGACAAAATCGCCCTATAAGGGGGGAATCCCACCAAATCATGATGACAAAATATCATAAGGGGCTTATGGTGGGTCCAAGGGGTAATTTTATCCCTCCTTGGTCAATCCCCATAGCACAATAACCAAAAAATAATCATGAATGTACCAAATCGTGCCTCCATAGTGAAGTCGTGGTCCTCAAAAGACCTCAAAAAATCCACAGAAAGTGCCATAAGTGATGGATGCGGGCCCCGATGAAGCTGAAACTGCTGGAGAAGGTGTGGAAGGTCCCGATCTATTATCACTGATCATCTCATGCCAAAACTTTGCCTCAGTAGCCCAAATCGATTTCCTCAATAGCCATTTCTACCAATCCTGAAATGCCTCGGGAAGCGTGAAACTACCCCAAACAGCCTCCTGGATTGCTGGTGCTGTCAAGGTGAGGGCACCAATGTGTCCGGAAGGGGGGTAATATGGTAAAAACAAGTGGCTGGACCACCCCCTCCATCATCAGCGCCCTAGGTCAACCGGATAAAGTCATCTCTGCTCCGACAGGGCCTCCAACAGACCAAAACTGCACTGGGACAGCCTATTGAGGCTCAATCATCACTGTAAGTGCCCGGAACTGAAAACAAACTGTCCCATTGGACTCAGAAGGTCCAAATCTATCCAAGATGTGTACTCATACACCATATGAGTCTCTGCATGATCAAAATAAATATCCAATATACCGGAACAAGGCCAATAATAATGCGCTGTACATATACAAATACTGCTGTAACCCCAGAATCATCATCATAACCCTGTAGCTGCTGCATAGAGTCATCATGTATGTATACATAGACCATATATCATCTATCCATATCATCATAAGGTCCAACATCTCATGTCCCATGGTCCTCCATGGTCAAACTAGGTCTAACCAAGACCAAATATAACTCAGATCATCATCAATAGCTGCTGCAAAGTGTCAAGGTTAATATATGCTCTACAACTTATTCAAATAACAATTATAAAACAGAGTAATCATGACTGGCGATCTAAATCCAAATATATAGTGTCGTTAATTATTATTATTACTCAGACTAGACTTTCAGGATCATACTCACTTCATAGTTGTGATCAATTTGCTAGTGAAGGGTGAAGGCTTAAATTAACTGGCTAGGCTAAGGGATGACTTAACTGTCTTGACTTTGTGACACTTTGGCAAGGGAAAGGGAATACACCATAGTATATACTGAATGAGCAATAACACAGGGAATGGCGGTGTCTCACAAATGGATGAGTTGTTTAAAGAGGGTTTATTCTCCTTCACAGATGCGCACAATCCATAATACAAATAAGGCCAGCAATTGTTTAGATATAGCTTTTAAGTTCCATTGCTTTTTGGGCCTGAAGTTTCCATAGCCTTGATCTATGTGTGTTTATAAACACATTGCATAGATTTACATTTATTTTAGGCTTTCTGCTGCAGGTGTGTTTTTAAGGCACTTGTTTACCTGAGCACTTCTAGGTGTGTCATGGACAACTTGTTTACCTAGGTATTTATTTTCCACAAGATATAACATTTTATTTTCATAGCCATTTTCATTTGGCATGCCTTTCATTCATGTATGTTTAGAAACACATTGCATGAATGGGCTTTTCATACAAGATATAGCATTTCATTTTTCCAGATTTTGTATTCATGGCAGCACTAAAAGTTTCAGGTTTAGCCAACACAACTTTAGTGACTAGGGGGAATTCACAAGGAACTCCAACTCGCCATAGGCAAGTTTTGTCACCAACTCAGAGCCGAGACACAATAAACAGGGAAGCTCATCCAATACAGAGGCTACAGTGGGGAAAAGATCCTCCATGTCACTAGTCAAGTAGAAGTCAGGGTGATAAACTAAAAGGTAGGTAATGGATGGATGAAGACAATGAATGATGGAGCCGACACTAGCAAGCCAAGGTATGGTGGAATGATCACCTCTATTCTCCCTAAGGAGGGTAATACCAATGAGTATGAATAGTGAACTTCTAAGTCTAAGTAGGGACAATAATATATATATAATAAGATCAACCAGGTCTACATATCTATATGATCGCCAGATCATGACACTAAGTGCTAAGACATGCTATAAGAATAAGTATAAAAGCAATATAACCATAACACAATGATATACCTGCTGAGTCATATACCTGAATGCTCATCAACCTGTACCATCATATGTCCTCTGAAACTGCTGTTGTAACTCTGGGCACTACTGACTGCTCTGTACCAATGGTATAATGGATACATCGGTCATCTCTCTGAGTGTCCTGAGACTCAGTCATGGCATAGGGAATACATATGCTGTCCAAAATCTGATAGTGATCCATAGATAGCTGCTCATCTCATCATCTCAAAGTAAAGGAACTGGCTGAAATGTGCTCTGGAATCTGAAAAATAATGTTTGGTAGCCCGGCTACTATATATGTGATAACAGTAACCTTGGATGTTTGACTCTCCTGAAGACTGCATGTTTTTGTCAATTTTGATAGCCAATTCCAGAGCTTCAAGCAATGTGGTGGGTTCCTTGTCTCTTATCTGATACTGTATCTTGCCACTTAATGCTTCTATGTAATAATCCAATGTGGAAGCTGCAGGTGGTGCATATGTAGCAGGGATGGAATTAGTCAACTCCGTGAACCTAGTGTTGAATTCATCCACGGTTTCAGTATCTGATTTCTTCATACTAGTCAAGGATGCCACTAGATGTCTAGGTTCTTTTTTACTGCCAAATTTGTTGAGGAAAGCAGTCTTGAAGGCTGCCATGGTAGCGAATGAGTTATTTGGCAAGTTGTCATACTAGTTTCCAGCTTTACCATCCAAAGATAAAGCAAAAAGAGTCATGTATACATCATCATGTTTGTCAGCACCCTTGACATAGGAACCACAGTGTCTGGAAAATTTTATGATATGTTGCTCAGCAGAGATAGAGGCATCAGTGCCAGTGGAATTGATGAGTTTATCTATAGCCTTCTCAGGAACCTCATGGGGTTGACCTGCTATCTGAGAGAAATCCAACTGAGTAAAATACTCGTTCATCGTGGTAAGGAAACAGTTATTGTTTTCAAAGTTTTCTTGAAATAAAGTATGGATGTCTGAAACAGACTCAGATCCAAGTTCTTCAAGGATCCGAGGAGAAGCAAGTTTATTCAATCTCCTCCTGTAAACCTTTTCAGGGTCGGGGATGAACCTGAGTAAACCTTCAGAGTTTCTTCTAGTTGAATACCTTGAGGTGTTTTTTGACAGTGGAGTCGCCAGGTGGATTGAAGTCGAATTTCAGAGAGTGATTGGACTAAAAATCTACCCAAAAGATGAATTAAAAGGTAGTGGAGTCGCCAGATAGATTTCAAATCTATCAAAAAAGGTAAAAACTAGAAAAGACTAAGGTCGTGCAAGAACAAAAAGATTTGTCCCCAGTAGCGGCGCCAAAGATGTTGTCCGCCGAGATGCACACCAGCAGCAGAAATCTTTCGAAAGCTCTCTCCTCACTACAAGTGGGAGAAGTGTGGCCTTGGGGGCAAGCAATGAGCCAGGTACTGTCCCCTGAATCCCAACTCCTCCATTTAGGCTAACTCCTAACGAAGCCAAGGGGGGTTGTCCCTAACAAAGAGTTTTCTATGGCTCTTGTGTTTTAAGTGTTTTTAAATGATGGAATGATGCGGATGGGTGTTGTTTAGGAGTTTTTTAATGATGAGAACACAATAAATAAGATGACAATAAACACAAGATAAAATGCAATCCACGTTGCGATACAAGATTATAGATCAACAATATAATGAAGACTTGTACAATAAAATGACATCCACAGATAAACGACTTAGACAAATTCCAATGGACAAATGGCCCAAATTAATGGTGATGCATAAAAGTTTAGAAGACCAGTGCCAAATGGAGTCAAATGTGAAGTGCTTGGGGATGCTGAAGATACAAGTCTCAAAATGATTGTTTGTGAGAATGTTGTGCAAATTATCTTGGTTGATTTTATGAGTTTTAGTGATCTTGATTATTAGGGCTTACAAAGCAAGGATGAAGTCCAACCGAAAAAATATACCTTCAGTGGCTCCCCTTGGTGACCTGACGGACCATCCATTATTCTAGGCTAGGTGTCCAGTGGATTTAACCAGCAAGTTAGAACTCTATGACAACAGTGAATTCTGGCGCCAACAGTAGGAATTTCCCCACTACTTGAGTATTTCGCGAAACAACGTCAGTTCGTTGGTTTATGGGGGTGAAGATTTTATTTTGGTTATCACTTGTAAGATTAACAAATCCAATCACCGTTTTGAGTACGAATCCAACTTTTTAGGGTCGGCAGAGCATACTTAGTGATGGAAAGCAACGAAATAAATTTTAAGAGGGGAAATGTGAAGTTGAAGTTTTTATTAAGAGCACACAAATGAACCTCTCCGACAGAGAGTGCTCTTGACTTCATCTTATGACAGAAGTTCAAGAGACTTTAACTAATCTATATGCTAAATGCAGTGCTTATGCTCTCCAACAGAGAGTGCTCTTGACTTGTGTTCTAGCAAGTTCAAGAGTCTTTGGTTCTTTTTAAAAGACAAGCAGTTTGTAAACAAAGAAACCAAATGATAGCTCAAATAATAATGATGCAAAAATGGAACTAGCAAATAATTTTCACTTTGCAAAAAGGAAACTAGACTAGCAATATATCTCTAAATGCAAAAGATGGAAAAGTTAATCTGATCTACTTCAAAAAATGACAAAGATCTAAGCTAACAAAGACAACACTCTTCCCCAAATGGGGAAGAAACACAAAAATGGGAGGCTTATCCCACTTAGCCTTATTTTATTAATCAAGTACAAATGCCTTGGGAATTTAACCCTTGAAAGGACTTTGAGAGAAATAAACTTGGAAAATACTTGAAATAAGCTCTTAAGAGCTATTACAAAGGATAATGGTTAATAATTTCTTGGTTTGGATCATCCTTTTGGTTTTTTGATATTCTTCTTGGTTTAGACCTTTTTCTCTTCTTCTTGCTTCAAGATTTCTTGAGTTTCTCTTCTCAAATACCTATCACAATGATGAACTCAATAACCCATTAGCATTAGTCAAATAAAATCTAAGATTCAAACTAAATGCAAGCTATAAAGTTGAAAAGAAATGCAAGTCTAATGATTTATGATGAGATCTAAATGCAATGTTTCAAAGTAAACTAGATGCAGAGGCCTAAAATGAGATATGCAATGCAAACTAACTTTTGAATGAGATCTAAGAAAACAAAATGCAAGTTAACAATGAACTAGATCTAAGGCTAAAAATTGAGATCTAAATGCCAACTTCTTAAAACAAATCTAAGATCTAACTTTAATCTAAGTGATGGAAGAATCAAACACTAGCAAAAACGAAAGCAAGAAGGGAAGGATAGAAGTAGGCAATGAAGAAGAGAAGAAAACGAGAAGGAGGTAGGGAGATCTAGAGGGACGAGAGGAAGATGAAGAAGAAAACAAAGGGTAGGAAGGTAGGAAGATGAAGCTAGAAGAGGAAGAAAGTGAAGTAGGACGAGAGCAAAGAAGGAGGGACAAAAGTAAGGAAGGAGGAGGATAGCAAGGGAAAGACGAGAGCAAGAAGATAGAGGAAATCAAAGGAAAAAACGAATGGAAGAGGGAGCAAAGGCTAGCAAAAGGGGGAGAAAGATGGAGAGAGCAAAAATCAAGAGGATGAAAACAAGGGTAGGGAGGAAGAGAAGCCAAAGCAAGTCAAAAAACCAAGAAGCAAACAATGGTAGGATCAAATCTTGGAACAAGGTGACCATTAGAACACTAGTCCCGAAAACCTTCCAGCTAGCTGGATGCACGCAAGTATGCTAGTGGGGAAAGAGAAGTAGCCACAAATTTATGTGGCACTTGGGATCAAATCCCAAGCTACTTTCTCAAGGCAAAACTTACATGTAAGAAGACATAGAAAGAGTGTGGGAATGATAAACTTGAAGATCCACTACTCAAAATAGTAACCAAGTAACCAAAAGGAAAAGTAGAGTTTTTTGTAGTTTGATGGATGAGGCAAGCAAGCCCTTCGTTTCTCGATTTCTTAAAGTAAAAGCCTCCTTTGGTAGCTTGTAGGATGAATGCACAAACCAAGCAAAAGCTCTTGTACTTGGGATAATACCTGAAAGCCACACACTTAAGAGAAAAGCATAGATCGAATAATATTGTGCTAGATTGTTAGCCTTCTAATCACAAGATCATATACTTAAGAATCAAAAGCAAATAGCTAAGAATGGTATCACCTTAAACAAGATGAAGCATGGCACACAAAAAGCTCCCACATGGACCTCCAAAGTCTTCAAAGCTACCCTACCCTAATTCGAATTGGCTTTGGAAGGAGCCAATGGCACAAGTTAAAGAGATTCGAACCCAATCAAGATCTAGTCAATTCGTAGCTTGGAGTGAGACCTCCACTTAACAACTCGAGTTGCACTAAAGGAGATGGGGAGGTGGCCTCCACCTTGGCAAGGCGCCCCCCATCCCAACATAGGAAACTCCACCATAACATAGGAATGTACACCCATCCAATTCGTGAGCTCCATGCAAGATTGACGTGAGCATGAAGGAGATACGTAATAAGCTTGAAGGGGATCGAGCTTGAGTTGTATTAATGATAACTTGTGGTCATAACGAAGCCAAGCCCATGAGGTGGCCATAAAACAAGGAGGGCACCCACCTTTCAATCAATACAACTCAATCCTTGAATTAAATGACCCTCCACATCACTAAATCGACTTTTGCATGCAGGAGGGCGAATTCCCCATTGGAGTTTGACTTATGGTGACTGTATACTTCACTGAATGCACTTGGAGATGACTGGAATGATCATTAATGCCTGGTGCCATGTCATTTAGCCACTGAAATAATCCAATTTGGATTATTTTGGAGAGAATTGGATTATCTCCAATTATTAATTTTTTCAATTTAATTAATTAATAATCCTCTATTGATTTTTTGAGGATTTATTAATTAATTGGCCAAATGACGATCTGAAACTTAGGATAAAGGTGCCCGGGGTCTAAGTATGAATTTTGGCTTAGGAATTAAGCCTCCAATCACTGAAAAACACCCCCGGACGACTGACATATTACAAATTGAATTTTTCCATTTAAACTATGGAAAAAATAATTATTAAAAAATAAAATAATTGACTGTCCAACACGTCCGGTAAAACTTTTTCGGACAACGTTTAAAAACCACTACAGACCTAGGAAATGACCACTGACTCGACTCATAGTGTCTAGTAGGTTCATATTCATCAGTTGGACTCTAATAACCCCCCATGGTCAGAATTTCAAAATCGGGCATTCCAGCTTTGGAGGAAGTGGGAGAAAACCTTGTCAATTATATCTCGGGTGAAGGCAAAGTATAATTGGTCAGGGTAAAAAACTCCCTGGAATACCTTAGTTGATAAACCAGTCATGGGTGACCGAGTCACTCAAACCCTACTAGTACACTATATTACAAAAACCCTGTGGGGCATGGTCATTTCAAGACAAACAACAAACTGACTAGCCAAAACTGGCTAGGCACAAAGGATGGATCATCTGATACACTGGAACACAAACACTTATCATGTTTGTCATATGGCGGCTCTTTAGATAATCCAACTATGGTACAAATAAGTTGGTAACAGAGTCATGAAGCAATGCTTGTTCAGGTTGGCCCTTCAACTTGTACAAACCTCCCTCTTGCTCTCCAATCACAGTTGCATCATCTATCATCTTTCCCTTTGGCCACATTAGGACTTGGCCATCTACAAATGCAACCCTCATTCCCTTAACATCTAGTGTTGATATGGAGAGAAGGTTCTTCTTTAGTCCTAGAACATATAGCACATCTTTCATCTTCAGAGATTTGTCGGAGTCTAACTTGTAGGAAGCTTCTCCACTTCCTTTTATGGGGTATTCGTAATCATCCCCAAGTTTCACTTTATGAGGTGACTCATGCTCAGATAGATTGACAAATGATTCTTTGTATCCTATCATGTGCTTGGAAGCTCCACTATCTACAAGCCAATCATTGCTCCCATGTGTAACAGTGCCTGTGAGTGCTGAGATCAGGACATATTCTTCATGAATTGATGAATCATCTCCTTCTTCTTCTCTGGTTCTTTTCCTTACAGGTTCATCATCTTTCGCAGTGTGAGCATGATGTCTCTTCTTGTTTGTCTTCTTGTTGGAGCCTTTGTTTCTGGGACAATCTCTAGAGTAGTGTCCCTTCTCATCACATGCAT
Organism: Larix kaempferi; assembly: GCA_027924585.1. Taxonomy (NCBI): domain Eukaryota; kingdom Viridiplantae; phylum Streptophyta; class Pinopsida; order Pinales; family Pinaceae; genus Larix; species Larix kaempferi. The sequence goes on from BSBM01000093.1 coordinate 70,295,802, forward strand.
AACATCTAATGTTGGATAGATCTCTTCTGGGTCTTCTTTGTCTATCATAGTTCTCCCTCTTACTTTGATGGTGGTTCTCCCTCTTATTGTGATGATGGTGCTCCCTCTTGTTGTGGTTTCTTCTAGCGTGAACTGTGAGAGCTTGGTCATCATTTGCTTCCATCTTCTCTTCTCGTGCAACAAGTCGAGCTTCTTCTTGTGTACATTCTTCCCATAGTCTGTTGAATGTGATCAACTTCTTCCTGGCACATATCCCTTGAATGAATGATTCCCATGATCCTGGGAGACCATTCGAGGTGGTCATAACGATCTCTCCTTCTTCTACCTTTTCCTCAACTGCCTCAAGTTGCTCCTTGATCTGTGAGACCCTTGTGAAATAGGATTGCATGGTCTCTAGGTTCAGGATCTTTATGTTCTTGATCTGGTTCCTTAATGTCATCTTTCGATTAATGTTCTTCCCTTCGAATAGCCTTGTCAATGCATCGAACATCTCCTTGGGTGTCTTCAAGGATGACACATGTGGGATGAGATGATCCTTAATGGAGTCGGCAATAATTCTCTTGGCTTTAACCAAGTTCTTCTTGTGGATAGCCTTAGCCTCATCTCTGTTGAAATAATGTAACTTCGAAGAATATTCTATTGTATTTTATTTTTGTAATTTATTCAGAGATGTTTTATTCCTCCGTCGGGATGTTTGGTCATCATAGAGTCATGAGGTGAATCCTCCCATGTAAGTCGAGGCAATAGATCCCCTAGAGTCAAATGTAATGGGGTTTTTAAGTCCCCTAGAGGAGTCGGCCCAGTCAACATTAGTTGAGTGGTAAAGTTAGTTGAGGCCGACATGTCAAGTTGTAAAATTAAAGTAGAAGTGAATGTATAAATAGAGAGCTAGGCTCTCTCATTTATTCATTCATTCACACACACACTCACTTGTGTAATTCGCAATGGAGAGAGAGGGAGAGAGATATTTGCAAGGAGAAGGAGCACTTGTTTAGGGTTTTGTCTTTGTACTTTTGATCATCTATATTGAGGAAGTTTTGTTGGGTTTTCTTCCCCTAGAGGGTTTCCCAGGATAAATTTGTGTCTCTTGTGTTTATGTTGTGCTTGTTATTCTTTCAGTGATCCTGTATATGCTATTGTTGTGAAATTGAATTGAACACTGATGTTATCTATCTTAGCATATTGAATCTTAACATGGTATCAGAGCTAGCCTGAAGGAAGGCAATGTATGGCACTTACGACACTTGTTTCACTTGCGACATTTTGAAAACTAGGGCTTTGTATAGCAAAACCTAGTAATCATGGAACTTTCGCTATAAATCACTTTTGGAGAAGGTTCAGGATCTGAAACTTGGACACGCCGAAGATGACACGTTCCTGTACCTTGTGTCTGAGTTTCAACCTCATATTCGTTGTACTTTGTGAGATATGATCCGTACAAGTTAGGGTTTCTGCCTCTTCCAGAATGCATCCCTAAACAGGTGACCTAGGGAAAAAGGTCATATCTCGAGCTAGGAAGCTCCAAATGGAATTACATAAAAAGTTGCAGTTAGGGCACGGATTGTAGTTTCACAGGTTCGAGTATCAAAGGCCGAAGTTGAAACAGTGACACGTGGCACGCCGTACAAGTCCACTATGTTGTTTCATCCCATAAACATGTAACCTAGGGAAAAAGGTCATATTGCGAGCTAAGAAGCTCCAAATGGAATTCCGTAAAAAGTGACAGTTAGGGCACGGACTATAGTTTCACAGGTCCGAGTATCAGAGGTCGAAGTTGAAACAGTGACACATGGCACGCCATACAAGTTCGCTATGTTGTTTCATCCCATAAACAGGTCATGTTGGGAAACTTAGCATATCTCTCTCATGGAGAATCCAATGAATCTCAAATCTATTGGGTTGGAAAGATGACAGGTCAGGCTACCACAGGCCCAAGTTTCAGACCCTGAGGATCCAAAATTTAAGAGATACACCAAAAACAGTAAGGCACATCTGAAATTGCTCAACGGAGGAAATCAAAGAAGAGGAAGAAGCTCTCACTTAGGGTTTTTAGTTTTTTTAGATATGGCATGACCTGATACAATGTTGGAGACACCTGATGCAACATTGGAAACTTTGAAAATGGATTTGGAATCCATTCATCATAGATATTAATCTTCCATCAAAATATTGCGGGAGGAAGGAGATTGAAAATTAGGGTTTCCAAGTAAGAAGAAACCCTAGCAAAGTTGGGAGACTCATAGGGCAGCAATGAAGGAGGTTTAAATGGCACTGATATTCTATCATCCTAGCACCATGAACCTATATAAGATGTTCACAAGTGATCTACCTTGGATGATTAGAGTTTTACCCTTATAAAAAAGACTACAAGCAATCTCGACAGGTATGACTTGAGGAGATGCAGGTATGTTTTGAAATCTGTTTCATTTATCTGATGATTAAGTTCATGATATGTTTGTCTTCATATTATTGAGGTTAGTACAATCATGATTAATTTTAGACTTGTCTGATCACCTTAGTAAAAGTATGAATGCATGCGAATGATAGAAGACATTCATTGATTAGGGTTATGGCACTTATGATTGTACTAATGCACTTGTGGTGTTGTATGAGGATGATGTTGTCTACTAACATGAAAGGTACATCAAGAAAGACAAATCAAGTTCTAGATCAAGAATATATGACCATGATGACATGAAGACAAAGACTCATCCATAGTCTTTGATCACACAGAAGTTCTACTTATGAGGATGGATAGAAATTCAAAGACATATAATCATGATGATATCATAAAGGAAAAATAGAGATCAAGAGGGAGGCAACCACACAAACATAAAAGATAAGTATTTGAGTTGTTATTTGAATTACTTCTTGAATCTCTGAATAGTTAATGATATTGCTCGTAATAGTTGTATGCATATTTGTATTCCTAGAATCAGGAAATATATCATGCATAGTGTAAGCATTCATATAGCATTGAACAATATACTACTAATATGCATATGATTGGTAAGTTGGACAAACATTCCATTGTTGCTTGTCTAGAATGAAACCTCTTTGCTAACATGCTGGGAGCTGCGCACGCTCTTGATAGTATGTTCTAGTAAAGATGGAAGGCATCTAGATAGCCACTGTATGCATACAGGATATGGAAAAGTGTTGTGCCAAAGTATTGGTCAAGATAGTTGCATAACTATGTGAATCATATCAGTATGCATAATAATAGGTTATCATTGAAATGTCAACATGATTTGATAATTATGAAGTGTTACTAATCATATTTGATTTGTAGGAAAGATCGTGTGCTATGATCTACAAAAGAAGGATGATGAACACTTGTTCCGAAGAACAAGTGATGACTGTTCAACAAGAAGACTTACAAATCAAACATACTATAGAAGTACAAAGCAAGCCTCGTGGCTAGAGGATTCTCTTAGAAAGAGGGAGAGGATCATGATGAGATGTTTGCTCCAATGGCTAGACACACTTCCAGAGATAGATTACACCCATGGATGACAAGACCGTTCTCTTGAATGGTGTAATTGAAGAAGAAGTGCATATCGAGCAAACTCCCAAGATCTGAAAGAGAATCACATGATTGAAGAAGGCTGCGTACGGGTTCAACAAGTACCCAGGATCGATAGTCATTTGATGAGCTTGATGATCACCATGGGTGATGCGGATTTCAACCTTTGTTACAAGGTTGAAGATGGTTTCTATATACAGATGACATGCTTCTCTCAGATGGATGCAAAAAGGAACTCACATAGAGTTTGAGTGATCTTGAGGCTCATATCAGTAGGCCCATCTGACGAGAGATGGCACGGATAGTTATGCAGAAGATCACTCAATGCCGAGTGTGAATGATGTTCAGTTACAAAGGGAGGACAATACTCAAATGTAGAAAACTCCACTTCAGAGGGAGTAGATCTCAGAGTTAAAGAATCTTGGCATGATTATTGTGATTAGATATGTGGCTGAGATCATATGAGATTTTTCCTTAGCCAAGGAAAATGTGAAGTAGAGATCTGGGATGATGGACAGTGGTTTCTACAGTTTACAGACATATGACTGGTTCATTGATGTATTTGACGAATTGTTCTATACTATGTTGGAGATCATGACTACAGATTGTATGGTTATACAGATGCAGATTGGGCTGGAAGTGTCTCAGACAGAAAGAGCACCTCAGGTGGATGTTATTGTCTGGGATCCGCCATGATCTCATGGTTTAGCAGGAAGCAGTCCAGTGTTGCTCTTAGCACAAGCTGAAGCAGAGTATATAGCAGCTTGTTCTGCTAAGTTGTGAAGCCATATGACTCTGAAAGTTGATGTCAGGTCTATTTGACCTGGAGTTGGATACCACGGTGATTCTATGTGACAACCAGAGTTGTATAAAGATGATGGAGAACCCAACGTTCCATGACAAGTCAAAGCACATAGAAATCCGGTATTTTTACATACGGGATATGGTACAGAAGGGAGCTATAAAGCTCCAGTATGTGAGCACTGATGAGCAAGTTGTTGATGTGTTGACTAAGCCTCTGTCTCGAGTGAAGTTTGAGTACTTCCGTGACAAGCTTGGTGTGGTTCGAAAGGACCTTCCTCGAAAGGGGGAGCAATGATGATGATGTTGCAGTGGGATTGTATCATCCCTGGACACATGCCCTACAGGGATCCGTAGACTTTTGTCTCCGAGACTATGATGATGATGATGTTGCAGTGGGATTGTATCATCCCTGGACACATGGCCTAAAGGGATCCGTAGACTCTTGTCTCCGAGAATGTGATGATGATGTTGTTGTAAATCCTAGATTTGATCTAGGTCACATCCAGTATGAAAAAGGACTGGCACTGTGGTTGTAAACCCTAGATTTGATCTAGGTCACATCCAGTATGAAAAAGGACTGGCACTGTGGTTGTAAACCCTAGATTTGATCTAGGTCACATCTAGTATGAAAAAGGACTAGCTCTGTGGTGGTAAATCCTAGATTTGATCTAGGTCATATCTAGTATGAAAAGGACTGGCTCTGTGGTGGTAAATCCTAGATTTGATCTAGGTCACATCCAGTATGAAAAAGGACTGGCTCTGTGGTGGTAAATCCTAGATTTGATCTAGGTCACATCCAGTATGAAAAAGGACTGGCTCTGTGGTGGTAAATCCTAGATTTGATCTAGGTCACATCCAGTATGAAAAAGGACTAGCTCTGTGGTGGTAAATCCTAGATTTGATCTAGGTCACATCAATATGAAAAAGCACTGGCACTGTGGTTGGGATTGCATCATCCCTGAACATTAGTTCAAAACAGATCTGAAGACTTTGTCTTCGTGATGTTGGGATTGTATCATCCCTGGACATTAGTTCAGAACGGATCCAGAGACTTTGTCTTCGTGAGGTTGGGATTGTATCATCCCTGGACACTAGTTCAGAACGGATCCGAAGACTCTGTCTTCGAGAGCATAGATTGTATCATCCTTGGACTTATGTCCTAAAGTGAAAGGGATTGATCATCCCGTAATAGGATCATGTGTGTTGCAGAAGAAGATGTTGATGTTGCTGATCGAAAGATCAAGATGATGTTGCTGTAGACGATCGAGAGATCGAGTGCTGCAAAAAGAAGATGTTGATGATGTTGTTGATCGAGAGATCAAGTGTTGTTGTAGACGATCGAGCGATCGAGTGCTGCAGAAGATGAAGACTCGATGCTGTAGAAGATGATGCTCCAGTACTGAAGATGTTTGAATATATTGAAGATGTTCCAGTTGCTGATGTTGTTGAAGAAAACTTCCAATGATTTATAGATGTATCACCTTGATGTTGTTGATGATGCTCTCTCTCCTTGCTCCTTCAGTTGATGTTGCTGTAGTCAGAAGAATACCCTTCTCGTTAAGGGGGAGTGTTGAAATATTGTAACTTCGAAGAATAATCTATTGTAATTTATTCGGAGATGTTTTATTCCTCCGTCGGGATGTTTGGTCATCAGAGTCATGAGGTAAATCCTCCCATGTAAGTCGGGGCAATAGATCCCCTAGAGTCAAATGTAATGGGGTTTTTAAGTCCCCTAGAGGAGTCGACCCAATCAACATTAGTTGAGTGGTAAAGTTAGTTGAGGCCGACATGTCAAGTTGTAAAATTAAAGTAGAAGTGGATGTATAAATAGAAAGCTAGGCTCTCTCATTTATCCATTCATTCACACACACACACACTTGTGTAATTTGCAATGGAGAGAGAGGGAGAGAGATATCTGCAAGGAAAAGGAGCACTTGTTTGGGGTTTTGTCTTTGTACTTTTGATCATCTATATTGAGGAAGTTTTGTTGGGTTTTCTTCCCCTAGAGGGTTTCCCAGGATAAATTTGTGTCTCTTGTGTTTATGATGTGCTTGTTACTTTCAGTGATCCTATATATGCTATTGTTGTGAAATTGAATTGAACATTGATGTTATCTATCTTAGCATATTGAATCTTAACAATCTCCCTCTGGTGCTGGAACCTCTTTATTCACATACTTGTCCAAATCATTTTCTTCAAGGACAAGGGCAATCCTATACTTCCATGCTCGGAAGTTATCAGCTCCCTCAAGCTTATCCTCAAGCTTGGTGTGGTGAGACATTTTAAATGAGTACCTCAAATGGAAATAGAAAAGATTTAGATCTTACCAATTTGAGATGCCCAACCTGGTTCTGGAGCTGGCTAGCCTAGGGTTTGTCAGAGAAACCCTAATTTTCTAAAGTTGGAACCTTGAACTTTTGTTTGGACAGGAAGATGTGCCCCCTCGAGGCGAGTTGTCCAATGTACTCCTTTTTCCAAATCTATGGACAGAATCCCAAAATAACTGATGCCCTAGTTTTCCTCCCGACAATAGTGACGGGTCCAAAAATGAACATTCTCAAAATTTGATTTTGCTTCGACAGAAAGATGCGCCCTTCTAAGGCGAGTTAGCCTAACCTCCTTTTCTTGATGATCTGTGGAGAGAAAACCTCAAACTTGGAAACCCTAGTTTCTCGTTGCTGCACAATGTCTTCTTTTCAGGCAAGCTCTGATACCATGATAGAGTTTGTACTTTAATTCAATATTATCTAGGATCTTTAACTGAAAGAATAACAAGCACAGCAAAACACAATAGACACAATAGCTTTCCTCGGGGAAACCATAAAGGAGAAAACCCCGCAACTTCCTCAAAGATAGTTTCGTCACTAATACAATATCAAGCCCAAAATGGAAAACCCAAAATATGTCTTCTGCAGATCTCTCTCTTTCTCCAATAGCGAACTTGTCTTCTCTCCCTTGCTATGCGAACTTGTGTGAGTGAGTAGTGTGTCCAAATGAGAGAGCAAGGCTCTCTATTTATACTTTACTTTTGACTTGACCTTTTACCTAACTAGGTTGGCCTCACTATAACTGACCGGGACGACTTCTCTAGGGAGACTCAATAACCCTATTACATTTGACTCTAGGGGATCTATTGCCCCGACTTACAATGGAGGCTTTTACCTCAATGACCTAGCATGACTAAGCATAATAATGACATCCCCGAACGGAGGAAAAACATCTCCGTCGGAGGTACAAATAAAATACAATAATAATATCAATATAACATACAAGTGAATATCTTCCAAAGTTACATTCTAATCAACATGAACATATCTCAACCCGGGCTTCCCAGAGACAACTCTAAGCCTCCATACAAGAATACAAGCTACCCCGTGCTGTCTAAAATCTGATGCCCTCTTCCAAGATGCACAATGCTCCTCATCCAAAGAAGGGTGTTCTCCAAGCAAGTGAAGCTCTCCATGTGGCCATCATGAAGGACATCCCCCAAGCTGTCAAGAGAACTCCAACACTCTCAGGAAGAATGCCAAGCAAGCACCCAACTAACGTCCAACAACTGTTGAGTATGCTATCTCCAACGTGCAAATCCATCACAGACAATCTTCCATGCACCAATCCATCTCAAACCATTTGGGGTTGAACATACACCATGTACGCCAAATCTCATGAAGCACCCCCAAACATGGTGGAAATACTTTCAAAGTAACCCAAAAGCTAACACAAAGATGGTCATCCCAAGACTCTGCTAAAAGAAGATGTAAGCATTGGAAGCAATAAAAAAGAAATTCAACATTAAGGTCAATGTTGAAGGTTGTAGGTCGAACTAGCTCCGCACAAGTTTAGTGTTAAATGTGTCAGAAGTAGTTCGAGTCAAATCTATTTCGTAATCACTTTAGTGATAAAGGGAAAATCTTATATTTCGTTCTTGAGTCTAATAAAGTGTATTCTTATACATTAGTGATTTGGACTAATCTCAATTGTACATCTCACTGTCGGATTAGGGTCTCAACTCAAGTATAAAGGTAGGTCAAGATAGAGGGTTAAGACACAATCATTCACTCAAAGACAAGTTTTGTCGAGAAGTGATTTATTCTCCTCAGTAAGTATGCAAATCCATTTCATTTTGGGTGTACCGTACAATTGTTGGTTTGACAGATGTGGAGGTTTTCTTGTAAGCTTTGAATTGTTAATGAAAAGCTAATTTGAAGGAGTAAATTATCTATGTATTGTGTTTTTGCTTCCACTATTTATTTTTCAGTTATATGTGTGAATACTGCTATGTGAAGAATTTAACTTCTACAATTAAATAGCAGCCTTGTTTAATTGAGAACATAAGGACAATATCACCTAGGGTTTGGAAATTTAACAAAGCATACACAAGATTTCTTACCCCTAGGTAGGGTTACAACATTGGTATTAGTATTCGACACCTAGACCCTAAATGCATTTTGATCTTCTTATTGTCCATGTTTTTGTTCTTGGTTTCCATATTTGTCCAAGGGTTTCCTTCATGCCATTTCCTTGCAAAAGAACTCCCCTTATTCCTTGCATTCTCAGGGCAATCATTATAATAATGATAGAGCAAATTTTGGGAGAATATTTACCTTCATTCCATCTATCATGATTTTATTTTGGTTTCTGATCCTGTTTCTTCCTAGGTTCATGTTCTTGCATCATACCTTGTTATTTTATCTCCTCTCAATCGCTTGATATTCTTTAACTATGCAAATGCCAAGGGTTTTTCATACAAATACCCAAATGACTCTCAAACCTTTTCCATGACTTCCTTCCATTGCTTGAATGGTTTCTGTTATCAGCTTTTCAGTGCCATGTTAGGGCTATTCTCTTGAGGATGCTTTGAATACTACCCACTTGTTATCTGGATCATCTTCTCCAAATCCCATTGTGCTGCTAGGGTAAATAGGTGGTCATCCCATTGGTTGTTCCATCATATATGAGACTTGAGTACTTTCAAAAAAATTGAGATCTCAACTTTCGCAGTAAGAATGGTTTGAGACTATTGATTCAGTATTAGTTATGTTTAAGTTTTCACTTTTCGACATTTCGAACTACATTTGTGTTCAACGTAAAAAAAGACTGAAATACAAGAAAGATTATTCTAGTTTGACTTACAACATTGATGCATTGTATTGTTTAAGTCTTGAAACCAATTCAACAAAATGTTTCTTATATTTATAGTATGGATTATGCATAATGCATGGAAGGATTTTAACTTTTAGGAAGGGGGGTCTGTTTCTTATACCCCCAAAACCGTTTTGGCACCATGTCTCATTTCTTTGTCATTTCCCATTCTATTTTTCTGTTTCTAGTAACTTAGGTCATGTCCAATCCATCCGGGTGAAATATTAATTGTGTAGATCCATCAGCATATTTTGACAAATCCAACCTAGTAGGTTGATCGTGGTGATTCTATGACAGATTTTACCTCGCCTTGGACAACACTTCAATTTAACATCTAATCATCACAGGAACCTGGTGTGCTAAGAGAATATGCAATGCCCATCCCTTTTAACTGCCTGATTGAGCTGTGGTCTAGTTTAATCACTTTGCTCGTTCCCAATATAATGAATACCCATGCCAACTATGTGTATAAGCAGCGAGGCTTTTCCATCTATGTTCAACTTGGGTGCCCAAAATACTGCTATGCTCAAAAATGACCAAACATGCATGATCAAATACTATTTCAAGACAGGTAAAATTAGGATTACCACATAAGTGAACTGAAGTTCTTGGGCTCTTAATCAAAACTGTGGAAGCTGTAGAATTTTTATATCCAAAATCTTCAATTTCGGGTAGACCACAACCCTGCACAAATTAATAATGTAATTAACAAACTGAATCACTTTAATCAGTTTCGATAACTAAGTATTACTGTTAACCACTCTACTGATCTTTCTATTGAATTGCAAACCCGTCCTTCAAAACCAAGAAGCAGATCTTTTATGGATACTGTACCAAAGTGCATAACATTTATCATTAGGTCTAGGCCAAACTCATCACCTGATTGGGCTTTGTGATGTTGGTTTGAAAATGTTTTATCTTCAACCTAGTTTACTAAATCTGAAGAAAGAAGGCAAGAACCATGGCACTGTCCTGACCGAATATACAAAATACTGAATATACAAAATACGGAGTCAAATAATTTAGAAATGAGCATGTGATTAAAGGGCAAGTTGTTTAAATCACCAACAAGTTTCAATCTTACCCCATTCTGTTGGGTGGTGATAGCCACAACCAGGTGAGCTACCATTAGAATCTAATGCCCAAAGTTATTTTCTTCTTTAGTAATTTTCTGTAATTTATTTGTCCATGATGTGAACACACCACTTAGAGATGCCAAACAGTGTGTGCATGTGTTTATATATGTGTACTTTATTTTTTATTGGAAAATTGATCCCTAGGAAACCCCTAGGCATCTCCCTTCGTTCCAAGGATGGTTCCCAATGTAACGAAGGATGGTTCGGGGCAGCCTAGACTAAATGTAACTGACATGGTAAGGACATTTAGTGACACTCACAAATATCAAGTACATATGTACCTATATATATATGTCAATTAGATTTAACTGAGTGATTGTGGGATAGAGTATTATTCTACCTATCAAAAAAAATAACTACCCAATCCATATCTAAAGTACAATCCATATCTAAAGTACAGTAAAAACTTCTATAGAAATATCAAATTCAACATATTTTGAAAAAAAATTACAAATTAAAATAAAAATAAAACATTTGGTAAATTAAAATAAAACATTTGGTAAATTAAAATAAAACATTTGGGAAATTAATAACATGTGTTTCCTTTATGCTGAAATCCTGGGATAGAGTATTCTGGCCAAATCAGTGTGCTAAGGGGTTCCTTCTCCCACAAACCAAGATTAGTCAATTTGGCCCAGGATGTAACCTAAAATAAATATTATTATTATAAAATGATTAACTAAAAATACGCATTAATATTAAATTTTAATCAAATTTTAATGTGGACAAATGGGAATAAATATTTGTCTCGATATAATAAAATAAATACAGTTATAAATACAACTGTAGATACAAATGCAACAACGAATAAATGGGAAAAACAATAATAACAGAATGTAATTTATGTTCACCTGAATTTCCAGGGTTTCGACGTCGAATTCTTCCTTCTGGACTTTTCTTATTTTCTTCCCATTTGAGGTTGTAATGAGTTCACTAGCCTCAAAACCTGCAATGGACCAGAGTAGTTTAATGTATGCAATTTTGGCATCAATTAATGTGTTTAGCCTCTGGATACGATAGTTTAAAAGGAAAAGGAAACATAATACTAATTTCCCGATGGTAACCTTCATTAACTACTTCTTCTAGCTGAAGACTGCCTTGCGTGGACCTTTTCTTTTTTCGTGGCATTGCGTACTTCGGGTGCCCAAACGAAGAATTCAGGGGTGATTGGGAGTGGAACCAACGGCGCCTGGACAATTTTGTGGGAATCGAACCTGGGAGTCTGCAACCACCTATCAGGCTTAAGACTATTTCGTTAACTCTACTTTTATGTAGTGGCGGCAAAGACAGCATGGTGTCTTATGGTAGGACTGCACGACATTTACTCGGGGGGAGGCAGCACCCACCGATTTAGAAAGAAAAAGTTTTTTGCAGTACGGAATAGAAAAGTGGTCCGCCGTAAAAGTTAACTATTTAAAAGGACAAAGTATATCACTAATGTAAATAAATAAATCAATTTTATTTTTGTGAAAATTAATTTTACAAGATCGAATACATAAATAAAATTAAAGTTCATTTGCACTATAGAATAGACATCAATTTTATTAGTGGTATGCATTATGTTTTTTATTTACAAGTCAAAGTGCTTTGAATTTCCGGCAGGGGTGTAGCTCAATCGGCGATTCGCTTGATATGAAGGAAATGTAGTAAATGGAGGTCACGAGTTCAAATCACCCGGCTTACCCATGCCCCATGCTTGCGAGCTATGTGGGTGCACCTAGGGGTATAGTGGTAGCGGACGGGATTGGATCCCTGGACCCCGTGTCACGCGAGTACCAGCCTCGTCTCGGTTGTCGATTCCCCCAGTTACAAAAAAAAAAAAAAAGTCCTTTGAATTTGCATAAACAAAAGCAGGAATATGAACATCCTCAAAAGTCGCATTCTTTTGAGCCAACCAGAACCCCCACATCAAAATAACAAGTAGAGCCATATAATTTTTGTAGGCTATACTTTGTGTCCAGGTCAAAAGAGCCTTTTCAATGTCATTTTCATTCCATATAAATTGCATGCCTAGAATCTGAGAGGCATGATCAAAAACCTTACCGTATATGAGCACCTGATGAACAAATGATCCACATTCTTTAAGCTAGCCTTGCATAGAGGGCATCTACTTAGTCCAGACCATAATTTACTTTGAAGATGATCCCATGTTGGTACTTTTTTGTTCAGCGTTAACCATAAAAATAACTTATTCTTTAATGGGCATTGAAATTTCCATAAAGTTTTGAACCACTAGAGAATATCATCCGAAAAAACAAAGTATTCTCCATGTAACCAAGCCTATCTAAGAATAGTAGTTTGTCTAGGATCCCCTATCTGTGCCAAGTGAATGTATCCTTGATCCCGTAGCTATTGAATCATAGCCTCTGGGAGTCGATAATTCTCCCCACATCCAACCTATGGATCCATTCCAATTCTGACTTTGTTACCAACCCCTATTTTCCATGCAAGTCGCTCTCTGATGAGATCAAAAGACAGAATTATCGCCTTCCATATTACAGAGACATTTGTAGATGGTTTTTCCCTGGATCTAAACCACTCTATGGTATTTAATGGGGAGATGTATTTTTGCTTGGCTATAACCCACAGTCCTTTTCCTTTCAAAATTCTCCAAACATTCTTTGTAACTAAGGCCTATGAAAAAAAATGGAGGTTCTTCAATCCCCAACCTCCTAGCTCCTTTGGAAAAGCTATTTTCCCACAGGCTACCTAGTGGAAAGTCTTGTGTTCAATCCCTCCTTTCCAAAAAAAAATGAAACCGATCATTCTAATATATTCAATAACACCTTTTGGGATGAAGGATAAAGAGCACCAATATATTGGTATGGCTTCTAGGACAACCTTCATTGGCATTAGCCTTCCACCCCTGGAGAGCCACTTGTTACACCAAAGAGAGAATCTCTTCTCAACTTTCCCAATAAGACAAACCCAATCTCCATGGGTGTAAACATTTGGCTTAAGAAATAATCATAAATACTTTAGTCCAGTCTACATATCAATAGAAGGAAAGGTGAAAAGGTTATTCAGTCAGTCCATATGTTCATCCTCCAAGTGCAAATAGGACAAATATGACTTATGTTCATTGAATACCATTCCTATAGCAACTGAAAAGAATATTAAAATTGATTTCAACTTGGTGGCCTCCCTTCTTAATCCATTACAAAACAATAAGATGTCATAAACAAATAATAGGTGTTAGACAAAAATAGTGCCCCTCATTTTTATGCCACGGAAAGAACCTACAGATCCTGCATGATGTATTATTCTAATCAAACTTTCTACAACCGGCAAAAACAACAAAGGAGTAAGTGGGCATCCCTACTTGAGACCTCTCCCATGTCTGAAGAACCCTATAGTAGATCCATTAATTAAAACAACAAATGAAATTGATTGAATACAAGACATGATCCAATTGACTAAAGCAAGTTGAAAGCCCACTTTTAGCATTATGAGCCTAAGGTGTAACCAGCTAACCTTGTCATATGCTTTTGACAGGCCAACCTTAATCACCATGGCTAGTAAACATTTGTTTTGACCGAATGCATGACCTCCCATGCCACACTGATAACCTCATCAATTTGTCTTCCTGAGAGGAAGGAAAACTATTCTTAAGTGATGGATTTAGAGAGAGTTCCCCTTATTCTCATGTTAAGGTCTTAGCAATAATTTTACAAATACAGTTACATAGTGATATAGGTCTAAATTGTTCCAAGTGTACAGGGTTGTTGGACTTAGGTATGAAAGCTATAAAAGCAGTGCTGCAAGCTACCAATATTCTTCCGTTGAGTCTAGATTATTCAATGATTGCTAATAAGTCATGCTCAAAAAGCTCAATGAATCCATTGAAAAGCTCCACCAGACACCCATTGGAGCTCGGGCTTTTATCCTTCTGGAGAGATTGAATGACTTCTTTTAATTCATACATGGTCACTTCCTCCATGAGAGTTGCATTTTCCTCCTCACTCACAAAGGATGGAAAGAAGGAGGCCATTTTGACCATGTCAGCCATGGATACCCTTTCGTCTCCATTAAACAAATGGTTGAAATGAGAGACACTTGCTTCTACCAGCCCTCTAAAACCTATGATCACATTCCCATCATCCTCCTCTAGCTTCCATATTGAACTGACATGTTTCTCGCGATTGACATAATTATGAAAAAAAAATTGCATTATCATCACTCTTTTGGAGTCGGATCGCTGTGTTCTTGAGTCTCCATGTTGCTTCATTTTCATCCAGAATTTTCCTTCTTTTTATGTTCAAGATCATAGACTTCCTTCTTATGTATGTTATCCTTATACCCAGCAATATCTGCCACATATATCAACTCTAGAGCATCCTCAACCTCCCTTACCTCCTGGACCATCCCTCTTTTTATGTCAGCTTCCCAACTAATAGATGTCTTCTTCATAGACTTCATGTTTTGTAGAAATTGCATACGAATGGATGTTCTATCGGAATCATCGTAGAGCACCCAATTTGCTTTTATCATACAAATATATTCTTCATCTTCAAGCCATGTAGCATTAAATTTGAAATGGCTTGGATGTTTTTCTTGTCCTGTGATGACCTCCAACAAAACTGGGAAATGATATGATTCACCAGCCATTGCCTAATCAAAATAGAAGACCGAAGAGTTTCTTCATTGATAAGAAATCTATCAAGTCACTTTGTTATTTTATCATTTCCATATCTCATGTTTGTCCAAGTTGGTCTCAGCTTCACAAGGCTAGTATCATAAAGATATTTATCCTCAATTCTTCTCAAGAAAAAAGTCTATTAGAGCATTTGTTGTGGCACTAGACCCCATATCTCAACCTCAGCCATAGATAGATTCATATCACCACCTAGGATTACTCTGCCACTGTCCAAAATCCCCGATCTGAAGATACTCTCCCAATATGGAATTTTGTGTTGATATGGACCATAGATGTTAATCATATTAAATTCCATACCCAACTCCACTGAAAACAATGATGTGCCTAAACTTGAGGGAAAATCCCAACTGTAGTGCACTTGAAAGACTTCGAGATCCAACCTATAATAATACACCCTGATCTACGAATAACATCCACGTTAACAAAACCCCATCCCGGAACCAAAGAAGCCAAATCCTCTATGACTAAGTCCCTGTGGGCAAGAGTTTCTTGAAGGAAAAGAATATAAGGTTATTGTGTTTCAACCAATTCTTTTACGGTAAGTTTCTTGCAAGGAAGCCCCACCCCTCGACAATTGAAAGAAATAACTATCATTGGGTAGCCCGTACTCCAGGGAGACTTGCTCTAAGGGCCCTTCTTATAGAAAATCGTTGTCCAGCACTAATATCCAATTCATCCTAAATCCAAGCATGGGTGAGAGTTAAATTTCTCCCTCTTAATTGCTTAAGGGAAGAAACTTTCTGATTTTGGGATAATACCCCAAAAATACCCTCGTAACGAACCATACCAAGGATCTTTCTAGGCCTAAAATGGTAGTGTTGTTGTCCAATGGTGGACATGTGTTCCATATCCACCTTCACATGTTAAAAAAAGCTAGATGTTAAAAGCAAGGCTTTGAAACCCTAATAATGGGACTATTAGAACATAATTCAGGGAGTGGGTCAGGGGGTAATAACAACAGGGCAAGTATTATCCATGTGTGTTCCAACCCCCCATAAAACAGGAGAAACATTAGCTTGCTTCTCATAAGGAGAAATATGCCGTGTCTTCATCTCTAAGACAAAACCGTTCGCACTTATGTGGTTTGGGTTTGTACCTTCCACTCCCAAGGGTGAACTGTAGACAACCCTATGACCCAATGTAGAAGAGTTCTCCGTATGACCCATGTAAAGCTCTAAAGAATCAGAGTTTAATTTACTTTCATTGTGACCCAATAAATTGTGTAAACATTCAATAACATGTCCATTAAATTCCCAAATGCATCCTTGATTATCCAAAATCAAAAAAGAGACATTTTCATCATTTTGAACAGAATGGTGAGTTTTAAAGATCATTGTTAACTTACCCGTGTCACGAAGCTCAATGTTGAAAGGGAACCTTGGTTCTCAAATGGTTCCATTCGAGAGAGGTGCACTTGGAGAAGCACTTAGAGGGTCTTATAGTTTAGGGATATATAGTCCTTTTCTCTTCCTTTCCAAAAAAAAAATTGCAAAATGAGTAGGTCGAACTGGTCCCCGTCGTCGCCATTTCTCCCTTGGAGTGATTACATTGTGAGTTGCACAGGCCCGCTCCAGTGTTCTTTGTCCCATAAGGAGTTATGTGTGTTCCTTTGCCTAAACCATTTTCCTTGACAGTGTACTAATCTAATACAAACGTAGTATGGGGGGACACCTCGAGATTTGATAAATCACTTTTTTCAATCTCCACTTCATTTTGGCCTTGGAAATTTATGAAATCCTATGGGGGAAACATCCCAAGCGGCTCCTATGGAATTTGATTGGTTGTGGTAATCTCATAAATGGCACCTTTTGTTGGTTTGCAAACATCTATTTCTTTAAAAGGCCATAAGAGCATATGCCTCACCTTAATAGCCTTGAAAGGAAATTAGCATGTTTAACCAAATGTCCATATGCATGACAACGGTTGCATCTAAAAGGTATTCCTTCATAGTCAATCTTATGTTCCAGTATAACTGAGCCCCTTTGGATGGACATGTTCATGGTTAAATTGTCCCTAAGGGCAAGGTTGACCAATATCTTTAAAACACTCATATTTCCAATTTCCATGAAACTCATGTCATTAGAGAGGAATACCCCAAAACAGTATCAACTTTCTCGAAAATTTCCATGGTCCATAGATCCAGAGGAGGTGGTGGAAGGAGTACCCATATGGGCCTCTGGAATATTTTCTACCTCCTCACGTAAAAAAAGAGGTCCACCTTTTTAACTTCATAACCTAAGTAGCCCACGACCAAACTTTTGACAAAATGCAATTTGCATCATCCATGCATCTGAATATGGCACCTATCCACCCCTTCACCATCTTTAAAATCTTTGGGGTATAACCAAGTCGTGATTGCTAGTTGTTGTGCTCCCATTATCCTAGGGTTTTTCTCCCATATATCTTACGGTGAAACACCCAACTAGAGCCTTGTACGACATAGCTACAACTTCACTCACCTTTACATATACTCATAGAACCAGGTTAATGGGGTAGTCTTTAACTTTACGCACTGCTTGAGCGAAGAAATCCCCCCCCCTCGTCGAGATTTGGGTTTGCATCGCATGCTCTCGTTAAGTTGAACAATCTTCAAACTAACATCTTTGCCTCTAGTGTTTTTCTCTACCACTGGGGGTGTTAACTAAGGGGGGTAATCAACCACAACAGGGCCCTAACATGCAGAAGGTGTGGACAGTGCGAAAAGGGGCCCATTGAAGCATAAAGGAAAATGATGAGACCTTTTGCCTCTTTTTTTTTAGCTTTTTTATAGGCTCATATCCTCCATTTGTCCCTCATTCATGAGTTCCATAGTGCCTTGAGGATCATAAAAGGATGTCACTTCGTTAAAACACATTAATTACCATACCTTCGATGAGGTGTAGTGAGCTCCAGGCCGCTGAAACGCATTAATCGCATATGAGTGGTATGCGTTGGTGGATGGGATTAAACCCAAGGAGAAAATGCCATGTGGAGAGTTAACTCAAAGATGCAGAGTTTAGCTCCAAAGTTGGCGGGTAAGTACAGTTGAGGCAGAGTTCCATCATAGCTGTAGGGTTTTTGGGTGTAGAGTTTCGCCACTGATCTAGGGTTTTGCCAAGGTTTCATCAGGGTTTCACTAGGGTGACCGGTTTTTTATTTTTTTATTTTATTGTTTATATAACGACAAATATTTAATTTTGTGACAAGTTATTCTTGTGATTTCTCCTTGCTTTCTCAATTTCTATATTCAACTTGTAACATGTTTACTTTCTCAAATTTTATCTTTGGTATGGACTAGCCACTTTGTGGCATATTCACTTGTTTTTTTGAAATGTTATCAACATTTTCATGATGGAGGAAAATCAATTTTGCATGATGGAGGCAAATCAATTTTACAATATCAAATACATAAAGTTAATTTGCAATGCATGATAATAAGTCTGTTAGTGAAAAATAAGGATCGAGTAAAATGGGTCATGAGTTGCATGTCGTTAGTTCATTTTTAATAATGATCAATGGATTTGGAACTACTTTCTTCAGGCCTAGCCTATTGGGTTAGCTTGAGTGGTTTAGTATAGTGAATGATAAGCAAGAGTTCATGGGGTCAAGTTCCTAGGTTGGTTACCTTTGCGAATACTGTGGGCCTCACTCGATGTCGCCACTGGTTTAGGTTATCAAAATTGCAACCAATTGGTTTACCACGATACCATCCTCAAAATGAGGGCAAGTGCCTGAAATGTTTCTCAGGATGTGAATTTCATTGAAAACAAAACAAAATTAGTTTTCTTCAAACCTACTAGAGGATTGAGGTAACATTACCCTCTATCCCTTTTTTGTTCCTCATTATTATAGAAGGTTTTAATAGGACAGTGATAGAACCAACTAGAATCAGCTCTTTAAAAGGCATTAAAACCTGCAAGATGGTCAATTTGACTCACCTTTTATTTGTGGATGACATCTTAGTTTCTTGTGATGACACTAGGAGAGATGCACTGAAACTAAAGGAAGTCCTTGAGTTGTACTTGATAACGATATGGATGGAAATAAACAATGGCCATTTAGTTATTTATTTCTTTGAAGCCATTGATAAAGATGTTAGGTTATGTTCTAGTTTGTTTCCTCGTCACTAGGTTGAGTTCCAAAGAGGTTTGAAGTACTTAGGGTTTTCACCTCAATCCAAATGACTGTGGCAAGAAGCACTGAAAGTCGTTGATTGCAAAGGTAGGACGAAGGCTTTATGTTTGGTGTAATCGTTGGTTGTCCAAGTGGCCAAACTTATATTGGTAAAATCAGTGTTATAATCCATCCCAATACATTAGATGACCTTAGCAATCATCACAGAAGGTGTTTTGGAGCAGCTAAGGAGAATTAGTTATAGGTTTTTATGGTCTAAGTGTCGAGATAAAAAGGGCATTCTGTTACTAAAATGGCAGAAATTAGCTTCACCCAATGAGAAGGGAGGTGGGGGATTGAAAAGCATTGACATGTTTGCAAAGGCTCTCTCTACTAAAAGTGATGGGAGACTAATTTCTATGAAGGGCTTGTGGAGTCAACTAATAATTCATAAATATATTGAGCCGTGCAAAGTTGAAGATTGGATAAGAACTCCATTGAAGCCTTGTAAAAATGGCTCAATTAGTTGGAAGGTTATTGTTCTAGTCTTTTTTATTATTGGGAGGTGGTTGATTTGGACGGTTGAAGGTGGTCAAAGGATAAAATTTGGTGTAGATGTTTAAATATGATGTAGAAGTGATTTAGTTAATAATCTCAAAGATAAAAGTATTCATACTCTGTCTTGAAAAATGGATGACAACCTTACTTCCACATGGAGCCAATAGTGGAAATCAACTAAATATTTGGGACTCGGAGATGAAGATGTTGAGTTTTTTTTTTTCAACAGAAAAAAAAAGTCCCCTGCTATTCATTACTTGAATCAAAGGAACTTACAAGTAGTTCTTATCCCATGGATAGGATCAGTGGCAAACTATTCCAACAAAACAATACATACCTTCCTACAGTGCAAAAGTTGTACAGAAGTAGACCAAAAGAACCAATACAACTGAATATTAAAACTGGATAAACAGTAATACATTGAGGTTCAAAAACATATAAACCAACCACCTATCAGCCAATATAACATAAATAAAGACAAAAACAAAAGAAGAGAAACATGCTCTAATTAGTATAGACGCATGTGGAAACTTTCCCCCGCAAGATGATCAACAAAGGGAGTGATCTAGAGAAGGCCCTCATCCAACACTAAACCCTCCTTAGACAAAAAATCAGCACGTTGATTGAATGCTCGAGAGATGTGCTGAAAAGAATAAACCTGGAAATGAGCCAAAAGCAGAGTTATATGCAGCTTCCAGTGGTGAAGAGAAGACACATTTAAGAGATTATTGCCTGTAGCCCAGCCAATGATCACTTTAGAATCACCGAGGATCTGGAGAGTAGATAGCTTCTTGGAACAAGCAAAAGTTAAAATGGTCCACAACGCCATTAGTTCCGCACGAGAGTTGCTACCCCACCCCCCACCGAGAGAGAGTTCATAAAAGTTATTGTCATCAATAAACAGTAACCCTCCAATACCAACATTACCCTCCTGTGCCGCACCATCAAAGAAACCGTAAGGGCTCGAGTGTGATAGCTTAGGCACATTTAAAGCATGAGTTTTTAGACTGATCTTTTTTGGGACAGCATCAGTAATAACCTGCATGGTGAAGAAATAGGCCCGAGCAAAATGATGTTCAAGGCCATCAAAAAGAACTCGATTCTGCCACTTACAAATACCCCAAACTAAATAAAGCGGGAGGGATATATTGGGCCGGCGCCTATTGTGCCAGTGATGTAAAATGTCATCTAGAGTAGCCCTATTCCAGCAGAAATCTATCTTTCTCTGATGAGAGATTATGTCCCAAAGATGAAGAGTAGAGGGACAATGCACAAAAAGGTGATCAATGGATTCGACATCCTGTAAACACAACAAGAATACATTCGGGCCCATACCACCCCGACGCATGAAGTTATCCATCGTTAAAACCTTATTCTTCAATAAAAACAAGATGAAGAACATAATTTTAATAGGAACATTCCAATGCCAGATAATATTGTGCCACCATAATTGAGTTTCCACCGGCTGAACACCAGCATAAGCAAGATACGCCCACTGGGTAGATAGCTCGCCACCTCGGTCATGCCAAGACCACCTGAGACAATCCATCTGGGAGTTAAGGGTTATGCCCGCACTCGAGAGACCAGCCACATAAGCATTCCAGTCCATGCCATTTTGACCCGTGATACCGAGCTCTGCCGCCGTGTGCCAGTAGTTGCTCAATTTCGATGAGAGAGGGTTCTTTGCCTGATTGAGGAAAAGCAGATCCTGGGAAGCTCAGTCCTGCACAGTAGCCAAGTTGAGCACAGAGTTTCATCCATAGATAGGATCGACCCCAATTCTTACTTGGAATCTGTTCCCCACCAGCCATCCGGTGAACAAATTGAACATAGGAAAGGAGTCAAGGAGGCCACTCCATACATTTGATGAAATATGAGGTTTCTTAATCGATTTCGTGAACCATTCGATGATAGACATGCCATGAAGGTATTTATCACGGATGACCAAACCCCACAGGCCCTCGCTATTTAGTGCATGCCACAAGATTTTTAAATGAAGAGCATGATACACCCAATAGATATTTTTGATCCCCCCAACCGCCATCGGCCTTAGGACGAGCAATGGCGTGCCATGCGGTCAAATGCATACCTGATCGATCGTTACGAGCATTCCACATAAAATTGTATGAGATCCTGTGAATCTGATGTAAAACCGTGGATGGCACCTAGGCCAGAGTGAACCAGTAGATGGGAAGATTTACTAAAACAGAGTTAAGCAGAATCAAACGTCCTCCCAGAGATAAGCACTGGTAGTACCATGAATGGATCTTTTTTTCAAACTTACCGATTATCTAGTGCCAATCTGAAACCCTATATACATTAGGCTTGAGGTAATATCCAAGATATTTGAAGCCCCCCTCCAAAGCCTTAAACTCATAGGGAAGAATACCACTGATAAGATCACATATCCCATCATTCAACTGGTAATAATAGAAATAAGATTTGGGAATACTAATGATCATACCTGTAGTAGGGTAGAAGAGTTCAAGAATCGCCTTATAATGACTGCATTACTCGAACGAGCCGGCTCCAAAGATCAAAACACCGTCCACGAAGAGTAAGTGTGTGATAAAAATGTGCCTTGAAGTCTTGATGCCAATGATCGAGCCCTGCGCCTTTGCCTTGTGTATGAGTCTGCTCAGGCCCTCTATCACAAAAAGAAAAAGTAAAGGCGATAAAGGACAACCCTGCCTCAGGCCACGAGAACCCTTAAAAAAAGAAGTAGGTTGCCCATTGACAAGAACAACAAAATTGACAAAAGAGATGCAACCAAGTATCTAGTTGGTAATCCCCAGATTTAGCCCAGCATTTAGAAGAAGAAGACGAAGGAATGACCAATCCACAAGGTCATAAGCCTTCACGAGATCAAGTTTAAAAACCAGAGATGTTCCAATACTGGTTTTAGCAGAATGTATAGTTTCCTGTGCTGTTCCGATGGCATCAAAAATCAAACGCTGCTTGAGGAAGCCAAATTGTTCAGAAGAAATACCATTGGACAGACCTTCACGAATGCGATCCGCTATAACCTTAGAAATGATTTTATACAGTAGGTTACATAGGGATATCAGACGATAATCCTGGAAAGAAAGAGGCTCCAAAATCTTAGGAATAAGAGATATAAAGGTCGAGTTCAAGCCACCACAAACCCTACCAGATGTACGAGCCTCCTCAACCAATTTGACCAATTCATTCCCCATCAAGTCAAAAAACTAAATAAAGAACTCAATGGTCCACCCATCAGGCCCTGGGCTTTTATCCTTATCCATCTTCTTGAGAATATTTGCGACCTCGTCCAGGATGACCGGTCTCCCAATATGATCATTATCTTCGTCGGAAAAAATATAGGGCATGCATTGTAGAACCTCCATTTGTGCACACAGACTAAGTTTAGAGGACTCAGTATAAAGTTTCTAAAAAATGATCCCTGGCCTCCCTTTCCAAAGCAGGTTGAGACGAGACCCTATCCCCATTTGGCTCAGCAATTTCCCAAATAGTATTAACTTTTCTCCTCATAATCACATAATTGTGAAAAAACTTAGAATTTTGATCCCCATCACTAATCCATAGTGCACGAATCTTTAGCCGAATAATCTCCTCCTCCGATCGTAAAATGGCAGCTCGGTCATTTTCCAAAGAGTGAATAATGGTTCCTCCAGGATCATGTAACATACAAAAAAATGGATCAGCATGGTAGTCCTGGATTTTCTCCTCTAGTAATAGCAGATCAGCTTTCTGGATAATAGCCTTGTTATGAAGCCAAGGGATAACCAGTGCCTTCGAGGATCTAAGGAAAGCTAACAGTGCCACCATCGCCCTACCATGGGGGTTGGACCAAAAAGAAGCCCAATGTTCACGAACCAAAGAGATGAAAGCCATTTCATTAGACCATACATGACAGTACTTAAAAGGGAAGCGATAAAGAGGAAGGCCAATCTGCATCCGGATAAAAATAGGTTCATGGTCGGAAATTCCAGCAGAAGTAATGCACGATGAGCACTTGTCCACCATTTGATACAGAGATTCGCTCACGAGAAAACGGTCAATCCGCTTAGCAATGTAATCAGCACCCTTTCGGCCATTACTCCAAGTAGGAGCTAATGGCTTAGGCAGCACATCAATGAGACTGTGGCCCGAGAAAAAGTTACGAAACCAAATCTGAAGAGGACCCCCCCTAGCTCGTTGACCCCAAATCTCCCCAGCATTCAGAGTTAGGTTAGTGTCCCTAACAACGATCAAAGATTTTAAGTCCAGCAAACCGCTTTTCTCCAAAGCACCACCAATAGGACTGTCTATCCAGAAAAGGGGCATAGCAATTAAACAACTCTAAATCCAATCCCAGCTCCCAGTGTCTCCCTAATAGTAAAATGCCACCTTCAACATAGAAGGAGCGAAGGGAAAGTAGTATAGGATTCCAAGCTCCCAGCAATCCCCCAGAGAGACCAGCAGAGTCAATAACAACACAGTCCCAATCGGGTAAAAGACGCCAAAGGAATTCCCTGGCATTGTATCCAGAGGTCACAGTCTCTTGCAAAAAAATAATATCAGGAACATGAATATTCAGAAGTCTTCGTAGGGCCAGCTATTTTGGGGCACCCCCAACCCCTCTCAGGTTAAGAGACAAAAGAAGCACTAATGGACCTTTGATGGGGCCCGCTCCACTATAAGAGGCCCAAAAGTATCGAAAATACCTGATGAAGAAACACCATCCCGCTCCTCGACAAAATGCTCACTGCCCAAAATACGAACATCACTCCCCATCCTAGACCTCCTAGCCAGATCTTTTGGCTGACAACCCCCATTTTTCTTCTTGAGAGTGACAATAGGGTTATTAGTCGAAAAAGAAGAAGACCTATCCAAACTACCATAGTAAATCATTAATTTCTCCCGCAAAAGTCCCTCACCATGCGTGGCATCCAGATTATTAACCTGGCCCAGATGTGCCAAAAGTTCTTGTTCATCATCCAACAACTGAGTGTCCGGAGATAGCACAGGAGCACCACTCAAAGGTTGGATCGGTCTAATAGGAAAAACCCCACCTTCCTTCAAAGTCAAGGCTGAGTTTTCTTCCATAGTATTATTCCCATCAACAAGTTTTATCTTAGCCATTTCTAGGGGCGAAAAGGAATCAAGATGACTAGGAAATAAAGCATCGTGCTTACCCAAGGAAGTAACAGCACCGTTCTCCATCCCAACAGTAGGATTATCTCCACCTCCAGAGCCGAAACCAAAGCAAAACTTTCAAACCTAGGACTAGACTGTAATTGAGTCCCCGAACGCCCGAACTTCTCAGGGCATTTTGCTTTCAAATGTCCAGCCTCTCCACAGGTATGGCACCTAAACGGAACCCGCTAGTAATCCAGAGGTTTCCTAAAAACCTTCGAGCCCCAATTTACTGTGATAAAATATGGGAGACCCAAAGAGGTATCCATTTCCACCAGCACCCATGCAATCCTTTTATCTTCATGATAGAGGGACTTGTCGTCAAAGTATATGAACCTCCCTATACGGTTAGCAAGATCAAGAAAAATTGCCTTTGACCAAAGTTCAAGTGGGAAACCCTTCAACAAAACCCACATATGTGTAGTCCGAGCCACCTCGGTCCTATGATTGAAATCCGAATGCCATCGCTTAAGACATAGAGAACCTCTACCAAACACCTAGGTCCGCCCGAGGATCAAAGAGGCATGATCATCATCCAAAAAATGGAAGACCACCCAGTTGTTTACAAGAATGTGGACACGGGGACTGTAGGTGATAATGGGTTTCCAATAATCATGGACCCAACTCATAATAGTGTTCCAGTTGACTTCAGCATAACAAACCTTCCCAACCAGAGCTCTGGCCGACAGACTAAGAACCCTGCCAAGTTGAACATCACTATCGACCGTCATTTCAGGCTCGACGGTTCTAATATTAAGGCCCTTCTGTGCCCGATGTTTTCTTGCAGCAGCACCCTTGCTACGAGAAGAGCCCCCACCCTGTTTATGAAGAATGTCAGGTTCAAAGTAAATGTTATCACCCGATTCCTCTTCGGACGAATGTCGCTCCTCTCCAGATAATGAAAATAAAGGATCTTCCCCATTAATAGTGGATATAGGGTTATCCACAGGGTGAATCCCCACAAACTGACCCCCAGCAGTTGACCCTACCACGGGTTGCACCATCATTAAGATGGCCCCACACAATGCACCAAACAAAGTTCCAGAGGCTAGGAAAAGACCTCCACACAAAATCCCACAAAAAACAGGAAGAGCAGCCCATAAATGACAGGCCTGTCAGTATATGAACAGTCTAACCCAAAAAAAAATGGACAAACAGTTAACTTACCCTGCAACCAATGCATAATAAACTGCACCAGCCACAAAAACCCCAACTAAAACCTGTAACCCCCCAACACCGAAACCCATCTTGGCTTAAAGAGAATCAGTAAGACGCCAAGGCACCAAGCGTAGCTTTATAAGTAAACCAGTAAACCAGTGGGGTTCAAAAAATACATGGTCAAAACCCATAGCTCCCGCGCTCTCCAACAACTATAACATGTATAACAATGGATGATAGAGTCATAACTCAAATTAAGTGACACAAGAATTACTAAGGTTGAAGATGAACTCTTATGTTCTACGAACATGGTAAGGGATTCCTATACCCCAAAACTTGTGTATTTAACATTGTGTGAGTGATTTGATGTTGGATATTTAGTGTGGTGATGGACGAAAGTGTAGAAACACAAATGACCATTAAAATCACACATTTTCACGTGATTGGTATTAAATAATAAAGTTGTTACATGGGATCATATCCAAAAACGGAATAAGTATGGTTATGTAAGATGTCCCTTCTATTTAAAAAATGGAGGATCTATTTGTCATTTAGTATGCTCTTCTTTTTATTCAATCCGGGTATGCAAGGAATTGGTCACTATGGTTGGAAAAAAATTGGATTGGATTGTTTTTTCTAATGAGGAAAGTCTTAGGAACCGAGAAATTAATTAGGCAGTGTCAATGCTCAAAGCCTTACTTGTAATTGTGGCAAGGGGGGTATGGTTGTCATGAAATTCCATACTTCTTAAAGGTAGGTTTATACTTATCATTCAGTATGCAACTCGAAGCATGAATGTTCTTAGAAATTTTCCTCAAGAAAAACAAAGAAGACTCCAAGGTTAATTGTGGAGGAACAAATTGATAAATCAAGTGGTTGGTTCTATTTTGGTGCCACTGCACAAGGGAGCCTCGGATTTGTGGACTTGGGGGGAAAATACATTTGTCAAATTCCCATTGGATAAAATTCAAGGCAATACTAAGGAGAGGTACCAACAATTATGCTAAGCAGAAGGGGAACCTCATGTTTGTGGAGATGTGGGAATAATACACCTGTCAAATTCCCATTGGATAAAAATCAAGGTAGGATTGGGGAGAGGTACTAATGATTATGTTGAGCTTGTAGCCTCGAATTGTACACTTATATTGGCTATAGAAAAAGGGTCTTGGAGGGTGCAACTTTCTACAGATTCTCGATTGACAATAAACTCATTGAAGGGGATTTATTTATGTGTAAACTTTCCATTACACCCAATTCTTGAGGAGATTCCCACAATTTTCACGATTATATCTTCTATTGTTCATTAGCACATTTACTAGGAAAGGAACTCTCAAGTAGATGGTCTCTCGAACGAAGGGGTTTCTTTGGATCATGGATGTGGAGAATTTGGGAGGAAGAGGATGGTTATGTTCATAATTTAAACTTCATCTATTTTAAAGGAGGGATTTCAAAGTAAATCTCTATAATAATTGTGCACTGTTGTTATTAGTGTTATTTTTGTGTTTTTGTTTGTTGTTCGTAACAACTAATATATACAAGAGTGCTAAGTGTAATGGATTTTCATTAGTGGATTAGGAATGTTAAGTATATATTTTGATTCTATTCTAATTAGGCTTGGTTGGCTATATGTAATGGAGATGGTGTGACTAACATAAAGGTGCGAATCGTATTTTCAAAGATGGTATGGAATGCCAAAAAAACATTTATAATCTGTAATTTAAATTTGTATATATAATGAAATTAATATTTATTTTAATTTTGTTGTCGCAAAAAAGTTAAGTTAATTGAATTCTTAAACTTATTTTAAACATTTTAACGATGAAAAAAAATTGCTCTAAGAGATCAATTAAATAACTTATACATACATACAATAATTTACACATTATAGTTTTTTATGATTGTTTTTTGTAGTTTCCAGTGCTATGTTGGTAGTACTACTCCTCGATTGTGATGGCTATTATGCTATGTTGTTTTTCCATCGTTTATTGTTATTTGTTGTAGAAGAGATAAGGCCGACGAATATTCTAGCTTCATCCCTCTCTGAGGGTTTCCGTGATTAACCTTCTAGCTCTTGGAAATCCTTACTTCTGGTTAAAATCTTTTGGAGGGTTTATTGGTTACCACAAGGAATTTTATTTGCAAATTCAAATAGCTTTACAAAGGTCCTAGATCATCATCATTTACTCAGATACATCTTTACTGGTAAAAGTGCACCATTTTTCTTACTTAATGTTTGAAATATGTTTCTCTACTTGTTATGATTCCACTGAATAAGGGTCTTTGTTGGCTCTTCCAGTCAAACAAATTTTGAGCAGACATGATATAAGGACGTGCTTGGGAAGGATACTCAAAGTTAGGGTTATATATTTTTCGTTTCGTCGTTTGAACAGAAAGAAACCTCAATGCACAATTTAGATATTTGTGAATAGGTTACCAAGTTGAATGGTAGTAAAACAATGATGTTATTCTCCTAGATTTCGAATTGCAGGTTGCAACTGGTGGAAAGGAATCTTGTTTGGTCTCCAACTTTTTCAAGTATATATTGAACTAGGGTAAGAATATCAACTACAATTGTATTCTATTTTCCTATTATGATTTAACTTTTTCTGTTATGCAACTAACCTTATGACTACTTAATCTGTAATTAATATGGGAATGATGTCTTCCTCTCGAATTGCAAATGAAACTTCTTTTAGGGTATTTATCATTACGAGTGTGTTAATTATGATTGTCCAGTTGTATGCTATGCAAGTCATTTCTCAATAAATAGTGTGGGTAGTTCATTTAAGAGTGTCCTATGTTGTCGTAATGAGCATCTGCTCTCGTGTAACTCTATTATTAGAAGGACACCGGGGTAAACCTAACCTCATTAAAAGATTGAATTTTGTTTACGACTCTTTAATGAAAACTTACTTTGACTCCTGTAAATTCTACTACTTGATAATGAAATGAGTTAGAAATTGGTTTTTGGATTAAGTCCCTTTCTCTTGTATTTTACCTTTTATTTTTGCGAAGAATTGGTCCTTTTATTAAGCCATTGTTGGAACGACAAATAAACTAGCATTTGCCCCTTGAGGGGGAAAATGAACGCCGGTAGGAAAAGAGGGAAGTTAGAAGGAACAAAAACCTAGGCACAAGCAGTGAAGGATACTGGTAGGAAAAGAGCAAAGTTTGTAACAATCTCAGTTTACAAAGACATAGGCACTCAACCCATAACAAAAAATAATGTTAAGTTCATCAACAGAGTGAGCCAACTATAATTGCTTTTCTCACAATCTCTATAGTAGTAATCTCAACAATATAGATTACTACTATATCTGGAATATATAAGCAATTTGAAAAAATATTTCTGCAATAATATCAATGAAAACAATGATCATAATAGCTCCTAAACTGCACAAACTACTTGTGAACAAAAGTTTGCTTTCATGCCATGTGTTGTGGCAATAAATTTAGGAATCTTCATATACAAGTATAGGTATAGAACTCTTTCATGGACCAACTCTTGATAGTGCCACAATCTAAGTTGTAAATGAATATCCGTTATGCTTGCTTCAAGAATGGAAGATACAGTGGGAAACCCAAATATGTTTCTTTCTTCTCATTAAGGATTTCAAGTCCACAATAAAAACTTTACATCCTTCTCAACCATGTAAAGGCGAACAGACCTGTCAGTACATGAACTGATCTTCTGAAAATTACTAATAAAGCAAGGAAAGTAATTGGTTATCAATGACTCTCACTGCATCAAAGATTCACATGTCTTCGGACAATATAGATAGTTTACAACAAAGCACAATAAAAATGTAGATTTACAACACAATAGGAGTGGTGAATCTTCGTTATGCTTGCTTCAAGAATGGAAGATACAGTGGGAAACCTAGATATGTTTTTTCTTCTCATTGAGGATTTCAAGTCCACAATAAAAACTTTACATGCTTCTCAACCATGTAAAGGCGAACAGACCTGTCACTATATGAATTAATCTTCTGAAAATCACTAATAAACCAACGAAAGTAACTGGTTATCAATGACTTTCACCGCATCAAGGATTCACATGTCTTCTGACAATATAGATAGTTCACAACAAAGCATAATAAAATGCAGACTTACAACACAATAGGAGTGGTCGTAGCTCTCAATATAAAGGTTGTATTTATTCAACGTGGAGGTAGATGATGAGAGGTCGCTTTGCTTGGCTGCTTTGTTTTTATGAATGTAAAAGAGAGTACACAGTTTACAAATCAGCTGAGATTAATATTTATATCACTACTGCTTGGGATAATCCATTATGATCTTAGCTTCATAAGCCATTGCTAACAAGGAAACTGAAGAGCATTGAACTAAAAAAGTAGTAAAATATAGCACTGTTACAAAAATATGAACAAACATTTGGGTTTTTTAGAGAAAAGGAATCCCAATAATATCCATTGAAAAGTACACATTACATATAAACATTTCTGCAATAGTTTCTCAAGAAGGGAAATTTGTTTTCATTGAAAAAAAGAATAGGTGAACAACAAAAATGGTTGGTTCACCACTATATAGCCTTGGAAGAGTTTGTTATTTGGTGAAATTGCAAAAATGAGAATAGTAGGAAAAGTTTTCATCTGAGTGTTGTACGTATGAGAAGATACAAATGATATTTACAATTAAATTATTTGGACGCTTCTAAATTGGAAATATAGTCTGCCCATGCAGTAGCTCTTCAGTTATGATATTATATTCGTCAGGATTTAATAGTTTTAGAGACACTTCATGATAAGACAGTTCTGTTTCTATATTTGCAACTTCTGTTGGTGCAGCCTTGCAAGTATCCTCAAGGAAAATGAGATGTATTCTTCTATTAGAGCATCAATTTTCTTGATGTAGTCCAAGTTTGATTGCAACACTTGCTGGAGTTCTGCCATCTGCTGATCCTTAGGGGGGAGCTCATCGATATTGGTTGCCATACGGAGCTGACAAAATTCAAGGAGTGCAATATCCAGCTTCATGGTCGCTAGTGTTTTTTGAGGGAGGTGAGGAGGAAATGCTGGGTTATTTTATCTCCAAGTTAACTGTTTGTTAAGCTTGTTGCCAGTAGTAATCATATGTTGATGCATTGCTATTGAGCTTGCAGCAATTTCCTGTATCCTTGCCATGAATTGTTTGATATTGTAGATTTGTTGAAAGAGGCTTGCTCTTGAAGCTTGCATGCTTGTGCCCAGAATGGTTCCATGAGTGATTCCTTATCTCTCAACAACTTATTTACTTGAGTCTTCAATTCATTGGCCTTGTCGTTCGCCACTGATGCACGTGTTTAAAAGTCTGTAAGCTTTGCTTGAAAATCATTTGTCTCCCCTTCCATTATCATTAACTGAACAGTCAATGCTTCCTTTTCTGTGTTAAGGTTGTTGTACGCAGCTAGTAAATTGTCTTTCTCAAATAATGTGGCCTATAATTTTGTGTTTAACTCAATGGTCTCTCCACGTTTCTTTACCAAGGTGACCTTGAGTTTCAACATTTTTTCTTTGTTTCGCTCAATAGTGGTAAGCAGCTTGTCGACATTGTCAGCACTTGCTTGTGCAAATGCGACATTCACGAAGGCCGTGAATGTGGGGTCCTTTTGGGTGCCTTCTACAAGTGTGTTTTATGTGACGGTGACAATATCTGGTTGAGCGGTCATTTTCATTCTTTTTATGACCGTCGTGTTATGGTCTTTCTCTTTGAATAAAAAAAAATCGTGTCTAATTGGGCCACTGCATGTTCTTAGGATGTGGTAAATGGCATAAGCTCAAGCTCTGGAAATGGCAAGTGGCCTCCAGTTAGTGGCCTTAGCACGTTTGTGTCCATGGGTTATGGACTATTGACTTGTTGGCTCCTTGGCTCCTTGTGCATAGCTAGTTGGATCTTTTCTTGCGCTTCTTTGCTGATCTGCTCTTCCAGAGCTTCATTTTCTTTAGTTTCTCTTGCACGACGAGCTTCTTCATTTTGCAATTTTTCCATTTCCTCTCTTTGATATTATTCGATTGCTAATATTTCTGCTTCCTCTTTATCTTGTTTTTCTTGTACCCTTTTGGCCTGTTCACTTTGGCTATGTATTTCTGCTTCCTCTTTCTTTTGTTGCTCTGTTGATTCTTCCCTTTGTATATGTATTTCTGCTTCCTTTTCTTGGGTTTTAATTTTGATATAAGTAGGTGCATGGTTGCCCTTTATTTTTTTGTGTAACTATTTCTCATTGTTGACCCTTTTATATATTTCCTCATCTGTCAGGAAATGATTTGAGTATTCAAAAGTGATTTTGCAAGAAGTACAATGTTTAGCCACTTTACCTTTGTTGTCGTTTCTTACAAAAATTATAGTCCCGAAGTGAAAAGATTCCAAGTCGGAAACGAAGGCTTCAACAACTCTAATTTTTTGGAACTTGTATGCACCAATGTTGAATGGTGGAGGTGGGTAAGATGCTTTTTTTTAGATGGAGAAAGTCACCAATTCCATTGATGAAGACTTGTCTTATGGGTTATTTATGCACAATGAAATTTGTAGCATACTTGGGCAGTAGATCAGGAGGTTTCGTGCCCCCATACATCCTTATGTATGTGCCTTCTAATGAGAAGTAGTAGTCGTCGTACTCACCTATTACAACCAAGGCATTGCTTGACAAACAATTTGGTTCTTTATTGAAGAGCAACCAATACAAGGGCATGATTAGTTCTTCGCATAGTAGTTTGTAATACCCTTGATATCGATGAGCCCAATTTATTTGGTATGCTACATGAAGGGGAGTCTCAATCCGTTGCCAAGTACATTCCAACTTAGGGAAAGGATTCTTGACTAATATACAATCAATGAGGTAAGAAGACATGAAAAATTATGCTTTCTGTTGTGAAAGACCGGTTTGAGCTGTAGCAATGTTGGACGCCATACTATCTGATATTATATCTACCCAATTGAAGACTATACCATGTGTGGCAACGTGGTAGATCAATTGAACCCAACTGAGTTTATAGTTGTTTCCATTTGGTAGGTCGAAGATTATGTTCAACATTAGGACTATGATTCGATAGGGGGTCCTTAAGTGTTGGCTGTCATATTCCCCACTACCTTTGGGTCTTAGTTGCTTGTTTGGTACCATCATCTTCTTTGCACATTCAAAATTATCTATATTGGCATGCCTTACCCAATCATCAATAAGTATAACTTTGGAGGAAGGCAACTTGTATGCGGCTTAAAGGTGTCCTGGTTAAAAGGAGGCGAGTCCTTCTCCATTGGCGTTTGAAATGATCCTGGTGGTTGTATCTACATGGGGCAGAATCCACCCAATCACCTCTGAGCAAGGAAACAATTTTGGCCGGGTTGCTGTCTTGTGAAGGGCAGACCTCTTGATGCTTTGGTAAACCATTGATTCCTCGAGGTTTGCATCTCGTATTTTTCCATCTCTGATAGCTGTGTACAAGTCACCCCATTTGAATTCTGGAGTGGCCCTTATGATGGGTTTGGTGTCTTCAAACATTGTTTCAATTGGTATAATTGGAGTTGTTTCTACGTTAGGCTCAATCTGCTTGCCCTTCTTCTCGTTGGATTGTTTAATTATACTTGATGTGAAAACATAAAGGGTGAATAGTGAGGAACTTGACATGTGTATAAGGGATATAATATTGAAGATTGAGCAACTAAGAAGTGGTTTAAAAACAATTGAAAGTTGATGTTGTTCGGCATAGGTATGGCGTGCAAGGCAAGGCACACGGCCCTTGGCAGGTTCTATTAGTGTTATATAAATGTCTATGCTAGAATCTTCTTTACATAACATAGAAAAATCAAGTTGAGAAGATTGAATGCCAAATACAATTTGGCCTACACTTAAGTGTTTGCATTGTTGAATTGCATAAAATTTTGTTGTTGTTATAACTATTTTTTGCTTGCACTCCTAATCACTCGTATTTATTCAATTGGAATTAATTTAGGTTGTATTGGACAACCTGAATCACTGTATCGACACAAAGTTTCCATAGTACCGACGCATCGCTGTGTTTTGGCGAGTTTGTGCTGATCATGATTGGCACAAACAAGAATCAGGAACTCGTAAACCTTAAATCATTGATCATTAGGATTTATTTTCATTTACTGCAAAGAGGCATTAATAGCATATCCTCAGCTCAAATTTTGCGGCCTCTTATGGGTTTGGAGTAGTTGGTTGTAGTTATATCCCTAGATAGCTACCTATAAATCTCGCAAAATGTCTTCATTTTGGTTCACTGCAAACTGACACTTAGGTTCACTTAGAATGCTTGCAATGTGTTCTCTTTTGCAAGAAACTGCCCTTAACCATGTTTGGTTTTTTGGGCTAGCTGGGGATGGATTTGGTGCTACATGTGTCATGCGCGAAGGCAATGTCATAAGATTTGGCATTCAATCTTATGGGTTGTGGCTTGCACTCTTATTTATTCAATGTCTATTAATTCAGGTTGTATTGGAGAGAAATGCAGTGGCACAGCAATTTGCTTGGAAGACATGTATAAAGTGTGTGTTATGTTAAGCAGTTTAAAGTTGAATTTCTTTGTGTTATGTTATAGCTTACAGCAAAATTGTGTGTTATGCTTCTAGAACTAAAATGCATCTCTACCAATATCAAGTATATGAAAGTGGAGAATTTGATAACTGCTGCATGTTTTTGGCGAGTTGCAAAATGATCATGCGTCAAGCATGCTTTATATCTTTCGCATATTTTTGGCAAGCTGCAATAAAAAAACTTGTGCAGAGATGTGTATGACACAACTGGACCGGAAATAAAAAATAAAGAAACGCCCTTCCACCATGTGGACTCTGGACCTTTGGTAGCTGAGTATGAAATTAACGAGGAGTGTAAAAAGGTCCGAGAGAGGTAAGAACAGGCTATGCAGTAGCTTCTGCTGCGAACGCGCACTTATGCATTTGCAGTACCTTCTGTGCGTGCTCATCTTCGTCGTCTGAACGAACCTATTAGCATGTTCGGTGAGAGTGAGATGGAGAGGCGTGATCAGCTTAGAGCGGTCATGGGGAAGCTTGATGCAGAGGAACAACTTGAGAAGCTCATGAACGTTCAAGAATAAGAAGAAGAAGCTGCCAATGTTGATGCTGAAGAGACTCGGGGATCGTTGGATCAGATAAACAACGGTGGCGATTAATTCAATGATTGGGAAGATCGAAAAACTTGCAGGATAAAACCTTGCCGCAAGCAGACAGAACCTTCACGACGGCACCATCCACCTAGCAGTATTCCATTCGCTCTATGAGCGAGGAATCTAGCTGATGTAGATGGTTATGCTTCTCATTGGTGAAACGCCTACGACGTAAATATGTGTATAGAATGGCCTTGCTAGTAAATGTGCACAAGAGATATCAAGTTTATTTGCAACTTTGGAATAGAGAGAACATTCTGCAACATGAAATCAAGAAACCTAGTCAATTTAAGCATCATGGTGTCAATTCCTTTAGGTTTAAGGCTAGACTAATCTACAAATTAAACTATACCATCTATATTATCATTCAAATATTCAAAAAGTTCTCTCCTAAATTTCATATGGTATGTAGCACCATTGTCAAGAATCCAAGTATCTCTACAAGAGGTAAATGAAGTAGTGAACAACACTTCATGTACAACAATATTGCAATGTGCAACAATTAAATGGGTAGATTCGAGAGCTTTACCTAATTGATGAGATTTACCTCTTTCTTATTTATGATGTTCTCCCAATGATTTTTTCATGTCTTTGCCTCATATCCCTTCTTTTCATAATGGACGCATTTAAGATTATATCTCTTAATATGGTTATGTCCACCCCCAACCTCTAAAATTATTTCTTTCATGTACTCTTTTCTTGCCATATCCTTTAGAAGAATCATGTGATTTATTATTCTATTTCTAAGAAAGGCATGCAATTTATCTAGTAGACTGAATTGTCTTCTTTCCAAAGGGTTTGTTCCACAATTTTCTCCAATAGAGTGTCAAATTTGAGATCTTTAAGTTGGCCTCTAGATTGAAGTGACTCAATATAGTGAGAATATGCGGGGTAGAGGACCTTGATGAAGGAAATTAGAGCAAGGTCTACCTTGACACTAGTAGCATCACTGTCATGCATAATAGATTTAATCTTAGATGTTACAAACCATGGGATTATTATCCTCCAACTCTAGGTTGTAGAGATTCAACAAGAACTAAATTAACTATAATTACGAGTGTGATTCATACAAATCTTTTAAATTATTGAATTTATCATATGAATTATTAGCAAATAAGATATGTTGACTCACCTCTTCACGTACCATAGCAACAATTAGTGCATATCCCTTATTCTTTATTTTCTTCCATATTGCAAGCTCTTTGTGTTTTGTAGGTTCTTCAGGTCAAGCACAACCTTCTCCTTCACAAATGTCGTCCCATAAATTGTTGAAGATAAGGTTATGCTTGATCTTCTTCAACCATTTCATATAATTTCCTTGCCACTACAAGAGAATGCATCTTCAAAGACAAAATATCTTAGGCAACAAGCTTGGGAGCATACTTATAATACAATCTCTACAATAGTTTTGCAATATAGTCTATGCAATGCAAGCTATTGCAATATAAGTTACAATTTTTCAGTACACTCTCTAGACTATAATTTGCTCTCTACAAGTAAGCCCAAAACCAAATCTCAAAACTTGAAGGGAAATAGAAATACAATGACCTTTAACTCAGCGTTCTAGGTGCACAGAGAGAACCTCAAAATGCTTGTAACAAACAATGAATAGCATATGAGGTGCAGCCCTAAAATACCTATCATAATAACTAGTGAAAAAGTACATGATACAAAAGAAGCAAATTTGATTGCTACCATATAGAATAAAGTGTGATGACC
The DNA here is from genome assembly GCA_027924585.1 of Larix kaempferi. Taxonomy (NCBI): domain Eukaryota; kingdom Viridiplantae; phylum Streptophyta; class Pinopsida; order Pinales; family Pinaceae; genus Larix; species Larix kaempferi. The sequence goes on from BSBM01000093.1 coordinate 70,332,891, forward strand.
CAAACCACTTATGTGTATGCACGGAGAACCCCAAAAAATCCCCTCACTATTGACAAACAATAGTGTTTCAACTTCACCTCTATGAACATACTACCTTAATAAAATCAAACATAAAACATGAATTTTTGTATGCCCCCGCTGACAACTTTGAACAATAACGGTAGCATGATCAATAAAATCTTAGACAAAAGGTTGCACACTATCATAGGAATCACGATAGTTGAATTGTTCCTTGTGCACAAAAAATAGAAATCTACCATTTGTCTTCAAAGTTATGTATGGCAATAGCAAACCCTCCACATAATTTGCAAGCAACCAAGTGGAAATGAAGACTTAAACTATGTAGAAAAAATAGCCTAGAAATTCATGGATTAGGGTTTTCAGAGATGCCACGTGTGGAGGGAATACCACTGATAGAACAAACATGATGTATTTCTACATATTTCATAGGTTTGGTTGGAAACCGACTTTTTAGCTAGAAAAATGGTGAGAGATTATGACAGATTCACCCTCAAGGTGCAAATATTTACAAGAAATGTCTTAACTCTTCCCAAAATGAGATTGAGTAATGAGACTGGTGGAAAGTGCATAGGTCATGGGAACAGTTGAAACCTATAGAGATACAGCACCAGATCGTGGATGTGTAGGTCATGGGTGAGCATAATAGAGAGAACATTGATGTCAAAATCCATCAATGGTTAACTTGAAAAACAAGCAACATTGGAACCGATGATCTATGCAATCCAACCTAGAGAAAGCCTCTCAGAAGTATGATGTTAATGAATTAGGTTATGTGCCACTATGTTGTTAGGTATGCATTTCACAGGTGATACACAAGATGAGCATGAAGCATAATAGCATGCAAAGGGTGATATGGGAATCTAGTAAGACACATGTAATGTATATATTGTAATTAGGGTTTTTCTAAACGTCTAAATTCCTAGGAGAAGACTGATTAGGATAAAGGAGAAGATAGTATGCCATGGAGTAGAATGAAGGATAGCATGGAATTATAATAGAACCAGACCTATGATACCAATTGATAGTCCCTGGATAAGTCCAATTCTTGGATGCATTTGCATTAACGTGAATCTCGTATAAAAATACTTAAAGCAATGACCCTTGGTTTTGTAAGTTTTAAACCTGTGTAGAGAAGCAAAGCATACAAATTCTTTTAAGCAAAACAAAGATTACACCACAACATTCACACATAATACATAGAGATTTACCCTGGAAACCCTTAAAAGGTTTTCACCTTCCAAGATGTCCTTTGGACTTCTAAATGGCACTTCAATTTATTTTAGGTAACTGACAATATAGCCAAATATTTACAATATTTAAAAATTGACCATAATCCCATAAGATTAGGCATCCAATAAGTTGTGTTCGAGTATAGTCATCCACACACACACACACACACATATCCCGGTGGATTAGCTCAATTGGTTGAGAGCCGTGAGTTGTAAGTAGAAGTCGAGGTCAAATCCTTGGGTGGCTATGCATATATATATAAGGGCCTCACTTGATGTCCCCACTGGGTTAGGCTCTGTAATCAGAGCCGGTAGGGTGAGGCCCCTTCGCGTGACTCCCCTGTGAATTCTTTCGTGGACGTAGCAACTCCTCTCTAGGGTTGTGAACCACAATGAATATATATAAAGTCAATGAACCCGTAAATTAGTTTGTCAAGTGTTGGTATAGTGGTTGAAGGTCTTAGCATAATGAAAATGATATTTTTAAATGTAGAGTTCAATCTATAGTAGTGCATCTCTCTCTCTCTCTCTCTCTTGGAATGAAAAAATGATAGGAGAATAATATTCATTAAAAATATATATATTTGTAGCATAAAACATATTGAAAAATGAAAAAAATATACTAATTTTAATTTTTGCAAAAATATTTTAATAAAACAAATATAAAATTGATTAAATATGAAAATGCTAATTCACAATACATTCTAACATTTAAATAAAAAAAATTCATAATATAATGTAATATTCTTCTTGTTAAGTCATGAACTTGTTTCCTTCAATTTTATATATTTTGATTGTAATTTTTATTTTAAGTTTGCTCATTTGCTTCCTTTAGGAAATTTTTGGTTTTTAAGTGAAACTTTTGATTTTTTGCCTTTAGTTTTTTATTATTTCCATTTCTTTAGGATTTGAAGGGATCCATAGGACTTATATTGATTAAGGATGTCACAAATATATTCAAAGAGCGTAGTTTATGATTTAAATTTAATTTAAAATGGAAAAAATGGTTGAATTAGTGCCAAAATTGAATACAAATTATTCTTGTAGCGCAATCATGAAAAATCAACACAGTGGCGCTACAAGAATATCGTGCCAGCCGAAATCACCGTTTTTTAAACTGAATTTTCGCATGAGTTTCATTTCTAAGTGACTAATCGCATGTTTAAAGGGTGTTGATACGTGTTGTTCCAGTAATCATCATGAAAGCAGGTGTGACTGTGTCGTGGAAGAGATCGTGGTAATCATTAGCTAGAACACGACGTATCATGACAGATAGAGGCATAGACCGAGTTTGATGTGAAGGAAGTTTTTCCATACATGTATTATGAAACTGGAGACTAAGTGGAGCGAGGACGTGTGCCTAAAAGCCGGAAGCTGCAGTTACAGTAGAATTTTTGGGTTTTCATAGTTACAGAGAAATTAGGGCTTGCTCGTCCTGCCAGCTGGTAACAAATTGGAGACCCGAAGACACTTGTACAGTTAAATTGAACAATCAGATACCTTAAAGATTGATTTTAAACGTCTACAGTAAGACATGAATAAGGTATTCTGCGTTAAACTGATAGTGGCTGCTAAATTGGGGTTTTCCCAGTAAAACTTGTTTTGTTAAAATTCAGTAAGGAAAACATAAATGTAGGCTTTAAACAAAACTCCTGTCGAAAAGATATCAATTTAAGAGTTTTGGAGACGCCGTGACAAGTGGAAAGTTGAAAGTTAGCAGTACATTGAACCACTACTTTTTTCAAAATCTGAAAGCAGCTGTTAGGTCATTGATAGAACTCTAAAAGTACACAGAATTCAGCTATTGAAAGCAGATGGGTAAAAGTGGCAAAACAAATAGGACTGAGCCCACTGAGCTGAAATGGATTGACCAATTTCTAGATTGTGCAAAGCTTTTTCAAAATGCTGGTTGGTTGGATTTCTTCAAGAAAATCGATGGCTATAACACTGAGGTCTCTTATAAATTTGCCCAAAGCTATAATCAGGACATGATAGTATTTGATACTCTAAAGTTTAAATTGACTGTGGAGTTAGTTGCTGAAGCTACAGGAGTCAGAAATGAAGGTGAAATGTGGTTCAATAAATTGCCTTTCACTTTTAATGCCCAAAGGTACCTTTTACCTGGTATTACTCCAGAATGGCGCAAAGGGGTATTAATCCAGGATGGCAGAGATGAGTGGGTGGAGCCCATTAAAGTCCTACAAAGCTATATCACCTGTGAAGGTAGATATGCCTATGTCTTCAAATACCATTTTAGATTTTTACAACATTTGGTTGGTGAATCCAAAATGAACCTTCCTTTCTTCTTGTTCAAAAGTCTGCAAAAGATGTCAAGTAGAGTTAAGGGACATCATGATCATACTACACAATCCATCTTCCATCATGGTTTGATCAAGCTCATTATCAGTATTGTTCTACAACGAGAAGGGAAGACATGGGATTATTTTTTGTTTTGGTTTGGTTTTCAAATTAAGCAAGAAGAGCAGCAAACCAAAAAACATGTAGACAAAGGGCAAACTCTAGTTAGGAAACTAGGTTGGAAGATCAAGTCGGAAGACAAGAAAGAGGTTAAACTTGAAGAAGCACCAAAGTCCTTGAAGGATGACAATGAACCTCAAAAGGTTGCAGCTGACAGCAAAGGTAAATATTCACTATTTTCACAAAAGGAAGATCAGTCTGAGCAACACATGGCACCAGCAGAAACTTTCAGTGAAGAGAAAATTGTTGCCACAGAAAAGGTTGCTATAGAGAAAGAAAACATTCAGGTCCAGCAAATGAGCCCCATCACTATCTTATCTGAGGATGAGGGATATCTATTAAAGGAAGATGAATTCACTGTCAAAACTGAAGCTAGGGTTGACACATACACAGAAAGTTACAATCAAGAGGATAAAACAAAGAGATCAAAGAAAAAGAAAACCAAAATCAAAGCTATAGAGTTAGCCACAGTTAGACATCAAGGAAAAACTTTGAAGATGGTGAAAGAACTTGCTTCAGAATGGAGACCAAAAACCAGATCTAAAAACAAGTTAAGGCTGAGTATGAAAAAGCTGCTAAACCCTAGATTGAATATAAAAGAGGTAAGTGTACTTGATGATGATTCTTCAGATGAAAACCAAAGATTGAGAAAGAAGCAGTTCTAAACAGTCCAATTTCTCATCATACAAAGGGGAAAAAGTCATTGAGGTTAGCAGAAGACTCCAGCCTCACCCAAACTAAACTATCAGCTATGTTTCTGGAATTAAGAGATGAAATGATAGAAGAACAACAGAAAAAGGAAATTGAAGTTTCTTATTCCGAAAATCAGCACTTGATAGATGAAACTACACCTATTGAAGCAACGAGTCAGGAAAACCCTATTGTTCATGGTGTGTCTTCAGGGCTGTTACAGGAAGATGAAGATATTTTCAGAAGGCTAAATATCCCATGGTCGCCCAGTGAGATGCAAAATACCACAACAGGGAAGACTTTTGACTCAGACATGGAGAACCTGCAAAGAACCATCAAACAATACAGGCATCAAATGGATTGCATGCAGGAGACTAATGATGCTCTGATCCTAGAAAATAGAAGGCTCAGGGAAGATTTACAGGAAGTGAATGAGAATTATCAAGAGTTAATAACAGTTTCTAAGGAAGCCCTGAAGAGAAAGAGAAGCACAGATGTGCATTATGCAGAGTTGAAGCAGACTGTCAGAGACTTGCAGCAAGAGAATGAAAAACTTACAAGAAAGTTATCAGATACAGAATCTGAACAGAAGAGAGCCAGGAAGAAGGCCCAAACCTTGGATGGAATAGCCTTACTAGTTGAAGCTGCCAAAGACCTTTGAGTTGGTAGTTAGTCAATTACTTGTAGATCTTTTAAGAAATACTTTAGTTAGTTAGTTTTTAGTTATGTTTTTAAAGAAACACTTTATTTTGTAAATATAATTTTACTTTATCCCATCGATGAGTTGGTTGAGGGCAGTTAGGGTTTAGACCCTAACTAATTTTGTAAAAAATAGTATTTAGATAGAGGGGAAAGACAGAAAGAGGGTTCAATTTTCGGGAGGACTTCAGGAGGCCTGCTAGACTTATTGATGAGCTAAGTACAGAACTCTTATATGTATTTGTTGAAAAAATTATGAAATATATGATCCTTTTCACCCTTCAGTTTGTGTGTTGGCTTCATTGTTTAACTTGTTTAGTTGCTTAACTGATAAATTCATTGCTAGTCTATGTATGTATGCTGGTAATGCTTATCTTTTATGAATGAACTTCAATATTATGCTCTGTTGGATTCTGGTGAATATATTATGCATCTTTGTCTTCCTTTGCTTATGATTTAGTTCCTATTTTGCTCATGAGTGTATTCCCTGTTTGTTCCCAAACTTTATAACCAGAAAACCCATCAAAAACCTTAAAACTTACTTTTACTTGATTGTATTTTTTGAGATTGTGTTGGCTTGTTTCTTTGTGGCCTGGAAACAATTTCTGGCACAAACACTTCCAAAATACACTCTAACGTTTAAATAAAAAAATCCATAATATCATATTTTTCCAAAATACACTCTAACGTTTAAATAAAAAAAATCCATAATATAATGTAATATACAAAATAATATTCTTCCAAATATTTTTTAGCACGTTGTCCTCCAATCTTTAAATAATTTTTCAAATTTCACTCGTTTGCCTTCATCTTCCCAAATTATGCTTGAACGCCAATCTTCATTCCCCATAATTTCCCTTAAGTTTGATAATTTGTCCATTTCCATTTCTATCTTTAACAATGGAGAACCCACTATCGTCAAAGCTTGAAGTTTGAGCATTGTTCCTCCATTCGATGCATTATATGATCCTGTTATGCTCTCTAACTTCTCTAAGCCATACATAAACAACCTCTTTAGCATTGGAAAACTGTCTCGTGCACTGTCACTCCCAATCTCCAAAACAGGGAGCTCCCTCAATTGACGACAACACGACAATTCTAATGTATCCAAATTTTGAAACTTACAAATGTAATTGGGAAAACTTACCCCCCAATAACGAATTAGACATAAGCTTTGCAACTTGTTCATATTTTGGAGAGGGAAAATATCGACCATCAATGCATCTGCATCAGGATCATCCACCGCAACATTGCTAGTTGCCTCTGCATCATCTATCCTTGCATTTTCCCATGCTCATATACCAATCTTACTGTTACTTTTCTCATCTCCAAGCACGTACAATCACAATTACTCATTGTCAATGCTTTTACTGCTATACTCACTTCCATCAGATTTCTCAGATGGTTGTGCTATACCGATTTCTCAGATGGTTGTGATATACTAATTGCACAACCACACCCCTTCAACGGCAAACACAATTTGGTCAATGAATTGAGTCCAAAGATATCACGTGGAATCACAATTGATCTATCTTCAGCGCGACGTATATCAAAATTGAGATGCTTCAACATGACATCAACCTACAAATCCAATAACCCACCCTCGCAAATCAATAACCCCGCCAACTTCTTGGATCCTAGAAACCACTTCAGTTCCCTTGCCCTCCATGCCCAGGGCTCCAATAATAGCACTGCAAAATTAGTCTCTTGAATAAAATGTCCCGAAAATCTTCCCTGCACAAAATCCAAAACATTTTGGGTATATTCCCAAATATCAAATATAATCATAATAGAAACTTCTTGTTTTTGTCCTTCCCCTTATTTATCACCTAACTCGTGCACATCTCTTTGAGGCTCCTCCACTACCCGCATTACTCCACCCTAAGTATTTGTAGGCTTCATTGTTATGACATCATGATATCAAATTTGCTTCCTTGTCCAAGGCTCCTATTGAATTAGTTGAATGATACTAGTTTCCAGGTTGAAAACCTCACCCTCTAGGTCTTAAGTAATACACTACAAAGGGTTAAAAAAGTCTTCATATCCTATTGCACAATTATTAACTTAGGTGACACTCATATCAAGATTGAGGACAACAAACCATAACTCAATTATTACCACCATACCAACCAAACAAGAAAAAGTTATGAATGCATATCATGCCTTTATATATTTATATGCATAAAATACAATATCTCATATCGCCAACCTACTAATTAAGTGATTAATAATCCCATTTCAATATTTAATTCATTAACATAAACATACTAATGTGCGTGCATCATGTATGTTGACATCGCTAACATACACATACCTCATGTTTGTACTAATGACAGTAAGAAATCAATGTTTCCAATTCATAGTTCCTTTGTGTCCATTATCATGTATTCAAGAGGGTCATTAGAGGAATCATTGTCATAAAAAGTTAACTAAAAGAAGTCACATTAATTTGGCAACCTTGTTATATAGATAATCACACTACAATTATCATAAATGAACCAAACAAGTATACTTAAGGAAGAAAATAAATCTAATAACAATGCCCTATAATAAAGGATGACACAACCTAGATGTTGGTGACAAAGATGGTAGGGACACCTAGGCACTGGTTCCTGTGACACCTGGGCATGAGAGATGGCCCCGTGGCAATGCTGCGAGCGAGATTATAATAGAAGCGACGCCTAGAATACAGGCTCATTAAGCCTAATGCCGATGATGTCTTCTTGTCCAGGTTGGATTTGGTCTCCGTGCACCACCCCCATGTCTCTCCTGTGTGCGGCATAAGGTTCGCAGTGGATCGGTACTCCAGAATGTATAAGGGATTAATCTCTTGGCCCTGGAGTGGTATTGCGATGATAAACTCTCTGTGTTGGGCAGTGACTTGGGATTCTCCCGCTTCTACTATCCACTGGCTATTGCGGCTCACAACTGATATTTGCCAACTCGCTCCTCATGTTCACCTAGTCTTCTGGTCTGCTTCAATGGGTCGCCCAAAAGGAACGCGTGGGAAAAACAAGAAAAACAACGAGCCGTGAGATGCAGGGCATACAAAGAAGGCTTATGGAGCGGAGATCTCTATACCGGTTCGCATGCTCATCGACAATTGGGAAGCAAGGTTGATGGTCAATTGTCTCTCCACTGGTCGCCAACAACCGCAAATTGATCCATATTGGTTGGTGAAGAACATGCTGGGGGAGCTGATGGAGGACATGATCACCAATTGGGCCACCTCCAGGCATGCTACACAGACCCTGAAGGCCACCCTGCCTAACATGGAAGCTACGCTCGGTAGCCTGGAGAACACCTTTAGCTGGCAATCATATGCCCCCAACAGACACCTCCAACGTGATTTTAGAATGGGTGGCAGCACGCACAGAGTCATCCCCACTGCTGTAGCAGCAAGGGAGTCGGATGGGAACACGGTCAAGTAGAAAGGAAAGGAGTTGGTGAAGATCACCTTCCCAATTCCCACCACTATTGGCCCTATTATCACCAAAAGTGTCCGCAGTGATAATGAGGATAATTCTCCCGCTTGCTGGAAGACCACGCCGCTACCTGTTAAGTTCCCTGCGAAGTACTTGGAGGATGAGGAGTATTATGGCTTCCCAATCCTGGAAGAAACCCCCTCTAATGCAAATGCACCTATAACACCCTGTTAAGGAGGTTTCTGTCACTCCATGTGCTTTCCATCTTTTTTATCTTAATATGCTTTTAGTTTGCTTCATAGTTCACCAAATTACTGGTTAAGAGGATTTTATAGACATAACTTTGCTATTGGTTTACCTTGGTCTCCCTACACAGGGCAGGGTTTTTATAATTTTGATCAGAATCTTTACGATCCTTTTGAGATCCTTGGGTGGTGGCTTAATCCTCTCAGGCCACCACAGACTATATCTACATATGTATCTTTAACTCTTTCCAATTACTAGAATGTTGCAGCTTTACCAAAATAAAGGATGACACAACCCATTTCCTATCAAGATCCCAATTGTATTGGGAATGACCTTTGAACACCTAATCACCACTACAATTTCCATCTTCCATATCTCATTTCCTCCTTTGTTGCAAATGTTAGAGCATCGACTATACCAATCTAACTCGACATACAAACCAATATCTATTTGTCGTTTATTATGCTTTTGTTTTTATTCAATACAGGTGTGAAAGGAACCAATCATTGTAGCTGGGTAAAATTTAGGTTGGATTGGCTTGTCTAGTGAGTAAAGTCTTAGGAATCGAGAAAGTAATGAAACAATGTCGACAACCAAAGCCTTACTTGTAATTGTGGCATGGGGAATATGGCTGTCAAGAAATTCACAAGAAAGGAAATATAATCCCAATGCCCTATAATAAAGGATGACACAACCCATTTCCTATCAATATCCCAACTAGACTAGGAATGACCTTAGAACACCTAATCACCACCACAATTTCCATCTCCCATCACTCATATCCTCCTTTCTTGCAAATGTTATAGCATCAACTATGCCATTCTAACTCGAGATATAACCAATATTTATTTGTCATTTATTATGCTATTGTTTTTATTCAATTTACGTGTGCAAGGAATAGGTCATTATAGCTAGACAAAATTTGGATTGGATTGGTTTGTCCAGTGAGGAAAGTCTTAGGAATTGAGAAAGTAATGGGGCAATGTCGACGCTCAAAGCCTTACTATAATTGTGGCATGGGGATATGGTTGTTGAGAAATTCTAGTATTTTCAAAGGTAGGTTTATACTTATTATTCAACATGCAACTCAAAGCATGAACGTTCTTAGGGGGAGGTGCCAAGAATATTTTCTTTACAATTTATGACCCCCTTAACTCAATTTACATAGCTTTTTCCAAATTTTCTTCTCCAAGGTACAAATATGACATGAATGACTCTAGAACAATGGTGACTGACTGAATTTGATATCAAACCAAAATAACTTAGACACCAACCTAAGGCACCTATGTTATAACACACTTTGGATTTGGAGGTGTGAGTGCCAAAACCATGTTGAACTCTGATCACTAGGATCTAAGTTCAACTAGGTTGTTGGAATATTCAACTATACTAAGAGGGGGGTGAATCAGTATAGGACAGATTTTAACTTTCAAAACTTATTTACCATTCACATTAGCCTTCAATCACATTGAGTAACAGTAAAAAAAAATGTACAATACAAGAGACAGAAGATTTAATGTGGAAACCCAATAAGGGAGAACACCATGGAAATGTGTTCTTTCAATAAAAATGATTACAATGATTTTTAGAAACCCATATGTTGGATACACCAATCTCCAAAGTTTACAAGCAACAACTTGTAGTAGGTACCAACACCCTAGATTATATAGCACCAACTAGAAGGAAGCACCAACTCCCTAGATTCTCCAACAACAAATGGAAGGAAGCACCAACTCCCTGAATTCTCCAACATCAACTGGAAGGAGGCACCAACTCCTTATATTTTTTAGAATCGACTGAAAGGAAGCACCAACTCCCTAGTTTTTACAAGACAATCTTTGCTACAATCGCACTATACTCTATCGCACTTTTCTCTATGCACTCTCCTCTATGCACTCTTCTCTATGAACCCTACTCTACGCAATTTGTTCTATGCACTCTGCTCTACGACACTTTGCACTGTGCAAGTCAATATTCACTATTGTCACACTATGTTCTATAGTAATTTGCACTAAGCAAGATAATCTTCACAACTATCACACTGTTGCACTCTGCACTGCGCAAGATAATCTTCACAGCGATCACACTGTTGCACTCTGCACTGCGTAAGATAATATTCACAACTATCACACTGTCACACTCTACACTATGCAACATAATCTTCAAATCCATCACACTGTCGCAATATACACTACACAAGATAATCTTCACATATGTCACGTTGTCTCAGACTACATTGCGCAAGATAATCTTCACATCCGTCACACTATTACACTCTACATTACGCAAGATAATCTTGACTGTTGCGCATCCATCACTAAACTTACATTCTTCCTTAACCAGAGAAGAACCTGCAATAAAACATCTCTTCTTCTTCACAAGGTGTGCCTCCTCCTCCTTATAAATCCCTCAAAAATGTCTTCAAGAATCCTTCAAAGACATCTTCAAGAATCTACAACATCCTTAATAAAACCCAAGAAATCATCTTCAAGAAACCCACAAAAATCATTTTCTCCTTGGAATTTCTCAGCTTCTCGAAGCTCCATAGTTGCTTGGAAGGATAATCAAATGAGGACATCACTCCACTTATTTATACAAGTCTGAAATCACTTTTTGGGCCGACATAACATTGTACGATATCCTGGTAGGGTTGACCCAACATTATAGTTGGGTTGACTTTACAAATTCTTTCATATCTCCTCATTCCTATGGAATTAGAGGGACTTCCATATACCGTTGGAAATGTCTAAGAACAATATTTCCAACCATTCAATATATAATCCAATTTGAGTTAGAGATATATAGTCAAAATTCCTTCAAATATAGGGTATCCAAATAGGGCATCCAAAAACTATATTTCCAATCATCTCCATGTTGCAATCTCTATTTGTAGTTTCCTTGCCTTTGACATCAATGAAAACAATATTTTCAACAATATCCCCCTTTGTCATTGATGGAAACCTTCAGGCAATTTTGAAATAGAGTTGTAGATATTCCTTGCGCAATTCATGTCTTTGCGCACTTCTTTCTTTGCGTAGTTCTATTTCTGTGACTTATCTACAATTTCTCTCCTAGTGTAATTTATCCCCCTTTGACATCAATGGAAAATGGATTCTCCCACCTATCTTATGCTTATCCTTGTGTCTACACCTCGTTTCCTTTTTATAATTAACCCTTTGCTTGTAGCACCTCATCATTGGTAAGTGATTGCTTCCTTGGACTTATGTTTCACCTTGGGACTGCTCCCCCTGCGATTGTGCACTTGATCTTCAAGATTTGTATCTTTGCTAACTGTCGAAACTCTCCCTTTCTGAAATCCTTTCCTTATATTCTTCTAATAACAAAGGACTGCTCCCCCTTTTACTGTGCTGCCTCTTTTTGCTTGTAATTTGTTTAAAATGACCCCCCCATAGCAGCTTGTCTTTGTCATAGTTGACGGTGTGCTCTTTTCAAAACAAGGATGTTATCAAGGTCTGGTTTGTAGCTAAATGATCTTCATACACAATGAGTCTTTTTATTAAATGCTCTTGAAGTTCTGACATGTGTGTGCCCCTTACGTAGAAACATTGGAATACACAGTCTGTCTTTTTGATGCAACCTTATCAAGTGTCGGGATCTTTGTTTAAAGTTGTTCCAAGACAATACTCAAAACAATCTTCTTTGGAATGTGTTACAAACAATCCTTTACTTCTACTAACAAAACTGTTCTTAATCAGTCTTCAAACAACCCTTAGACTCTTCACGAAATTTGCTCTCAATAAGCCTCATAGCCTACCCAAAATATCTATGTATTCTATCCTCAAATTGTCCTCAAAATAAGTCTTTAAACATTTATGCCAAATGCATCCACATAACGTGTATGAATCTTCATGATAGTGCTACCTCAAGTTGCCAGATAAAATTTCATTTGTTGCTTCTAAAATATTCCTTTCCAAATGTCATGAACAACCCCTACAATTAATATGCTTTAATGCCTCAGGAGTCTTGTCATAATTCCATGAATAACACTATCATGAGTTGCTCTATTTTTCCTTTCAATCAAGAGGAATATTTCTGTTTACAATTCCTTGCAGATCTACTCTTCAACAATCCCAATTTCCTTTAATTGTGCTCTTGTTCCTTTTATCTTAAACTTAAAGATCTTCAATCCTGTTAGGGCATCTTCCACACCATTTATAATATTCAAGAATTTTCTTTTTCTACCCTATCCTCCATATGTTGGAGAAAAGAATATAAAAAGGAGTGTCGAGAGAATCATCTTCCAATTCTTCAGTATGCAAAATAGTCTCTACTTTATTACTATATTTAGGAGAGCTCATGTTTTCATCCATTATACTCCCCAGCTTCAAGATAAGAGGCTTGTTCTGATTTTTTGACATGTGACCTATACATCCATCATCAACATGAAGGACTAGTCCACATACGTCTTGTATTTGTTCTTCTAATTTCTTTCTCCATACTCTTTAGCACTTTTCTTTCTTTTGCTTGGCAATAGCATTCCTTTCTTTGTCTTTAACATGCCAATAGGATTCCTTTCTTTGTCTTTAACATGCCAATAGGATTCATCATTTTATTTTTCTTATTTTCTCCTCCAAACTTTAATGGATTTCCTTTTATGACCGATTATAGCATTTTCTTTCATAAAGGATTGCTCCATCATGCTTCTGCAGTTACATTCCTTGTGTCCAGGGTTATTACATTTGTAACATACAATATTTTGATCCATCAGTAGACCAAATAAATTGTAATTTATGTTACCAATCCCATGATCATTTCCAATTCTACTATTCACATGGTTGTCCTTTGGATGCCCATAATCACTTATATTTATCGTATAATTATTTCTTGCATAGGTTCTACAATGAATTTCTCTATGTCCAAAATTTCTGCAAGAATAACAATAACCAAGAAAGAAATTTTCATACCTGATTTTGTAAGGTTGCTTTGAAGGGCATGATTTCTTAGAGTTGATTTTGTTGTCATTATTCTGCTAGACATCAGATTCTCCTTGTTCATTATCTTCTCTTTTGCCATGATTTTTGAAATCATCAGTATAATTCTTGGGATTTTTGTTCACTTGATCTGTAGAGCTTGAGTCATAGCCAATACTAGTTTTATTAGATGGAGATATTTGACAGCTGAGAATCTCATCTAAAATTGTAGTACTCTTTTCAAACTTCATGCTCTTGTTCAAATTGATAGTTGATTTTTCAATCTATTTTCTCAAGAAAACAATTTCACCTTCTTTTTTAGTACAAATTTCTTCCTTTTCTTCTAGTTGATTCTTCAATGTGTCTGCAGTCTTCTCAGCCTCTTCCACTTGTGCTTTTAGACTAATAATAATCCTTTCAATTTCTTCTTTTGAAAACCGATCTTCCTTTTGATACTTTTGCAGTTGTTCCCTTAGTGACTGGTTTTCTTTCTAAGCTTTTCTTAGTTCACTTAGAGCACTAATAAGCTCTCCTTCAATATATACTTTTCTTCCATTTCCGAACTCACTTTATTTTCACAATTGTTAGTGACATCATCCAAGGTTATGAGGAAGACTTCATCTCTATCACTTACATCGCTTTCATTGGATGTACGGTTTTGTTCTTTCCAATGATCTTTTTCAACATAACTTTCTTCATTTGCATATAGACATTTTGAAGCATAATGACTGATTCGATCACAATTATAACATTTGAAAGGTACCTTAACTTTACTTGTGCCAGCTTTTTCTACACAGTTTGCTTTTTCTTCGTCTAGTTCTTCAACAACACTTGGATTTGTCTTGATCTGATTGCCATTTAAAGATTCAAAGGTTGCTTCATTTCTACATGTCTCTTCATGTTGGTCAGCGTGATTGGATATTATGGTCTCAAGAAGAGATTCCTTTATGTAGAGATATTGTAGCTCGTCCCAAATATCTTTAGCTGATGTACACTGTCCCATTTTGTTCTTCTCAGAATTTGATAAGCCACTCAAAATTGTATTCATTGCTTTTGCATTGTCCTCATCAATATTTTTCCAATATACATCTGATGGTGGAGTCTTTGGAAGTGTATAACCATCCTCAATTGTCTGCTAAATGTCAAGTCTAAGTGACTGCAAATTAACTTCCATTCTTATGCTCCATAAGGCATGATTTGTCCCATTGAACAAAGGGCCTCTATCCTTGCTGAAACCAAATTCCTCACAAGCCATATGTGCTTGATATATTCCTTCTAGTGGTTAAGATATTTTGAAGGAACCCGCTCTGATACCAATTGTTGGAATATTCAATTATACTAAGAGTGGGCTTGAATTAGTGTAGTACAGATTTTAAATTTTGAAACTTATTTACCATTCACAATAGCCTTCAATCTCATTGAGAAACAATAAACAAAAAATGCACAATACAAGAGACACAAGATTTATTGTGGAAACCCAATAAGGGAGAAACCCACTTAAAGATGTTCTTTTAGAAAACAATTGTTACAATGATTTGCAGGCACCCATCTGTAGGAGACACCGGTCTTCCAATTTTACAAGCACCAACCCCCTAGATTCTATAGCATCAACTAGAAGTAAGCACCAACTCCCTAGATTCTCCAACACCAACTAGAAGGAAGCACCAACTCCCTGAATTCTCCAAAACCAACTAGAAGGACGTACGAACTCCCTAGAATTTTCAGCACCAACTGAAAGGAAGTACCAACTCCCTAATTTCTACAAGACACTCTTTACTATAGTCGCACTTTGCTCTGTCGCACTCTTACATGTGCACTCTTCTTCGTGGACTCTGCTCTGCACACTCCACTATGCCACACTTTGCATTGTGCAAGACAATCTTCATTATTGTCACACTCTACTTTGTCGTACTCTGAATTGCATAAGATAATCTTCACAACTGTCACACTGTCGTACTTTGCGCTGCAGAAGAAAATATTCACAATGGTTGCACTTTACATTGCATAAGATAATCTTCACATTTGTCACACCATCACATTCTACACCGTGCAATATAATATTCACATATGTCACGTTGTCGCACTCTACACTACGCAAGATAATATCAATTGTTGCGCATCCATCACATAACCTACTTTCTTCCTTAACCAGCGAAGAACTTGCAAGAAAACATCTCTTCCTCTTCGCAAGGTGCTCCTCCTCCTCCTTATAAAGCCTTCAAAAACATCTTCAAGAATCCTTCAAGAAGATCTTCAAGAATCTAGAACATCCTTAATAGAAGCCAAGAAATCATCTTCAGGAACCCCATAAAATTCATCTTCTCCTTGGAATTGTGCACCTTTCCAAGGTTCCATAGTTGCTTGGATGCATAATCAAATGAGGAGAGTATCCCAATTATTTATACAGGTCTTAAATAACTTTTTGGCCGACATAACATTGTACAATATCCTGGCAGGGCCAACCTAACATTATGGTTGAGTTGACTTTATAAATTCTTTCATATATGCTCATTCGTATGGAGTTAGAGGGACTTCCATATACAGTGGGAAAGGTCTTGGTACAAGCTTTCCAACCATGTAATCTATACTCCAATTTGAGTTAGTTATATATGGTAAAATTTCCTTCAAAGATAGGGTATCCAAACTGGGCATCCAAAAACAATATCTCCAATAATATTCATGTTGCAATATTTATTTGTAGTTTCCTTGCCTTTGACATCAATGACAACATTATTTTCAACATAGCTAAAAACAACACTCCAAAGGTGTTGTAACATGAGTGACTCATTCAGTATAGCCATTTTACACATGTAAAGGATGTCAAATTTAACAAACAACCTCTCTTTGACATGACAAAGGAGTTGCAAAGTACAACAATTGGGCATAATATTGCTTGATCGGATGGGGGACTAGAAGGTCCCTAGATAACTGATGATGTCTTCTTCCAAGTGAGCACCTTGTGCAAAATGGGTGGTAACAACTAACTCCTACTTGGGAACGTGTGCTTGGTCTTAGGAAAGTGGATGAGAATCCATAATCTCCAATATATAACCTGTAAAAACATTTCAATCTTGAGTAGCACATGTTCACATAAAATCGATTCAAAATGAAACACCATCTGCATTATTAAAAAATGAAACTAACTAACAAAATTCCTAAGTACTAAAATGAAATAACTGAAAAGGAATGATGTGCAGAAAATAAATGCTCATTCTAAGGAGCTTATTTATCCTACTCTAAGCACGAGATAAAGGAATTTTTTTTTGAAATCATAAATCCAATGTAGCCACCTTAACATTTTATCAATGTTAAAGATTTTCCCCTTTTGTTTGGTTACCATACAAAACAAAGACACATTTATTATTGAATGCCAACCTGGAAGGGCTGAATGAGAGATGATAATCATGCATAATATCATCAACTTCTTGACTAGAATGATTAGTCTCCCCACAAGCTTCTTCTATCCAACTTTGGATAGGACTTACAAACACATATGTATTATGAGGCAACCCAACAAACCCATCACACTCATTCAAAAGGATACGGATTCTTGGCCTAAATATTTATGTAATAAGGCTGATCTAAATCATGAGAAACTTTTGCATGTGAAGATGAGGGTTCAGACTCACCCTCCATGAATTGCATCAATTCTGTCTTTTCAATAAACTATTGCCCCATGTTTGTATCACTAGTACTTGTGTGTGCTTGAGAATGATATTATGAATAGTTTGAATGTTCCTCCTCTATACCGCAATACCCAAAGGTCTCAAAATAAACACTCCCTTCTTTGGATATATAAAAAATTAGATTTTCCAAGTGTGTCCAATAATCACCATCGAAATCCTTGTTAAAGATGGTGGAGTGTTCATCGGTAGTGTCATACCTTTGGCTGCACCTATCCTCTTCATGCTCACAATTACCATCCTTAGAAGGCTTGGCTTAAAAAATATTACAAGGGGATACACTTACTGAACCTTCATAACCTTGAGGAGAATAAGGAGGAGTGTCAACATGCACATCACAATCCTCATCATGAATTTCTTCATGAGCTTCTGCAATGGAATTTTTCTATTCCATAGCATCCTCAGTGATCTTTTCACTCTTTCTTTCTTCTTCTGAATCCATATGTGCTCCATTTCTTTTATGAATGCAACTAAGGAAATATTTAATCACCTCCTCAATATCGTAATTGTCATCTTCAAGAGACCAATCATGGAGAAATTTCTTGAAGAAATATTTGATGGAAGAGATTTATTTAAAACCAAAGTCCATAATCCAATCTTGAGCATCATCGTCAATAGTACAAAAGAGTACCCTCATCGAATCATCTTCATGAAATACATTGAAATCAATCACAACTTTGATGAAATATGTAATGTGATCGTTAGGTGGATCATTATACCCACGATATACATGATTGAAATCAAACACTATAAATGCATCAAAGCCTTCATTTGGGGATCCAGTTGGGATGCCTCTAAAGTCGATATGAGGAAACACATTTCTAGGGACTCAAAATCATTGTATTGGGGAGCCATCCGAAAATGAGGTTATAATAATGCACTATACCTCATTCCCAACCATCCCACTGGATTTGTTGAACAATGAGATTCAAATATTTTCAAGGTGTCGCATGTGCTCATCTCTACACACAACATATCTTCAAAAATTTGCGAGAAGTAGGGTTTTATCCCTTCAATGGAGTTTCCATGTGAGAAGAAAAATATGCAATAATAATCAGTCACAAAGTTTTTTTTTCTTTTGTAAATTACTTGTTAGAAAAATGAAAAAAGTTAGTGGAGTCACCATATGAAAAAGTTAGAGATCTAATCTAAAGATTCATCAAACAAAGTAAAAACAAGAAAAAAAGAAGGTCGTTAATCTTGGGCGATAAAAAAGTTTTATCCCTGACAAGGACGCCAAAAATGTTTATGCCTAGATCCACACACGAATGTGAGAAAAATCTCAACCCACTGAGAGCGGCTTTGGGGGAAAGTCAATGAGTCAAGTTCCAACTATCACCACAACACTTGACTACTTTTGTTTAGGGTGCCAAAGGTTAGAAGGATGTGTTTTGAATTTCTCTGGTAGGGAATAAGTGAATACAAAGGCTCACATTGGGTTTAATGGAAGAATAATGCAACCCCCAATTCCTTTGGTGGTTGGGGTCTCAAGAATATTCATCTCTTTGGGCCATCTCTAGCTATGAATTCTATATGGAATGCCATTACCAAGGACAACCTTTGGCGCATAATCCTTATTAGAAAAATAATTTCCTCATGTTCACTTATGGATTGGATTCATAAGAACAAGGTCACACTGAAAGTTTCCAATCAATGGAAAGCCCTGACCTTTGATTTCTTTGTTATTGTCCCCTATGATATTATCTGGGGATATAATAAAGTTGGGGGATTGTACTCTACAAGACTCCATTACAAAGATCTTTATACTTCTAAAAGTGATCATAATTGTTGGTGGTGGAAATTCCTTTGGTAGGTTCAAGATCCCCTAAAGTCCCAATTTCATATGTGGTTAGCTACATGATATCAAATTTTAACTTGGGACCATTTACATAGGAAAGGAAAGATTGGGCGAAGATTTGTATGTTATGTAACGCAGGCGAGGAATTGAATTTTCACCTCTTTCTCTTGTGTTCCTATTCCACACGAGTTTGGAGAGAAATTGATTTGTTTTTGGGTTTCTCGAGGAGGATGTGGCAAGATGGGAATCTTGTGGAATATTTTATAATCTTGTTTACAAGGGATGAACTAAGAAAATACATGGTCATTCCATTGTTGGTCACATTGAAGATTTCGATTGTGTCGAACTCCTTCCCGTTCGAAGAAAAGTTTCATCCTACCTTCCAAAAAACATCGTAGGTAATGAGTCTACTTCCCTTGTATAAGGATGAGACACTCTACAAGGTTCCCCAAATTCTGATTAGTCTAAATGTGGATTGATCCATCCCATGGGGGTTCTTCAATGGTGCATGCTAGGGTATGCCTATGAAGGTGGGTTTGGGATTCATTCTTTTTTGAACTAGGGTAATCAACAACTGGAGACTAGGCTAGTACTCGTGTGACACGGGGTCCAGGGATCCAATCTCGCTACCACTATACCCCTAAGTGCCCCACAACTGCCCTTAAGCATGGGACACGGGTAAGCTCGGGTGTGATTTGAACTCGTGACCTTTGTTTACAACATGTGAATTCATATCAAGCGAATCGCCAATGAGCCACACCCGTGTGGGCGGGTTTGGGATTCATTCTTTATCTAAGTGATTTACATTATTTTTCACTTTCAAGGAAATTTGGGCTGAGGGACAAATAATAAAGGTTAATTTATGAATCTGTTATATTTATTCAAAGTGTATTTGGACAAGGATTTGAGGTCTCTACATGTATTTGGTGATTATAGTATTGTTTTCAAGTGGATGAATAACCAAATTCAAGTACAAAACATTAATCTTCAATCAGTGGCTCGCCAGATGAAATGTATCGCATGTCAATTTCATGGTATCATGTTTGAGCATAACATGGATGTAGATAATCTTTCCAAATATGGATTAAAACTACACGAGGGAAAAAATAAATCAATTGAATTTGAATAAGGACAAGCAATTGTAGCCTGGAATTATTCCGTTGATACTTTTTTATTGAGGATATAGTTGTTTAGTTTGATGTTGTTTATCTAGTCACAAGTTTTATTATTGCAAAATCACAAGGACTACATGAATATTTTAAGAATTTATTTTACAATTTTGGAAGATTTTATTTGGAAATACTCTATTGTTACTCATTGAGGAAACTCTTGAGCACATTTGGCCACCGATTGTATATTCTTTCAAGAATCTCAATATGGCTGATATGTAACACCCTAGTTGGGGCTAAGAACATTAACCAGAGACAAAAACAAAGAAATAGATTAAAAAGTTGATTAACTAAATAAGATGAGTTAATTAAGGAAAAATATAAAGGTGCATGGATGCCAAGTTGCAACATCCATGCAAAAATAGAAAAAAATGTAAAATTGAAATTAATCCTTATAAGGGGGAAGGAGAGGCCATTTTGAGGGGTTTTGTCCTTCTGGTTGATTTTGGGTTTTGATTGCTTGTGATTTTATGTCTATGTGAGGTTCCATGGCGTTTTGGTGTGTAGAGTGAAGAGAAGGGATGTGATTAGGCTGACATTGGGTTATTTGTTGGGGGATTGGGGGCCTTCAGTTCCTGGGACTGGGGGGGTTAGGTTGGGTGGAGACTTGTCCCCCTAAATCATGTTGTTGTTGATAACTACTCCACCTAATTTTATAATTTTAAATGCAATAAAGTAAAGGATCACTGAAATATAGAAAAGCGCAACATAAGCAATAGTACACAACAATTTATCCTGGTAAACCCTAGTGGGGAAGAAAACCCAGCAAAAATTCTTCAGTATAAATTCGTTAGAAAGTACAATGTCAATCTCATACAATCACCCAAGAATAAGATGTATTCAGAGCAACTACTCTTCTCTCCTAGGTGACTCGACTTTCTCTCTCTCTCATGCGAACTTGAGTGAGTGAGTGACATGACAAAATGAGGAGGGCAAATCTCCTATTTATACTAATCACAAAACTGACCTTTTTCCCTAATAGGCTGACTTGTCTAGAATACACTAAAATATTATTTTCATGCTTTTTCTGGATTCTTCTAGGGCGACACAACTAGTAGGGTTTACATTGTCTTTCAAGGACTCTCACAACATAAATGGTTCCCAAAGGAAGTAAAATACAAATAATACAAGTAAGATATTTCGAAGTTACATTCTTCAACACTCCCTCTTAACAAGGAAGGTATTCTTTTGGCACTGTCATCATCATCATCCTACTGCTGCAACTCTATACTCTGACCATTGACTTTTGACATCTCTCGAATCTATACATCACTAGAATTTTTGAACGAGCAAGTCGTATGGTGGGTCCAGCCCAGGAGCGCACATTATGTCGCAATAGCGACCACGTGCGTTACCTCACCATGTGTCCAGATCATCTCATGAGTGTAGCCTAGGAGACTCAATTATGTCACCGAAGTGACTACCCACTAGCATGTCACATCTCATCATGTGGAGAACAACTCAAGACCGTCATTACGTCACCTAGTGACCATCTATGTCTTCGCACATCTCGACAAACACAATACTCGTGAATGCAGCCTAGGAGACTCAATTACGCCATTGAAGTGACTACCTGCTACCACGTCACATCACATGTGGAGAATATTCGATTACCATCATTACGTCACCCAGTGACCACCCGCGTCTTCGCACATGTTGTGTTGACCAACATAGAACAACAGTCAAGAGACTCAATTACGTCACCAATGTGACTACCCACTACATCCTCGTGAGTGTAGTCGTGAGCGCACATTACATCACTGTAATATCCCGATTTTGACCCCATTGCATTAAAAAGGTAAATGATGTAAATATGCTAGTGTGAATTCCTAGTGCAGATCCTAAGGCCAAGGCTCGACTAGTGAATGGATAGGCATGTATGATGTTATTTGGACTGTTTGGTTGGATTTTATGCCGATTTAGAGTATATGTAAATATTATGTGCATAAATAATAAAATGGTCCAACAATGGCTGTGTAAAGAGCACCAAAGGGGCTATGATTCCACCATAGGGGAAGAGGAAGGGGGCCTATGGGAAACCAAATCCTATGCTGCCAGGTGTCAACCTTAGAACTCACCCAAAATTCCGTCATGTGATGGGAATAAGCCAATTATATCCTTTTTTGACCATTTTCCAATCATTAATTGCACATGTGAGGTTGGTGGGAAAAGTCACTTCTTGTAGTTATCGAAGCATGGGGGTTGTGACAGTTATGTCAGCTGTCAGCAGTCCTATTTCTTCTATGGTCGGAATCCATGTTAGCTGTATTTTCACCCTTGCCCCATATCCTTAGAGTCAACACTCTTTTGATCATTATTCCATTCTCATTTCTCTCATGCAAGTTGCTACTCCACGTAGAGTTATTCCATTGTTGTTGATGTCCATTTACTAGACTGTGTATTAAACCTAGGAATTCGAATTAGAAGACCGAGAGCAGAATGGATTGTGGGTTGAGAAATAGAAGCGTGTAGGTGCTTCCTTCGCCCTAATGGACTCATAGCCCAGCTTGGGGGTGGCCTCATAGCATAAAGAGTATATGCTGGATGGAGTGCCTATGGTTGGGTGGAAAAGCGCTCTTAGACAACCAGTTGCTTGGATCCGTGTTGAATAAAGATAAGTACTCTCATGTATTTGAATCTGAACTGTTTTATTTGATGCATGTAATGTTTATGCTTGCATTTGCTTGTCATACGTGTGGGGACAGATTTTAAATTCCACTGTGCATGTTTTTTTATGTCATGCACACATTCTATTTGTTGAAAAATCGTATTATACATTTGGGGCAAATTATTAGAGCCTTGGTTTGGCCAAATTCCCCTCCCGATGATCGGATTGGGTGAGGGGGACGTTACAATCACCGAAGTGACTGCCCACTACAACATCACCTCAAGTGGAGACTTTCCTAGGACCACACATTATGTCACCGAAGTGACGACCTGCGTCTTCCACATGTTATGTTGCTCATCACTCCCTCTTTCGAGGAACCTTGATCTGGACAACTCCAAGCTTGTCCCTGAAGTACTCAAATTTCACTATCGACAAAGGGTTGGTCAACACATCGACTATCTGCTCCTCTGTCCCTACGTATTGGAGCCTCACTGCTCCTCTCTGCACCATATCCTTGATATAGTGATATATGATCTTGATGTGCTTTGAATTTCATGAAACACCGGGTTCTCAGACAACTTCACACAACTATGGTTGTCACATAAAATACAAGTCACCTCTAACTTGAGATTGAACAATCATGCAAGTAACTTCCGAATCCACACTGCCTCACAGCTAGCCGAACAAGATACCATGTACTCTGCTTCGGCCGTGCTGAGTGCCACACTTTCCTACTTCCTACTAAACCAGGAGATCATACCCAATCCCAAATTGAAGCAACACCTTGATGTGCTCTTCCTATCTGTGACACTACCAACCAATCCGCATCAACATAACTCCGCAGGTTAATCTTCTGAACTAACGCATATATGTGGCCAGAATCAATCGTACCCCTTAGGTACCTCAACACATTCATTGCCGCAATCAGGTGAACACATATCGACTCTACCATGTACTAAATCGATGTGTTCACCACAAAGCATATATCCAACCTCATGTTTGTTAAGTACATCAAGGAACCAATAATTTGTTTGTATACAGTGGAATCCACTATCTCTGAAGAAGTATCACACAACAAATTTATATTCGATGCCATTGGTGTGGTCATGGCCTTGCAATCCATCATCTCGAATCTCTCTAGGATCTCTACTACATATTTTCCTTGGCTAAGGAAAAGTTCTTTTGGATTCTGCCACACCTCAAGAATTAAGAAGTAGTGCTTCATACCCAGTCCTTTCATCTCAAATCATTCTTCATGATCGACTGATACTATTCAATCATAGCATCCTTCCATACTTTCTTTTTGGTTGCTTCTTCATAATTGGAAGGATCTGCATCAATTATATCACATAGAAAGGCTACATAGTTGGAAATATGGTCAAGGTCTCTTACTTTCTATGGAAGTCCTGTCTGGAGCACCATACTTCTCTGCATGTTAAATAGCCTCTAATGCCCAAGTTGGTCTTCTCTTATGAGTGTTGACCTCTCAAGGTGGATCTACATGTCTCTGTGGTTCTGTCATATCATGGTCTTCAAGTTCTTTTGGAATAATCTCTTCCATAATTGTTTCTCTAACTCTGGTAGCTTCAGGTTCTTCTTCATGTGCTTCATCGAAGTGAATCTTCCTTGATCTGTTGAAATATGGTATATAAATTTTGTAAGCCTTTGATGAGTCATTGTATCCGACGAAGATGGCCTTCTTTCCTGAAGGATCCAACTTAGATCTTTTATCCTTTGGAACATGTATGTATAGAGGACAACCACATATTCTAAGGTGGTTGACTTTTGGTTTCTCTCCTGAGAAGATTTCTTCAGGTGTCTTGTTCTCAAGTACATGATGTGGGGTTCTGTTCTGCACATAAACTGTTGTTCTTGCTACTTTATCCCATAAGTGCATCGGAAGATCCTGATCATGGATTATGGACTTCATTGCTTCCATTATCGTCTTGTTCTTTCTTTCTGCAACACCATTTTGTTGTGGATTGTAGGGAGTTCTCATCTCCCTCTTAATCCCTGATTCTTTAGATAATATTTTGAAATTTTCTGAAGTAAAATCACCACCATTATCTAATCTTAAAGTCTTTATTTTCTTTTCAGTATGGTTTTATAAAAGGGCTTTGAATTCTTTGAATTTGCTAACTACTTCAACCATGTTAGAAGTTTAAATGCAATAAAGTAAAGGATCACTAAAAGATAGACACGCACAACATAAACAATAGTACACGACAATTTATCCTGGGAAACCCTCTTGGGGTAGAAAACCCAGCAAAACTTATCTCGTACAATAACCCAAGAATAAGATGTCTTCAAAGAAGCTACTCTTCTCTCCCAAGTGACTTGACTTTCTCTCTCTCTCATGCGAACTTGAGTGAGTGAGTGACATGACCAAATGAGGAGGGCGACCCTCCTATTTATACTAATTACAAAAATGACGTTTTTCCCTAACAGGGCCAACTTGTCTAGGATACAATAAAATATTATTTTCATGCTTTTTTTTTTTGTTCTGGATTCTTCTAGGCCAACACAACTAGCAGGGTTTACATTGATTCTTTCAAGGACTCTTACAACATAAATGATTCCTGAAGGAAGTACAATACAAATAATAAAAATAAGAATATCTTCTGAAGTTACATTCTTCAGCACCTAATGCCGAGGGATGAAGTTGGAGCTTCTTGTTCAAGTCAAGGTTAGGGACTTCTTCTAGGTAAGTATGTTTTTTCCTAAATTTAAATAAATTTTAATAGTTGTAATATTTCATCCCTTGATTAATTGGCTAATTGTATTAAATCTGAATTACATTTACTGTTACAGAATATATTGTTTTCATTTACATTTATAGTTATGAATTAGTTTAAACAATATTTATTATCTTGAATAAATACCAATGAATATTATATTTATTATCATTTTAAAACTTGATAGATAATTAGGGGTCTTACATTTGGTATCAGAGACCTTTGGGCCAAACAATGTTTGTTTACTTTAATGGCAATGCTCTCGCTTGTTCTTAGGTTTATGGCAAGGTATACTTGGGAAAATGACCTTTTTCCCCTAATTTGCACAACCCTTACTTAGGACTAATTGAAAGACAAATCATTCCACTAGGATGTTGTTTGAATATAGAGATGTAGCCTAGAACAATTCTTACCACTCGAAAAATCCTAACTCTGGAAGACACATTTTTCTTTACATTCATCACTATTTTCATGTATGTTGATGTCATCTCCCTTGAAACCATGAGCACAACGACCTCCTCTAGCCTCTATTGGTGCATAGACATAATAGGTCTGTCCATCCTCGCACCTTTTGGGGATGAAAATATTAAATTGCGTTGATGGTTGAGACCTCCATAAACAACTCATTACACAAACCATCAATTGCAAATACATACATCGCTTTGTTGTTTGAAGAAAAAAAACCATTGAGGGATATCACAAGAGGCACATGTAACCGAAAAAACTCTCCTTGTTTAACATTGAGCGACAACCCAACCTCCATCTTCGCGTTATTTCCACCCTCACATGACAAGCACACAACTACGTTCGCAATTTTTAATTATTTATTAAAATCCATTGCTTTGAGTGCATAGCGATGTGAGGCACTACACCATGTACAGTTCTTTGTTTGCACTTTTGAGGGATGGATGCATTAAAGAATCACTTTAGTTTGGGAATGAAATCCTCCTTCAAACCCTAGTCCATACCTGTAATGTACAAAATTTTCATCAACCTTTGTAACTTTGTTTGGGCCCAGAATTTAATTATAATGTCCTCAGAGAGCTATGCCGATGCTTATGTGAAGAGCCCAAAGGCAGGTGGTGCTCCAACAAAGGCAGGTAGTAGTAGTGGAGGTAGAATGTGGCAGAAATAAATTACTGGCATAGCAAAGAGTAGTAGTCTTGGTGTTTTGGTTGGAAGGGAGGTTAAATTCCGGTTAATGTCGTGGTAGTTCCCAGACACCAAAACACCAATAGGATGTATAAATTTATATTAATAAAAATGGAAAAAAAATATTGGAATAATAATACAGATTTCTCCAAACTATCGTGATATTTCTTCAAGCTCAATTTAGCCTTGTTAATGATCTATAGAACCTATTTATCAAAACTCATATTCAAACTTTTAAAATAGACAAGATTGAAACAAAAGTAATTATGGAGATAATATATGTATGTTATTCATTAGTATTTTTTAAAACATTCTTATGATTGAGAAACTAAAATTGGCATACTTGTGATCTCAAGTATTAACAAGTGAATAGTTGCTGTGATCTCAAGTATTAACAAGTGAATAGTTGCAAAGCAACTTAGTTCCTGCTTAAGGGATAGATACTTGAAGGTTTATGTTGAGTTGGATAATCACTTGTATAATGTTATAGACATCTTGCATTTAGATAACCATGCGTTTAAGTATATCAACTCGCAAAAGAAGTTGTCACCCAGACATGCAAAGTAGATTTCTTTTATGCGGCGCTACAACTTTGTTATTCGACATAAGAGTGGCAAGTCAAATGTGGTTGCGGATGTTTTAAGCCGAAGGATAAGTATTTTACTTACAATGAGCAGTCGCTTGGTTGGATGTAAAGAGTACAAGAACTTGGACCACTACGTTGTTACACTATAATTACTAGGATTTTCTTGAAGCGTGGTTAAGCTTACCAATAGTCTAACTTATTAAGCATAGACTGTTGAACTTTCTTATATTCCTTTTAACAATATTTTGGGACATGAACATGTTCTTGGTTGTTTGCCTATTATCTTTCTACTTGTTCATGAAAATATTTTGCGACAAGCATCAACTATCATCCTTGGTAGGTTAACCTTGAATGGTAGAGTTACAATACCCAAGGTTTTAACAGAGCATCACATATGCGATATCACGTATCATGATCAATGTTGTATTGTTGTACTACTGTGAGCATACTGCTAAGCCTAACATGGTAGAATAAAGTGTTTAATTATGAGTGAGGTGCAATATAACGTATCATGATCAATGTTGTACTACTGTGAGCATATGGTTAAGCCTAACATGGTAGAATAAAGTGTTTAATTATGAGTGAGGTGGCATTTTCAAGCAATGTTATTTTGTCTTAAGTAGAAATTTTCATGTTGGCTAAAGGTAAACTTTAATTTTGGTTGAAATTTCAAAAGAACGTTGTCTACAACTTGTATTAACTTAAATTATATTCGATTAACATTTTAAAATATATATTATATATCATTAAAATTAAAAACCAACCTCTAGTTTTTTCAAACCCTCGTTCCTTCTCTCATTGCTTTTAGATATTCAAAATAAAAACATCAAATATAGAATCTTTATATGAATTAAGATAGAAATGACATAAAGCATTTTTAAGATAAGATGGGTTAAGACCAAGTGGTGTTTGATTTGGATAGATTGTGTTTGTGCTAGAAATTGATCCTAGACTACAAAAGAGCAAGCTAACACAATCTCAACAATACAAGCATAAAATAGGGTTTTGTTTTTGTAGTTTGTTGGTTTGAAGGTTTCAATTTCAAGAAAATAAAAGGAAATCAAACTAAAACAAGTTACTAAATCATATAATTCATTGAAGAACTGAGATCATAAATTTAAACAAGGTAAATATAAACCATCACATTCATAACCATACAAATGAGTTTTTATCTACAACACATAAGCATTCACTGGATTAAAACATTAAAACAAAAAAAATCATATGTTGAATGATCAAACTGATCAGAAACAAAAACTCAATCCACAAGATAAAATGGCTTATAACACATATATATTAATTTCAGTCTTTGGGACTTACATGAGCGTCTTGCAAACTTCAATATCATCACTGTATATAGCTTCTTGAAACCAAAAAATCGAACCCCCATACATCCTCCTTTACTCCTTTTATCCATTTACAAAAAAGAGTAGTTTGTAACTAATTTTAGGTTTTAGTCTCAAAAAGCAGTTGCATAAAATTATTAGAATAACTTCGAGTCTTTAACTAAAAACTTAACTAACATATTTGATACAAAATGAGAATGCAAAAAAAAAACTAGGCACTAAGTATCCTTTCTGGTAGCCTCTACTAACATAGCAATTCCTTCTAGCGCATGAGTCCTTTTGTTATGTTGAGGCTGCTCAACTTCCAAATCTTTGATTTTGTCTGACATAAACTTGTTTTTCTCATTCAAACTCTGCACCTGCCTGGTTAAGTCATCAGCTTGAGCCTCTGCTTCCCTTTTCCTCTTCAGAGCGTTTCTGGCAACAACAACCAGTTCTTGATAACGAGCATTAACTTCTCCTAAGTCCTCCCTTAAATGCTTATTGGTCTTTGTAAGCCCTTCATTTGACTCATTAAGGAATAATATTTCTGCTTGATGTTGTTCCTGAACCTTTCTAAGACTTTCAACCTCTGAGCATATGTTTACCTCTCCTAGCAAAGTAGGTTCTTGAGATGTGAAAGGTGGAATATCCAGTTTTCTGAAGATTAAATCTTCTTCATATTTATCTTTTGTTATTCTCTCTGCAATTGCAAACTCATCTTGTTCCATCTTGAGAATGATTTGTTCCTCTTCGACTTCATTTACTTCTACATATGCTTTTTCTATCTTTGTACCATCCTGCTGTAAGCTCATATGGTTCTGCTGAAAATTTGACTCATCTTTCTCTTCTTCATCTTCATCACTTGAAGAACTTTGGATTACAGTTATCTCTTCTGTGTTCTGATTAGAACTTGAAGCTTTTTCTCCATTATTTCTCATAGTTGATCTTGTTCTGAACTTCCAACTTGATTCTCTTAACTGCATGAGGAGGTTTGCATCTGCTTCTGAATCCATAACCTGCAAACTTTCACTCTTGGTATATTCTGCAGAAGTCTGTGAAACTAGGTTCTCAACTATACTCTATTTTGGTGTGATTGGACTTTGAACTTGTTCAGCAGTAAGATTAATTGTCTTCTCTATTTCTTCAACTTCTTGACAGTGTTCTTGCTCTTCTTGACAATGTTCTTGTTTTTCTTCAACTACATTAACTTGTTCCTCCTTTTCGAGACTTTTAGATTTTTCCTGTAACAGAGGCTTTTCATAAATTTCTTGTATCAGAACTCCATCCTTACCCTTTTTACCTTTCTTTTTAGACATATTCTTATTTATACGCTCATCTTGTTCAGCCATAAATCCAGACTAGAATATAAAATGCTCCCAGGTCTTTTTTTCCTTCTGTAATACTATTTGAATGATCAGCTTTATACGTCCATGATGAAATAAGGATTGCCTTGTATGCTCAGGATGCACTTTCACCTTATTTGACATTTTTTGGATGCTCTTATACAAGAAATAGGGCAAATTTATTTTACAGTGCAATTTAAGATGCATAAAAAATCTAACATGGTATTTAAAAACCATTGAGAATCTGCCCTCACATGTAATGTAGGTTTGTATAATGCCGAGCACCTCCCTCCATTTTGGTTGAAACTTTGTTATATGAACTCCATTGCTCCAATTGAGGGTTTCATTACCTGGTAGCAAGAAAGGACTCAGGTCAAACTTGAAAGGAACCTTTTTGAACTACAATTCCCCATCCATGGTGAGACTAGTAGCTTTAGAAATTAGGGCTTCTTTGAGCTGAAATCTTAAGGTTTTAAACTTAATAACATCATCAGTCAGATTCTTTGCAAAGTAAATCGAAACCTCTTCATTAAACCCAGTTACTTTCTTGAAGAAATTGAACCATCCAGTTGCTTTAAACAAGTCTGCACATTTCGGAAATTGCGCAGCCCACTTCGTATACATCGGTTCTACCCTGTTAATCTCACCACTTCTTCCCATCTTATAACTACAAGTTTCTTAATTAAGTTTATGAGAAAAGCAGAGATGATAAATGTTTAAAGACGTGGAACTAACCGGGTTCAGCTACAGATGTCTTCAGCTTTGCATTTCACGATCCCCAAATTTGACTCATGGCACTTCAAACCTTGATCTCTTACAATGATGAAACGTAATAGAGCTTAAACAAGTCTGCACATTTCGGAAATTGCGCAGCCCACTTCGTATACATCGGTTCTACCCTGTTAATCTCACCACTTCTTCCCATCTTATAACTGCAAGTTTCTTAATTAAGTTTATGAGAAAAGCAGAGGTGACAAATGTTCAAAGATGTGGAACTAACCAGGTTCAACTACAGATGTCTTCAGCTTTGCATTCCACGATCCCCAAATTTGACTCATGGCACTTCGAACCTTGATCTCTTACAATGATGAAACGTAATAGAGCTTATAACTATTATCATTCTTCAACATGTCTTTTAGCATCTTAATTCATCATAACTCAGCATTTTAAGTCATCATAACTCATAACGAGTCACCATTCAACTTAAATAACCATGATTTTTCATCATATCAGATTCCTGTAGCGCATTAGGGGTCTATTTTGAACTTTGCGCTGCAAGAATCTTTTAACATAGCCAATTTAACCAATACACTTTGGATAAAGGTTAGATCTTGGTTATAAGCTTTATAATAAGTCTAAATAGATATAATTGAGGACTTTGAGATAAATAACATGTTGCATAAGCCATTTAAAGGTTTTTGAACTAAAGAAATTAAAAGCAATCAGAAATAAATAGAAATTGAAAACAAAATAATCAAAATCATGGATAAATAAAAAGAAAATGAAGTAAAAATGCTTGTGTTTCAGGTTGATTATATGTTAATTAATTGATTAAATGGATTTTTCTATCCCATAAATTATTAAAATATATATTATATATCATTAAAATTAAAAACCAACCTCTAGTTTTTTTCAAACCCTCGTTCATTCCGTCATTGCTTTTAGATATTCAAAATAAAAACATTAAATATAGAATCTTTATATGAATTAAGATAAAAATGACATATAAAGCATTTTGAAGACAAGATGGGTTAAGACCAAGTGGTGTTTGATTTGGATAGATTGCTTGTGTTTCAGGTTAATTATATGTTAATTAATTGATTAAATGGCTTTTTCTATTCCATAAATTATTACGTCATAGAGTGCACGCAATCATGCACAAAGTTGTCAAAGCATGAATTTTGCATTCTAAAAGATTAAAATTCCAAGATATTGTTGTAAACTGATAGCAATAGGATGATATTTTATGATCTTTTTCAGGTTTGATGATGATTTCAAGATCTTTTAATCGCTTCATCATAACGTGATTACCGAAGTATAGATATTATATTAGCGATTGAAACCTTATGCTATGATTTATGGCTGGAAGTAAATTTTAATCTGTTGTCACATCTAGTTTAACAAATATAAACCCGTCTTGATACATGTAACAAATATGAGTTATAAGCCTCGTAGGTGTCAGCTCCCATACACGTGGTATACCAGCAATGATCCCAACGGAGAAATTTCAAGCCTATCTTGGCTTATGAGACAATAATGATAAAATATAATTAAAATCATAAAATCATTGCCCGTAGTTCAATAAATGCATGTATTGTTCTCGTCGTGTCGACTAAAATTTATGTTGAAAGAGCATGGGAACCAGGTGTCTCATCGCCCTCCTCACAAAAATCCATTTTCCAGAGTGATGGATGTGTGGACGACTTCCCCAGGCACGCAGTTCGCACAATGGGCAAAGGAGGTGTGATATACAAGTCACACTCTGCATTTTGCTTCGAGTCTTAGGCGTTACCCAATGTAGTGATGATGGAATAGAGCGAGCCCCGAGCCATGGAATACATATTTTTATCACTGGCGTTTGCAAAGATTGACATATACCGTTTGAACTATATTCTACTCATTATACGACATCAGAGGATTACAGGGATGCTCCAAAGACTCACTTAGATGGGGATCATATACAGTCCTTGTACCACAAGACCTTGAATCGCCTGATGAAACAAGTCACAGAGGTCGTAGAGGACAGGATGCCAGAGGATTAACAATTAAATTACGAGGGAAATCTTGGTCTCCTTGGCCTGCACCTTGTCGTGGTTATCTTAGCTCTCCCATGCTTGCTGGCATGGATCTCTTCAGGGGGAAGCTCGAAGAACCAGCTAATTGTTCTTTCTTTTCTTGTGGTTGGGTGATAATAGTGGTTATTTCATGCAACTCAAGTAGTGGAAGGACTGGAATTCTGTTTTAAAAGCATGATGAAGATGAATATTTTCACTGCAGTCAACTGTATATGGACGCTAATTTTGGCAATAGGTAACATCAATGCCCTTTGCTTTTTGTTTAGGATCGGAACTTTTCTAATTGAAATTATTTAGATTCTTTATTGGCCCGAGGTCATCTGTATGGTGCAATTAAGCTGGTAGCGCATCAGAAAACAAGATATGCTGGGAAAAAAATAAGTGGGATTATCTTCAACTAAAGCATTTAAAAACTGTTTATAGGAAATTTCAGAACTGATATTTTCAATAATGGAATCCATTGCAGCAACATAAGTGATCAAGTCATATATTACTTGATGGCGACGACATAGTGGAGTTCACTTGTTGCCGACGACGGAGTTGAGTTCGATGGTGAGTTCTTCTTCTTCTATGAATCTTCCACGCTTCAGAGCCTGCAGGTCTTTCCGCATATAAGTAGCCCTGTAATAGAAAAATCGAGCAAACGTTATATATAATATCTGAAGCAAATGTTTGGAAGAAACCCGCGGCCTCTGTAATATCCAGTATTTACTGTCTTCAAACATAGGATATAAGCTTCAAAATTTTCTTTTGCCTCATCCCTTGCCTCGGGATGAGGCCAAATAAGATCACTAAAAATTCTATTCGTTGAGATAACGGTTCAATCATTGTCATTGGTCGATCTAAAGATTGAAAACAAATGTTGTGGAAAACTTTGGATAAATACTTTGATTTTTGTGCAGGTTAATAGAAACGGCGGCAAGCCGATTACAAGAGTCCCTGCCAGCCTGAAGGCAAGGACTAATAAAGGTAAGTGGTTGCTATTGACATGTTATCTTAAGTATGTGATCCTATGATTTATTTTGAGGTGACTTTATATTCCATTTAAATAAAGAACCTATTTACATGAATTAATGAGAAGTCAATGGCATTATCTTGTTTGATATGGATGGTATTAGCTTGTTTTTATAATTTATCTTAGTAACATATTAGACCTTCTTCATTTAGATAATGAGTTAACTAATGTTATAGATAATGAGTTAATTAATGTTATAGAGAATTAGAAAATGAATGAGTTAATTAATGTTATAGATAATGAGTTAATTAATGTTATAGAGAATTAGAAAATGAAGAAAATTGATGAAGTTTCAAAACTGAAGGAACTATAAAGTTTTATGGATTTGAGATATCAAACTTTCAAGAAATACTGTGCCTTCACATTTTTTAAAATGATTTGTATACGACCAAGTTTAGATAAATAAAGAGTTGTATAAAGTTGAAGAATTTGCTGATGAAGTTTCAAAACTGAAGGAACTATAAAGTTTCATGGATTTGAGATATTAATTCAAGAAATATTGTGCCTTTACATTTTTTAAAATGCTTTGTATACGCTCTATGAAGTTTAGATAAATAAAGAGTTGTATAAAGTTGAAGACTTTGTAGATACAAGTGGTATAACTTTTAAGCTTGCTTTTAATTTTTTTTTTATGCGATAGAGTGCAGGGAAATTGAACCTCACCCTGCACTTTTTTTTTTTATGCGATAGAGTGTAGGGGAATTGAGGCCTCATCACTCACCAAGTGAGATACATTGCTGGCCCTAAATTTAATTTGACTTTTTTGTGCACATCATGTCTTGTAAATTGTATAAATAACATAACTTACTTTTAACCTTTCATGATATTAATCTTTCCTTTACCCATACCATAGAGATAGATTTACAACTTAAATTATGTTAGGTTGATTGTGCAATTATAAGGTTACATACTTTCTTTTCAATAAGTTACATTATTGAAAATTTTAGAAATACTCTCTTTTCATATACAAATGTGTCGGGAAATAGAACGAATAATTGGCAAAAAAAAGAGGAGGAGATAACGAACCAAGAAAGCTATCAAAGTCATAAATTAAACTTTAGGGCACTTGTTTATATTAACTATGAGTAAAACAATGGGTGATCCTAACAACTAGCCCTCGTGGAAATTACAAATGGAAACGGATTTGAATCGTCGTAGACAACCTCAAACTAGTGCCAAGACAGGTGCACCAGTTGTGCAAGCAATTTTACACTTCCCGGGGAAATGTTCGGCATGTTTAGGGATTGGATGGCAGGGCAAGGTCATAACCAAAATGTAGGCCATAATTCAAATCTGAGTCAAGATAAGGAACTTGAACAAAAATAGAAGCATGATCAGGATCAACCTTCCTCCTCAAAAGGGGTAAGGCCACCTTTAGACATCATGAAGGAAGTCCACAAATCCAATTTGCCAAAGTTTCTAGGGAAGCAAGAGGGGTAGGTGGAAAAATATTGGTTAGTAGGAGTTAAAAGGGCTCTTATCTTTAAGGACTATGTCACTAATGAAAAAGTACACACAGGTATGAGTTTATTGATAGCAAAAGCACTAATGTGGTGGGTGAATGAGGAGCAGAAGCTTCACATTGGGCCCTTACAGATGTCTTAGAAATTGTTCAAAGAAAACTACTCAATACCTATTTTATGAGTATAAACATCAACAAAGAGTTGCATTCCATGCAGTGCAACAAAGGGGAAGATCAATAAAATATTATGAAACATAGCTTTATTTGTTAGTAAATCACAATGATTACATGGTAGGCAATGATAGGAAGGCATACATATTTATTCATGGGATGGATGGAGAGGTTCGTACAGAGGTATCCATGTGGAACCCCACCACCACGGAATAGACCTCGAATATAGCCAAGAAAGTTACGAAAAATATTGAGATGGGAAAATAATCCCAAGGGCAGGTATGGTCACAAGCTCATGCATCGACACCCAAGGAGGATTATAGGTCTAATATACCGTTTTGGGGCAAGAGATTTGGTTAATAGGGAGGTCATTCTGGAGCACTCAAGATGGTTAGTATGTCATTCACTTTCCCTACCAATTCGTTAGCCACCCCACATACTAGACAGTCATGATCTGGACCGTATCATCATATATTCAAATGAAAATAAAACTACACCTTGTATTAGGAGCTAAACCCTTTCATATGTGACTGCTAATGCTTTTTTTATTTTCTTTCGGTTCTTAAGTGGGTCCCCCATTAGTTAATTAGGCCAATTATTTGGAAAGGAGTGTTTTTTTGTCGTGGATTCAAGGACAAAGTTTTGAAGAATTTTCTTAGGAGTGGTCTGATGAATGAAGCAAAAGATTGACATTTTCAC
Source organism: Larix kaempferi (assembly GCA_027924585.1). Classification (NCBI taxonomy): domain Eukaryota; kingdom Viridiplantae; phylum Streptophyta; class Pinopsida; order Pinales; family Pinaceae; genus Larix; species Larix kaempferi. Next base: position 70,369,154 of record BSBM01000093.1, read on the forward strand.
AACACTTTGAGAAAATCCAACATATGTAGATTTGAGGATCAATATTGGCGAATTCACTGGGAGGGTTTTGTTACAACCCGAATCTTGGATATATGGTTTTTCATAATTGAGCATGATTGGGTATATCTATTGGGTTACTAGGTGAATGGATTAATTAAGAATAGTTGGTTACTAATTGATCTAATATAAATATGGAATGGTTAGGTAAAAAAAGGGAGAAGTGTAAGGGGAGACATGGATGGAAACAATTATGTTTAGTAAGGAACCTCTTGGGTGAAAAATTGAAGGCAAAGAAAAGATAACATATGCAAACCTATTAATAACCAGATTGATGATGATGTTCAGGCAACACCTATAACGTTTTTCTTGTAACTCAATTCAATTAGTCATTTAATTGCAGTCACCACTAATAAATAATTAATGCCAACTAAACAACTTCATTGTGTTTTTGGTCCATGATAAAAATTTAATCATAGATGGTGTAACCTTAGAGCGACTCTATAAGGATGATAATGGTGCCATAAAACAAAGCATTCACGGATCAGGACATTCAAAAACTCAAAAAACATCAACTAAAGAAATGAAAATCAAATGAAGATAACAAAATAGACATAAACAAAACCAAAATATTTACAAGAAAGTCCAAAATTTAAACATTTAAGCACTAGTATAATCATGTGGTGGATCATAATAGTATTTAAGGTGAGACATGTTCATCGTGTATGCTACGAGTATGTCGTCTTCGTCCTCACGTAGATATGAGTTATTTCCAACCATGGAGGCAACTGTATAAGGTCCTATGAAGAGCTTTTGGAACTTAGTATTTTTCCCTTTTTCTACGTGAGTTGAATCCAATAACAAAAATTTATGTCCTATTTTGAATAGTTGCAGTTTTAGCATTCTTATAAGAGTATCTATTTACTGTTTGTTTCCTTCTTTTGATGTTATTTAAAGCATGTTTACATTATTCCTCTAAGGCCAACAACATATAAAATCATTGTTTCAAGTGTGACTCTTCTAACTCTTCTTGTTGAAATGCAAGCTTGTAGGAAGCTAACTGCAGTTCTATAGGCAGGACTGCCTCTTGACCGTAAAGTAAGTGAAAAGAAGTAGCTCATGTACTTGATTTCACGATAGTCCTATCTTCCCATAAGGCGTAAGAAAGTTGAATATTCCACTGACAGGGTTTATTTTCTATGATTTTTTTTTAAAATTTGATTGATTTTTTATTAATTGACTTTGAAAGTCCATTTCCCTACGGATAATAAGAAGAAGAGTATGAGTGTTTGATTTTGAAGTTGCTGCAGAATTGAGTAAACCTGGCAGAAATGAAAGCAGGAGCATTACCAATGATAATGCTAAGTGGAATCCAAAGGGAGAGAAAATGGTTTTTTCAAGGAAAGAAACAACTTGCTCATCCTTTGCATTTTTAAGGGAAACTGCTTCCGACCATTTGTTGAAATAATCAGTTGTTGTTAAGATAAATATTAGCTGAGGATGGAGGATTTATGGGGCCAGTAAAATCGAGTCCCCATTTTTCAAATGGGGAAACAACAGTGACCAAATTTAAAGGCATGGCTGGATTCTTTTGTTTACCAACTGCTTGTTGGCAGGCATCACATGATCGCACAAATCTGAATGAGTCTTGAAAAAAATTGGCCAGTAATAACCTGTCCTGAGGATTTTATATGACGTTGCTTTGGCAGCAAAATGCCCCCCTACATGAATTCTCTCATCACAGGAACCGTGTAAGTATTTAAGGATTTTATATGACATAATGTCATCGACACAACAAAGTAATATGCCATCAGAAGATGTTCGAAAGAGGAAAGTATTAATGATAATAAATTTAGTCACTTCAAGTCTTAATTTCCTTCTCTCGTTATTAGTTAGACCGTTGGGAAAACATTCGTGACTCAAGAAAAAAATGATATTTTTGTACCAGGGATGTTTGGATAATTCGTTATGCTAAGATTCAAAGAAAAGAAAATTGGAATCAGATTCATCATCATATGCATCGTCAAGTGATGGAGTATCATGTTGTGCTAAATGTAGTGCTAAATATATGCCTCTTATGGTATTGGAAGTAACGATAGTGAGATCATGTTCTTGTATCCCAGTAATCCAGTGAGCCAATTTCCCTGATAAATAAGTTTCTAAAAGAAAACATTTAACTTTCAAAAGGGTATGCTTACCAAGAATTTAAGTGTCAAAATTTTTCAATTGCCTTGACCAATGAATAAGCGTGTTTCTTAATCAAAGAATAAGAAGTAGTTGATTCAGACAAACTTTGACTCATATAGCTATTGGTTGTTCAATATGATCTTTATTTTTCTACATGAGGACAACTGAGATGGCTTCTTCCATTGTGTTAGTATAGATTATAAAATCTTTATTAAAATTAGGTGTAGCTAAAACAGGCGCAGAGGATATAGCCTTTTTTGTTTCAAGAAATACATTTTCATGGTCTCATTGGAATGTTCTATCTGCTTTTAATAAATTATGGTCAGGTTTAATAATGTATGCAAAATTAGGGATAAACCTATGTACAAAATTAATTTTACCCATGAATGCTTGGATTTCCTTCTTTGAATAAGGAGTAGGAAGATTTTGGATTGCTTTGATTCTGTTAGGATCAATACTTATACTTGCTTGATAAACGACATGACCAACCAACTTATCGGATGAAACACCAAAAACAGACTTGGTAGGATTTAGAGATATCCCAAATTTTCTACAATGAAGAAATATTTGGCGTAAATGTTGAAAATGATCTTCTCAGAATTCAGAATGAACAGTAATATCATTGAGATAGACCTGAATAATAACGCCAATTATATCATCAAAAGAAATGTGCATGGCTCTCTAGAAGGTTGCACCAGCATTAATTAAACCAAATGGCATTCGTTCCTAGGAAAAAGTACCCTACCTAGTAGTAAAGGTAGTTTTATACCTATCTGGTTTTTTAACCTAGATCTAACTATATCTAGAAAATCCATCTAGCAAAGATACCATTTGAGAACCAAGGACTTGTTCTAAAATTAATTCCATGTCAGGCAATGGAAAATTTTCTTTGACACATGCTTTATTTAAGGCACGAAAATCTACGCATAAGCGAATGTCACCATTCTTTTTATGGGCAGGAACCAAATTAGCAACCCATTCAAAATACTTGACTAGAAAATTGATTTTTGCAACTAATAATGTTTCTAACTCCTTGCGTATGGTAGCCTCTAAGGCTAGATTAACTGGCCTTTGCCTCTGCCGAACAGGAGAAGCATCATCTCTAATCGGTATAGCATGTTGAATAATGTCGAGGTCAAATCCTCTTACATTTGAATAAGACCATGCAAAAATGTCACAAAACTCATGCAAGAGAGAAATAAATTGTTCTCTTTCTTGATCAGAACAAGAAGCCGAAATGTATAACAGCTTAGGATCATCTTCAGTCCCAACATTAATCAAAATAGTTTCGTCAATTTTACATTTAGATTCTTCTTTGGAAGATCTCTATTTTGTAGAATCACTTGAAGTGAAAGTATTTTCTATAGGATTTAAACCTTTCGAGAACTTGTTTTGTTATAGATTAATAATTCCTAAGGACTCACAAGTTTGGTTAGTCACGAAAGCATGAAGAGATTCATCATCATAAAAAATCTTCCAAGATTGAACATTATCAGGTATATGAGGATGATATAAGGAAACAACCAGACAATCGGGTTTGTCAGAAATTGAGTGTTTGTCTAGTCTAGCAACATAATCTTCTAAATTATCAACGATAATATTCAATCCTCTCTAGACGTGAGTAATTTTGAACGCTCAAAATGAATCAATTATTTCATAAACAAGACCAGTATATCTCCTTATTAGTTTGTTCGATGAAAAAAATGCTTTTTCAACTAACTTAATTATTAATTTAGAATCTCTAAAGATTGCAATGTTGTGACAACCTAAGGAAAGAGCGTTTTCTAAACCAACAACCAAGGATTTGAATTGTGCTACATTATTTGTGCATGCAAAATTGAGTCGGAATGAATATGAAAGGACCTTTCCTAAAGGGGTATATATGGTAATGTTGGCACCATTCCCTTCATGAGAGGAGGATTCATCGAAATGCATGTGCCAAATTTCATCTTTAAATTGATCTGTGGGATAGACTTGGGGATTGTCTACTTCTTCTTCAGAGAAGATTGAATAAACACTGAGATCTATTTCGACGAAATTGATAGCTGGCCGAGGAGCATTTTCAATGTAGGGTACTATCTGGTTCCCTATAAACAATGATGTTTTTAGGACCCCTTGGGATAATGACATGAGTTCCATCCATTGAGTAGTAGCCACTCTTCAACGCTTTCCGGTCTCTCCCTAGGATGATGGAGTAATTACTAACGCTCATGTCCATCACTTGAATATTACAAGTAATGTGAATTTTAGGATGAGAGCACATGATAAAGGGGATGTCTTTTATCTCTCCTATCATGGGCTGGCATTGCTCGTTGAAAGCAAGCATACTCCTTGATTTCTCATTTGTGAACAAGAGCCCTAGTTCTTCCATGATTTTTTTGGACATTACATTTGGATTAGATTTGTTGTCAATGATACAACAATGTGCAATTTATCCATTATTTTCATGGAAACATAAAAAGGAGGGTTTTGGGGGCTAGAAGGTGTGAAAACCAACCCTAAAACTTCTTTGGAGTATTCTTCTTCATCTGAAATCATATTTGCACTGGTATATTTGGGATGGGAGGAGTAATCATTGACTAGTTCTTCGGCCAAAAGTTTCTCAATATCCTTCCTTTGTTTAGTGGTTAAAGTGAGATCAAGCAAAGTGGCATTTTATTTTTCGAAAGTTCTTTGATTTTATTATACTTTTGAACATGATAGTATGAGGAAGCTAACGAGTGTTCATATAATGGGGCAGTCTGTGTTCTTTTAGAATTCTGTAAGGGACCCTATGAAACCTACTTTTAAAAATAAAAACTATGATTCTTGTTATAATCATCGTTCCTTTGATTTCAGTTCAAATTGACTGACTCCTAGTTGTAACAGCCATAACCTCATCATCCTCTACCCAATCAAGAGCATTTATAGTCAATTCGAGCCTTTTCCCCAAAAAAATTCCTCTGTAGTCTTTAAAAGTTCACATGTATTTGGATCATGATGTTTGTCACAAAAATTACAATATGGTCAAGTCATTAGAGTTATAGGCTGAGTTGCTTGAGGATCAAACGAAGGCAATGGAAGAGGAGGGTTAATTTGTAAAGAAGCTAGAGATATCCTTCTTACAAAAGAAATCATTCGGTTCTTCATGTCTTGCATGAGTTCTAAAACAATAGTCATTTCTACACTTTTTGAGGTATCACTTAAGGGTAATCTAGTACAAAGAGCTTGTTCTTCAAACTCAAGCCAAGTCTTTAAGGCTATATATATTATATATATATATATATATATATATCATTGACACCTTTTTCCTCTAGCCTATGTCGAAATATGGGAAATAAAGCACTATAATAATGAATCATAGTTGCTTGACTATTAGTTCTAACTGACTCTAGAATATGGTTGTATAAATTTGTAAAGCGTATATTAAAAGACTTTATGGATTCACCTAGTTGGTATACCAAGTTATTATAATCTTTGATCCATTCAGCAGGGTTCTGTGGTTTCCCATAAATATAGAAAAACCAATAGCATAGTTCAACCCAAGTCAAGAAAGAATTTGGAGGTAGGTCAAAAAAGTTTGAGATTGCTCTTCCCTCTAAATAATTAACAAAAAGGCGCATAAAACATCATTTATATTAGACCCATTGTTATTACAAGCATTCGATGAAGCACTAAGGTGTTCTTCAACTATGGAAGTACCATTACCCGAGAACTTGGGGAGATGATCTTTGAATTTTGGTAGACGTAACATGGCAGGATTTAAATTAAGAGGTGATGGTACATGCCACGGTGCGAGATTCAAATCTTCTTCGAATTCAAACAACCCAATATTTTTAACTACCCTATTAGGTTCATTGGTTGAAATGGTAGGATTGTAACCACTATACATACCCCCCAAAGTTTGGGAGGAACCTATTTGGGCATTCATCCTTATGACAGTCGAAAGAGGAGTCCTAGAGGCTTTAGTATGTAAACTGAGTGATTCCGAGTTAGAATGATATCGTATGAGTTGTTGGCATAATTTTGCTAGCACTTTTCTCCTTCTCTTAAATTCAGAAAGTGAGTCAAATTCAAGTGATTGGCCTCTTATCTGACAAGATTGTCGTGAAGTTTGAAACATAAGGCTATTGTGTAGGTCTAAGGTTCATATCTTATATAGCTACCCATTCTCATTGTTCTTCCCTATCAATGTATTGATGGACAACCTCTTAGGATTGTTCTAATTGTTGTGTTGTTTGTGCAGCTTCAAGGATAAAGTTAAAAATACAATACGTGATACTCCCTTGATCTCTAAAACCCACTCTAGTGTTAGGCTATTGTTTTGAAGGCGCTGTCATAAGTAATAATTTAGTCAAAACCGACTTAATCAACTTGCATCAATGGAGAAAGCCTTTCATACCAGTAGCGAGCTAAAAAGATTGAAAAGGTTTGAATATGATATAGATCGAAAGACTCTTTTGCTATTTCGATGGCATTAATTAACATAGTACTTGTAATATTACTTTGTCCTGTTGCATCAGGTTGTTATGTAAAAGATTGATTGATCAAAACTGATCCAAAAACTAAGAAAATCACTTAGAAAAACAAAAGAAACATAAAAAGTAAAAGAGACAAACACGAGGCAAAATAATAAGAACCTAAGTCCCCAGTATGGTCGCCAGAAAATATGTGATGTTGGAAATGGTATATTCCAGATCAAATATTTGGGGCTTCAAAGTCGACTAAATAATGAAGAATGGGAATGAACACCTTGATTTTAGAGCCTATGGAAAGTACACAAATCTTCACCCTCATGTGGATTTCAGGGAAGTTGTGTTAAGTCGATTTATTATTATTATTATTATTATTTTTTAGTTAATAAATGAACAAAGGTACAAACAAACAAAAAAGACAATTAAAACAAAGAAATAAATGACATTTTTTATACAAATCTACAGGTTTATGGTCATAAAAAATATAAACATCATATTTACATAATCGAATATTACAACCATTTATACATTACAAATGAGAGAAAGACAAAAGAATAAAAATATAAATGGACTATTGATAGAAGAAACAAGAGTATATGGCATCCAAGAGATTCTTTATTAAATAATGCTTCAAAGTTACACCAAAAGGATTGTCTTCATATCTGGACCAAGGAAAATCCCTTTGCAACTGATTAGCGTTTCTATGACCACATTGTCCGTGGATAAGTGATAAATACACTATAATATAGGAGCCAACAAAGTTGTTTGGGCAGAATCAATAAAATTCACCAGAAGGATGGAATGGTTTCACTGCAACCAAAATGACCAATCAATAGCAATTTACAAGAAAACCTAAAATGACCAATCAATAGCAATTTACAAGAAAACCTTATATTTATTCATTAGCAATTGGCAGGTAATATTACCTTTTACAACATTTATCGATTCTAAGTTTCCAATTTATCGGGGGTCCTGCCAATAGGCGGGGTGGCTGGGGCGGTCGGCTGTGGCCGTCCCCACCCCGGATCGAACCCCATGCCCAGGCTTCTACAACGTCCCTACATTATCGGGTGCCAGTTACATTGTACTGAGAAAAAAAAAACGTTTCCAATTTATAACTTGGCAAGGACTCTAAGTTTGTTACTCCAATACATCGGTTCCTATAGCTCAGTACTTCGCAAAAATGATGGCCAAACTTCTTTTTTGGCGAGACTACGTAACTTAAAATGAGCTTCGGATTCAGGCGTTTAAACAAAAACAAGTCATATTTCCATAGCATTAAATTCATTCACACCAGGTAGAGTAGTGGAATGCACGAGGATTGTGCAAATAAATATTCCCATGTATCTACTCTGGCTTACTTTGCAACAATGATGAATAATCAAGGTAATAAATGAGGAGTCTTTCCAATTCCAACAAAATCTACCATAATCATCGTGTCATAAATACGCTTTGGTTTCGGTGGATGAATTGGAAATCATGCATGTGGCACACGAATGCTATAAAATTTCAATTCAATTACCACATACCATTGATATCAACCTACGGGGCAACAGGGCCGGATTTGATGGGGCTGCACTGCATTCTACTGGTCGATGCGGGGTTGGGGCATCTATAGAGCTTCATAATGGGAATGTGATCAATCTTTGGATGCATGGTGGTGATGGGACCAACACGAAGGGGGAACTTGTTGCTTTGTGGCTTGTTTTACATTTTTCTGTATTGTCCAATATTCATCTGGATCAAATTGCAGGTGATTCGATGCTCATTGTTGACTGGGCAAACTCTAATGTGCCCATCAATGCTCTGGCCCTATCTTCATGGCTGGAATAAACGAGGTTACTTCTACGTAACTTTTCGTCAACTTCTATAGTCCATATTTACCGGGAGCATAACTCTATGGCTGATCATCTGTCCCGTCTTGGACTAGATGCGTTGGCTGGTAGGATCTACTATGAAATCTTTGAGGGTTCCCTCAATCCCTCGAGGGGTTTTTGGAAGCTTTTTGACGTTTAATTTTGATTATTATATGGTGACTCTATTATATGGCTTTGTCTTTATATTTCTTATTTGCTTTCTAGCTTTGAACTCTTAAGACCGATGGTTTGTAATTATACATTATTGGAGGATGGTTATATCCTGTTTTTGTTTTGGTTTGCTACTGTAATTGGAATCTTGGCATGGATTTGGTTCATGGTTGGCTTACTATTGTATGTACTACTGGACATATACACCCTATTGCACCATTTATACTTGTAATAAAGTATAGACTTTTTCTTGTGAAAAAAAAAAACCTACTGGTTAGCCAATAAACCCGTACCAGATCACAAAGAGTAAAAATAATTATTTGTCAAGCTCCGTCACAAAAATGAACCATCAAAAGAAAAGTTGAGTTGGACACACGTCCTTGTCTACCTACATGGTCAACTATCACATTGTCATTTGCATTTAATATGGCTTGATGTTTGATTAATGACCGACAATAATCGAGGTCATCCAACTTAACATAGTTTTATATTTGGATAAAAACATGGTGCTTGGATCCAACGTCCAAATTTACTTTAGTGATTCGACCTCATTACACTATATCCCCAAGTGCACTTATAACAACATGTTTTCATGCATAACAACCAAAACTGCCACGAGCAACACCAAATGAGACGCAACATCATATATTCAAATGAAAATAATATTGCATATCGTATTAGATGCTAAACCCTTCCATATGTGAATGGTAATGCTTTTTTTCTTTTCTTTTATGTTCTTAAGTTGGTCCCTCGTTAATTAATTAGGCCAATTCTTTGGAAAGGATTTTTTTTTCATGGAGTCAAGGACAAAGTTTTGAAGAATTTTCTTAGGAGCGGTTCGATGAATGAAGCAAAAGATTGACATTTTCGCAACATTTTGCAAAAATCCAACAGATGTAGATTTGAGGATCAACAAATAGGTTTAGTCTCCAACATTCGAAAAAAGATAAAATGATACAAGGGAGAACTCTTCTGAGAAATATTGACTAGAGTATTCATTTTTGGTAAATAATCCATGCATCCTGGAAAAGGGTTAAACTTATACCAGATGGATGTACCTTCAAATATCTTAACAAGTGTTAAAGGGACAAGCTTGCTCGGCAATCTTTTCAATTTTAAGAAGTCTGAAAAGAGCTTAAAGAGGACTCCATATGAACCAAAGCCTTTTAGGGGTGGTCAGAATGATTAGAAAGTAAGTATGTGGTTTCTTCTCTTTAGTCGTGATGAAACTACTAAGGCTGCCCGATCAAAACACAACATGGGCGCCAAAAATGGCAATAAAGGTGCTAACTAAGGTGACCCATGTGAGGTAGGTTCTATTGACGAAAGAACAACGACTTTACTTTACAAAAGAGGGTTAATGTCATAGGCCATGAAAAACTGGTACTAAGGTGTACAAAGTGGATAGGTCAAATGCAATGTGCAAAATGGATATGACCTAGTCTATATGTCAGATTAGAGTACAAACCTTCTATAATGGACCATGTGTTGACAAAAATACCTTAGTTCAGTATTAAACTACTTAAAAAAAGTAAACACCTAACCAAAAGGGTCATTACTATTAACTATGGCACATAATAAATATTCAAAACTATATAAAAATTGGGTAAGAAATAAAATATTTTTACCGCGAATGGAAAAAATAGTATAAAAACATTTCATTTGGGATTTTACCACTTGTGAAGAGCAAAGAATCCCTAAAGTTTTGATCGTTGATTATGGCCAATATGGTGTACCATTTGCGCATCCATTATTTCCAGGTAGATCATCTCTCCTTTCTCATTATTTTCAATGGTTTTCTTGCGAGTTTTAGGGCACATTTACTTGTTTTAATTTCATTTTACAACCCTCATGGCATACACGTTGGTGAGACAAAATCGGGTAGTGGTGTTTTTGGTTTAAAAAATGCAACTATATGGTGTTTGACCAACATGTTGAATGCAACTATCTATTTTCTAACCCACCTATTACACAGTAAAGATTGAAAACTAAAATGTTATGACTTTAAACTCCACATTTTGCAGAGATGGATCTTGTATGCCGTGAGAGAGAGCATGAAGAAATTGATAGGGATGCAATGGGTGACCCTTTGATGTTAATTGCTTTGCGCTGATGTGGGTTATTGCAGTTCTTTTGGACTTTGAACATGAGGGCACAAAAGACTCTACTTCAAACCTTAATCACATACTAGGATGCTGACCAAGGTGTATTTAACCTTGAGGGTGAAACTCTTGAGATTAGCGTTGATGATATATATTTCATCATAGGATTATATCTGCGGAGGCAAGTGATAAATTTAAAATGGACCTTATGAGGGGTAGCTGCCCTTTCAGTACAAGAATATGTAAATTCTTACTGTGTTCTAGGGATGCAAAATACCGATTCACAAATTTCCATCTCCACCATATCAAGCTTCCCACTGAAAGTCATTGTTACAACAATTACATGACGAGTATCGGGAACTGCAACTTTAAATTTGGAAACAAGAAATCAAATGTAAATCGGGGTAGAGTTCCTGTGAGGTACAATATTTGATTGATCTACTGGGTTGTTGTCAAATTTGAAATACCAACTGACTGAATGTAAAACAAGTAGGATGAAGAACTTCGGTTATGGAAGTATTCTGGTATCATTCTTTTTTTAGCAAATTCCATTTATGAGCCCAAGAGTCTCACTTCCACCCTTGGATCGTCGTGATCCAAGGTTGATTTGATGGGGTGAATTATTTGTGAGACACAGAGGCGAGACAACCACTACTACTTTTGATGACAAGTTCCACGGATGGTGGAGCCAACAGGTGCCAGCAATATAGGAGTTTCCCTATGTTGGATTAGACTTTCGTGGTGACCCAGACCTCATGCTTCCTCCAAGACGAGCCTCGGGACAGATTGGTAAGTTTTTGTTTTTATTATATTTAATTTTTGTATTTTTTTATCAAGAAAAGAAAAATGTATTTGAAATGTGAGTACTAACGTCAAAATTAAAACATGATGCAAATGTAGGACCAGTGCAACCTGCTATCCATCCGAGAGTACTTGTACGAGTACCATAGCTTGCCGAGGGGGCAGAGGCTATACTAGCAGTTGTTGAAGGCAACTTAACCAGCCTGACACAGAACAATTTTCCTTTTTCGATAGACCGGATTACTATGGATGTGCAACAACAAGTAGTATGGGTGCCCCCTATATGGATGAGGCTGCTATGGAAAGTGGATACATATGTTCTTTGCCACCGGGAAGTAGTAGCAGCTGAGGGAGGTGATGCCTCAGATTAGCTATAGTATCTTGAGAGACATTTTGTATCTAGTGATTTGTATTTACATCATGTAGGAATAAATGCCCATTTTTGTAGTATGAGTCACACAAGTGGTGTTAAACTTGCATTTTTTGACTTTAGACTCACATTTTTGTACCTTTTATTTACTTTTTTATATATACATGGATGATGGATTTATCGGCTTTATGTGTGTTTTATACAATGATGATGTATGCTTTATATGTGTTCTTATTGATTACAATACATATGTCTATCTAATACATAATTAGCTGGTATCAGTTAAATGATTGCATGCTCTAGGAATATGTATGTATGTAATAAAGTCAAATTTTCTTTCCAACAATCGAATTATTAAGAAATTACAAAAAAATATAGGACATTGAACACAATATAAACCATTTAACTGGGATACTATCAACTGTGAGTCGAGATGGACAGTTAGATACGTAATACCTCTACCGATGGATTTCGACATCAACTCGATCATGGCACTATACTCTAAGATCTTGTTAGTGGTCAGGCAAAGAAACACTCCACCATAACTCACAAGTTGTCCAACTAGGCCATAAATCACCCAAGCTGTAGAAGAAATGTTCCAGGTGTGACAGCAAGCTCTGTCAACATAGCCTAAAAACATGTGCATAGGGAATTAAATCTGTCAAATGAGCACAAAGCACAATAAGCTAACAATTGATGTAAGTCAGACATAAAAGCAAAAAAAACTATAGTACATTAATTACAAGAGAGGTCTACCCAGACCCAAATTCTTAGCAAAGTATCTCTTAAGATAGAGTCCATTTATGGACCCTGGGATGTTTCCATCAAAATCCTCTAGCTCGTAGCCCCCCTTATTGAGGACTTTTTGAACGATGTACGGACCAATCCACATAGAAGTGAACTTCCTAGACCCTAATTCATCGTGTTTATGGTCATAGACTAATAAATATCTACTTTGAAGAAGATCCGTGGGTGGAGTGACTTGTCATATTAAGCCTTGACACATTTTTTATTCGCTTCAATGGCAGTAAAAGCGTCCCTCCTATGTTCATCTAATTGATCCATATATAACAAATGATTTTCAAGCTCACTAGTGTCTGGAAGGAGTTCTACAGATAGCTTCAAATATGGAATTTTGCACTCGATAGGTAATACAACCTCTACTTCATGAACAAGATGGAAAGGACTAAATCACGTCGCAGTCTTGATGCAGGTTCAATAATCCCAGAGAGCGGGATATAGCATGATGTGCCAATTGGACCTATGATTATTCACCTTCCTTTGAAACATGGTTCTCAAATACTTGTTTTCAGCTTCTGCTTGTCCGTTTGACTGAGGATAGTACAATGAAGAGAAATCCTTGCGGAAGCCAAGTTTCTCAAACAACTCTCTTATCATTGTGTTTTGGAAATCAGAACCATCATCTATAACTATCTCTCTAGGGATGTCAAAGTGAGTAATTATTTGATTAAACATGAAGTGCACAATAGTTTCACCGTTACAACAAAAGGTAGGCATGGCCTCGACCCACTTGGTGAAGTAGTCTATGGCCACAATAATGTCCTTATGACTACTAGCCAATGTCAGATTACACATTGTGAAATCAATCTCCCACTTAGTGAAAGGACCAACAATAACAACTGGGTAAAGAGGAGCATGATGGGCATGCATCTTTTTCGTAGATGCTTGACATGGATGGTACTTCATGACGACCTCAATAAATCCTTTGAAGATTGAATTCTAGAAGTATCTGGCTCGTGTAATTTTTTGGGTTGTATCAAGCCCATATAAGTGACTGCCACATGCTCCACTATGGCAGTCATTCAAAAGGATTCTCATCCTATTCATGGACTAAGAAGCATCTGAGGAAAATATCTATACCTCGACAATATAATGTATCGCCAATGATGACACAATGTCTTGATTGGTGACGTATCTTGCATCTTTTCTCACAGGTGGACTGAGGTGGGACCCTCTGGGTTTGTAGGTAAATTAAAATATAACCATACTAGGGGTATTATGAGCTAATGAGTAATATATGTTCATCGGTTAAAGATAAATATTCAACATATCCCTCATCCTCTCGAGGAAACTCCGACATCAATTCAGTAAAGGCAAAATATTTCTTTGATTTTGCAAAAGCGAATCCTAAATCAAACTCCTGAAGGATGGTGATCCACCTATTATGCTTGCCTATGATTATTCGTCGGGACAATATATGTTGAAATTGATTGACATTAGCTATGATAGTTGTCCACCTAAGCAGAATATAATGTTGAAGTCGTTGCACTGCATGAACTACGGCAATAGCAAGTTTCTCAACATGAAAGGACCTTAAGTCTGGACCAAAAAGATTCTTGCTTCAATAGTAAATGACACATTCTTGATAGAAATCATCTTCCTGTAACAAGACCATACCTATTGTTGATTCAAACGACGCTATGTATAAAAGGAAATATCTATTGAAATATAGGGGACTAAACAGTGGGGCAGAAACCAAGGCATTTTTTAATGCGTCAAAGGACTTTTCAGCATAACCATCCCAAATAAATGGCACCCCTTTCCTAAGTAAGCATATGAAACCCTTAGCGATTTCAGCATACTTATCAACGAATCTACTCAAGAAGTTTGCTTTGCCTTGAGGGATCTGTAGTTGATTCAAGTTTGCGAGGGAGGAAACTGTACTATTGCTTCCACCTTGAACGGATATATCATTATACCATCTTTAGACACGATGAAACCTATTAATCATCCCAATTCGACATAGAAGATACATTTATGAGGATTCAACCAAATCCTATAATAATGACACCTACCAAATATTGCATGTAAATGATTGGGGTGTTCCGCTCTCTTCCCCGATTTAGCAATCAAATCATCTAGGTAGGCTTCTACGATCTTCTCGATATAGTGAAAAGCATAATACATAGCTCTTTGGAAGGTATCTCTACATTCTTCAAACCAAATGGAATCTTCATATACACGAATGTCCCCCAAGGGCATATGAAAGAAATTTTTAGTTGATCTTTGGGACAAATTTGGATATGATTATACCCTGAAAAACCATCCATAAATGAGAAAACGTCATTTCCATCACATTCATCAATGATCTAATCAATGAATGGGGTGGGGAAGTTATCCTTAGGGTAAGCTAAAGTGAGGTCTAGAAAACCAGTACACACACAGATGTTACCTTGTTTATTTTCAATGGGTACTAGATTAGATACCCATTCAGTTAAGGGAACAAGATAGATAAAGTTTACACGAAGCAATTTTTCAACCTTTGCTTTAACAGCAGTGGATTTCCTTGGATTAACTGGTATAATATTCTACCAAATAGGTTTGGCATTAGGATATGTATTAATCTCATATTTGATGATAGATGGGTCAATTCCTGACATTTCTTCATAAGAATAGGTGAATACATCCCTATACTCTTTGAAAAGTGCTATGTAAGTTTCAATTTCCTCAGGTGAACAATCAACACCAATAAAGACATTTTCTACCACACCTGGGATCCTGGAGACGTCTATGGGAATGGTTTTAGAAATGTTGGCCATATTTCCTTCCGCATAAACTTGCAAAGGTGTGAGAGGACTCCCATACCACTCCATAGGATCCGGTTTGATGGTTCTATTTGCATCAATTCTAAGGTCACTTTCAGCCACAAGCAATGATGCATGTTGATGCATCTCTTTCCAAGGCCTATCTCCTAATGAGATTGCTTCAAGAATTGCTTCATCTTAGGCAAAGACAGTGTCTAAGGGGTCATGACATGGAAAACGACTAATGGCCCAAATGGGCATAGAGTACTAGTCATTTGTTTCCAAAACGGAATGTAAACCAGCATGGTCTACTTCATTCGATATAGCAGCTTGATAAGCTACCTTGGCCACAGAAAAGTCTTGGTTTGTCCAACTACACCCAACTTCAGTTGCTGGAAAATTCCGAGGGTCATTAAAATACAAAATTTTAAACTGTGACACCTTAGGAATGGAATTCATTGCAACAATAGATATTGTGTATCAGGGATGTGTTTGCACACATGTCGTGTGGGGGAAGATTGAAAGTTCCCATCAATGTAGGATACATTCCCATGTCGACATTTCCGCAATCCTTCATGGAATGGGATACCAAGGGGATATTGTAACCATTCTGATGATTGGAACCATTAGTGTAAAATGATAGTTGATTAATAGTCACAATATTTCCATTGTGTGGGAACTTAATGATTCGGAAGATTGAAGAAACTAAAACCACCATAGCTTGGGTCCAACTTCTCTCGAATAATAGGTCATAATCTAGTGGAGAGTTAACCAATTCCACTTCCACGTTAATTATTTTACCCCCCAACTCTATTGGAAGAGATGGGGTTGTTCCATGAGGTTTGAATAAGTGGCCATCGAAAGTCTTTAACATCGTGACAGGAGAAACTACATCAAGTGATCCTATGGCCTTTCAGCAAGATAGTGACATCACACAAGTGGAGGCGCTCTCGTCAACAATCGTACGGTGTATAGTGGACTTTCTGGAAATCACTTAGATCTAAAAAGCTGCATGATGGGGTAATTGAGGCTTGCAATTTTCACAATCAAAATCCATAATCTGACTATCCAAGGGATCGAACGCAACTAAAACTGAAAGTAGGTTCCTGTGTTGGGTTGGGAAACTTTGCAAGACCTCGAGAGTGGACATCGGACAAGGAGCTTGAGCCAGATATTCTACTATGGTATATTTTTGGGAAGCACGTGCGTTGGGATTGTATGTACACTTTTTCATAACACCTTTCGTTGTTTTGGGAATAGTGTCATTTGTTGGCTTCTCTATGTTGAATGGAGAGACTACTTTAGTTTCACAGGTTTCCTTACCCTTAGGTCCATACATAGATGTATCCTAAGATTTGTTTATAGTCTGGAGACTAACATCCTGTTCACACATGAAGACTTGAATTTGACCAAAATTGCCACCCTGAGAGGAGGAACCTGGATTTCCCCCTTGCAAGGATCTAGGGTTAGATTAAGTCGTAGCAATCATCTATTCCTGCCACTGAGGAAATGGATTGGTGAGAACAATAGGTTGGTTAGAACCTTCCAATTGGGTTAATAGTTTTTGAACCATTTCCATCTTGGGGAATTTGTAGGTTAGGTTATCTTCTTTGCATAACAAGCAAGGAAATTTCGTTTTACCTTTGTCTTTCTTAGCCCCACTAGCATTATTGTTTTGATTGTTGTTATTATTATTCACATTATCGTTACCCTTATTCCTAGTTTTCTTTCTCTTTTTATTTTTCCCTATATGCTATTAGTTTCCCTTAGGATTGGTTATCTGAAGTGTCAGAACATCCATAGGGTTGGGTATATGGTTTCACGTGTTGTTCAATGCAATTGTCGGTCAATTTTGACCTATAAGGTTCGTACCCTGGCTAGCTATTGTACTAACTGATGAGCCAATAACACCATTGGCATGTGTCCTAGGAACTAATTTTGTCGGATCTAATTCTGGTTGAGGAGCATTAGGAAATATTTCATACATCATCATGGACTGAGAATACACCAAATCAAGTTGTTGGGCTTTTATAATAGCCTACTCTTCGTTCTAAGCCCCTGAGAGGGACACATCTTTCGCAATGCAAGGTTGAAAATACTTAATGAACCAATCTGTTAGAAATTCATTGGGAATTTGAGCCTTAATGAGGATCCATATCCTCTGACATTCATGGATGTGGTAGTATATATGATTGGACTCGTCCTAACGAAACGAGGTTAAAAATTCAGTGTCGGTTTCATACTGAACTAGCAACTGAAATGATTCAAAAAGGTCATTGCAATAGAGTTGAAGGTTTAGAAAGAAGCACATGGTAATTCAATGTACCACTTTGCTCCCATCCCTGTCAAATGTGAAAATCATATCACGGGCAGATCTATGCACTCAAGGAATTCCTCATAAAATTGCTAAGCAAAGATTGCACAATACAGTGAAGATTGAGACAGAATAGATGCACAGAATGAAACTCTATTGCATAATTTTACATCAGCCAAACTTGGGCACTGAGATGGTTTTCCAAATATATAATTACATTATAAATTCGAAATCCTTTGGAGGCATTCGAGAAGCTCACAAAAAAATAGACTTACTAATCATGAAAATCCCCATCAGTGGCAACATAAGTTTTCCAACTCTGTCAAGAAGTTCACGAATTGGAAAAATCAAATATGGCATCCAATAAGTGATAAAAAAGAAGAAAGATGATTTATTTAAACGAGAAAATCATGGAGGACATGTTGTCCAAAAATATAACAACTTGCCAAGTCCATGAAGGTTCCCTTGTTTATCCTTATCCAACTGAAAAGCAAAAAATGTTGCTTTATACTAAGGAAAAGTAGGAAAAAGGTAGCAAAGGCAGGATATGTGCTCTTTCCATTCATAACTATCAAAAAAGTAGGCAGAAATCATCTGAGGGTGAATTAGTGCATATGTATGACAGGTTGTGGACCTAGTAGGCAAAAAGGGGCCAACTAACTAGTCTAACACCTAGGAAATTATTAAAAATGAATAATAACTTATATCCTAAGTCTAGATGGGGTCTAATTATTCTAACACCCCCCCCATTAAGTCTGATTGTATGTGAATATAAAATAAAAATATATAAGGCCCAACAAAAATGGCTATGGTCACCCTTTACATTTAATTGTCCAAAAAGCAAGGAAAGAAGGAAAACCTCATGGGAAAAACCTCCCCTTTAACATGGACATGAACAAAACTGAAAAAATTTACTTTTCAAGATTTATTCACCCACCCCAAGCAATGATCTTAGATGGTTGAAAGTATTCTCTATAAATGCTTTGGTGAATATATTTGTAGTTTGCTCGGAATTAGGACAATACTGCAGAGATATGATCTCATCATGCACTAGTCCTCGAATGTAATGCATGTGAATTTCTATATGCTTGGTCCTCTGTCTTTGCACTAGGTTAGTTGAGATTTTGATAGTATTTTGATTATCACACCAAATGACTGTTGGTGTGCAGAAGTCAACCTCAAACTATGAAAGCATACCTTGCAGCCAGACACCGTGATTGCCTGCATTTACAACTCCTATGTATTTAGACTATGTAGATGAAAGTGAAATAGCACTTTGATTTTTACTTGACCAACATATTGGACCACCTCCAAGCATGAAAACATATTCAGATGTTTAATTCCAGTTTGATTTGTCTCTAGCCCAATCAGAATCTAAAAAACCAATGAGATACAATGAAGAATCAACAACATAATGAATCCCAAATGACGTGGTTCCTTTCACATAATGCAAGATCCTTTTGGAAGCCTTCCAATGGAGCTCATGTGGATGATCCATATACCTTGAAACAACACTCACTGCATATGCAATATCTGGAATAGAGTGAGTAAGATACAACAAACTCCCAACTAGCTGTCTGTACAAGGTGTTGTTCACCAATGGGGAAGAGTCTCCATCTTCAAGTCTTACTCGAGAGAGAAAGGGAGTCTTGTTTGGATTAGATTCTTCCATTCTAGATTTCTTTAGCAGATCTGATGCATATTTTTACTGAGACACCTTTATTCCTGAAGTGGATTGAGAGATCTCAAGTCCCATAAATTGTCTTAGTGTTCCCAAATTAGTCATTGAAAAGGCATGATGCAAAGAAGTTTTTAATGAAGGAATCTCATCAATGCAGCTTCCTGTGATCAAAATATCATCAACATATAATAGAATAAGTAAAATGGAACCATTAACATGCTTCAAATAAAAATTTGCATAAGATTTGCATCTGCTGAAACCTTGTGACAGAATAAAACTATCCATTTTGCCATACCAAGCTCTAGGAGCTTCCTTGAGCCCATATAGTGACTTTTTCAATATACACACAAGCGAGGGTTCATTAACATAACCTTTTGGCTGCTGCATATAAATTTCCTCCTCGAGGTCTCCATGGAGGAATGCATTTTTCACATTCATGTGGTGCAATTCCCAGGGCTTGGATGTTGCAATTGTCAAATCTAGTCTGATTGAATCCATCTTGGCTACTGGTGCAAAAGTCTCATTGTAGTCAATACTTTGGACTTGGGAGAAGCCCTTATCCACCAATATTTATTTGTACTTGACTGCATCACAATTAACAACCATATTTTTCCGAAAGATCCACTTACATTTGACCAATATTCTGTCAGGTGGGAGCGAGACTAGCTCCCAGGTTCCATTCTTTTGAAGAGACTGGAACGCTTCATCCATGGTAGTTTTCCATATAGGTTCATGTGAGGCCTCTTCATATGATTGTGGATCAGATTCAATCATTAAATAGCACATCTCAGGAAGATGACGGTTTTTTGCAGAAAGTGCATTTTCAAATTGAGACCTAGTCTTCCTAGTATCTAGAGGATCACCCACAAGTTCTTATGTTGTTTCAATGGTTTTTGCAACCCACTTAGGACTTGTGTGTGAACTTGGATATGCAATCATGTGGTCTTCTTCATCATCAGAATCACAATCACAAGATTCATCAAAATCTTCACTTACTTCATCATGTGGTGGTTGTGAGGATTCTCCATTTTCAACCGTCTACAAGGGTTCTTCTTCAACTTGAGCACTCCTTTCAATGAAGGATTTTTGAGTGGTCATATTGAGAAATCCGTAACCCTTTGAATCTTCAGGGTAGCCAAATATGCATGGTTGGCTTTGGGGCTTCAAATCCCTTCTCTTCTCAGGAGGTATTCTAGCCCATGCTTTAGAGCCAAACATTATGAAATGTCACACATCTTGCTTGTGTCCACTCCAAGCTTAAAAAGGAGTGATACCTTTCAAGGATTTATGTGACACCCTATTCTGAATATATGCTACACAATTAATGGCTTCAGATGAGAGACTTGGACTCCAACATGTAAGTGGCCATCTCCTTGAGGGGTCTACTCTTTCGCTCTGCCACACCATTGTGTTGAGGTGTGTAGGGCACAATATGCTACATTTGAATGCTAGCATCAACACAAAGTTGCTGCAAAGTAGAATTTACATATTCCCCCACATTGCTTATTCGAAGGGATTTGATCTTCCTACCAGATATATTCTCCATAGAGGCTTTAAAAACCTTGAAAAAACCAAACACTTCTAACTTGTATTGGAGAAAGGAAACCCAACAAAATCTTGAGTAGTCATCAATGAAGGTTAACACATGTTTGGAATTTCTCAAGGAAAAATTTGGGAAGGGACCTGGTATCATTGTGGATAAACTCAAGGGGTTCAGAATTTCTCTCTGCTCTACTTCTCTCATACTTTCACTCATGGTGTTTGCCAAGCATGCAACCCTTACAAATTCCTTTTGAAAACTTAATGTTAGGCAACCCATCAACCATAGAAAATTTATGTAAATCATGCAAATACTTGTAGTTAAGGTGGCCAAACCTCTCATGCCACAACTTGTTGGTTTCATTAGCATGAGTGACAAGTGCAGTAGCTGACGAGAAGGGAAGAAAATGAGAAAAATTGTAAACTTTAAAGTCATGGTCTGCGGTACCTAAGGCAACAATTCTACTAGTGGAAATTTCATAAACTTCCACATCATTGGGGATGAAGATTACTTTCTTAGGAGACCCTGTATGAGTCATATGATATATATAAAGGAGGTTGGAAGCTAGAGCAGGGACATACAAAACATTATTTAAAGAACCATGGTCTAGATCAATCTTACCCTTACCTCTTGGTGTAGTCTCTGGGTCATATACCAACACAATTATTGGACCACCAATGGAATCAAGAGAGGAGAAGGACTCTCTTGTGGAACCATATGTCTGGATGTTCCATAATAAATAATGAAGGATGAAGATTTTGAAGTGCTGGCCATCAAAGCATGAACCATTTCCTTGTATTATGAATTTGAACCTCCTTCCTTCCTCCTAGCTCCATTAGGAAGAGGAATATTGTCCTTATTGAGAAGCTGAGCCATCTTGTCAATGGTATTATTCATATAGTAAATTTCAAGATGAAATCCCCTATGGTAGTATGCACATTTGCTCTTAATCATCTTTTTTTGCTTATCCTTCTTTGAACTTGAAAGCTCCTCTGGTGGCTTTGATTTCTCCTTACTTTGATCTGAAGGTTTTTTGTCCTTAGCCTTCTTCTTTCCCTTAGAATTCTTCGAATCTAGAGTAGCTAATGCATGGTCTTTTGATGGCTTTATGGCTCCCATAAAGAGCAACGTATCTTGCTCTTGAGTTAGAGATTCCATGAACTCTTCCAAAGAGGGTATTTTCCAGTTTCGAACTGTGAGCTTGGTAGCATGGAAGGTCGAAACAAAAAATTGAGTACTATGGACCCAATTTTGAAATTATGGACAAGCTCAACTGCTCATCCTTATTTTCAATCCCACGTTGTTTCAACTGAAAAACCAAAGACTTAAACTTAGTAAAGAAGTCTTGTAAGGTATCGAAGTTGCTTGGACTCAGAGTAATCAATCATTCTCTAGCTGATGGCCTCTCAATTCATTTGTATTGCCAAACAAAGTCTGAAGTTTAACCCAAACTTCATTTGGTGTGGTTAAACCATCCAGATGGAAAAGAATATCCCTGGAGGTACTGAGACACAACAAACCAAAAGTTTCATCTCTTATTTTATTCCATTTGGCCTTCTCAACAACTGCGGTAGGATCAAGTTCAATATACATAGTTACTCTATAGAGGCCCTTGCTCCTAAATAGAATCTCCATCTACGCTTTCCAATCAAAGTAATTCAATGGAGTCAAGATGATAGACTAATACTGCTCCATGGCCAACTAATGCCCCTTGATGAGACTGAAACTGTAACCTGCAAAATTGCAAAACAACACACATGAGGAAAACTTGATCTAATGAGCTCTGTAATGGACAGTAGTTAGTTTCGGGAGTGCGTCACGCTTGGGTAGACTCCAAAGGATTGCTCCAATGGCTTCAAGGTGTTGATCCCATAACTTTTGTGGAACCTCCACAGCTTCTAGTGCCTTACTACTTGCAGCTATGCTCCCTAGGATTCATAAGATATGATACCATGTGAAAATCAGATGACAAGCAAATCTATGCACTCAAGAAATTCCTCAGAAAATTGTGAAGGAAAGATTGCACAATATAGTGAAAATTGAGATAAAATAGATGCATCGAATGAAACTCTATTCCATAATTTTACATCAGCCAAACCTGGGCACTGAGATGGATGTCCAAATATATAATTACATCATAAATTTGAAATCCTTTGGAGGCATTCAAGCAGCTCACAAAAAATCAGATTTACTAATCATGACAATCCCCATCAGTGGCAACATCAGCTTTCCAACTCAGTCAAGAAGCTCACGAATTGGAAAAATCAGATATGGAAACTAATAAGTGATGAAAAAGAATAAATATGAGGGATTTAGAAGAGAAAATCATGGAGGATGTGTTGTCCAAAAAGATAACAACTTTCCAAGTCCATGAAGGTGCCCTTGCTTTATCCTTATCCAACTAAAAAGTAGAACAAAGCTAGCAAAAGCAGGACATGCACTCTTTCCATTCAGAACTATCATAAAAGTAGGCATAAAGCATCTGAGGGTGCATTAGTGGATATGTATGACAAGTTGTGGACCTACTAGGCGAAAATGGGCCAACTAACTAGTATAACACCTAGGAAATTATTTAAAATGAATAATAACTTATATCTTAAGTCTAGATAGGGTATAATTATTCTAACATCAAAGTCCTTTGGAAGAGTCTTAGTCTAATGGAATCATCCATTAGAGATTTGGAAGAACACCATAGATGAAATGTCATCATATGGTTCGTGGTGTCTTCTCTAGGTTTTCCTTTGAACTTAGGAATGTCTAAAGGTTACTTTGTAGTGAGGGGTGGCCAACTAGGGTCATGAAGCACCATATCATTGGTTAATTCGGATAACTCGAACAATTTAAAGTAGCCAAAAAGGGAAAATTCGTTTAAGCCATAGTATTCCAAGATCCATGACCATTAGTTGCCCCTGATTTGGGTTGACATTGGTAAAATGTGGATTATATTGACCAAGAATCTGACCAATTTGAGGTTCTAATTAGGGTTGAGTAAATCATCCTGAAGTCCCTCCCATACCCCCCATAGGAAGGATGACTAGAAAAGAGTTAATTATTGGGTTAACCATATTCATTCCTCCCATCCTAGAAAAGGGGATGTTCCCAAATGGAGCATTCTGCCCCCAGGGAAATATGGTACTAGTGCCCTCTAATCCAAGTATGTTACCATATGGAATGTTTGATGAAAAGGGGATACTAGTACCTATGTTTCCCATCAAATGGGAAGGAAAATTGATCTGGGGCATGGTGGAACCACTAACAACTCTAGAAACAGGGGTTAGGTTTGGAATGGACATATGTCCACTAAAAGGTATCGATGGACCATTGCCCGAAGCAATAGTATAGGTAGATGCAAGAGGCATGGAAGTGGGTATAGATTGGAATCCCGGGAATTTTATCACTAAAGAAAATGGGTTTGTACTTTGAAAACCATAGGAAGTTCCTCCCGTTAAAATCATTAACAATGACGGACTCCCACCATAGCCTATAGTAGACGGTGTTGTTAGAAATGGTGCAATTTCGGAAGTTATTCTTATTTATTTTATTATGTTATTGTTGTACCTCCTACGGTAAAATATATTGATGTACTTGATCATGTAAAACCTTGAAAGAATCAATTTAAAACTTGGGGTGAAAATACACAAAGAAAATATTTTTTTAAATGTTATTTTATCTTCCCCCAAGACAAGTCGGACCAGTGGGTAAACTGCCCCAAAACAGTGGGCAGTCTGCCCAATCAATGGGCAGAATTGCCCCAGTCAGGTCGGCCCAGTAAGGCAAAAAGTCACTTTTTGATGTGTATAAATAAAGAGGTCGAACCTCTCATTTGATCACTCACTCAACTAAAGCAAGTTCACACTATAAGAGAGAGAAGTTCGCATCTACAACTAAATAAGTGATTTTTGGGTTTTTCACTTGAAGAAATTTTCTATTTCTCTCTTTTGTATCTATACTATGTTCTCGGTACTAATTATCTCTATACGAAGGTTGTTAGGTTTTATCCATGTTGGGTTTCGTAGGATAAAACTTTGTGTCTATTGTTTTTGTGCTTGGTTGTTCTTCTAGTGATCTTGTTTTATTATCTACATTTGATTATACTGCTAGAATTATATAAAATCTAACATGGTATAAAAATAGTACTAGAAGAAGCCATTGCCAGAAACTAGGGTTTCACTTTTTGGGGCCTTCCCTCCTCAGTTTGGCTTGAAAAGTGCATTGGAAACTTCTCCCTAGGGAAGGCACATCTTTGGGTGAAGGAAAAATCCAGTTCTGAGCAATTTCATTTTTGACCTAATTTTGCAGCTGCGGAAGTTACTACGGAAATTAGGGTTTCAAGTTTTGGGTTGTCTGGTCCACAGATTTGGCTCGATCTTATATTATCTCTACTCGCATTGATAGGGCGCATCTATCTGTGGAGTTAGTTTTGCAAGAATCCAAATTTCTTTTTTTACCTAGCTCCTGCTAAGGTTTTTGGTCCATATTTGTAGTCAAGATGATTGGAATGAAGATTGAAGATCGAATTGGTGGGGCTTACAATTTCATCTCTTGGAAGTCTAGGGTTCTTCTTATATTAGAATAAAATGATATTTTGAATTTCGTCAATGAGAAGGTTCCAGAACCAGAAGCAGAAGATGACAAGTCTTAGTGGAGAAAGAATGATGCTAGAGCCAGAAGAATCTTGGTGGATTCAGTAAAGGATCATTTGGTTCCTCAAATCTCACAAAAGAAGACAGCTAGGAATATGTTCAAAACTCTAAAAAAATTATTTGAACATAGTAGCATCAATGTCACTCTCACATTGAGGAACCAACTATCAAATCTGAAGATGTCAAACTCAAAATCAATTGTTGAGTACTTCATGAGGATCACATAACTAAGGGACAAGCTAAGCTCCAGTGGAGAATCCCTTGATGATAAGGAGCTTGTCATAACCACTTTAAATGGTCTCCCACCCTCTTGGTAATCATTTATCCAAATTATAAGTGGATGAACCAAGTTTCCCAAATTTGACAGGTTATGGGAAGATTGTACTCATGAAGAGATGAGGATTGTAGCAAGGTAGAAATTTCATGGCTCTCAATCCGAAGAAAATCAAGCATTTACATCTCATGTCAAGAAAGGAAGAGGAAAAGGAAGAACTTTTCATAACCATAAGAATCAAGAGAGGAGATCAAGTCCTTCTCCAGATCAAAAGAAGAAGAAGAAGGATCTCTCGCATATTCAATGCTCCAAGTGCAAGACATATGGCCATTATGTCAGTAATTGTCAAAGTTCAAACAAAAGGAAGCATGAAGCCTCAACTGCTGATGTTGATGAAGACACTCCTCACAAGAAGTCAAGAAATGATGATCGTTCAGAGTTCTTCTAGTGCTCTCCATGTTGAAGTGATGATATGAAGGTCCAGACTGCGATGGGCTCCTATTAAGAAAATGAAGAACGGAGGTCTCTCATGGTTGTTCCCACAAGAAGACAGTGGGATCCCACCCACAAAAACAATAAAAGATAAGTATTTCGTTTTATTGCTCACATAGACATATTTTGTCTTGTACCTATCAAATTATATGCAGATCTATCAGGAAGTGTATTGAGAATTTGATATAGTTTACTTATTGATGTACCGTAGGCTCTTGTTGTATATGAGTTGCACAACATTCCATGAACACATGATGGAGCTAGTTTAGATGATATCTCCTTCTTACATGCTTAGAGTAGTGCACACTCTTGATGGCATGTTCTAGTGGAGATAGCATACATCTAGATAGTCAACATATGTGTTTGGGAGTCATGTTTGTGTTTTTTTATTATGAATCATTAGTCAAGATGCCTAGTGTAAACTATTACCATAGCATCGAAATAGAAATTGGTTAAATTTGATTATGCAATGTCACTAATCATATGATGGGATTTGACTTGTAGGGAAAAGAGCATATGATATGGCCTACAAGAGAAGGATGATGAGCCTTATTCTGATGAAGAAGTGATGGACACATGAATCCCATTGATGTTCAGATTAATCAAAAGCAAGAAGCTTCTAAGAGCATGACTCTCATCCTAGAAGGATGAATCCTAGACAAAGCAGTTAGATGGAAGTCATGCAAACAGACGAGGACCTAACACATCCAACTATATTTGATACATAACTCACAGGCCCAGAGGATCTGATCTGAAGATCAAGGATGAGGAGCTCATAGATAATATCATTCATAAGGAGATGAGATCATCTCCCCCTCCAGCAGTTAAGAGGGAGTTATCCCTTGAGTTGAGGATCTTGGTCTATTGATGATGTGTTGAGATCTTCCTACGATAAGGAAGAACACAGTTGAGATCCTGAGCAGATCCAGCATGATGACTGCGAGTACATGGCTACATTGATAGCGTTTCTAGTACATTTAGACTAACAGTTGAGAGGATCCTTGATGGATACTTACATTTTAGTAATCAGTTGTGCTCTTATGCTCTGTGAAAGCTGGTGCTCAGATTGGCACCAGGAGTGAGAGGTAGAAGGACGCTCTGTGGATAGCTCCAGAGAGAAAGCGGGATGCTCAGATGCAGAGGGAGTAGGACACTAAATCACAGGGGGAGTTGATTAAGCTTGCCTCTAAATTTGAAATGAAGGATCTTGGATTGATGCATTACTTCTTGGGATTAGAAGTATTGCAGAGGGTAAATGAGATTTTCCTAAGTTAAGGAAAATACACCATTGATATACTAAATAGATTCGGACTGTTGGACTGCAATTCCATGGCCACACCGATGGATGCAAATCTGAAGAAGCTGAGGGACTCTGCTTTCGATTCAGGTTTGATTGATCCCACTATGTATCGTGATCTGATTGTATCCTTGATGTACCTGAAAAATACCAGACTAGATATATGTTTTGCAGTGAATGCCCTCAGTCAGTTTATGTGCAAGCCGAGATAGGTTCATTGGGTTGCTGCAAAACATGTGTTGAGGTACTTGCGTGGCACTATGGGATATGGCCTGAGATATGCTTCAGAATGTGACTTGATATTGGTGGGATTTTCAGATTCATATTGGGTCGGATGTGTTGTAGATAGGGAGAGAACCTCGCGGTGTTGCTTCAGCTTGGGTTCTACAGTGATTTCCTGGTGTAGCAGGAAGCAGACCTCAGTATTACTTAGTATTGCATAGGTTGAGTACATGTATGCTAGAACTGTAGCTTGGGAAGTTGTGTGGCTTCGGAAACTCCTTGCGGGATTGTTTGGCCAGATTCTAGAGCCAACTATGATTCACTATGATAACCAAAGTTGTGTACAGATGTCAATGAATCCCGTATTTCATGACAAGTCGAAGCATATAGACATTCGGTATCACTACATTCAATATATGGTGCAGAAAGGTGCATTCAAGCTACAATATGTTCCGACAGATGACCATACTGCATATGTTCTTACCAAGCCTCTTCCCAACATAAATTTTATATACTTTCATGGAAGACTTGGTGGGGAAGAGAACGTGTCCCTCCTTGAGAGGGAAAGATGATGCAGAGACCAAGCATTCTCCGGATCACTTTGGGATAGAGTGAGGAGATCTCTCATACATCCTGATAGGATGGAGAGGCCACTGCATTCTTCGGATCACTCTGGGATAGAGTTATGAGATATCTCGGACATCCTGATTGGATGGAGAGGCCATTGCATTCTCCATATCACTTTGGGATAGAGTGAGGATATCTCTCGGACATCCTGATGGGATGGAGAGGCCAGGGCACACTCCTGGACACTCTGTAGAGTGGGGATATATATCGGACAATAGATTTAGTGCATTCTCTATATCACTCTAAAAAGAGTGAGGATATCTCTCAAACATCTCGAGAGGGGATGGAGAGGATGGTGCACATTGGTACTCTTGGAATCACCGAAGGATTGGTTGAGTTGGTGCATGTTCCCCAAAGGACTGGGTTGTACCGAGGCTCGTTGTCCTTGTGCATGTTCCCCGATGGACTAGGTTGAGTTGAGGCACATTGTATTGATCCCCAATGGACTGGGTTGATATAATGCATGTTGGACTCTCCGATGTACTGTGTAGAGTTTTTGAGACGATGTATGGATCCACCGATGGAATGTGTGGAGCAGATGCATGATGACACTTCTCGATGGACTGAGACTGTGTTGACAACCTTCAATATGTATAGATATGATCGAGACAAATGTGATGTACAGATGAGATCCAAACGATTGTGATGTCGATGATGACCGTGTCCAAAGAATACCTTCCTTGTTGAGAGGGAGTGTTGTAAATAGTGCAACTTCGGAATCTATCCTTATCTATTTTATTATGTTATTGTTGTACCTCCTACGGGAGAATATATTTATGTATTTAATCATGTAAACCCTTGAAAGAACCAATGTAAACCTTGTGGTGAAAATACACAAAGAGAAGAATTCTTTAAATGTTATTTTATCTTCCCCCAAGACAAGTCGACCCAGTGGGTAAATTGCCCCAAAACAGTGGGCAGTCTGCCCCAAACAATGGGCAGAACTTCCCTAGTTAGGTCAAACCAGTTTGGGAAAGTTAGGTCGGACCAGTAAGGGAAAAAGTCACTTTTTTATGTGTATAAATAAAGAGGTCGAACCTCTCATTTGATCACTCACTCAACTAAAGCAATTTTGCACTATAGGAGAGAGAAGTTTGCACATGTAGCTAGAGAAGTGATTTTTGTGATTTTCACTTGTAGAAATTTTCTATTTATCTCTTTTGTCTTTGTACTCTGTTCTCGAGACTGATTATCTCTATACGAAGGTTGTTGGGTTTTCTCCCTGTTGGGTTTCCTAGGATAAAACTTTGTGTCTATTGTTTATGTACTTGGTTGTTCTTTTAGTGATCCTATTTTATTATCTACATTTGATTATACTGCTAGGATTATATAAAATCTAACAGATGCATTTGTATCGACTCCTCCTATAGAAGTAGTATTAACTAGGGGAGTCACATCCCCAGTACCGTACACTTCACCAATGTTTTCCATAACATCCTAGTGGAATTACGGATTACTTGGCCCAGGAATATGAAACTCAATTCCTTGGATAGAGTTTGGATCTTGCAAAGGGTTTAACAATACTGAAGGATTTGTGAGATCCTCAATAGAAGGAAAATATATATTCTCCTCAGGAAGAGAAGAAACCACTGGAGAAGAGTTATTCAACTGCCCCCTCAGTGTCACTAAGGTGTCCTTCTTCTGATGAGGACTCAGATTCTACAAAACTGGAGGTGTTTTCTTCAACTAGTTGTTCAATATTTTTCCCTAGGTTTTCTTCCTTTACCCCCTAAGGGGGTGGATTATTATCATCCAATATTCTCCTAGGCATAGGGACTTCTCTCTTTTCAGGATAGTTTCCTTGAATTCTTCGGGACATGCTCAGAGGTTGATTGGCCATGGTGGCTCGCAGAAGACTCAAAGGAGAAGTCTAAAAATATAATACACAAACAACACTTAGTAGAAAGTCCCTAAAAAGACTACAACAAGCACACAACTCTCTCATTGAAAAGCACTTGCATACAAGCACTATTCATTAAAGATACAAATATGGAGACTTTTGAAGGTTGTAAGGGATGATTAGAGCCCAAAACCAACCAACGAAGATCAGGAAATAGTTACCCTACTCCCTAGAACCAATCACCAAGGGTGCAAGCACTTGCCTTTGACAAATACACTCCATAAGGAGATGGGACAACAAAGTATACATCTGTCTCAGATGCCACAAGATATACCCTTGCAACGACCTAGGAGGTACCTAGGAACAACAACTATGGTCACCACTTAGCACTCGGTAGTCGGGTAGAATAATTGTTGGATGGAGCTTCTACGAATGGGCAGGGAGAGTAGGCCTTATATAACAAGTCCTAGACCCAAAACTATCAATGAGTAGTGGTGTCAACCTTAGGACTTGCCATGCTTGATGAGTTCCCAAACTCACATAACCCCCCTCAGTCAAGCAATAAGGGTATTATGTTTACTTGAAAAAGGTTTTCCTACTACTTGACGCCAGTGTTAGTGGCACTTTTTCGACACGTACTTTGCATTACTAATGGATTTAAGACTCTCCAGTAGATTCCTAGTTTCCCAATTTTATGTGATTTTGGAGAATTCAACTCTCAACTCATATCTGCAAAATCCTAGCCAAGACTATTAGGTTGGTTTCTCGCTAAAAGAAAAACCTAGTATCCTATTCCAATTACTTTTGCCTGTTAAAAATATGATTTCTAGAACTTACAAAAGAAGAAAAATTATGTACCTAAAAGAAGTATAATGCAATCTAGTGCACAATTTCACCCCTTTTAAAATGAAAAATGGAGCACCCTTTACCCTCAAAAATGCACTTTTTCAATTTTTCAATGTCTTTTCAATACACAATGCAAGCTTTAAATGTAGAATGCAATCCTAAATGTACGTGCAAATTTCAAAAATGTATAATGCAACTTTTTGATATTTTTTTATGCAAAATGAAAACTAAGTTTCATACGCTAAATGCAAACTTATCCTAATAAGCAAGTGCACAACCACTTATTAACATACAAATGCAATTCCAATTCTTTCTAAACATACACAAGTTTGAAAATTTGAGATGCAAATGCACACTTTCAGTTGGAAAATCAATTTCAATTCAATCTTAAGATATGAAGGAAATTTTTAAATTTTACAAGCACGTCTATTTCAAAGACAAAAAGCAAAACAACTCTTTTTGTTTTTTGATTCAATAAATGCAATCATGTACTTAAGTGAAAATTTGACACATGCATCAAAACAAAATTGCATTTTTTTTTTGTTTTTCAAATGCAAAAGGTCAAATTACTAGATGCTTGCAAGGTGAACACAAACTCACTTTTATGAAACAATCCGACTTGGTTTTGTTTTTCATATCAGACAAAAGGACTCAATCACGAGCAACTACACAGAGAACAAATGCAAACCATTGTTGACACTCCTATCAACCACAAGCGAAAGAAACCATAAACTCAAGATCTTCTAGTCATCCAAGCATGCCACGTAGGGAAAAGTATATGAAATAACTTTTAAATACCTCCTTGCAAATAGACCTACTAGAAATCAGGGCTTGGTTAAGCATGATTCTTGCACCCAAACAGTGCAATCAGGGTCTAACAACAACACAAAAACAACCTTGAGCTTTCACTTCAAGGAAGAACCAAAAGTACAAAATTAAAAGTAAAAGAAGTCTAAAAATAAAAAAAAGACTATCTTTGACAAAATTTCAATCCAAAAATCAAAAGTATAGACTGAATGTAAACATAGGCATAAAGGACAACCTCTGCAAAGCCACTATAGGGTTGTAACAGCCAATAACTTTGGAAAGAAACCTAAGCAAACAGTGAAAAAGGATGAATTCCAAAACATTATTCGAAGAAGACAAAACAAACCAAATGCCAAAACAACTGAAAAGAAACAATTGAAAAAGACCGAAGAGGGTAGGTGAACTACCTCTAAGAGTTCAATACAAAGTTTTCACAATCAGAGACTTTTCACACCTTCCAAAACAATAATTAAAAGGAATAGGGCATATATTTTCTCAAACAATATTTGTTCAAAAAAGTCTAAAAACCAAGTCAATCTCGATCACCAATAAAGTAGAACACCTCTGATAAACCTCAACAAGACTCTAAATAGTCATCCAAATCAAAGACAACTCAAGGAAACAAAAGGGTTAAACAAGTTGTGGAGCAAATGTACCCTACAAGAAAATACACTACCGTATATTCTGCAAACAACATGTAAAACGCTATTGTGCAACTTATGACTAGTGTTTTTACAGAGAAAATGCAACTATAAGTGTCACATCCTACGTTTCTATCTTGAGTGATTCAAAAAATAAAAAGATCAACTTCAAAACAAAAGTTTGATATTACTCTAAGGGTCTAGGACCAAAGTAGACTTGCAAAAGGACTCAAATCAATCAACCAAACTGGAAGAACTAATCTAGAAAACCCCAAAGCAACAGGCTTCTCCCGAGTGGAGTCACTAATTCTGTTGCACGGAAAACTATCCTATGACTGGGGTGAGGTCATCGAAATACTGGACAGTGAGAAACTGACATATGTGAATCCATAACCACACAAACCCTAATTAAGATATATTAAAGGAAGAGGAGTAATGCACCTTATTTATGATGTTTGATCCTTGTTGCTCTTAACTCTACTTCATATTTGCTCCAATTGGTCCAAATTCTCACCTACAAAACAAATATATAGAACCTTCCTCAAATACTTTTGACAATGATAAAACTATTGAAGAATTAAAAGGAATACAAGACCATAAATCTATTTATTTACTTTCAATATAAAAATACCAATTATTCTATCAATCATGTCATAAACACAGTATTAGGGAAGGGAAAGCTGCCAATTATCTTGTTAACAACATAAACAAGTACAACAATACCTTTTCTATGTTTTTTCACCTCACGAAACCTTGATTCCGATTCTCCTTGCTTCTCTTCTCCAACAACCCAACCAATCTCCACGTATATCAGGGATAGGATATCAAATGCTCAGGGAAATAGGGGATGGAGATAGAATGAGTATTCCATCATAACATTACTTATGGGAAAAAAGGTCCACCTCATGGCCTACCTTCCATGTTTTTATAGGAATTTTAGATAGACATACTCAAATGAGGTGAAGTTGTAACCAATGGGGTAGTTACCAAAACCACCCTAACTACGTAAATTTCAAATTTTATTTTATTTTTTAGAAATTTTAGGGGAAAACAATGGTCAGAAAAGGGCATCATGCATTTAAAATGCCTTTCATACAAAAGCAACCTGCGTTCACAACTTTTTCCTGGAAATGTTGGTGAAATGAAGGAAAGCATAGTCTAACACACATGTTTCCATACCATCAATAGCGTTTTTGTCTTATCACTTGGTTACAAAAATTATCGATGCCAGAGAATCAATTAATGATCAAGTCCATGTCATCAAATACCAAATCAAGGCTCTTCCATCCATAATGTCCTTTTGTGTAAGTGACAATCGTAGTGTCGTCATGGACGGAGAAGTGTCGATTTCGGATATAACACTAACATACACATCAAACACCCAACATACACATGTAAAAATTACCTAACATCATCTAACATATACTTCTGATAAATTTAAACATCATTTAACACATAAATAAAATAATAACATCTAACAAAACACAAGTTGTGTTATCTAACATAACCATCACATACATCTAACAAACACCAGCCAACATATGCATCTATCAAGCGCACCTATAAAACATATCTAACATGACCTAACATACACATCACCTTCAAGTACATTATATAAATCAACATCAACAAGAAAAATGCAGTATATATATATATATGAACAATAATATCAAGTTCATGATACATGCCAAATATACATCTCAAGTCCAATAAATGTTATGAGATAGCTAGTTCAGCTCGACAACTAGAGGAATCATTACCTTTCCCAGCATAGCTAGAGGCAACAACACGTCCACTAGAACAAATAGGGGCATTAGTACTTCTGATGAGGAAAAAAAAGTAGACAGGAGAGCACCATAGATATCTCCCTGATCTCACCCGTTGTGACCATCCTATCTAGAATTGATATGAGTGGAGTAGAAGATGTTGGATGGTCAGCTCGCTAAGGAGGAGAGGGTGGTCGGTCAACTTGTGGATTAGTCGGAGATGGTGGTGGGCCAATTGGGGGTGGAGGAGGAAATAGTGTTTGATTTTCATGTTGAGGAGAAGGAGGAGGAGGAGGATCGTTGCCCTAATTAAATGTAGAGGAAAAATGACTACCATGGCCATCCCTCCTAGCAGCTAGAAGTATATTTTCACCAACAATATGACGTATCAAACCCCTCATATCATGAGGTATAATCCTCCATAATTCTACTAGTTCTGGGTATCACGCAATCTCCAAAATCGGTATAGGGTGGACTCCCTGTCGAGCAAAACAAGTGGACAACCTGTCTGCGATGTCCTCCTAAAATCTAGCATTTGGCATGCATCGTGGGCTGGGTCTGGGAAAGAGGCAACTTAGGCTCATCCATATCCTCAACTTCTTGCAGCGGCAGAGGCCAACATATGCAACATCTATAGCACACAACAATAATTAGACAATTTCATTAAACAATTTAAAGAAAATGTTAGAATCAATTTCATTTTCATTAAGTAAGACAATAAAATACAACTAGATTAATTTAAACATAATGCTAATATTACATTTGTCATATGGTGGCCCATCCTTGGTGAAAAAGACGTGAAATTCTCTCTAATCCAACCCTGTGTAAGTATATGGCACAAGGTCCAATGTATGATCATCTTCAATGGCGTGTAACTCCAATACCACTGAGGTGATCCTCGCTGTGAACTCCAGTCGGCCCCTATTGGGTAGCATCTATCCCCACATCTACATCCACTCCTTGGTCATATCGTTCAAATGACAGTCTCATGAAAAGGAACCTCTCAAAATATAAACAAAAAAGATCTGAAGCAAAAGGGAAGGTGACCCTCCCTCAAACTATCCACGACATTAATCCAGAGCAAAACAAAACCGCCACACAAAAATGGCAGACCACCTAATGCATCTAGGTCTCTACACTAAAGAACCTACATAATACAATAGAGGGAAACTAATGTGCTTCCCATCAGTGGTGAAGTGTGCCACCGTCATAACCAAAATAGAGAGGCACCTAACCTCCTCGACACTGAAAGAACTAATACCCAGTTGTCCTCTAGAAAACTGAAGAACAAAAAGCAGGGTCAGTGACTTGGTCAGTAATATATCTCTGTGAGTACGCAAGTTGACTCTCCATTGTGACACTAAATGGAACATCAGGGAACTGGGTAAAATACTCCCCTCTCCTGGATAGCCCAATGATGAAGAAGATGTCCTCGTCTATGAGATGAAACCATAGATTGGGACCATAATGAAAGGCTTGTCTACTTTGATCCCAATGATAGATCAACTGGATCAAAAGAGTTGAGTTCCCCTTTAGGTATGTAGCCTCTTGATAAAACTTCAGGAAGTAGACAACCCTCAAGAGGTATCGTTTCTGTGCGGTAATGGGTCGAGGGTACAAGTCTCCCTCCCTCTATCTGGCCTCCCACTACAATAAAACATTGTGCAGGTCAACCCACGCATGCTGCTCCTATTGTAGCTCTCGTTGTTGACTTCTCTGATTCACATATAAATTCCATCACTCTCATAAATAGAAACAAACATGTATATACAAAACATTAAATATTTCATTAACTGGTCACTTTATTTATAAATATCAAACAATAAATTTTTCTCATAATAAATCAATTTAACAAGGGGTGCGCCTATAAAATAGTTAAATATTGATCGTGGTGCTCTTTGTATTATAAGCACATTGTGCAGGGTGCACTACAATAATAGCAATGCATTGAATGCGTAAATGAAGTAAACTAAAATTAAAACAACATGTACACCCAGTGTGTTACAAATGACATAAGCACCGTTAATGGTGCGCTACATTGATCCTAGTGCACCAAGTGTCGAAATTTCATTTGAAAATATAAAAACGTTGCGCTTTTAAAATATACCACATCGGTGCATGTGAGATACCAAAATGCACCACCAATATTTATGAAATATTAAAATTCGGTGCACCCCTAATTAGGCAACATCGGTGCGATATGAACACATCGTCGTACAGTACACGATGTGTATGTGCACAAGTTTTTAGAGTGCACCGTAATCGGCACAGCTCTTTGTGAAAATTAATGTTTTTTCAACGGCCATGATGGTGTGTATGTTAAACATAAGCGCACCAACATGGAGGTGCGTACAAAGTATAACGGTGCACCAGTTGATGTGGTGAATATTTAAATAGTTTTTTTTAGCTATTGTGGTGGTGTGCCTAAAAATCTATAAAGCATTGGTTAGAGGGTGCTATAGGTTTTTACCAGCACCGATGCATTACCATAGTTAACCGCGCTGCTAATGGTGCACTATGGTTTGTGAAATGCACCGGATGTCGTTTATGTGAAAAATGGTTTTTAAAATTTTACTGGTGTGTCATGAAATGGATAGCGCACTAGCAATGTGGTTCACTATACATTGATAGCGCATCGTTACCGATGCACACTGTAAATTTACAAGGTGCAATATTTATAGTGGTGCAAGTTGAACGACTTGAATGCACTACTCATATTTTTTTTTTAATAAAAAAACACAACAAACTAAGGGGATTTTTCAAATTCTATTTGCTAAAAATTTGTGTTAACGCCTAAATTTCGCACACATGTGACATTTTGGCTAATATTGCAGTAAGGTGTTATCAACATATATCATTCCCCCCACTAAAGACATCCTCATCAGATCCATAAAGCAACATGAGTCCAAAAATGCCCAAAGACAGTAAAAAACAAAAGCAGCATGCTTACACTTGTCATAGACCGTGCTACAGGGCATATTATCAGTTTTGTCACCGCGCTACACTAGCGCAAATTTTCCTTCGAAATACGCATGACTGTAAAAAATGGCGAGACCACAACAACCCATGGTGCATTGAAGGTTCATCAAGGCTCCATCACCTCCAAGAATTCAAATTTGGTCTCCCTATGTACTTGGGTTCATTAAATGGCCCCCCTTTATGTACTTTGGATGCAAATCATGGAGTTAATGAGTCTACATTTGTATCTATTTTTTTCTTGGCCACTTCTTGGCCTATAAAAGGAGGTCACGGGCATGCATCTAGTAACGAGAAATTAGAGCAAGGTTATGCTGCTAGAATTGTGTTAGAACTTCTTCCACCTCTCCCTATACCTCGAAGCATTCTTCAAGATCCCTTGCCACCTTCCTCGAAGGGGCAAGTGTTTTTCCCATTGTTGGCTCCTTCCTCAAGGAGCAACAATTTAGCTTAGTTTAGCTAAATTTAGGCTTGTTGAAGTTGTTGTAGCTTATGAGTGCTTGGTTTACGAAACCCACGGCTACTATTGTTCCCTTAGCTGCAAGTTGCAAGGACGAAAGGGATGATTGCTCACCCTTGTGTCATTTTTCTCTCAATAGCATTTATGGCGACTCCACTCCATTTTTGTTCATTTCTCTTTAACTAGGTTGTTATTTGTTGGATAAATAATTTGGGGTGCTTGTCTTTTGTGGGTGAAGAGGTCCATACCCTCCAATCCCCGAATTTGATCTCCTTTTGGTCGGTCTTGTTGTTTACACAGTAATGGGGATCCAAGTGTCCCGAGCATGCTACTTGCACGGAACTCGCTTTGATAATTGCGCCACCTACGCATTTTAATAGACCCTCACCCGTGCGGTAATTTGCTCTCTATTAGAGCAACCTTGTTGTGTTGTAATTGCACTACTGCACACCAGTGAATGATTTTTCTGTGTTACTACGTGTCTGTTTTTCTGTTTTCCATGCTACTATTATTTTATTTTTTTTTTATCTGTTTGCATATAATCTTGCAATCCCAATGACTGCTCACTAATGAACCAAATTAAAAGTAACCTGAAATAGTTAGTTTTCTTTAGTAATTGGTCCACTTAGACCAATATTAGGGATTAAAGACTCCTACTCTCTTGAAATCTACTTAGGTAACCAACTTTGGGGCTTTCAACAGGGCTTATTGATGTCACTAGTATTCAAGACATCTTTTGTTTTTGTTTACTTTCCATGTTTGTAGGCAAAGTAGTGTAAATCCGCTTTTGCACACAAGCAAGGACGTAAAGACCCTAATCTCTCGAAGTATGATCTTCACCTTGCATTCCATGCGATCTTGGTGAATCATAAAAATGAGAGAAGTGTGAAATACCTCCATTGCACACTTTTATTTCATTAACATTTTGTTAGCAAGCACCATTAGCATCTTTAGAGTTGAATTTAAATCTCCATTTTCATTTATTTCAAGCTCTTTAGTTAATTGCAACAATTAATTTGCTTATATCACATGTGTTTGCATCACTAGCACACACTAAGGGATCTAAAAGCTCTTTCACTCCGAGTATGCTCTTCACCTCGCATTACTTGTGATCTCGGTGAATCAAAAAGGAATGGAATTGTGAAATACCTCCCTTGCACTCCTTAAGTGAATTTAGACCTTTAAAATCAACACTTGTAATTGACAACCAACTAAAATTCTCCACA
Source organism: Larix kaempferi (assembly GCA_027924585.1). Lineage (NCBI taxonomy): Eukaryota > Viridiplantae > Streptophyta > Pinopsida > Pinales > Pinaceae > Larix > Larix kaempferi. Next base: position 70,408,289 of record BSBM01000093.1, read on the forward strand.
GAAGGTCACAAAATAACATTTTAGTTAGGTAGAATTAATTGGGCTAGGCATCCATTAATGTCTACCAATCTAGTTTCATTTAGTTTTTTAAACATAACATTGTTGACTTATAGGGTACTATCAAATCCTTCTATCAATAAGTGTTAAAAGAAAACCTGGATAAGAAGTGTTGCATGCCCAAGCAGGTCAAAGCCGAGGTATAGTTACCCTGCCCTCTCCGAAGAGCCAGTCATTATTTTGTGGAGGTGACAGTGATACTTCCCAGGCTGAACCACTTATCCACACTTGACACAGGTATTTTAGTGGCCAAACTTAGGATATCACCAAAGAGAAATTGTGAGTGCAATTAACTCCTGAAGTAAGATATTGTCGTTGGGAAATGTTGTCAATCTATTTTGGGACATATCCCCATCACCGGTATAACTAACTCTTTGTTACCTTCACTGGTCAATTAGTGTGTGGATCCCATTATCACAATCAATTGCGCTTTTGGAAGGCTCGGTTACATTTGAGAGGAACGACGTTAGGTCTCTAGGGAATTTACATTTATTTTCTTTTTAAATACAAGTTCACTAAATCGTAATTAAAAAGAACCTACATGTGGGAACTCTTGCACTAAACCAACATCGCACATATCACTCACTTTGCACCACTTTGCATTTGTTGTGGTTGGCATATTTTTTCATTTGTTCAATTGTGTTTATTTCCCCCATCACTCTCACTTGTCACTACACTTCCAACATTAAGAAACAAAACACCCTAAGGTATTCATGTAGACTGCAAGGCCTCTCCCCTCTCTCAGAGGTGGTTTTCCACTTTCTCCCCATGGTTCACGTGGGAGATACTCTAGCCGGGGTCGATCCCATGCCACATTGATAGGATCATCAGGGCGAGGTTCATTCTTTCTTGACTCATTTTCTCCCCTCGGAGAAAGCGTAGATCATTTTGCTTCATCCTATTGGTTAAGGAGCATCCCCTCATTTTCTCCCCTTGTAGATACCTAAGACCCCCTTGGTCCATCCTCTCACGGAATAGGTTCCCCTTTATTTCCACCGCTTACCAGAAATCCACCTACTTCTTTTCCCCCTCTGGGAGGAGGGCATATAGAATCATCATCTTCCCATCAGGTATCGAGATAACCGCCAAATATACCTCGTTTTTACCCTCCTAGAAATAACACACAACCTACAATGGTGGGACTTACTCCCAACCTACCTTCCATGTCTAACCTAAATCTCCCTAATTTGTCCAAATTGATCAACGACCCTATAGCACATGATCAAGAATGGCAGCTATGCCATATAAAATTCCCTCTGATATCCCTAAGTTTGAACGGAAACAAGGAGATGATCTAGCCAACCAGGTCATGTCATTCCACTTATGGTGTTCCTCCAACAGCATAGTGGAAGACTTAGTAAGGTTTTGCCTCTTTAAGTGAACCCTTACCGTAATGGCAGCAAAATGGTATGTGAACTTACCAGGAACGACCTATGGCACCTTTGCAACATTGGCCACTGCATTTCTCACATACTTTTAGCTTCCCATTCACTATGGCATTCGTCTCAAAATTCTCACAGAATTTTGACAGAATACTTCTACTCACATCTCGGACCACATCCATGAGTGACAGAGATGATGAACATTGTGTAAAATCGAAATACAACCTCATCTCCTATTGGATTGGTTCATCAAATCACTCCAACTGGCTATTGCAAAAGATGTGGCAACCTCCTTGCCACAAACTGAGGAAGAGGCCATCCTAAAGGCCCAACATTTCGACCTTATCTATGCACAATCCAGACACTTATACACTATCCTACCCGATGCACCTCGGCATCAATCTCTAGATCATACACCTATGGGTTCGTTACATTTTGTGGATGGGATTATCAGGTCCAATTCCTAAGAAGGAAAGGTTCCTCCTCCTCCTACTCCTTCACCATTTAACATGGCACGACAATACCCACCCATCCCTCCCGTGTCATCACCCCCTACTCCTACACCAAATCCTACATTTGGTCAGTTACAATATGGACCTTACAGTCCTACTTATCCAAATGCAAGGCAAGCATCGACGGTACCTCCACCACAAATGGTGAAAGCCACTCCTATTTCCACATATTATGGAGCACAAATCGCATTTATACCACCACTGGGTATAACGTGTATTACTCATTTCCATGTCCTCCTAGTTTTGTCTTCATGTTGCATTTGGGGGTTAATTTAGTCCAACCTTCTTTCGCACAACAAGGTCAATAGTTTAAGCAGTTGAACATTGCAAATCCCCAGAATCCTCAAAATCAGGGGAAGAAGAAGTGTAAAAAAAATATAACCAACAACATGGGCAAGGGGGTAATCCCCCTTCCCAGCAGAACTAGAACCTGGGCAACCAAAATGTGGGGGCAAATAACCCCCCCAAATAAGGGAAGAACGCTTAACTAAGGACCAATTACCTATGCTCCATTTGCAAAAATATGGTCACTACACTCACCATTCTCCTCTTATCCCTAACTGGCGACAATTGGTAGAAGCCAAGAAGAAGGTAGTTGTGAACACTACTCAGGCTCCTAACCCTACATAACCACAAACCGTTATATTGCAACAACCCTTTTCCAATTGAGGGGTCGTTACTCAGTAGTAGGATCCTCGCCACTCCAACGATGGCTCCTTCCATAACATCTACATGAACACAACAGATGTTAACCTCCAAACTTGAGCTACAGGCTATGGTGGGAATGAACCCCCCCAAGTGGAAGATGTGCCTACCCCCTCACAGGGGTCTTTGCAAATACCATGCGCAAGTGGTGAACAGATGCCACGGATCCCAAAGGTACTACTTCGGTGCACCCCCCATAACCCCCATCTGAAAGCCTCCCACAATTACAGTATTGTGGATGACTTGGCTTAGTCACCAACTTCAATGTCCACCTTAGAGGTGCTACATTCTTACGCAACCCAACAAAAGGAATTAATCAATGCACTTGGCGCAGTCAACTCCTCCGACTCACTCCTTATGACCTTTGATCTTGAAAAAGGTGAACTCTGACTTCCCTTGTCCATCGCATTCCAATTCCCCGTTATGGTGAAAACCATTATGATTCATCAATGAGTGCGCATACAATGTGTCATGTCCTGTAATTTTTGGAAACGATTGGGGTCACCTGAGTTAGTCCCCCCGTCTATCACTCTTCGCGCAGGCAACGAGAGACCATCACAACCTAGGGGATTGTACCAAAATGTTCTGATCAAGCTAGGGGAAAAAATGGTCATTGTCGATATTGAAGTAGTCAATGCAAAACTCAACTACAATATCCTCTTGGGTCATAGTTAGATGTATGCCATGAAGGCGGTCACCTCCTTAGTCTTCTGCTCCATGATGTTTCCCTTTAATGGGAAAATAGTCACCCTTGACCAACTCAACTACTACGACCCTAATACCAACACCAACCACTACAATGTCCTCCTCAATGTCGTCGGGACCAGTCAACCCCCTTACGTTGATATTGGCTTAGGAGTGTACAAGGACTCTAACTTGCTATGGGTATATTCTGGTCCATCGCCTGAAATCCCCACATCAACCAACGGCCTTATTTGCACCATTTTCACCTCTGAAAATGTGTCCACCTCTCCCTTGGCATTGTCATAAGCACCTCCCGTAATCCATGGCATTGAAAAAACATTGAGTCCAACAATGCCTCCCATATTCCAAATACCATTCTTCTACCCCCCCATGGGAGTATAAGGGACATCGGTTATGTCTTAGCTAACTCTACCTTAGCTCACTTTGGGTATACCTATGTGGTACCGTACAACACCCTAACTCGAGATGTATTCAAACCCTGTAACCCATTATGAGTTTATCCTTGTGTCGGTTGTTACACCATCTAGGCTGGTCACGCCATCTGTACCACAAGTCGAGCCTACGACACCTATGACTAAACTAGCATCGACATTCACTAAACCCGCCAATGGGGGCATGAGACATCCTAAGTTGAAATCCCCCTTCATAATCAACCCTACTGCCGAATAATCATCAGTGATCACCAAGCCTAAAGAAGGGGGTATAACCCAACGGTTAAAATCCCCAGTAATGACAACCACTACTCCTACAACAAGGGTCACTCCACCATGTTCCCTATGTAGGAAATAAGGCCATGTGACCAACATCTGCCCCACCTTACCAGAGCTTAGGAATCTTCTCAATACCCCTGTTAGTGTGAGACATGCTCCACCTATGGTAGCAGGGGACACCTCTTCTTCACTCAAATAGACACCTAAGTCCAATCGTTGTATATCAATAATGCATGTTCGATTTTCTCTCAGTTTGGGCATTACACACCATTGCCCCAACCTCCCTGGATTTCAGGATGCCTAACGGCCATTCACCCAACCCAACCTTTGGTTGAAGGTCCTTCACCTCAACCCCAGGAAATAGCCTCCATAAATGTTATCACTACATCAACGACAACTCTCATTGCGCCTACCTTGGAACTAGCCATCGCAGCAATACCCACAATTGAGCATACAATGTTGCAAGAGCCTTCTATTAGCAACCTTGCACCGGAAGCACACCATGATGGATGCCAATCTTGTGGGCATCATACTCATATGATTTCCACTGAGGCCATCACAACCATAATATATCATGCCAACCCACCTTTGGCACAGACACCTATCCGTACCAGGGTTCCATGCATGTGCCAAACATGTGGCGATACTTCCCACTTCTCATTCTAGTGTCCCATTTTACGCGTTGAATGAGAATCCCGCCTTGAACATATGAGGATCCAATGCCAATTCTCCCATCTCAACACATTCCCAAAAGTCTTACCCTTTGAGGAAGTGGTTCCCCCTCCACCGGATACCATCGATACCGCATCATCCCTGGACGACCTTCTTACCAGTGATGATTCATCGTTTTTTGACAAAGACATAGATCCTCCCCATCCATTGCATGCTCCTAGACATCAGGGGAAGGTGCGCTATGTTTCTAGTTATTATTTCTGCATTGTAAATTCCTTTGTCATGTTTTGTATTACACTTGGGTATCTGCGTAGTGTGTGTAGGATAATGACCATGACACTTAGAATCCAATCCTTTAGGCAATGGCGTAGGAATCGCCTTGCAAGTATCATTCTGAAACTGACATACATGCAACGTTTTTCCTCTCTTTACATTGCATTTACTAGTACTCCACTGATAAACACAGGGTCCTTTTCCCCAATAATGATGTGCCATCAATGTCGTTACTAAGAATAGCATTCTCCCCCATGGGGGTGCACACCATTGCATCCCCGTCATAATTTGGAACCCATGATGTTGAACCCCCACAAGTTCGAGGAATCTGATCCACTTTAAAAAAATCAACCCATAGTTTATCATTTTATAGTTGCATATTTACCCCCCCAGCTTTAGCATTCAATGCCATCAAATTCATCGATGCATGTTACAATTGTGTTCCATAGTTGACCACTCATACCTCCATGAGCAATCTACCACCCGCAATCTTATTCGTATCATCACCCCCACAAAGACAACAATGGGGCCCCCACCCTCTAAAGCAACCAATTCTATCCAGTTATTCTCACGAGAACATTTTGCATGGTATTGATTTATGGGGCACCCATCTTCGCGTTTCGCAAAACAACCTTCACACCATAATGGAAAATATTTCCCAACTCACTCAAAATCACGGGAATCCCACCCATCATCAAATTGGTCCCCCAACACCCTCAAAACCGTGGGTACCCCACCAATTATTCTTTATGTACAAATGGTTCCCCAATCCACTCACAACTATGGGAACACCATTATTCTATTGGCAGCAACCACTGGTCACCTTTTATCGATGTTATTGAATCTCCCTATCCCCAAAATTATGAGTTTTGTCGGTCACCATCACCCTCAATTTCATGTCCATAGCAAATCCCTTCATTAGCAGTTTTTCTCCCTCCATTACACTTTGTACATTTCTTTTGAAGAATGTTTCCATCAATTACTCCCCAAGTTTCCATTGATCAAAGGAAGTTACGAGCCCTGCTTTTATTATCCAATATTGTGTTGTGTCTTTCAGTCTTATAGTTAGTTACAAAATGATCTTCGTTCTTAGGATAAGACCCTCTTCTTATCCTGTACAACTCTCAACGACACCAAATCCTTATATTCTAAGAGGTTCAGTAGTTAAAGTTGTACCTTGGGGTCCCTTTCAATCAACATAAGGGATCACCTCGAACTAAGTAGGGAGAGTCATCGATGTTCCCTAACTTAGTGGTCTCTTCTATGCTCGATGTTAATACATTTATCGTATCAGGGAGAGTCATACGTTTCGAAGGTAGTAGTGTTCACATTTACAAATCATGGTAGAAGAAGTGCAATCAGGTTCTACATACAACAACCTCACTGGTATTCCGGTCCCCCACCCCCATGGGATTATCATGGTCATAAGCAATTCCAATTCTTCGACACCTATAAAAACATTTCCAAGTTCAATCACTCTTACATGGATTTAACCCTCCTTCATCCCTATGCCAACAGTATTTTGAGTCGACCCCTCAATCTCCTCTTATTGTACTCATCTTGAAATATTTCAAGAGCATAGGTATGCCTGCCTCATTTGTGTAAACCACTATTCTTTGTTACAGTTTCACTGGTTATCACTATCAATCTTACTCCAAGGGAACCTTCCATCCACACTGGCTTAATAACTTCCTAGAACATGGGAAAACACAAAAAGAATTGATGATGCATTATCGGCTCTGCAGTACCTTTTGAACCTCATACATAAGGGGGAATCTGTTAACACCTAAATTTCACACACATGCGACATTTTGGATAATCTTGCAGTAAGGCGTCATCAACATATAGCATGCATACCACCAAAGACATCCTCATCAGATCCAGAAATTAGTATGAGTCCAAAAATGCCCAAAGATAGTAAAAAACAGAAGCAACACATTTACAACGTGTATTATCAATTTTGTAATCCATGCGACTGTAAAAAACGGTGGGACCACAACAACCCGTGGCACATTGAAGGCTCATCAAGGCTCCATCACCTCCAATAATTCGAATTTGGTCTCCCTATGTACTTGGGTTCATTGAATGGCCCCCATTTATGTACATTGGAGCCAAATCGTGGAGTTAATGAGTCCACATTTGGATCTAGTTGTTTCTTGGCCACTTCTTAGCCTATAAAAGGAGGCCATGGGCATGCATCTTTTCAGGAGAAATTAGAGCAAGGTTATGGTGTTGGAATCATGTTGGAACTTCCTCCACCTCTTACCATACCTCCAAGCATTCTTCAAGCTCCCTTGCCACCTTCCTCGAAGGGGCAAGTGTTTCTTCAATTGTTCTCTCTCAAGTTATTTAGCATCTAGTGTGGACAAAAAGGACATCCCTAAGGGATATTTTTGGCTTCCCTTTGAACCCCACACCTCCTAAGCAAACTTCATGTAACAAGCTGGACCATTGGGCAATCTAAATTGGTTCTTGCATTGGCTCTTTGTTTTGGTTTGCATCCTCTCACCCCTCTTTGTTTTATTTCAAGTTATTACAAGTTTTTGTTTGTATTTTGCTTTGCTTCACTAACAAGGGCTTGAAGGATCAATTTGGAGTCAATCACATTTGCTTTTTGTGCTACAATACTGGGCCTTGTTGACATCCTTATAGGCTTACCCCAAAGTGAGAAGTGTTACACTCCTCTTGTGCATGTTTTCCCACAACAATTTGAATTAGGAGGTTACTGTTGATGTTTCTTCGGGTGCAGCATCAGGCAGACATTCACTCACGAATACCCATGATGATTTGGCTAGTGATGCCATGCAAATTTTGCTAGTAATGAATGATACATTCACATTCTAGAGGTGAATGGACCAAGCGGGAGTGGTGCTTCTCCCAGTCATATGGTGTAGAGATGGACCCCAAGGATGTTCTCACATTGCCTACTCCTATAATGGAGTTATCTATTATATATTAGAGTGTTTGACTTGTTTATTTTACTAGGGGCTTTCATCCTCTTGTGAAATCTACAAGTCTAGCCTAATGTGTAATTTGACATGAGCACTAAGAAGTGACCGATACTTCTTAGTGTGGGTCAAATCAACATTAGGGCTCTGTGCAGTGAATAGATGTGCATGTGATGGAGAAGTATAACATCATCACAAGGGACAACCTTCCTAAGAAGATGGAAAATTCAATAATAAAGTGGCCAACAAATAAATAACAATTGAAGTGGACAAATAGCAAGTCAGCCCTGGGAGAAAAAGAAGTCGGCCCCACTAGTGGAAATAAAGTGGTTTGATGAATATAAATAAAGTGTTCTAGCTCCTCATTTGAACACTATCTCTTTCTTGGGTTTGCTACACTCTCCAACAAGTGCATATCTTCTCTATGACTGAGTAACAAGTGATGTTTTTCAAACCCTTGTGAACTAGGGTTCTTTTAATGTTGTTGTTGTACTCTTATAATTTTGAAATATTATTCTTACGAAGGTTGTTGGGTTTTCTCTCGAGTTCAGGTTTCCCAGAGTAAAACTTTGTGTCTACCGTGAATGGTACTCTTTCAATGATCCTTTCTACAAATTTGAAATGATTATGCAATAATATTTGTGGGATGAAATAAGATCTGAAAATAATACTGCTAAGTTAAAAATTCAACAATAACAAAGAAATTACCTGGGCACTTGCACGTCGGGGAGGCATGGTTGCAATGTAGACGAAATATCAAATTTTTTCCACCATTTGGAAAAAAATCGAAAGCCACCAAGCAAGCAATGGAAGGGAGCAATTCAACTATTTGGAGCACCGATGGCAAGGCCTTTCAAGTAGGCAAGTAATGCATCGGTGCTTAGGTGGTCAGCAACACTGTAGGATGGTAAAAATGGTTTTTCTGATCGGTATTTTTTTAATATTTTACCATGTTTCGGCACGCCCAACAACATGACGCACTGGTGCAGTTAGACCAAAATACCACACCGAAAATGAATATAAAAAATAAAAAAATTATGATCCACTTTTTTTAATATTACCCTAGTTTGGTGCGCTTGATTATGAACGCATTGGTTCGTTTACGATATATAAACACATCGTCTACAATTATAAAATTATAAAAACATTTTTCCATTTGGGTTTTCTTGTTTACCCTATTTCAGTGCTCTAAATGCTATTACACATCCAGTGCGTTGTCAGGATAGCAATGCACCCTTAATGAATAGAACGATATAAACATATTTTTTGTGCCACTATTTTTTTTATTTTAACGTACACCAGTGCGTACCTAATACAACGCACCTGTGTGTTTGGTTGAGGTAAATGCATTGTTAGTGAATATAAAAATATTAAAAAGTTTTTTGCACAGGTTTTTTCTTTTACTTTCCTTTGGTGCTCTAAATGATATTGCACACTAGTGCATTTTATGGTTAACAACGCACAACTAATGAATATTACGATATAAAAAATACTTTGCGTCCCTGAGATTTTTTAATTTTTCCCTACACCAGTGTGTATATTATACAACGCCCCCATGCAGTTTAGTAAGGTAAATGTGCCGCTAGTGAATATACAAATATTAAAAAGTTTTTTGTCCGGTTTTTTCTTTTATTAACACCTCTATTCAATGCTTCCAACTACACACGCCACATCATTACTGTTCAAATATCTAAATGTGTCGTAATTCCTTTTTCTTATTTTAAAAAAATGATCTTCCCAGGTAAGAGGGCAGCATTTTTTGGCTGAAATTGGTGCATCAACTATGTGGTCGCATAGGTGCGTCATCATAGTTTAAACGCATCGATATTTGTTGGTTGTAAAAATAAAAAATAAAAGTTTTTTTCTTCTTTCTACTTAATGGGGATTTCGATCACGGTGTATATGTTTTTAATATGCACTGGTGCATACAGACATTAGGCGCATCGGTGCATTTGGTATGCATCAAAGCACCAAATAAAAACATCCACCGGCGAAATTTGATATAAATGGATAGTTGGGATCTTTTTAGAGGAACATCCACAAAAACCTCCACTAGAGAGTCTTTTCCTTGTAGTGAATAAAATTTGTATTTACCTCATCGTAAAGATGATATGCCTTGGTCACGTTATGACTCTACTTAGGGGTGTTAGTCCATTTACTTGAATTTCCTCCACTATTACTCTAATGGGCCCTCTGGGACCCCATTACACCCTTAGGGAGGGTCATAATAGGTGGTGTTTGAGTACCCTACGAAGATGCACTTTTGACTCCTTCCACTGAGCTTGTTTCTGTATTCCTTGGAAATTAATGCATAACAGGTGGAACCAAAGACCCTATGATGTCTCACCGATGGAATGTAACCATACCTCATTTCATATGGATTCTTATTGGAAAGAGCAAGAGATGGACTTCTATTTCCCAAATAGGTTGCACAGAAAACTGCATCACTCCAAAACGTCAATTCACATTCTTGAAAAATAGCATGGAGTGTACCATGTTCAAGAGTGTTATGTTCATTCTCTATTCTACACCACTCTACTGGGGATTGTATGGAATAGTGGTTTGATGCATAATCCCATGTTGATGAAGATAATTTTAAAAAAATTTAGAGGTATAATCCTCTCCATTATCACTACGAAGAGTGTCAATGTGAGATTGTGCTTCATTTTCAATCCATACATGAAAATTTATAAATGTTTAAAATGCCTCAATTTTTTGCTTAAATAAATAAAGTCAACACATCCTAGTGTAATGATCAATAAAAATCATGGGATATTTATTAACATTTGTAGAAGCAATAGGTACGGGGCCACACAAGTAAGAGTGTATCAACTCAAATTTTGTACATGCTCGGGAATGTGAATCATGGAAAGGTTGCTTACTAAATTTATCAAGAATACAAGCATCACATTATTTCAAATTCTTTGGTATGGTGGGAAAAGAGACACCATTCTTCTTCAACAAATGAATACTATCATCTAGCATACCACAAAACACTTGATGACAATGTAACTATATCATGGTGAGAGAGGTATGCAAAATTTTGTGCTCTTGTAGATGCCAATTTCAACTCCAACGGTCTCTTGTATTCCCATCCATTCAGGACAATTTGATTGTTAGAGGGTATCCTTATCTCAACTTTCCCATTGAATGTGTGGATGGAATGGCCTTGCTATCATATGTGCACAAGAGACATCACATTTCACTGCAACTCTAGAAGATAGAGAACATTATGCAATAGAAAGTTAGGGAATCTAAGCAATTTCAGCTTGATGGTGCCAATTCCCTTGGGTTTGAGGATGGATTTATCTACAAAATTCATTTTCATTCAATTCTTCAAAGAAGTCTTTTCTAAATTTCATGTGGCGGGTTGCACCAGTGTTATGCAACCAAGTACTCTTGAAGATGCAAATGAAATATTGAACAAAACTTCATCTACGCCAACATTATAATGTGAAATACTAAAATGAGAAGATTAAGGAGCTTTACCAGATTCATGAGTTTTACCTCTGTCTTCTTTCCTCTCTTTCTTCTTTTTAATCTTCTCCCATGAAATTCTACAAATATTTGCCTCATGTATTTTCTTGCCGCATCGGACACATTGAAGGTCAAATCTCGTACCATGGTTGTGTCTACTCCTCCTGCCTCTTAAATTATTTCTTTTGCATCCTCTTTTACTGCCATCTCCTCTAGAAGAATCATTTGAATGATTCTTCCCTTTTTTAGCAAGGCACACAGTATCTCCATTGGGATAAACTATCTTCTTTCCAAATGCGTTCTCTCGTTCTACAATCTTCTTCACCAAAGTGTCAAATTTGAGGTCTTTCAATTGGCCACGCTTGAAGTGACTCAAGACAGTGGGGATATGACGGGTAAAGGACTTTTATGAAGGCATTGAGAGAAAGGTATATCTTCACACCAATAGCATAAATGCCATGCATAATGACTTTGATATCATATGTCAGAGCCATGGGATCATTATCCTTCAACTCTAGGTTGAAGAGCTCCAACAACAACTGAATTAGCTCCAATTATGAGTGTGAGTCATAAAAATATTTCAAATTGTTCAAAGCATCATAAGATTTCTTAGTAGATGAAATATACCGACTGACCCCTTCACTTACTATAGTCGTGATCTGTGCATATGACTTCTTATCTTTGTTCTTCCATATGGAAAGCTCTTTGTCTGCTTTAGGCTCTTTAGGTGCAGCAACACCTTCTCCCTCATAGATGTCATCCCATAGATCGTTGAAGGTAAGGGTATGCTTGGTCTTCCTTGACTATTCTAGATAGTTTTCCTTGCCACTGAGCACAACTCCAACAATAGAAACTAGAGAATGCATCTTCAGGGACAAAATTACCTAAGAAAAAAATAAAAACTCTTCAATAAAATGTTATCTTCGAGGATATTATGTAAGCTACACTACAATCAACTCAATTTATGCAATACAATGTAGTCTTATACAATCTATGTTCCTTTAGAAAATCAATATGTATTTCATAAAACAATACCCTAGGCCAAAATGAAATGCCTATATCATAAAAACATATGAGATGACAAGTTACAACCCATCAAAGCTTCAGATTTATCAAATAATCCACTAAAATTGATCATCCTATGAGATATGTAAGTGGTTAAAATTTATATTTGGCAACTGCAAAATCCAATTATATGCATGACCAAAATTGGGCACAAACGGTTTCTCCAACTGGTTGAAAGGTAACAAGAGAACAAAAACTTAAGAAGCAAGGGTACTAGCAATCTAAAGAAAATGTCAAATTTGATGCCTCGAGTGTTGTTTATAGCAACAATATATTGATGAAGCTTTTGTTCTATCTCTCATGTGATGCCACTTTGAGGTTATTCTCTCCAGGTGAGCAATAACAAGAAATTGGTCCCACGTAATTGTTGATGCTTCGCAAATCTCAAAGAACTAGAGGAGCCTACATAATAAAGAGGAGGTGCTTTGTAGATATTTGGTTGAAGATGGTACAAGTGATTAGTTGTAAATAGGGCGAGGAGAAAGAAATAGTCTTGATTAAAATGGAGGAGTCTACGATAGGTTGAAAAGAATGGCATTGTGGACATAATCATGGAAGAAAAATGTTGGAACCCATCACCCGAAAACAATTGTTGGATATTTTACAGGAGGCGACAATGAAGCACTTGGATGTGTTGGAGTAGGTTCACTCCATTGTGTACAAGGACCCCACATAGAGAAAGCTCTATGTTTATGGCCTCGATTGGGACACAGACACTCTTGAGTGTGGATGGACTGAGTAAAGAAATTAGGGTTTGTAGTACATGTAAATCAAAGTCGTGCTAGAATGGGTTAAACACATAAAGAATGGGTAGTAGCGACAAGCTATCACGCAATGAATGGGTAGTAGTGACAAGCTATCACGCAATGAATGGGTAGTGAGTTAGCACACATAATGGGTATACATGCTGAAAATGTGTAGCACGTGACCAAGACTGTGAAGAGTCTTCATCGGGTTATCAAAAGAGGAGACTACATGAGGATGTGTGAAGCACGAGGATAAAAGATTAGGGTTTGCAAGTTTCAAGATTGGCAGAACTTAATAGTTGGATTGATTTTGCATCAACGTGAATTTCATATTAATACATGGAGAAGTGACCTTTGGATTTCATATTCCAAGAGGTCCTTTGGGGTTCTCAATGACTCTTCATTTTAGTTTATTATTTAAAATCCTAAAAAAAATAGTTTAATATTTGCAAGATATCATAATCCCATAGGATTAGGCATCCAGTGATCCTTGAAAATAGAGTGAAGTATCAGACCATCAACTTTGGGTAGTTAGTCATTAACATAATTAAAATGTGTGACAACTCGAGGGTTCAACTTTAACCCTTTACATTTTGAACAACCACATACTATTGGGGCATCTTAAAAGATATCCAATTCACAGTTAAGTGGCATTAGGCCAAGATGGTACATTATAGTTAGTAGGGTAAAGTGTCACTCCATTTTCATCTACCATACCTTGCAATATCCAACATCGAATAAGATTTTGTTGCATTTTTGTATGAATGGATTATCTTGCCTAGGGAAACTTGATCTAAAATATGGATCATACAAAATTCGATGCACAATTATTCAAATACATCTACAAAGGTAGCATAAATTCAACTAGATAATCAAAATATAAATAAAATTTGGACTTATGCAAATGGCAAGAGAGAACTTGGTGAACTGGTAACCACATGGAATTAAATTATGAATAATCCACTATTTGATATTATCACTTCCCCTCGCCTTGTATTTGAGCTAGAATCATAACCAATGTACGTTTGCATTATTGAAAGAAAGTTTGGGAAGCATGTAACATCCTAAATTCAAATAGACTTCTAAATGTTTTTTTAAGTAAACAACACACATAATTTATATTTGTGCATTGGTGCATTTAGTTATAGTAGATGCATCTAGACTTCGGATTTTTATGCACATGAAAAATGCTTATGTTAAAACCTCCACAAAGTACTAATTGTGGAGTTTTTCACTTTTATTTTTTGTTGAAAATTGTTGCTACAGTCCATTTAGGGTTGTATAGCACACCAATGTGCTTAAATATGATAGGCACGCCACATGTTTTTTTATTTGTTTGAAAAATAGGCTTTGCATTTTTCATTACTACACAAGAAAATAAAACACATTTCAAGAAGAGAACATGACAAGTATTTGAAGTTTTAATATAAAAGTAACTTATTTGAAACTTTTGTAGGTTTAAATGACGTGGATTGGTTAACGTGTGTCATGTAAAGCAAAACACAAAAAAAACAGATAAGATTGTTTGCAATTTGACTGGAAAAAAGTGTAAAATCTTGTAAGATAAGATTGTTTGCAATTTGACTGGAAAAAAGTGTAAGATTGTTTGCAATTTGTGTTTTATGTCTTGTAAAGCAAAACACAAAAAAAAAACAGATAAGATTGTTTGCAATTTGACTGGAAAAAAGTGTAAAATCTTTATGGATATTGTGCAAACAAGAGAATTATGTGGATCAAAAGGTGATAAACATGAAGTTTTTCTTTGACTTTTTACTAATAATTGCGTCGAGAGTAGTGAGGTGCTCTACAACTCAGTATGGAGGAGATCTTATCATGAAATGTAACTTAACGTAACATTACCAAAAATAAAAAGTAATTAAAAATATTCATGTCGTCTCATAAAATAGAAAATTAAAACCAAATGCAAAAAATTAAAAAAATCCATGTCGACGCATAAAATTAAAAATTTAAAACCAGCATAGATCCATCTTAAACCTGGATCTATAAAGCACTGAGAGGGATACAATTGCTTGAGGTGTAATTTTTTCAGGAAGTGTAAGGAATTTAAGATTAAAAAAAAACACCTCAATAAATTAGATCCCTCTCGGTGCTTGATAGATCTAGGTTTAAGATGTATCTATGTTGATGTTTTTCTTAACAATAATGGCTAACAAGTTTTAAAATTTTGATTTCACACGTGTTGAATGTTTTACAAGGGCTGACAATGAGGGGACCAAAGACTTAAGAATATTTTTTTATGAAGGATATTGTAAATGATGATGAATTATTCCTTAGTTCATCTAGATTTGTGCTCAAAGTTAATGACATGGGGGGGATTTTATAAAACTATGAGGGATAGAATGGAAAGAATGTTTAGTTGTTCTTTTCACTTACACTATAAAAATCAATCCAATGAATCAAAAAATCAAGTTGTATTTAAACTAAAAGTGTTTCTTGCGCAATCACCAATGAGACTTGTAAGGCTTGTAATGGCAAAATCTTATAATAACAAAAAAGAATAATTTAGAAAGCATTATTGTTAAACATGTTATCTGTAATGTGTATGTATTAGTCCAAAAAATTGCTATATTTACTTTCATATAAATAGTAATCGTCTTTTTTTAATTTCAAGTGGATTAAAATTTTAAAGACATTAATTGAGATGATATCTAAAACATGTTAGTAGGTGTGCCCAACAAATTTTACAAGGAGATGGTTAAAGAAATAAGAATAATTTAATTGCTTGAGCAACTATCCCAACAACATTATAAATCAAACATATGTAATAACTAATTTTTTGTTTTTATTTTTACATAAACTGTTAGCATTTTTTATATATAAAAGAGAGGCTATGGCCATGGAAAACAACTTGTCGTACACAAGATTCGAAATATGTCCAAAAGAAGCTTACATATTAAGATCAACAATATTCTACCAGTCCTTAAATTGTTTTGGCTATACTTACTGGATGACTTTAAAAAACACTATAGCGATACTTTCTAACAAAATAACGAGAAAGCAAGATATGTTTACATTGCACATGACATGTTATCCTTGGGTAAAAACATACCCACTTTGAGCTTCCTCCATTGAGCAGTCTGCATTGTTGTGTCATGTAGCTTCAGGATTTGCTTGCCGATTCGGTGGCTCTTCTTCAAACAATTGGACAATGTTTTCTTACACCAAAATCTCCTTGACAAAACCCACAAAAACTCAAGGATGACCCACAAAAGATTGAGAACTTCTTACAACATAGTATGATATTGTATTGCATTTCCATGTTGTTGGTTATTTCATCTATCCTATGCATCCATTCACCAATTTGAGCTACTAATTCTTCATGCCTCTTCTTTTGAACCTCCATATATGGGTTGATGTATGCCATAGATTTATGCAAGCCCTTTAATCAACCAACCTGGTTTGATAATGCCCTCTTTACCTCATAAATTCCATATTCATAATTGCTCTTGGAGGGGGAGAGGCTAGCCATGACATGTTTGATAGCCAATTTCCAATGCCTCCAACTACTGTGAAGATTTGAATTGCCTCCTCTAAGGAGAGAAATAGGTGGTGAGTGAATGGAGAAGAAACCCCGAATTGTGGCCTTGATGGAGACAATTAACATAACAAATTCAGTATAGGAAACACTCAAGGCTATTGTTCCTTGTCCCATTTATGGAGTGTATGAGTTTTCATCCGGCGTTGACTTCGAAACATAGCATCAAAAGCCCACACTTCCGACTAGAATTCCCATAGCAATCCTAACAAAGAACTTGTTGTAGGATGGAAAGAGGCCATTTGGCATGAGGGGCCACAGATTATACCAAAATTGTATGGTTGAAACCCTAACCTACTCAGAATTTGTCCCACCTTCTCTATCACATCTCATCAAAGTTGTTTTATGGGATTTGCTCATTGTAATTGTGTTTAAGTGTAAGAGGTTGGTGGAGGCACAAACTGTATTTATGTCTTGATCCATGATCTCCCTCCTTGTACACATGAATCCTGTTAGAATAATCGTGTCATGCAAGGTGGTTCTTAATACCCTAAGGTAACAATAAGGTCTCGTGGGAGACCCTATTTTTCATGAGCCTTCCTTTATACAATAGAACAACTCAATTTGTTAGGTAATCGACTTGAGCATTATTCATTCTTCATATATGGAAGAAATTCATCAAATCAAAGGTGGGAAAAAGAAAAATGGTTATGTCCACCATTCATGACAAAGTAGCTCCCCTTGTGATCTTTCCCTTTTTTATTTGATCAATCATCTAAGATGAATCCGTGATAATATTTCTATCCTAAAGTCATATCAAGCCAAGGTCTAGGGCATGGATTTCCACTTGATTATTGGTTGTATAGCCTAGCCCCCAAGCATAAGCCAATTCTAACTTCCTTTGAGGCCATAAAGAACACCCCTTGCACCCGTCATCCCTGTAATCATTGATTTTTTATGTGTAATTGAAGAGTTAATTTATCACATGAAATACTAATTTTCAATAGTTTTCTTGTTGCAAAAATAACATAAAATGGGGCCCATTCAACACATAAGATAAGATGACAAGGCATAAAAGGGTTGACTACATTGTTTTTTGCTAGTTTGTCTATGACTTGTGGGACTAGCCTGTGGTCTAAGAAACCACGACCCAAGGGCATCTAAGCTATCAAAATCACTTGAGATCGCGCCCGACCTAGGCCACACCAATTCCTAACATGGTTAGATTTTAAGAGTCTCCTCCCAGCTGCCTTGTGGGGTTTCAACTCGGGTCACCATGCAGAATGAGGCTCATCAAAACCAACCGTGCTACTGGGATTTGACAGGGTTGAACACAAATTTTGTGAGTGCTTGCCTTTTCATTTACATTCCATATTTGTTGTGATGTTCACATTTTCATTAATTTACAATCGTAAAAGTTGTGAATATATGGTGGAGTATCAAGGATTGATTGAACAATTTGTAATTAGCTAGGTTGTTTTACTTCCCTTGTTTTATAACTAATGAAAAAACAAGAAACCTTTAATTATGTATATGCTTTGTCATGGCATATAAAAATCCTAGGAAGCAAAGTATGGAATGGAGCCATGAGAAAGTATGTTGAGAGATGGCATGAAGCATGGATTTGCAGAATGTGTATTGTGTGTGAATCACCCATTACTATGGTATGCTTTTCAATTTACATAATCATATGTATTATAATATAAATGTGGATATACTCATTACACGTTACTTCTATGTTTGTATATGGAACATGAAGAAGATGAACAAAATAAAGCTACTTAACAAAAAATTACAAATAACCTAAGTACACTATCCCCTACAAGTGATGAAGAAACGAGGCATGTAAGCAATCCAAGCAATGAAATCAATTAAATAGATGAAGGATGATCAATATAATTGAATGTTACAACTTTTATATTTTGGAATATTTGTCTATAGAAATCATACATTTTGTTTAATGTAGACGCACTAGACATATTTTCCTAATAATTTCGTTATAGCAAATGCATTGGTATGTCGGATTTTGATGCACACCAGAAAAATGCTTATGCTAAAACCTACATAAAGTATTAATTTTGGAATTTTGGACTATTATTTTTGTTGAAAATTGTTAGTACAATGCGTTCAGTGTAGTATAGCACACATATGCACTTAAAAATAGTATGCACAACACACATTGTTATTTTTTTAATAAATAGGTCGTGTTTTTTTCATCATTGCGCTAGAAAATCAAACAATAAAAAGGGTGGAATTTCATGTTGTAAAAGTGATCAAAATAAAACCATAAACCCTGATCTTATGTAAGAGGTATTTGTTGGGAAGGAGATTGGATTGAGCAATTTTTCCTAAAGAGCATAATTTGTAAGGGGTCACCATGTGTTGCACAAAAATCTATGGAGTATAAATTGAAGGTAGCTAACTTCATTCTCTTCTTTTGATAAACAAATTTTCCCTTGATATATTCAAAATTGTGTACATTGTGTTTATCCTTCCCTATCATATTTATCATTTATTTCAATAGAATGGTTTTAGACTCACCTTCAACACTCTAAACTCTAGCTTTGTACTTGTTTCCTTTTTGTTTTATGTTGTTGTGAACCCTAGATTTGTTGTTTCTTCCCTATCATTTTATGTTTCTACAAACCCTAGTGGCAAGGGTTTAGTTTATTTACCCTTTCATAATGATATTTTTTGGGGGGGATTTGGGTATTTGTTGTTAAATTTATAGCTCATCGGATATTGGCTACAATCTCAATTTGTTATATAGTCAATAATTAAATTAACCCAAAGAATTCTAATTACTAACAAGATAAATGGCAACACAGTGATAAGAAACCATACAAAGAAACCGAACACAAGAAGTACCTTGGAAAACCCAATGGGGGAAACCAACCAACAATTTTGTCTTTTATTGCAGGTTTGTTAAACAACACATACAACACCAGGCTTAGGGATATGACTCACAAGATCTCAAACTCCTAATTCTCACTATGCCCAAACCCTCATCATAAAAGACAAACCTCAACATGAGATATGACTCGCTCCTGTCACTCACAACAGATATCACTGGGTCCCTTCGACACCACAAGAGATATAACTCACTCCTATACGACACACAAGAGATATGAATCACTCTTGTCACTATGGTGTAGCATACAACTCTCCATAGACTCTTTTGTAACATTCACTTTACGTCAATACCATGGGAAATACCACGGGACACCTAGTACCATGGGACACCCAAGACCATGGGCCCTCCAATACCATTGGCCATAAAGTATTACAAAAGACAAGTTTACGAGGAAGTCTAGAGAGTCTATCTTGACCCCTTCTACATTTATAGACATCCTCAACGTAGAAGTACTTGTCGAGCTACCAAAACTAACTCCCTCTTAGCGAGGGAGGTACTTCTGGAGACACCACCTCCTCCATGATCAACATGGTCCTCTATTGCTGCAGCTACTCCGTCTGAACTGGAAGAATCTTCTCCCTCAGAGCTAAAAGTCCCAGCTCCCTGTGAAGTGGAATACCTTGTTGTTTCCTCTGAAGGACTCTAATCTGGATCCCTGTGCTCCTCCTCCATAAGTGTCAGCTTCTCGGACTTCCTCAGAAACTTCACAGTCCCTTCCCAAGTCCTTTTGGGCACTGCTTGAGGGATTTTTTGGGATACTCGATGCTTCCCTAACCCCCTGGGTCTACCCATAGCACTAGGCTTACAACCCGCAGCTGCCTTGGCTTACCAGGATTATCTGCCTTACCCATGGCCTACTTTCTTGCTGACCTGCGGCCCTATTGGCTGACTCCAGGTCTCCCTTCTAGCGAATGGGTTCTATTGGTATCCTTTTTCTCTATTGCTGCTTGTGGCGACTACCAACCGCCTTTTTCTTCACTGGCGCCTGACTGTAGCCATCACAGCTTTGACCACGACCCAGTTGTTAACACCTCCTACTGGCTTGGTTTCCACGCAAATGTGTTTCCCTTTCTGACTCCACGATCCAACTCCATCCCACAAACAACATTCCACATTCCAGACTTTGCCTCTCCCTAGCCCGATCTGCAGTAGTCGACATCTCAAAGCCATCTTTCCTTCCACCGTCAAAGCTCACGTTGGCCTTTCTCCTCCACTGACTTGTCTCCCAATCTACGACTTGTATTCCTCTGCTATCGACTCTCCATGGGGACTCCCGTATATAGAATTAGCTTCATTCACATATGTGCAACACAGCCTACAATACCCTGCTCCACACGAGGCCTTCTCCTGTGATCATGCTGCTCATCCCATCTTCTTCTTCACCTATTGTCTCGTGGCCCTAACTAGTCCGCTTCCTAGATGTAGCCTCTTTGTTGACTCATGATTAAACCTACCCGTCGCTTCCTTGCCAATAACGCACACGATCAACCTAACTGTGCTCCTGCATTCCAGCGACCGTCTCTCCATACACGATCGGGACTTACGTCTGGATGGTGGCTCTACCCCGACACTTCCTCCTACTACATGGCTACCCGAATTCACTCTGTCAACCATTGCTACCACCGTTCGACATCGTGACCAGCCTCCACTCCTCTTTTATCGTCCAGTAGCCGACCCTAAATCTAGTTGCTACAACGTCCTCCCTCACGATGCTAGATCTTCTCAGTCGTCACTTCACATGACAAGCAATCAACCCACTCACGAATCCATGTGTTGTACAAACAAATGTCATACGACCCGTATCATGGTCATATGAAACTCTCGACACCCCCTTTTTTGTTACATGATCTTGTGTGATGGCTTCTCAATCCCGCTTTGATACCATGTTAAATTTACACCTCACGAGATCTCTGTTACAATTTCAATCTTTTACACTAAGCTAGTAAATAAATTAACCTAGAGAATTATAATTACTGAAAAGATAAATGACAACACACTGATAAGCAACCATACATAGAAAATTGAACACAAGAAGTACCCTGGAAGCCCCATTAGGGAAAACCAACCAACAATTTTGTCCTTTATTGCAGGTTTGTTAAACAACGAATACAACACCACGCTTCCGGATATGACCCACCGGATCTTAGACTCCTGACTCTCACTATGCCTAAACCCTCAGCAGAAAAGACAAACCCAAACAGGATATATGACTACTCGCCTCACTCACAAGAGATATGACTCACTCTTGTCTACCACAAGAGATATAACTCACCCTTGTCCAACACACAAGAGATATTACTCACTCTTGTCATTGTGTTGTCACATACAACTCTCCATAGACTCTTTTATAACACTCACTTTATGTCAATACCATGGGAAATACTAAGGGACACCTAGTACCATGGGACACTCGTTACCATGGGCCCTCCAATACCATTGAGCATAAAGTATTACAAAAGACACTTTTACAAGGTTGTCTAGAGAATCTATCTTGGCACCTTCTATGTTGTTAGACAACCCAACGTAGAAGTACTTGTCGAGTTACCAAAACTATCATTTGTTGGCCTTAGTAGTTATTTTGATGTAAAACATATTTTAATGAAATGGACCCCTCATTGTACTGGATTCCAAATCTTGTCCCTAATAGTTTTTTTAAAACATTTTTGGGTGTCACAATGTGGATTGTGCAATAAAGACACACAATTGTGTTTTTTAATGTATAACACATCGCTTGGACCTATCGTTTAAAAAAAAATTGGGTTTCAAGGTGTGCAATCTACAATATACACTAAACGATGGATATATATTTACAGTGCACATTAGTTTGCATCACTATATAATGTGCACAAATGAACTCGAAAATAGTTTTAGGATGGAGTTATTTACTTTGTTTGTGAAACATATTTCATAATTTGTATATTTTCTTTACGCACTTATTAGAACATTAGGGAAAAACATATAGCAACGGGCACAAAGAAAGCATGTCCCGAACATGGAAAATTATTTGAAGTTTTAATATAAAAGTAACATATTTGAATTGCTTGTAGGCTTAAATGATATGTATTGATTAACAAATGACATGCAAAGCAAAACTTGAAAAACTCAATAAGATTGTTTGCAACTTGAGTGGAAAAAGAGCATAAAAACTTTATGGAAAAGAATTAGGTGGATGAAAAGGTGATCAACAAGAAGTTTTTCTTTGAGTTTTTACTAATAATGTATTTCTTAACAAAATAGATAACAAGTTTCAAACATTTGATTTCACACATGTTGAATGTTTTGCATGAACCAGCAATGTGGGGATAAAAGACCCCATAAGAAAACAATTATAAAGTATGTTGTAAATGATGTTGAATTGGTCCTTAGTTCATCTAGAGTTGTGCTAAAATTTAATGACAAGGGGGACTTTTATAAAACTATGAGAAATATAGTGGAAAGAACATATATATATTATAGTCACCTACACTATAAAAATCAATCCAATGAATCAAAGAATCAAATTATATTTAAATTAACATGAGCATTTCTACAACAATGGCCAACGAGACTAGTTCAAACATTTCATACTATAATATGTATATATGAGTCCAAAAATTTTCAAATTTATATTTTTATTATATTTACGTTCATGTAAATACTAATTCGTCGTGTTTGTTTGTTTGTCTTCTTTTATTTTATTTAAGGTAGATTAAGAAAATTAAGGACACTAAACGAGGTGATATCTAAAACATGTTAGTAGCTATACCCAAAAAAGTGTACATGTACATGGTTAAAGAAATAAGAGTAGTTGAATCACATGAGCAACTATCCTAACAACATCAAGCATCAAACATATGTAATCATTGAATTTTTTTTTACAAAAACGTTTAGGATTTTATATATATGAAAGAAAGGTTGTGGCCATGGTAAACAACTTGCAGTACATGAAGTCAAAATATGTCGAAAAAGGATCTTACATCTCAAGATCAACAATATTCTATCAGTGCTTAGACAGTTCCGGCTATACTTACTAACTGAGTTAAAAAAATAAAAATAAAATAAAATCTAAACTCTACTTTCAAACAAATTAACTAGAATGTAAGATACATTTGCACCGTATATGACCTATTATCCTTGGGTAAACGCATGCTCAGTATGACCTTCCTCCATTGAGCAGTCTTCATTGTCGTGTCATCTTGTAGTTCCAGGGTATGCTTGTTGTTTATGTGCCTCTTCATCAAACTGCTAGACATTGTTCTCTTCCACCAAAAGCTCCTTGATAGAACCCACAAAAACTAGAGGATGACGCATGAGAGATTGATAACTTATTGCAAAACCAAATATCATATTGTATTGAATTTCCATGCCATTGGCCATTTTGTCTATCCTCGACGTCTTTTCACAAATTTGACCTTCTAATTCGTCTTACCTCTTCATTTGAACCACCATATGTGAGTTGATATATGCCATAGCTTTATGAAGGCCCTCTAATTAACTAGCCAAGTGCCTCAATGCTCCCTTAACCTCATAAATGCCATATTTATAATTGCTCCCAAAGGGGGAAAGACTAGCCATGGTATTTATGATAACCAATTGATCATGCCTCCAACTTTTCTGAATATTTGAACTGCCTCCTCCAAGGAGAGAAGTAATTGGTGAGTGACTAAAGAATAAATATAGGCTATGGCCTTATGTTAAACTTTTAAACACACAAAAACAGATTGGAGACACAATAGATGTGGACTCATGTAAAATATTATTTTATTACAATGACCACACGATAGATGTGGACTCACGTAAAATATTATTTTATTACAATGACCTCATTTGATAAAATGAGTTTGGTCTTCTTTTATGTCATTGGCTTGGTAGTTGTGCTATTGTTATAATATAACTACTTCATTTAATAATATATAATTCTAAATTTATTAGTCATTTATATGAACATGATTTTTACATTAATTATAACCACTATTGGAGTGCTATACTCCAACACCCCCTCTTAATGCTACAATATCAAGAATTACAACAAAAACATAA
Source organism: Larix kaempferi (assembly GCA_027924585.1). Classification (NCBI taxonomy): domain Eukaryota; kingdom Viridiplantae; phylum Streptophyta; class Pinopsida; order Pinales; family Pinaceae; genus Larix; species Larix kaempferi. Next base: position 70,432,970 of record BSBM01000093.1, read on the forward strand.
AATGAAAAATTATTCTTGAAGTAGCTTCTCTTCTTTAGAGATATAGAATCTTGCAGGTATTCCATCATGTTGTCTCGTCACTATGATAAGAATAGAATTCATGAATATTCTAAATTCCTGAGTTTATAAACTCGAGAATTCCCAAACTCATGAATTATTTTGAATTCTCATGTTATCGAATTTCTCAAATTCCCAATCTCCTTAGTTATTAAGGTTCCCAAATTTCCGATTACTTAGACAACAATTCATGTTGAGTTAAACCTTATTTTAATCCTTTATGTTTTGAAAATTCAGCCACTTGAAATAAAAATTCACAATCTACTTTGTCACCATCATGCATTGCCTTTGATTCATTGGGGCTAGTAGTTATTTTTACTCTTTTAAAGAGTAAATGCTCCACAGAAACGTTTCTAATAAGCTAATCACAATCTCACAATATTTTTACATAATTTTTCTATGTTTTGAATGATAATTTGTCTTTGTTTGGAAATAAAGACAGGATATACAATAATAATAAAGTGTTTCATTCCCCTCTTCTTTCAACAAGAAAATAACTTTTCTTTCAAGAGATAAACATTCTATCTCCACCCTCTTTTCTTTTAGTGACTAAGAAAATTGTGAGTGGTATTTTAACTCTAAAAAATCACACAAACACCTCTACTTGCCTTGTATGGACTCATATTTCTCTATCACTTTGTACTCCAAAGTGTAGCTTTTCTCTTTGTGATAATGGTGGATGATGGCTTTGATTGATACTCTCAAATATGGCACAATAACAATTTCTTCTTTGGCAGTTGGCGATTGGCTTCATATATTGGATGGGCATTGGCTCCCCTTCATGCCAACTCCACAAATGATATGGCATGCAAATCTTATAGATTGTTTTTTCTCCCTGAACCTTTTATCTAAATTATGATCATATTGAAATTCAATCACTGTGTATTACAGTTTATATTTGTTGCTCAAGAGATTCCCGCTCTGATACCATGTTGAACTTTTAAACACATTTTTTTTTGGGAGACATGATAAAAGTGGACTCACATAAAATTATTTTTTATTACAATGCAGTCATTTGATACAATGAATTTTATCACCTTTCATTGCATTCGCTTAGTAGTTGTGCTATCGTTATAATGTAACTAGTTTATTTAACAGTATATAATTCTCAATTTACTAGTCACTTACATGAACGTGAATTTTACATTAATTATAACCACAATTGGAGTGCTATACTACAACACCTTAAGGGGTACAATTAACATAACTGAGTCATGATAGGAAACACTTAGAGTTATTGTTCTTTATCTCTTTTATGAGTTGTATGAATTGTCATTCGATGTTGGGTGAGAAGCACTACATCGAAATCCCACTCTTCCCACTAGAATGCCCATAATAATCCTGAAAATGGACTTGGTATAGCCGACAAGAGGCTCTTGGGCACTAGGAGTCCCAAACTATAGCCAAATTGCATGCCCCAAACCCTAACCTACCTAGGATTTATGTCACCTTCTCTATTTCATTTAATCAAAGTCGAGTGAGCTCTACTGCTTGTAATTATGTTAAAGTGTGGGAAGTTAGCGGAGGCATGAACTGAATTTATGTCTTCGCTCACAATCTCCCTCCTTGTACACATGGTTTCCGTTGGTTTAATCATATCAAGTAAGGTGGTCCTTAATGACCTAAGGTAATGAAAAGGTCTCGAGGGAGCTCACATTTTTAACAAGATTTCTTTTATCCAATAGCACAACTTGACTTGATAGGTGATCGACTTGATTATTATTCATTCTTCATATATGGAAATAAATCATCGGATCAAAGGAGGGAAGGAACACAATGGTTCTCTACACCACTCATGACAAAGTGGCTCTACTTGTAACCTTACCCTTTTTTACTTGATCTATAATTAGAGATGAATCTCCAAAAACCAAGGCTTTCTTAATATTTCTTTCTCGAATTAATATCAACCCAAGGTATAGGGCATGGATTTCTGCCTGATTATTGGTTTTCGATCCTACCAACAAGCATAAGTAAATTCTAACTTTCCTTCAGGGCCATAAAGCACCCCACCCCCCACACCTGTCACCCCTATAATCGTTGATTTTTTATGTGTAATTCAAGAGCTCATTTAACACATGAAATACTAATTTGTAATTGTTTAGTTGTTGCATAAACAAAAAAAAAATGGGACTGATTCAAAATATAAGACAAGGTGACAAGGCATAAAAAGGTTGATCACAAATTTTGTTAGTACTTGCCTTTCCCTTTACATTTCATATTTGTTGTGATGTTCCTATTTTAATTATTATTTTTTAACTGGAATGGGTAGACTTTATTGATAAAAATGTAAAAAAAATGAGTTGTGGTCGAAGCCAACTAGCTTGTTACAATGATCAAATATTCAACAAAGTAATGTAAATAAGGATGAGACATATTCAAATGAAAAGTGAGAGCTAGAATGTTGTTCTTTCGATGTTTTCCAGGATTTTACAGAGTGTTCCTAGCTTCTTGACCAACATCTTTGTGTTTGTTATTCTTTTAGTTTTATCAGCTGTCCAATTGTTTATTTCGAGTTCCAATGAGACTTCTATTGTTGCCTTCAACTTGATTTCATCATCTTATTCAGAAATATAATATCCAATTGTTTAATTAGAGTTTTGAAGAGGCTTCTATTGCGATCTTCAACTTGATGCTGTAAATCTGCTTTTCATCGTCATGTTCAGAGGTATAATTTACAGAGACCTGTATTTATAATGCGCTGGCAAGAGTTCGAGCTATTTGTGATTGAGATTTTCCATGATTCCTGTGCTTCCATCTCACTTCTCCTTTGTTCCATTACGAATCCGCTTGTATTCTTCCAGCTTTGAGGTGAATGTCTTCCAATACGAGTCATTGATTGAGTGAGCCCAAACTTAATGGATCAACATATGCGCATACGCTATTGTTAATCTTCAGAATGTGTTTTTTTTCCTTTTCTTTAAAAAAAAAGAAGTCTTGTGTATCAATCGAGATATGATTCCTTGTTTTGTGCTGGTGTGTTGCTTAAGGGATGTGATGGTGGCTAGCTTTTTCATTGGAGAATTCAATTCTTACAGATTCTAAGCTTGAACCAGCGTTTGCCTCTGTGTCTGCTTTATAATTTAGATCTCGCAATATGTGGAAACCTCTAAATTGAGAAATTGAATTTGCAATATGGTGAATTCGGTCTATTATCCTTTTTAATTCTAGGTTGTTGAACTTTGTATCCGAGTTAAGAGCTTTGATGATAATGAGGGAGTGCCCGAACACCTGTAATATGTCAATTCTCATTTCTTTGGAAATTTGACATCCTTTTAGCAGAGCTAATGCCTCTGCTAAGTTGTTTGAGCATGCTCCTAGACCCCATCTGTATCTGGTTCTCGGTGTTCCCCCATTGGCTAGCAAAACTCCCCTTACTCCTGCTGCATCAAAGTTTCTCCTGGATGTGCCATCAAACAGAAGGCTATCCATATTTTGCTTGTTTCTCCATTCTTGAAAGTCAGAGTCAGGAAGCCTAATTTTCCAAGATGATCGGTGATGAGCTTGATGATTCATTTTACTGGGGCTTGGGGTAGTGGTTCCAATCCAGTTTAGCTCTTTATCACTCATATTTGAGTCTATCTTGATTTTGGAGGAGCTCAAGCATTCAAGGAGTAATCCTTTGGCTTGTCCAGCGACTTGGATGGGGGAGTAAATAGTTTCCTAGAAAATAGCTTTGTTCCGAGCAATCCATGTTTTCTAGCAAGTGAATTTGGGGATGCTAACCCAAATTTGGAGCCATTCCTTGGAGAGGGGAAAGGGATAGATGGATCTCTAGTTCTTGAAGAGGCAGGTTGTGGTGTTGAAAGTTGGAACGGTTATATCAAGAATGTGTAGCATATAGTTCCAAACATTTTTTGAGAAGCGGCATTCCAAGAAGAGATGATCTATCGTCTCAAAAATTTTGCGACATAGGGGACACCAATGTGGCCCAACGATTCCTCTTTTGATGAGATTTTCTCCGGTGAGTATCTTCTGATGAATGAAATTCCAAGTAAAAAAATTAATTTTTGGGAGTCCAAAGGGATTCCATACAATCTTCCAAAGGATTTTTCGTGGAGATTCATGTGTTTGGAGAGCGATGAAGCCTGATTTAGTGGTGTAAATTCCTTTTGAACCCCATCCACGATCATCTTTGTCTAGGATATGTGTAGGGGCGCAACCATTCAAATTTTCGATGAGGAGGATCCTGGAAGTTTCCAGATTCGCAGGGAATGGGAGATTCTTCCAGCTCTGCCAAGCACCTGAGGTGTTCCAGGTGTTGAAGTCGTTCAACGTGTTGATACCTTGTTGTTGGAGGCAAAGAGCGATATCATGCATCTCTTGGAGATTCTGTAGTGGATCATTCCCCATTATTTTATCAGACAGATAAAAATAAAAAATTAAAAAATTAAAAAAATTTAAAATTTAAATTTAAATTTTTTTTAAAAAAAATTAAAAAATAAAAAATAAAAAATAAAAAAAAATTAAAAAATTAAAAAAAAAAAAAAAATTGTTTTTTCGTTCCATTACCAGGAACCCAGTAAAGTTCTTGGATGAAGAAATCCCGAGCTGCTTTGCACAATGCCCAAACCGAAGATCCTTTGGAATTGGGCTTGTTGTCAAGGCATCTTAGGTTGTTGCTATTGAGATATTTTTTCTTGAGAAATTGACTAACACGGTTCTGTTTGTTGTGCAGGATTTTCCATAGAATTTTGCCGCCCATTGCTAAGTTTGCTTGAAGGGGATCGCGAATTTGAAGGCCACCCGAAAAACTTTGATTGCTTTGTAGTGCTCCAGTTCACTAAGTGCATATTATTCTTATTTTTTTTTCCTCCCGTCCACCAGAATTCTCTTAAAAGTTTGTTGATCTATTCAGAGACTCCCTCAGGAGCCAACAAGATGGAGGATTGATAAATTGGTAGGGCTGATAAAACAACTTTTACTAATGTCATTTTCCCGGCTTTGTTAAGCCACTGACCTACCCAATTTCTTATTTTTTACTTGATTTTGCTAATGGTTTCATCCCACATTCCAGACTTTGTGTGTCTCTGAGTGATTGGGAGGCCCAAGTAAATAAATTTATCCCAATGTTTGTGAACTTTGATTCCCAGGATGGTGCCAATATTTGTTGCAGAGGCATTGTTCAAATTCCAGTCGTAGACAACACTTTCGAGGCGTGGCAGTACCAGGTTAGATTTCGCTTGAAATTTCATGCTATGATGAAAGAGCCTCCTCCAAATAAGATAGAGTCATTAGTGAAAAGGGTGTGGTTGAGAGGTAGGGAGTCCGAAGCGAGATTGAGGCCAGGCAGGGCAGTGATGAGATCAGAATTCAGTTTACGGCTGAGGGAGTCAGCCATAAGAATATAAAGAAAGGAGGATAAGGGGCATCCTTGTCGGATTCCGCGAGTGACTTGGAAGAAATTGGTGGGACGACCATTGACCAGGGGGGAAATACAAGGCCCTTTTATGTAGACTGAGATCCATCTTATAAAGGTTTCTCCGAAACCAAACTTTTCCATGACTTTAAAAAGGAATGAATATTTGACACGATCGAATGCATTGGCCATGTCGAGTTTGATTAACATACCTTTTTCCTTGCGAATCTTGCTGGAGTGAATGGATTCTTGTACGAGAATGACGTTGTCGAGGATTTGTCTTCCTTCCAAAAATCCTCCTTGATTGTCTGAGATGATTCTGTTGAGGAGGGGTTTCAATCTATTCGCCAACATCTTGGAGATTATCTTGTATGATGCAATGCATAAGGAGATTGGGCGAAATCTGCTAAAGGAATTGAGGTTCATCTCCTTTGGAATGAGTGCAAGGAACGTGGAATTGGTACAACCGCCAATCTTTGTTTTTGAGTGGAAACTCTTAACCATTCTCATGTAATCAAATTTGATATAATGCCAGCAAGCTTTGTAAAAACGAATTGAATAACCATCAGGTCCTGGCGATTTGTCAGGATCAAAAGACCGGATGGTGTTGATGACTTCTTGCTCGGTGAAGGGCTTGAGTAGAACATCGTTTTCCTCCTGCGTGATGTTGTTAGGAATATGCTCAAGGAGGATATGCTCTCCATCATGCTCTGCGTCGTCATTTTCTATGTAAAGATTGGAGAAATGGTCCTGCGCAACAACTTTGATATTCTCGTGTCCTTTGACAGTCAAGCCATCTTCAGTTTTAATTTATGAAATGTAATTTGTTTGTTGTCTGCCTTTGGTGTGCTTGTGGAAGTAAGATGTATTTATATGCCCGACTTTGAGCCAAGTGGTTCAGGATTTTAATATCAAAAACCCCTCTTCGCTACGGAAGGCTTGGTAGGCCTTGGTCTGGTGCTTGACTTCTTGCTGAAGCGTAATATTGTCCGTTGGATGTTCATCCTGAAGGGTTTGGATGGATTCTAATTTTTCAACTGCTTTTTTCCTAAAATTCGATGGAGGGGGGCAATTGGATTTGGCCCATTCTTTTAGAAATTTTATTAGTGTGATGAGCTTCTACTCCCAAACGAATCCGGGGGAACCAGAGACAGGAATATTCCAAGATTTATCCAAAATGTCCTGGAAGCTAGTGTGGTCCAGCCATTGGGGCTGAATTTGAATGGAATCGGACTGAGATTTTCATTTTCTTGGAAATGGACCTAGATTGGCTTATGATCTGAAGCCAGATTTTCCTTTATTTTTGAAATGGTAGTTTGTCCTTCCATCAAGAGGCTGCTTTGAACAAGGAACCTGTCCAATCGAACCATTATATTTCCTTTGCCCAATCGCTTGTTGGACTAAGTGTATATCCCTCTCTTGGGTTTAAGATCAAGTAGATCCCATCTTTGGATGAGGGCTTCTACTTGAGATCTGAATAAATCCTTCTCGATGATACCTCCCTTCTTTTCAGCTGTGGATAGAGTGATGTTCATATCTCCAGCTAAATATTAGGTTTTGTGGAGCATATGCATCTAGGAAGTCTTCGAGAAAATTCCAACACTCTTTCTTTTCGGAGTATAGATTGGGGACATAAATATTGAAGAGTGCAATTTGATTGTTGCTTTGGATGTGAGTGAGCTCTATGTAGATTCAATGTTGAGTGGCATAGGAGCTATGCAATTGGAAAATATTAGAAGACAATAAGGTTTCTAGGCCACCGGAGGCCCCTCTGGCGCTTACAGCAATTCCGGAGTTTTTCTTCCATTTTTATTTTCCTATGGCTAGGATGACCTTATCATCGAGTTTGGTCTCTTGGAGTAGGAGGATGTCAGGCATGTCTATTTTTTGGAGATCTTTGACTGCTTCTACTTTGCTCGGACTGCCTAAACCTCTTCAATTCCAAGAGACCAACTTCATTATCTACTGTTGTGGGTGGAGGAGGGTCCTCCTCCTGCTGTGTCTCCTATTTTCTTTCCTGCTATTCTGGCTCGGGTGTTCCTGCTGAAAGCCATGTATATAGTTGCTTGAGATCCTTGAATTTTCTCGCATTCTGCTTCTTCTTCTCTTAGATCTTTGCTTGTTTTTCATCCAAGCTTATTGGATGATTTATCGAAATGTTCTTCCGAGGAAGCAGGGGAGGCTGATGGGTTGGCTTTTGTTGCATCTGCATAGGATATTTTGTTCCTCTTAGGGCTTGGGGTGTTTTGGGGTTGAATATCTTCGAATCTTCATGATATTGGGGTGCTGGAGGAGTCTCCTGTTGCACGGGTATTTCTCCTTCTTCTAGGGCTTTAGGGGTTTCTTGGGTTTCAGACATCTCAAGAACTTTATATCTATTTCTGATGTTGGTATGTATGGGATTTTGATGATTATATGATTTCTTGGAGCCTTGACCTTTTGATGAAGCTTTTGATCAAGGTCTAGCATTTTTTTGTGCAGCTATCCATTGCTCTTTTTCTCTTCCTACCTCAGGATTTGCTGGCTTCTTCTTGCGTGATCGAGCGAAGTGTCTATATTCATGGCAATACCTGCATTTGAAAGGGATTTGCTCGTAGTCTAATTCCTGAATGTGGGATCAATCTGCCACTTTGAGGTTTATTGCTTCTGGGAGGCCATGTTCCAGATCTACTTCAAAGCAGATCCTTGCGCATGAATATTGATCTTTTTGGTATGCTATGTCTATGTATTTTCCAAGAGTATTCCCAATGGATTCTAATGATTATGAGTTCCATCAGTGAAGGGGTAGATGCGGGAGTCTTGCCCAGATCGGGACTGTAGATGGAATGTCTTGAGAAGGATCGAAGTCTGGGTTCCATTTGTTCATGTATAGTCCTTGTGGCCCCATGAAATATGGTCCATTCTTGAATATTAACTCGCGATCTTGCTTATTTTTTAATACAAATGCGAAAAATCCTTTCCCCAAGAAGTAAGAATTTACTTCTTCTAAGATCAGTGGTCTCCAATTCTTCTGCACCCAAATTTCAGTGGATTTCGGGGAGGGCCATAAGCCTGTAAATTGGCCTATCAGTCCTCGATCCGAAAGATTGAGTGATGTTCTACAGGGTTGTTCTATCGACAGTGCAATGGTGGGGATCTCATCTATTTTCTTTGCAAATTTTTGTTGTGAAGCAAAAAGGGGCTTTTTCCCCTGTGCGACAACTAGCTTCAAGAAGTTAGGCAAATCGAAGGAGAGGGGGGGGGGGGGGTGTCCAAGCTGGAGGGTAGTAGGAAGATCGTAGAAGGCAAGAGTGCTAGCAACAAAGGTCTTGGACAGGCATAGAGCTAGGCTCGTGCGAAAGGGTGCAGTAGCATGTGATCGACAACTCCAGAGGTTCAAATCGGTTCTGCACGTCTCATTGGTTGCATAGCAACGCCCGATAACTCGACATATTTTATATGTTGGAGTATTAAAGGTTGGTTGAACAATTTGTGAGTAGCAAGGTTGTTTTACTTCCCTTATTTTATAATTAATGAAAAAACAAGAAACCTTTAATTATGTCTATAGTTTGTAGTGACTTAAAAAACTTGTAGGAAACAAAGTATGGAGTGGAGCCATGAGAAAATATTTTGAAAGACAACATGAAACATTGCTTTGAAGAATGTGTATTGTGTATGAGTCACTCACGACTATGGTATGCTTTTCAATTTACATGATCATGTGTATTATACTATAGATGTAGATATATTCATTACACTTTTAAACTACTATGTTTGTAGATGGAACATGAAGAGGATGGGAAAAATCAAGCTACTCAAACAAAACATTAAAAATAATCGAAGTACAATATCCCTTGCAAGTGATGAAGAAACTAGGCATGTAAGTAATTTAAGCAATGACCTCGACTAAATAGATGAATGGTGATCAATATAATTGAATGTTACAACTTTTATACTTTTAAATGTTTGTATATAGAAATTAGACATGTTGTTTAATGTAGACATATTAGAGAATAGACATATTGTCCTAATTGTTTAGTTATAGCAAATGCATCATTACGTCGCATTTTGATGGACATAAAAAAAATTCTTATTCTAAAACCTATGCAAAGTATTAATTGTGGAGGTTTCGACTTTTATTTTTGTTGAAATTTGTTATTGTGATGCATTAAAGTGGTAGAGCACACTGAATTAAAGTGGTAGAGCACACTTATGTGCTTTAATATGATAGGGGCACAATGGGTTGTTTTTTTCTTTTGAAAAATAGATCATGCATTTTTCATAATTGCACCATAAAATCAAACAATAAAAGGAGTGGGACTTTGGTTTTGTAAAATTGATTCAAATAAAACCCTTAACCCTATTCCATTACTGTGCCAAAAGATAGAGGGAAGACTTGTGTAGGAGGGATTTAGTGGGCAAGAGATTGGATTGTACAATTTTTTTCTAAAGAGTGGAATTTGTAAGGGGTCAACATGGGTTGCACAAAAATCTATAGAGTAGAAATTTAAGGTACACAGCTTCACATTCTGCATCTCAACATTTTTTCTCTTAATAGATTCAAACATTTGTAGAATTTTTTTTCCTTTCCCATCATATTTATCATTTATTTCCATAAAATAGAAGGATTTTAGACTAACCTTCAACGCTACAAACCCTATCTTTATTGTTGTTTCCTTTTTGTTTTATGTTGTTGCATACCCTAGGAGTATGGGTTTAGTTTATTTACCCTTCCACAATGATATTTGTTTTTTGGGGCTTTGGGTATTTGTTGGCCTAAACAATTATTCTAATGTAAATAATATTTTAATGGATTAGACTTGCTCGTTGTATTGGATTCCAAATCTAGTCCCTAACAAAAAAAATTAAACATTTTGGCTGTCACAATGTGCATTGTACAATAAAGACACATGGATGTGTTTTTTAATGTAAAACACATCGCTTGGACCTGTCACTTAAAAAAGTGTTTTTGAGTTTCATGTTGTACATTATACAATATATACACATCAATGGATATATCTTTATAATGGATATAACAAGTGTGCATCACTGTATAGTGCACACCAATGAGCTTGAAAAATAATTTTAGGTTGGATTCTTTACTTTGTTTGTAAAACATATTTCATAATTTGTATATATTCTTTATATGGGTATTTTATCGATAGAACATGGTTGATAGAAGATTAGTGGAAAAAACATATAACAACGGGTGCAATGAAAATATGTCCCAATAAGAGAACATGGTGAAATATTTGAAGTTTTAACGTAAAAGTGGCATATTTGAATTGTTTGTAGGTTTCAATGATGTGCATTGGTTAATGTGTGTCATGCAAAAAAAACTTGAAAAAACTCGACAAGATTGTTTGCAATTTTAGTGGAAAAGAACACCGAATCTTTATGGAAATGTTGTAAACAATAGAATTAGGTGGATTAAAAGGTGATCAACATGAAGTTTTTCTTTGACCTTTTACTAATAATGTATTCCTTAACAATAATAGATAACAAGTTTAAAACATTCCATTTCACAGATGTTGAATGTTTTGCAAGGACCGGTAATGAGAGAACAAAAGACCCAAGAAGGATTTTTCTTTAGGGAGGATGTTGTAAATGATGATGAATTTTTTCTTAGTTCGTCTAGAGTTGTGCTGAAAGTTAATGACCAGGGAAGGAAGAGAGGGGGGGCTTTTATAAAACTACAAGGGGTATAGTGGAAAAAACATATCGATGTTATTTTCACTTTCGCTATAAAAATCAATACAATGAATTAAATAATCAAGTTATATTTAAACTACAACAAGTGTTTCTGAAGCAATGGCCAACAAAACTTGTAAGACTTGCAATGGAAAAATTGTTCAAAACATTAAAAAATAAAATAAAATTGGAAAGCATTATTATGTCCCTGACATTTAGTTTTTCGGTCAGGGATATTAATCCGGAGAGGTACATTCCAAATTTTTAGCTTATGCTAATCTTTCACATAGTCTGAAGAAATTCAGTTTTATTTATTTATTTAAATAATAGTTTTTCGCAATTTCTATTGGCTCCGTGTACCATGACGTAGGCCTAGGTTCGCGTGCCCCAGGCCCCGGCGGCGCGCTTGCGTCGTAGCTGGTTCAGTCCAGCCCTGGGGCTTGATGTTTTGTACCTGTACCTGTGCCACGGGCACCGTATGGTTCCCCTCGTCCGCCATCATAGGCATAAACTTCACCACCATAACCACCATCGTCAACATCAAAACCACTCCTGTCGTAACCTGGATCTTTTCCAATGGGGGTTTCGTAGTATTTCTAATCGAACGTGGGGTACTGAAAGGAATCTCGATTTTCATACCCTCTATGGTCGGTATAAGCGAACCCCTGGTCATATGCAAGGTTTTGGGCGGCAGCAGCAGAGTGAAAAACAGGGGCAGTGGGGTCACTGCTGTAGAGATAGTTAGCGTTAGTAGCAGCAGGAGGAGATATTACGGGTGATTGAGGTGCGAATTGCGAAGCAGTTGGAGGTGGGTATTGAGGATATGGGTTTGGATAACTGGCCTAGGGCGGATTGTAGCTATAATTAGACGGATCGGAACCATGGGTAGGAGCTACAACAGGGTCAGGCGCCGGTGGATAATAGGCAGGGGCTGCTGCTTCTCCATAGGGAGGGGCTGAAGCCCAATTGTATGATGGGTTGTTCTGCGGGATAATATCTGTTCGTTGGATAATGCATCCTTCCACAACCCAAATTCACACTGATTCGATTAAAATTCAATTCAATAATTAACGTATCGAGCAATTGGGGACAGGATTTGATCGCAGAGCTCGAAACCAAAAGGGTTCAAATCCCCGCAAAGCAAGACTAGAGAAATAGGTACTCTGTTGTCTCTGTTAAGTTAAAATCAATTCAAACTTCGTTCCTACAACAATTTTATTGAATTTCGTGCTCAGAGGGACCAGTATCGCGATATCGACCTTAATTTTATTGTGATAACATTTTCTTCCCCATATATACAACAATCGATGGATGGATGGATGAATGTTCTGGGAAATCCATTGATATAATAATCATTTAGCAATTGTTATATTTTATTATTATTATTATTAAAAAGGTGTCGATTGTCCACTATTTTCGACCAATATTTGGCGGCTACGTTGGCTTTTGGAGTGGGAAATCAATCATCGTACGCCCTCTGTCCCTAAATTTAGGGAGAACATATTGTAAACTACCTGTGAAGTTAAGTTCATTCATCACAACTATGACACCAACCATAGTTGGATTTGAGTTAAGTATCATATTCTTGTGGAGTGTCAGTGCATTTTAAATTTTTAATCTTAAAATAGGTTGCAATTTTAAGTCACTTAATAATATTATAATAATAATTTAAATAGATTATTAAACACAAAATTGAAATTGATGTAGGATATTTTCTTGTTTATAAGATAAGCGATTGATTTTTGCTTTTTTTGTGGAAACACTTTGTACTTTGCCGAGTTCAAAAACTGACCTCATTACATAGCTTTCATTTCTTTCAAAATTTTCCACATAAACTTAAACATTTTTAAATTATGGTTTGACTGTTTTTAAAAATAACAGTACTATGTGATGTATATGTCTTTCCAAAGGTAATTCTATAATTTTAACTTTTTCTGAAATTTTATTTCTTTTCCTTGTGATCAATGTTGTCCCTATTCCGAATTGTAGACCCTCTCACAATGTTGTCCCTATTCCAAATTGGAGATCCTCCTTTGACAGTCCATTCTTGTTGCATGGTGATTTCATTTCATTCATTGACACTTTTTGCATGGTGGAGATTTTATTGTTTATAAGATAAGTGATTAACTCTTGTTGTATGGCGATTTCACTGATTAACTCTTTTTGCATGGTGATTTCATTGCTTAATCTTTGAAGACAACTTAAGAATTTACACCATAATGTCAAATTTTGAATTAACAAAGTTTTTGTACAAGGAACACCTTATAAATCATTTTTTGTTTCATAATTGTTATGTATGTGGAATTATTCACGACACATCTTCGACAATGATATGATCCTTATCAACCCTTATGTAACAAAGAGTTGGCCTTTTAAGTAATTCAAGAGAATGGCCTAAAGGGCTTGGATCCATCAATGAGGGATGAGGAGTTTTCACTAGTGACCAAGGTTCAATTCTCATGAGGGTGTCTGACCCTTTAGGTTGCCATGGGGGCACCCAGAGGTAGTGGTCGAACATGTGAGGCTTGCATTGCACTCCCTGCACACACATAATGTATTAAAGTCCACCCTCTTGTCATCCTTAAGACTGGACACTTAATATTATGGTCATGGCCACAATTTGGCAAGGGTCAATAGCTTAAATGGTGATGAGCTAAGTTTTGCACTCTTTCGACCTAGGTTCAAATCCTCAATGCGACATTGGCTCATTGTGATAAGGCTATAACGTAAGCGCCCCCTTGTGTGTATTCCCCATCTTAGTTGTGTCTATAGATATCTCATCCTTTGTTGAGTCATAAGTTTCCTGCTAGGAATTGGCTTGTGCATTGTTGGCACTAGCCTAGGGTATATTGTGGCAGGCAGTTGGATTTGCACTTAGGTCTCGCCCAAGTAATCTGAGCTGGTTATTGATTCCCCTAGATCCAAAAAAAGTTGAGATAATGGTTGGCCCTAAAAAGAAGATCTTACTTAGAGTTATCTCTACTCAAGTAAAGTCATGAAAGGTCAAACCTAAGTTATAAGGGTGGGTTGTTGCAAGCCTAACGCAATAATCAAACTTTTGCCTAAACCAATTCCTCACCACGACACAACTAAAGGCTGTTAGTGTGTGCACGCACGCACACACAAAATGAAGAAGAAGAATATTAATGTGGAACAAAATCCCAACCTATAGATAGGAATTGTCTAATCTTATAACAAAATCTCCTTTCGTTATCAAGATTTGACAATATAGAAGATCCAAGTCCGCATTAATCTAGAACTCCTATTGAATCTTCAATGATCTTAGTTTATTTAGATTTTGGGCAAAAGCCTATGGCCATCATTCCACCATGAACAAAGCTTGGATCATAATGGAATATTGATCACACCTAAAATTTCTATCAAATTCTTATTAAATTTGTTGTCAGAAAACAAGTTATTTTGTTAAAAGATTAGCTTACTCTGAGTGAGAGAGAATGTGATCACATCAAACCAGACACTTTCACTCAAAAGTCAACTTTTATATTTCAAAAATTGTTGATACAAATAATACCTATAAATCATCTTTATCTATCATAATCTTATTAAATTTGTGATTGAAAAAATTATCATTTTACTAAAAATTTAACTTACTATGAGCAAAAGGGATATAATCACATCAATCCAAACACTTACACTTCAAAGTCGACTTCAATGTTTTCAAAAATATTAATACAAATAATACATTATAAACTATTTTTATTTAAAAATATAATATTCATAAATAAATAAAAATACACAATTTCATTTCATCATTTAAAAATACAATTAAGATGGATAAAGTTTTGAAAATTAAATATATTCGAGTTCCTATGTGCTCATTATTATGTCCCTGACATTTAGTTTTTCGGTCATGGATATTAATCCGGAGAGGTACATTCCAAATTTTAGCTTCTGCTAATCTTTCACATAGTCTGAAGAAATTTAGATTTTTTTGATTTATTTAAATAATAGTTTTTCGCAGTTTCTATTGGCTCCGTGCGCCATGACGTAGGCCTGGGTTTGCGTGCCCCAGGCCCCTGCGGCACGCTTGCGTCATAGCTGGTTCAGTCCGGCCGTGGGGCTTGATGTTTTGTACTAGTTTGCAGGGCGATTAATGTTGGTTCCTGTGAGGGCAAGCAATATCGACCGACTCCTGCTGCAGGGCTTTAATATGACTGTTTTCGTCATTGTTGCATCCATAAAACAATAAAAATATTTGTTGAATACCCCATCCATATTTGCATGCATAATTGCAGGGTAATCTGCACGGCAGCCGCACCCAAATCTACACAGTAATGCCGTAGTGGCATCATAGATCTACTGCGCCATTTCCGATAGGATTGTGGCCAAGTACACCACTGAATGCCTGAACCATGAACCTAGCATTCCGAGCCCGAATTGGATTGGTTTTTTGTGTTGGTGTTGTGGTATTGAGGTACAGTCGCAGACTTAGCAAAAACAGAAGGCCAGCAGAAGGAGAAAGCAGTCGAAGGAGATGGGGCGTTCTTGACGGAGGGGTAGCAAACGGTGTTCTTTTGGATGAGACTTACCGATAAGTCACCTGTACACAATAACACTATGATCATAGGTGGTTTTTACTGACACTTGGTCTTTCAAAATCAAACCGCAGCTAATACTGCAAATGCTTCTTAATCAAAACCACCTATCCTGCATTTAAATGAAAAGAAAACGTAAACTGAGATTTTAAGCATTCATACCAAATCATGGTTGATCTCCATAAGATAGAATCACAATATTTTAGAACCTGGATTTCACCCTTGCGTTGGCTACATGCCACCGGCAGTAGCATGAGGTGGAGGGCAGGTGGAAGCAGCCATTGTGACTTCAATGGTAAAAAAAAATCCACTATTGTGCATTTAGTCGGAAGACTGTTTTAGTAGGAAGACTGTTGGCATTATCGATCCTTGAAGATCAGTTAGATGATCTGCATTATTGTGTTTTCAATGAATGCTATATGTGAAATATTAGTTGCATTTGCAAAGCTGATAGAGCATTCGACTTTATAAATCACTTGTATATTCAATTTGTATGAATCACAGTGCAGGTTATGAATACTTTGTGAACTTACTATGTATATTTTTAGGTCTGATCAATCGTATACCTGCGTGACACCTTTTGTTTTGAATAAATGTGTTGACAATTCAATTGGCTATAGTTGCGTTGACATGTAGCCACCGACAGTTTCTAATCTCCATGCAACAGAAAAAACCCCAATTTGAATAGATATTTTTTTGGCCATAGAGATTCCAATATTAGGCATACTTGAGACCTTGTTGCTGGATGGGACGGCGAGAGATTGTATTGCTGGGCGGGTTTGCTGGGGGGTAAATATTCTATACTTATTACTATAAATAGACGGAAAGATGAATTGCTACCACGCATAATAAAGTAAACCCTTCTTCTTCCGGTGCCGGTCATGTTGATCCCTGCTCCATCTTAGTTTAAAATAAGATCAATGGTGAAACTTAGTAGAGGGAGTCCATATATTCATATGGCTTTATGTGAATGAGTGATGAACTACATGTTGAACTTCGATCGCATAGGAGCACTTACATGTCAGATTTGAACTCTAGCAAGGGCAAATAATAGGTTTGTAATGTAGTTTGTTCCTTGAGTATGATGTATGTTGACTATGATTACTTCAAATTTAGATTCCATCCCTCGTCACTAGAGATAAAATAGTTTGTAAATTTAATATAAAGTTAAATTTGTGATTATTATTTATTACTATTTCAAATATAATGCTGTATAAATTTATAAAAAATGTATTTCACGGTTGTCATTTCTTTTTAGTGGTTTAAATTAGTCTAATATTGGTAGCATTTATTACTTTAATATTAATAATTTACTTTATATTTAATCTTCTCGTGAGTTTATATGTTTTTCATCTTATTTTATTATTTATTTTATGTGGCTAAGATTTTTACCAAAGTTTAAGTTATTTTTCCAATAGTGTTTTATGGAGCCTTAAGAGGGAAAAATGGATTATAAAATAATCAAACAACTAGGATTGCATCCACTCCATTATGGAGAGACAACATAGGACATATTCACATCCATCTCCTACCGCCAACATCGATTAGTGTGTCCATTTTTTCTATTTGCATATGCCCACCAGTCGACATGGAAAAGTCGTCACATGCTCTTCGGTTCATACACCTCGTTGATGTTTTCCTGTCGTCGAGGCCTGGGCACCAAAGATCGAGGCGGACGTTAGCATCCAAGGGAAAATAAGCATTCAAATAAATATTTAAAAAAAAAATACATTTAAAATGAAAAAATTACAACTTTAGAATAAACTTCATAAAAAAAAATTGTGCTTAGTGCAACATTAAATTTGTTGAAGGTTGCACAGGTTGTCGCCTCTCGGGAAGATTAACAGAAAGCCAATTTTAGAGTGTTCCGCAAATTCTGGTAGGTTGATCATCCTCTAAAATATTGGAAAACAATTGAAACCATAAGTCAACAATTTTCTCGACTTACTTGAAATTTCGTCTTTTTTAGGATTCCATCAACAATGAAGATGGTACCCTGGGTGTGAACTTCAGCAACTGGTGGGGTCGAAAGCATATACATATTTCAGAACATCTCAACATCATCCTTGAAGAATTTTTTTTGTGTGTGTGAATCAAATTTTCGAGCTCTTGGTCCCAGTTTCTGGTTGCCCACTGTGTTAGCAACAGTTTATGGCTAATATGTATGCTTCTCGATTCCAATGGCGGTGGATGTTGGTGGTGCGAAGGTCGATGGCGTGGCATTGCATGACGTGGAGGACACGAGGTGGAGGACACAAGGAGGGTATCGAGGTGCATACCGAGTAAGGGTGCCATTAAATATTTAATAAAAATAATAATAATAATTACACATGGGGAAACTATGTAAAATCAATAAAAAAAATTATGGTCAACCACAACGTTAATAGTGGTCAAACGCTAACCCAATGCAATGTACCTGCCATGCCTTTGGTAGGTATAGTAAATGCAACATTGTTACTATTTCACATTAGAATATAGAACTAGGATTACGACACGTCTCTTTAAATTAAGAGATCTCGCATCATGTCATATGAGTGGCTGTATTTTTGTGTTTTTCGTTCATCTCTCTCTGCTTTTGTTCCAATATTCTAATTAATTATTGACAATTATGCAGACGTGCTAATGATAATAATAACACTTACTACTCTCTCACAATAGTTACTTAGGCTTAGCATGCATGCATGCTTCAATGACCATGAATGATGGTGATGGATTATGTTCATCCTTAGATGTTATAGTTGCAACCATGCTAATCCAACAATGCCACTCTTTACTCTTTTGGGGTTTAGGATTTTGGCCAATGTTTATTTTCATGTGAAAAACCTAGCAATACCATGTTGTTAACAACATGGTCCCGTGGAAATTCAACCAAAACTTGATCGTGATTCACATGACAATACCCCACAAACCACATCTCCTCTCACTTAGAGGAATGTATAAAAACTAATAGCGCCATCACTATTAATGATATTAAAAATTAATTACTCTTTATTAATATATCTAAGTGGAGCATCAACATTAATTGTATAAAAATAATTACTATATATAATATTATAAAAAAATATCAAATTAAACTACTACATAACATAATATAATAAATATAAGTAAAAAATTTATTAATAAAAATTAATATAATTTTTATTATTATTAATTCTCGAATGTATATTCTTTCTTTCTAATTTAATGTTTTCTGAATTTTAAACATATGTACACAAAAAATAAATTATTTCCCAGCTATTATAATTATATTTAGAATTATAGAAATTAACATATTACTATAATTCTTTATAATAATTATTCAATTTTTTTCAACATAATTCTTTTATTTATATAAAAAATGTTTTATTAAATAATTAAATCCTTACTATTTTAATAACTAAATAATTAATGGAATCCCATTTATGTAGTTAACAACTCAACCACAATAACTTCAAGAAGCAAATGAAAAAATGTGAAAAAAATAATGCTCTCTATCCACCCAATCACTAAAGATATACCATAATTTACATAACAATTCTTCACACATGATGTAATACCTTTGTAATTAAATAAGAAAATGAACAAACCTTTATGTCCAGAAAACTCCTTGACATTATTGTGAAGTTTCCCAAAACAACTAACCTGACATTAAAGTGCCGAAACATTAATGCATCCATTTCAAATTTATTTATTAATGACGTTGACATAATAAATTGTCCTTCATTATTTTAGTTTTATTTATTATTCTATGAAATTTATGATTATTAGAATTGGAGCTAATTTCTTAATCATTCATGGAAAAGCACAAACTTTCCTTATCGTTTTTTTTTTAATTTTCAATTGCTGACCAACTAATATTGTGCAATTATAGCTTATCTGGTTGCAATGAACACATAGTTATACCTTTTCCAATTTGCTTTGCTTTGCTTTGTGCATTGTCCCATGAGTGCCATCTCCCAATTCCTCATTAACTTCATACCAATCCATTTCTCTGTTGGAAGTTCGATGGAAATAACAGAGGTCAAAAGCTCAGAACACTATTAGTATTATTCAATCTGAAAGCCAGCCGTGACCTGGATAGAAATAATGCAAGATGTGGTATTACAACTCACATAGTACAACTTTCATCAAATAATGTCTTAGAAATGCACCAACAATGATGGTTTCTGTTTTGACCTTCATCTTGATCTCCATTGACTCTCCACAACTCCAAGCAAATAGCTCCTCGCTACAACTTTCTGTAAATAGAGCAAGTAGCAATGTCAGGGACATTGCCACCACGTGGCTCTTGTTGTTAAACATGTTATTTTATAATGTGTATATACTTATGTTTGGGGTCTAGGCAAGCGAACGAATAATTATGTTGAATGGATGGCCCTATATCAAGGAATAGAGTGCATGTATGAACTTCAAGTAGAGGATTTCATTGTTTGTGGCGACTCTCGAATCGTCATCCAATCCATGAACAACATGATTCTTAGGAAGGCACCAAAGAAAAGCATACAAAAAATAATCATCCATTCTTATCCTAACTTGTCCCACATCAAATTTCATCATATAAAAAGGGAGTTAAATTCCAAGGCGGATTGTTTGGCCAATGTCAGAGCCAGACTTAAGGAGGGGGAGCTATCCCTTGATAGACATCACACCATATTCAAATGGTGTTGCAACTTCTGAAGCCCTCTCTAATGCCTTCATTGCCAGAGAGAATGCGCCATAAAGGCGGAGGTTATAGATGGAAGGCTAGATTTTACCTCTGGCACAATAAGTCTAGACTCTTCTATCCCCCATTAACTCGCACATTCCTTGCCGTGCTGAGCTAATGGGGAGTTGGTACGAAAGCTACAAAATAATGATGGCATTCCCACCACCGATAATGTAGAGGGAGGATATTTGGGAGATCTAGTTTCTCTTTCCTCATTTTCTTCGTCTCGGAAACATTGCATGCAACGAGAATTCTTTGGTTACTAAGGACATTAAGATGGTGGAGAAGGGACCTTCGAGGAAGAAAGTCTCAAACTCGAGTCACCCTAAGGAAGACTCTAGTTTGAATTATGTTACGTGGGAGATTAATGCACCCAAAGAAGGAATGATGGACCTCCGGAAGATGATTTGGTGTATTTTTGAAGTGGCTAAGGCTTGCTTGGAGGAATCAAAGCAGACGGGCTTGGATTTGACGCGTTTTGAAACGCACTTGGAGGACGTTGAGACCAAATATCATGTTCAGACTGGTGAGGTGGAAGAATTGAAGAGGACTGTGGCAGAAATGGAACAAGTTATGAGTGCAAAGCTGGACGAGGTCACTGGAAAGTTGGCGGAGCTGCGTCGAAATATTCAGAACATTAGCATGAATGTCGCTGAATGTAATGAGATCCGGTCAATCAGTTGAAAGAGATTATGGAAGCATTGCAATTTGACGTTAATGGACTCTACCCCTGGAACCGTGAACCAGAAGGAGAACGTGTAGAGGCCTCCCCCATGGAAGAAGCATCAGTCTCTCAACCTGAAGTTGAAGAAGCAAATGCTCAAGAATTAAATCTTTTTCCTCTCCCTTTTGTTTTAAGGCTCTAGATGTTTTTATGTATAATCCAGTAGGACAGTTCATAAGATTTTACACAGTTAGAAGTAGGAGGTCAAACTTTGTTAAAATATGTCAAACTGTTGAGCAGATGGAAATCTCTGTAGCTCTGTACCGCACTAAAACTTTATTTTTTGGACTCTTGGCATTTTAAGGTATATTAAGAAAATTAAAGGCGTTGAACAAGATGGTATCTAAAACATGTTGGTAGGTATGCCTAAAAAAGTGCACAAATAGATGGTTAAAAAAATAAGAATAGTTGAATCACATGAGCAGTTATTTCAACAACATCGTGCATCAAACATATGTAATCAATGTTTTTTATTTTTTACAAAAATTGTTAGCATTTTATACATATAAAAGAGAGGTTATGGCCATGGAAAATGACTTGTAGTACGTAGGGTTCAAAAAAATGTGTAGAAAGAAGGTTACATCTCACTATCAACAATGTTCTATCAATCCTTAGATGGTTATTCCTTTACTTACTAACTGAGCTTAAAAATAACAAGAAACAAAACCTATAACTATACTTTTTAACGAACTAACAAGAAAACAAGATACATTTACACTGCATATGACCTATTATCCTTGGGTAGAAACATGCTCATTATTGGCTTCCTTCATTGAGTAGTCTTCATTGGCATTCCTTTAGATCCAATATCTCCTTGCTAATTCTTTGTCTCTTCTTCAAACTGTTGGACAATGTTTTTTTCCAACAAAAGCTCCCTGACAAAACCCACATAAACTATAATATGGTCCATAAGAGATTGAGAACTTCTTGCATAGCCCAATATGATATTGTATTGCATTTCCATGCCATTGGTTATTTTGCTTATCCTTTACCTATGTTCACTAATTTGAGTTTCTAATTATTCTTGCTTCTTCATTTGAACATCCATCTATGAGTTGGTGTATGCCATAACTTTATGCAAGCCCTCTATTTTCCCAGTTAGGTGCCTCAATGCCCTCTTTAACTCATAATTTCCATGTTTAAAATTGCTCCTAGAGGGGAGTAGGATAGGCATAACGTGTATGGTAACCAATTGGCAATGCCTTCAACTATTGCAAAGGTTTGAATTGCCTCTTCTAAGGAGAGAAATAGATGGTGAACAACTTGAGAATAAGCCCTAGACCATGGCCTTGATGAGGGCAATCAACATAATAAAGTCACTACGAGAAACACTCAATGCAACAGTTAGTTGTCCCTTTTCTAAATTGTCATATAATGTTGGTCAAGAACATTGCATCAAAATTCCATTGTCCCCACTATAATTTTAGTAGTCATCCCGATGATGAACTTGTTGTGAGATAGAAAGAGGCCCTTCGGCTTGTGGATCCCCAAACTATACATGCTTGAAACCTTGACCTGTCTAGGATTTATCCCACTCAATTATGAGCTCTGGTCATTGTAACTGCATTCAAGTTTGTGAGGTTGGAAGAGGCACGAGTTGTATTTATGTCTTTGCCCACGATATCCCTTCTCATACACATGAATGCTATTAGCTTAATCATATCATGCAGGGTAGTTCTTAATGCCCTAAGGTAACAATAAGGCCTTAATGGATGCCCCATTTTTAACAAGCACTCCTTTATCCAATATCACAACTCAATTTGCTAGGTGACCAACTTGAGTATTATTCATTCTTTGTATGTGCAAGAGATTCATTAAATCAAAGGAGGGAAGAAGCGCAATGGTTCTCTACACCATTCATGACAAAGTGGCTTTGCTCATGACTTTACCTTTTTTTACTTAACCAATAATTGGAGATGTATCTCCAAAAACCAAGACTTTCTTAATATTTCTTTCTTGAATTAATATAAATCCAAGGTATAGGGCATGGGTTTCCACCTCATTATTGATTGTTGAGTCTACCCCAAGCATAAGTCAATTCTAATTTTTTGGGGGGTCATAATGCACCCCCTACCGCACCTTCCACCCTTGTAATCATTCATTTTTTAATGTGAAATTCAAGAGTTAATTTATACAATAAATATTAAATTTTTGTTGTTGTAGGAAACGAAACAAAATGGGACCCTTGTAATACACTAGAGGAGATGACAAGGCATAAAAGGGTGGTGCACAATATTTTCGAGTACTTGCATTTTCCTTTACATTTCATATTTGTCGTCATGTTCATATTTTAATTAATTTACAATCATACAGGTTGTGAGTACATGTTGGAGTATCGAGGGTTGATTGAACAATTTGTAAGTAGCTAGGTTGTTTTACTTGCCTTATTTTATAGTTAATGTCAAAGCAAGAAACCTTTAATTATTTCTATAGTTTGTCATGGTATATAAAACTCACAGTAAACAAAGTATGGAGTGGAGCCATGAGAAAATATGTTGAGAGACAGTATGAGGCATGGCTTTGAAGAATGTGTATTGCATATGAATCATTCATTGCTATGGTATGCTTTTTGATTTACATCATCATGTGTATTGTACTAGAAATTTCGATATACACATTACTTTACTTCTATGTTTATAGGTGGAACACGAAGAGGATGAAGAAACAATATCCCCTAGAAGTAATTAAAAACAAAGCATGTAAGCAGTTCAAGAAATGACATCAATTAAAGAGATGAATGCTGACCAATATAATTGAATGTTACAACCTTTATATTTTGGAATGTTTGTCTATAGAATTCAAACATTTTGTTTAATGTATAAATATTAAACACATCGTTCTAATTGGTATGACAAAATGTTACTGATACTTGTAACTTTATTGGCATTTTGATTATTATGGACCTTTGTGTTGTCCCATTTTGTATGATGAAGGGTCCTTTATCCATATAATAAAATGGTTTCTTATTCTATTGCAGTCTTTGGTGTTGTAAAATGTTACATTGCAGTGATTTACATTATTACAATGGATGTAATCAACTAGTTTATTTGTTTATACGACACAATATATTAATGTAGTAGTTGTATCCGAACAATTTAACTAAAAATACTAAAATAAAATATTATTATAAAACATATTTGACTTTCTAATGAGTAATTGAAAATGTATTAAAAACAATAATTTGCATTTGTATACCAGATATGCGAGGAAATTCAACTTTGAAATATAGCATATCGATGCATTGATTCAATTGAACAAAACTTTTTTTGTTGTATATATGTTTATGGATTCACTGTGTTATAGTTTAGATTTTTTTTTTGTTTGCTTTATGCGTTTCTCAGGGAAACCCACAAGGGCACTTCCCCTCATTTTGAGGATGGTACCGATGGTAAACCGAATTCTTCAAGATTTATGGTCAAGTCAACATCTCAACAACAATAAACTCACCAAGGGAAAACATGTCACAAAGTGGATTTGAACCTAAACGAGGGAGGAAACAACTTTTCCTCTCAAAAACTTAAGCTACACCCAATTGACTATTGTATTTATATTTATGCACTGGTGCTTTTTAATTATTGTTACACACTAGTGCGTTTAAATGATTGTTACACACTAGTGTGGTTTACATTTAGTAATGCACCGATGCTTACTATAATACAATTATCGATGCTTTAAATGACAACAACTATACCATTCATTCCAATGGTATTGTTATTGTTATCATTACTAGGACTCCATCGTGCGTAAATATATATAACCTTTGTTAGAACCTTTGATCACCCATAATTTTTAGTTGCAGAAAACATCCTCTAACACCATTGCTAAAAACCTCCACCATCAATAACAAAAGGTTTTAGTGGAGTAATTTTTTATAATTTTGTATGACCTTGCAACACTAAAAGCCTTCATTAAAACCTCCACTATGTCTTCTACTAGAGTGTGTGGAGTAAGGACCTAGAATACTACTTGAGAGCAAGGGAAATATTCCAGAGTGGGACATGGATTGAACCTCTAAAAGCATCTCCTTGACGTCTGAAATGGCCAAGACCAAAATTTTCCCACCATAATTATTGCCAAGGTAAGTGTCTCTACATGAACCATGTCCTTCCTCTTTGATAGTGTAGCCTTTGTTTTCTAGTATCCCTCGTGGGATTTCCCAAAAGTGCATTCATTTTGAAGGTATCCATATTGACGACATAAATTACACTAGAACATAACACCCTCATAGTCCAAAATTTGAGAGAAAATGTGCTTATCCACCTTAATTTCCAAATTGTCTGGCAGTCCCAACCTTAAATTCGATATTGACCAAAATTTTAGCCATAGATTTTACCGCTAACTCACACGAATAATTCAGAATACCCAAAATGTCTCCTAGATTATTAACTATTTTTTTCCAGTGTCCTTTCACTCCAAAACTCAAGGGGTGATTCAAGCAATTTGATTGATATAAGGTGGACTATAACCCTTTACACTCTAGGGTCTAAACTTGGAGTCCATGGTTTGGGCACTAGTAATGCATTGCCCTATAACCAATTCCCTTTCCTAACCCTTTTAACATCTTCACCATTCTTGATTACAAATTCCATCCATTAGTGTGACAAAATGTAGAATGTGGGAATATACACCAAGACATTTCCTCATACCTTGCTAAGCCACTCCCTTCAAGTTTTTCCTTCATATATATCCCAAGGAATCTTCCCACCAAGGCAAGTTCATTCACTGGGATTGTTGAATCCATCCCAAAGTCCTCTCTTACCACCATCCAAAATTTCTCCTTAATTAGCTTAATACATTCCCTTATTTTCCTTGCTTCTCTACCTGTTGTAGTCTAAAACCCTATGCTTGTCTCTAGTGATCCTACTAGTTCATTGATGCCCATGAATCCCTTAGAACCCTCGCCTTTGAGAGCATCCACCTTGACTACTTCTCCACACAAACTATTCATTGGACTTTCAGGACCCATGAAATGTTTTGGGTTACCTTCTATAGGACATAATTGCTTAGAAGCCAGGACAAATTTGTTTGGACTACAAGTAGGAGGGGTTGGATGGATACTTCTTCGATCCTCAAGTCTTGATTCCCATGCTTTGCATTTATCTAGCGTACTTTGAGGACTTGAACGAGACTCTTCAACATTGTTTCTTTTGGTGATCCTATACCATTGATTCGAGCCAACCCGTTTCCTATCATTTTTATCTTTGAATCGAACACTAGGGGGCTACCAATTACATAATATATGAGGTCTATATGTGAAATCTAATTTGAATAATTCATGCCCTTTTAGATATACCTACAAGAACGTCTTAAAATATGGAACTTTATCATATCAATGGAAGGAGACAAAGTGCCCTTTTTCATAACCTAATTTAGAACAAAAAAAAAAATTGATCCCTTTACTATATCTAAAGAATCCTCACCATCATCATTTAACTCTACCTCTTCCATTCTCCCCATATGCTTCGTTATTTTTTTTGTATTGTGGTGTAAAGTTATAAATAAATATCAAATTCACCTAAATTGGAGTTGGATGAATAGGTGATAAATACATTTTTTTTTCCAGTTATCCTGAAATAAGGTGAACATTTTTTACTAAATGCAATTTCAAAGCAATAAATACATATAAGTTTAACATCTTAAAGATTTCTCCTTGCTCTCTTGAAGAAGTGGGCTCTTATGAAGGAATTATTTATTTTGAAGAATTTAAAGATTTCTCCTTGCTAAGGGTTAGGAGCTTTAATGTGGTTTTAAAAGACCAATTCTTATCTATTTTTGATGGAGGGTTGTAACAATTTTTGCTTTTGATTTTATAGTAAGGTAGATGGTTAACACTTTCTGTCCATATCTAATTTGTTATACTGTTGGAAGTGGTTACGAAAAGGATTAGTGTTATTCAATTTTTTGCATGTAACATTGTTGGGAATAATCACAATTCATAAAAAAAATTCGATGTAAAAATACATTATAACTTTGATTCTTAATAAATATAAGATTGTAGATTGTTTTCTTTTGAAAAAATATAAGTTTAACATCTAACCAATAAATTTAATACTTAACCAATGGAAACATTAGACATTAAAATATAACTTTTCACTATAATATTAAATTTGCAAAGGATTTATATATTTTAAAAAACATTTTAACTTTAGATTATTAAATATCTACAAATAAAAAAAGAATTCACAAATTTATGATTTGTTAAAATTCTAAAATATAAAAAAGAATTCACATGATTGTGTAAAAAAGGATGCTAAGATGATTTGTTTTTTTTTTATGAAATATATATTATGAAAATTTATTCGTACTTTTTTTTATTTTATTTTAGATAATTCTTCCTAAAATACATATAATGAAACT
The DNA here is from genome assembly GCA_027924585.1 of Larix kaempferi. Classification (NCBI taxonomy): domain Eukaryota; kingdom Viridiplantae; phylum Streptophyta; class Pinopsida; order Pinales; family Pinaceae; genus Larix; species Larix kaempferi. The sequence continues at coordinate 70,460,374 of BSBM01000093.1, forward strand.
TAATAGGTATTTCTCCTCATTTTAAGAATGATATTCACCATAAATCAAATTCGAACAAATTAAGATAAATTTATACTAATTTATTTTATTATTAAAATCAACATTTTAGATATTTTTAATTATTATATTTTATTTTATTTAGGATTTATTTAAGAGGAACAATTTTTGGTTCATATCCACTCGAGCTAACCCTCGTAGTTGTGGTTCACTAACGTCACAGGCTACATCTACATAAATAATGACATTGCCATTCACAAAGAATCAAAGTATCTTGAAAACATCTTAATCCAATAACATGATGTGACACATCTTATAAATAAAAAAATAAATCAATCAATAAAAAATATTTTCTTAAATAATAAATAAATATAAACTTTGAAATAATATAGATTAAATTAATATAATCTAACAACTTCATATACATAAATATTAAGTGTACAAATTTCTTCTTCAAAATATAAAAACCCTTAATTTAGAAATAAATTCATAATATTATTGTAAAAGTGTTTGTAATTGCGTCGAGAGGCGCTCTACAGCTTAGTATGAGGGAGATCTTGTTAGTCGAGTGTTTGTCGATATTGTTGGTCATAAATAACATTTGTATGAGGGAGATCTTGTAAGTCGAGTGTTTGTCGATATTGTCAGCCATAAATAACATTTGTATGAGGGAGATCTTATAAGTCAAGTGTTTGTCGATATTGTCGACCATAAACAAAATAATACAAAGTGAACAAAAAAGAATAATACAAAGTAAAATGTAATAAATATTATGTCGGCCATAAACAAAAAAGAATAATACAAAGTAAAAAGTAAATATGAGACTTAAACTAGAGACTTTAGAGCTTAGGATTAGGTGATAAATATTATGTCGGTCATAAACAAAAAAGAATAATACAAAGTAAAAAGTAAATATGAGACTTAAACTAGAGACTTTACTTTTTACTTTTAATACAAAGTAAAAAGTAAATATGAGCTTCTAGAGTGTTTGTCGAGTAACAAAATAATACAAAGTAAACAAAAAAGAATAATGTAAAGTAAAAAATATTATGTATGCCATAAACAAAAAAGAATAATACAAAGTAAAAAGTAAATATGAGACTTAAACTAGAGACTTTAGAGCTTAGGATTAGGTGGCTCAGGTATTGCACTCAAGGAGCTATTCAAGGAGAGGTTTGCACCTCAAGAAATTTGATCCCTCTCAGTGCTTGATAGAGCCTAGGATTTAAATCTATGCTGGTTTAAAAATAAATTCATAATATTATTGTAAAAGTGTTTGTAAAATTTCAAGGAGATGGAAAAGTGTTTGTGAAATTTCAAGGAGATGAGAAATTATATAGGGAATTTTTTTATTATTATCATCAATAATAAGATGGAGAAGAGATTTAAAATGATTATTTATGGTAAAAGTTTAATATATTACTCATGTTTCGGGTGGATACTCTACCATCATCAAAAGATCAAAATGAAAATATAGAGTATGGGAGAAATAACGGTTAGGTATGGGAGAATTAATTACTTATATCATTACCCCCGATGGCAGGTGCAGAAGGACGTGACCAACCCCAAGCCTGGCCACGTGCTTGCCAATACGGCCAATCACATGCTTGCCTGCATGCCTGTCCACCTGCCCGCCTTCTCCGACAGCGTAGCTGGGCGCATGATGGTCCAATCCACCCATGCGTCCCACACCAACTCTTAATTGTCCTCGGTAGTTGCCTCGTCCATGGCTCATTTCCTCGCCTGCTTCGAGACCTCTCCTGCGTGCTCTCAGTCCCGTTGGGATGCTCATGTCCGCCTCAGGGTTCTCGCCATGATTACTCCAATGCAGATTGATGAATGGGGTTGTTCTGCAAACAACATAAGGAATGAAGCTTTGGACCATCAACACATTGCATTGAGTCGTAACCGCTCTGCTGACGCTCGGCTCCTGGTTGTTTTGCGCAAAGGGTCCACGAGCATTTGGCTCTACAGGTTTTGTTTCTCCATGGTTCACTACGGGGCTTGGTTCTCTGGTGTTCAGTTCACAGGTACTTGACTCCCTGGTTCGCAGCCCTCTTGGCCCTCTGGTCTTCAGCGGCCTGGTGTTGCACTCGCTCGACTCCTCGGTGCTAGACGCTCTCGGCTCCCCTAGCTCTCTCGGTTCTCTAGGCTCTCTCAGCCCGCTCGACTCGCTAGGCTCTCTCGGCCTACTCGTCTCTCTCAACTCTCTTTGCTCTTTGGTGCTCTTCACCCTCTGCTCTTTGGTCAGTTTGCTGAGAAAGCAGACATGCCGCCCACCAAAAAAGCTAACACCTGTCGCTCCAAGCAACCAACTAGCCCCTCCTCTGGTCCACCCATGTGCCTCATGCGCGGAGTTGTGGAGAAGGCACACAGATACAAAAATGTTATCCTGCAGAAAGCACAGGCTAAAATTCAGGAAGTTGAGCACAATGCCATGGTTTCTCGTGGATGCCTTACCGATGAGGAAATTCGCAGGGAATTTGCAACCTTGGTTCCAGACCCAAGGCCTACCAGGGGCAGGGTTACCCTGTATCAAAAGACTCTTGATTACCATTGGTCCCATAAATTGGTGCTTGGCATAACACTTGCAGACAGAGATGAAGCCAAAGCTGAGATTCTTATGCAGCAGGACGATATGGTCGACTTCCTGAAGCAGATTCTCTATAATCAGACGCAGTTGGCTCGCCATTTTGGGATCACTCTCGCCAAAGAACCTACTACCCAGCCTACCCAGGTTGGACATACGGGTTATACCAATAGTTAACTCTGTCTGTTTTTCTTTTTGTTTAGATTTCTGCTTCTCTACTTCAAAGCACTTCGGCCTCATAGTATGTCTATTAAACTCTTTCTCTGTAAAGTCTAATTTCCTCCTAGGATGACTGCTTTAAGCTCAATTTGCAACTCTATTTTGGGGTCTGTTTTCTGGATTATGAGAGGGCCCAGTACATCTCTGTCACTGTATATTTTTGTGAAGGTAATATAAGGATCTACATCTAGCTTACAAAAAGAAAATTACTTATATCTTTAACTTTTTTTTCTTTTTGTAATGGTTGGTTGTTCATCAACTCAAACACATTCAAATTTGATGATGAGTTGAGTGGAATGTCCACTCCAAACATATTATAATATATTTTTTCTTTTGTTGGCAAAGTGGTGGAACCTCCTTGACTAGCAAGTTTTCCTTTGGCTAAGTTACCACGAACCAGGGGCATCTAAGCCGTCAAAATCACCCGGGGATCGTACCCGGCCTGGACCGCACCAACCCTTAACATGGTTGGATTTTTTGGTATCCGCGGGATTAGAACCGACGACCTTTTCGCTTAGGGGGCGTCTTAACCATACCCCACCACCAACTGTTCTACATCTCACAGATTCCCCAAACATATTATAATATTATTGTGAATGTGTTTGTGGAATTTCATGGAGATGGAGAATTATATAGAGAAATTATATTATTATCATTAATAATAAGATGGAGAGGAGATTTAAAATGACCCTTTAATGGTAAAAGTTTGAGATACTACTTATGTTTCGAGTGGACACTCCACCCATCATCAAAGGATCAAGGTGAATGTGGTTGAATATAAAGGGTATGGTAGAAATAACCGGGTTTGAGAGAAATAACTACTTATATCTTTGATGATGTTCATAAACTCAAACACACTCAAATTTGATGATGAGTTGGGTGAAGTGTCCACTCCAAACATTGAATATTTGATGAGTTGGATGGAAATCCACTCTAAATTTGAATGCTCATAAACTCATACATGGTAAAATTGGAGAAACACTTCACAATGAATATATTTTTAAAGTATGAATTTTTTAGATTTTAAATAAAAAAATTTCTTCATTTTATTTTATTAATTACTTTTATCTTCTAATAACTAATTTCTTATACGTAAACTCGAACCTCTTTCTCCCCTATTTTTTATATTCAATCTTACTTTACATATCTATTATAGGTTCATTTTAATCTATGCTTCTCTTTTATCTATTGTATCTTTATTTTGATGTGCTATAAAATTCCAAAAAAAACTTACACATGTCTAATAATGATAAAACCCCTTAAACTCAAATTCATTATATTAATTAACTATATTCTTTCTTATAATAATAACAAAATTTAAAAACATCTTATAAATTGGTGGAATTGTTTTACCACCCCATGACCTTCGGAAAAAGAAAACGCGGGTGGTCAGGCCTCTAACATGGCATAATATAATAGCATAGCATAGAATAAAAGGAAAGCCTTGTAGACCAAGATACCAAAGCAAAGCTAGGAGGTGTTAGCCAACCACATTTAAATACTCCGGAGCAATCGCCGTCTTTTTTTATCATCTGCCTTCTATTTATAGCGACAACACTGCTCTGCTGCGAGTTTACATATATGATGTTGGTATCGATATTGATGTTGATGGGATAAAAAAGCAGGAAATCCGGCCGTCGTGGAATGTACGGCCCACTTCATGTAATGTAATGTACAGTCATGTTTCTAAACCAAGCATCATTTCATTGCTATTCCATTCAATTTCAAGTTGATTGCATTGCATTTGTATTGATTACATCAAAGCTGTGAAGTGAGATGAATATTAATCCACCCTCTCCTGCATGCAGAGGAAGATTCCCAACTTATTTACAGGCCAGGCAAGCCCTGCAAGTGGAACCTGCTCCCCCTCCTTACAGGTTAGTTAATTCAGGAAACTTGTCTCAGCGCACCTCACACATGTGAACAGTCGATAATATTTTTGACTGCACTAGGTGAAGATTTTTGACGAGTATTGGCTTATTTTGAACCAAGTTGTTCTCCAAGTTCTTCATAACCCCTTCATAGCTCTCAACGCTTTGAGGAGTAGCAGCATAGCATAGCGTTCCATTTTCTGGTATTGAATTGTTTGGGTTTGTAAAGAGATGGAGTTCAAAGACATTGATGAGGGAATGCCACCCATGGAGGACAGTATTCAGGCGTTCGTGTCGTCCCTGGTGGGCCCTATGCTTAACCAATATCAGCGCTATGCAGAGCCGTCTGATGCTGCTCAGCAGCAAGTTGCTAAGCAGGTATTATCACTCATCATATTCCCCAAGATAATATTTGTTAAATATACTTTATAATTTCGGGAATGGATAACTTAATCTGTGCTAAAACACTCATGTATATCTGGGCTGTGGTCTAGTGGTAAGTTTGAGTGCTTGCAGAGCAGGGTTAAAAACCCTATAGGCTTGCTCCTTTTGAGGTGTGGGTTGTGTTAATGCAGCAACATTGGTTCCATGATAATATGGAGGTGTAGTTCTGGTGTTACTGTAGTTCTTTTTGTATGAGCCCAAATACAGTTACTGGAATAGATACTCCTCAGTGCCTCACTAGGTCTTTAGAATGTTATATCCTGTAAGGTTTAGGTAATGATGAGAGGGACACCTTGAGAAAAGGGTGTGGGAAGTCGTTTTAACTTCTATTCTCCTATTGTCTCAGAGTTATCTTTATTTGGTTTGGTTTTCTGTTCTTTTGATTTCACACCCATATTAGTTTCTGTTTTGATTTTTTAAGTGGCGTTTTCAAGGCTACATACCTTTTTAAAACACGAGGAGAGGGTAGTCAATGTTGTTCCTCCTATAGCAAGACCTAGTCCTCAAGTAAATTCCATGGTGCCTGAACAACACCTCTGTTCAATGTATGTGTATGTTGCTGACAGGGAGGCCAGAGGTCACTGGTACATCGGGGCTAGCAGCTGCTATTGTAGCTTACAGTTGAGCCTTTCTCCATCTGGATACTTGGGGGAAGAGGGGAAGATCTCATGAGATTTCCCTTGGAAAAAAAAGCAAAAGAGAATTAATCAGATCTCTTAATTTTGGGGTCAATTGTCTTTTTTGGCACTGGCTTCCTCTTATCGTTAGTCCTCTTATCATAACGAGGCTAATGTGCCCAGATTTGTAAATATGGGGAAATCATTAGGACCATTCAAATTGGTTACCTTGGTCTAAGTAGTCATGAGTGGGGCGGATCTATTCCACCAAAGTTGCCAAGGCTTCACACTTGGCCCCAACTACTGTTGAGTGTGCTGGTGTGGGTCCACAAGAAGTAACATATCACTTTATAAGACTTGAACCTTGATGGGGTTATATTAGGCTTTAGCTACCCACTTTCGGTGACCTGGCAAGCCAATGTTAACAGGGGACCAAGTTGTTATTAGTCAAGATGAAATGGTAGATGCCTTCTTTGCATTCTATAAAGAATAGTTTATATCCCAGCCTCCTTTTTTTGAAAGAATCAGAGCGAGACATGCTCATAGAGCAGCCGCCCATGGAAATTATCAATTGATATGAATGCCCTCCTTTATTTGGAGGAGGTTAAATAATAAAAGTGCAGTATCTAATTTGATAAAAGCGCTAAATCTCCCAGACTTGGTGATGTTTGTTGAATTTTATCGAGTCAATATTGCTTTCATTGCTAATGACCACTTCGATTTTATAAGGAGGCTATTCTTTCTGGGACTTCTGGACCTGGTGTAAACAGGGGACTTAATAAGCTAATTCTTAAGCTTGGGGATAAATCTTGGATAAAAAATTGGAAACATATCATCCTGCTCAGCATCTCTTATAAAATTTTGGCTAAATTCCTGGCTTTAAGGGTTCAGCATGTGTTGTTGGTTGTAATTTCTAGTATCTACTTCTTGAATTAGCTTTAATCCTCATAGATATTCATTAAAAAACTTTGTTTCGACTTTAGAAGGTATGTATTGGGCCAAGGATTCTTGTCAAAGTATTGCGATGGGTTGGAAAGTGTTTAATTTTGGGAAACTTATGATAGGGTTGAATGGTCCTTCAACCAAGCTATGTTGCTCTCATGGGGTTTTGAGAAAGTCTATAACCTTATAACAATGTTTAGTCATCAATGTTCCTTTTAGAGGTGCTTCTCAGTTAAAAATCAATTAACAGATCCAATTTTACTCCAATGACCAGTTGCCTTCTTGTGCTGGCCATTTTTTTGTTGTTGTCAAAGATCTCTGTCTAGTTCCCATTCCTATTGGCATGGATTTGGTTGAACTTCAATTTGCTGATAATATTTCTGTTAACTGATAGATCTAAATTTTTTCTGTTTGGTTTTAGGTTCGAATATGGGCTGGGTTAAATCAGAGTTAATTTCTTGGGGGCACTCTCTTCCTAGCCAGGCGATTGAGCAGGGTTTGAAATGGATTCCCCCTTCAAATGCTACTTAATACTTGGGTATTCCTTTTGGATTAGAAGCACCATTTATGGAGCTGTGAAATTGGTTATTGGAAAATATAAATTAGTTAAATGGCATAATGGGGCTGTGTCCTTGGCAGGCAGATTTTGAGTATGGCAGACGTTGTTATCTTCTTTGCTTGTTTATTGCCCTTCATGTTGTTAAATAACAATGCTCATTTTGGACATTGGGAAAATTTCAGCTCCCATTCATAATGGCATGGAATTGACTGAACTTCAATTTGCTGATAATGCTTCTGTTTTGGAAGAAATCTGTGAAGAGAATTTTAAGGAGCTAAGTCAGAGATCTAAAGTTTTCTGCTTGGCTTTAGGTTTGTAAGTTGGCTCAGGTTAATTTCTTGGAGGCACTCTCCTCCTAGCCGGGTGGTTGAGCAGGGTTCGAAATGGATCCCCTTTTCAAATGCTACTCGATACTTGGGTATGTCTTTTGCATTAGGAGCACCATTTACAGAGACGTGGAGTTGGTAAATGGAAAATATAAACTAATTAAATGGCATAATGGGGCCTGGTCCTTGGCAGGCAGATTTTGAGTATGGCAGAAATTGTCGTCTGCCTTGCCTGTTTATTGTCCTTCATGTTTTCTTTTTAGAAACTAGAACATTTACAAAACACTTGGAATCTCTCCAAATCTTAATTATACCCTTTACCTGCACAATGAGAGACCATGAGAGCTCTTTCCCTGCAGCTAAAATTGAGAAAATACAATGAAAAAGGGTTTTTTTAGAGTCAAACACATGGGACATGTCTAAGGCACGTGTCCAACACGCGTCATAGCGTGTCCATGTCCGATACGTAGGATATAGACACACCCCCCCAGTTGGACGTGTCTTGTTTCTTAGCTAACAATGCTGATTTTGGACATTGGGAATACAAGTTTGAGGAAGAGGCACATAGTTGCTTTAGCCTCTAAATGTATTGTCAAATCTGTTAAGGGAGAGGTTCTTTCATATGTTTTAATTAGGAACAAATCAGATTTGGTTTTCTTAATAAAATAAATAAATGGAAAAATCTTCTCTTTTTTTTTATAACTGAAACGGATATTTTATATTAAAAAAGAAGAAGAAGTAAGTGAGCCGTGGCTAAAGCCAAATCCAGCTAAATACATTGTTCAGAGTAATAGTCAGCATTTTCTCTATTGACTGTTATTTAAGCAATTCCATAAAGAAATTGACTTCTATAATCCAGTTGCTCTATAACCCAATGAATTCCTTTGAATATGATCTTGACTTCTAACCGAAGCTGCAAATGGGTGTCACATGGACTGCATGGACTTCGATTCTCTGTTTTGTTCTTGATTCCTTCAATTCCCGGGATGATCCATGCTATCTCGAATCTCTGTTTTGTTCTTGAGATCAGCTTCCATTGCTACAATTTCAGTAATCCATAATCCACAATTTTCATCTTCAAATGCTACGATGTGGTCCTTCATTCCTTGCTCAGCATCCTATGCTGCGTTTTCCATATTCCAACTTCTAAGCTGTGTTTTCTGCCATATTTTATTTTTGGTCATCAAAATACAGCGAAGTATCCCTTTAAAATTCTTTATTGTTGCCAGAATGCTTGCTAGGCAACCAGAATCTGAAATGATTAATGATCTTGCAAATGCTGGAGAGGTCAATACCGAATTTCATGTGCTGGAGAGGTCAATACTGAATTGGAGCAGGCCCCTTTACACAATCAGGATTCAGGACGCTGGGCAGGCAACCATTATTCTGAATTGGTCATTGATTGTGCTGGAAACGTTGAGGACAGAGGCGGGTTCTTGAAGGCGAGTGCACGCGGGTTCTTGAAGGCGAGTGCACTATATTCTGAGCTATGGAGCAGAATCAAGGAATTTGGTGTGTTTTATTCATATTGTTAGAAATTCTTAGAGTACCCTGGCTGAGGTTGGAGCCAGCATCTGCTTCTGTATCCGCTTCATTGTTTAAGTTTCTTAAGATGTGATAGGCCCTGAACTCCGCAAATGTACTCGCAATGCCCTGTATTCGCTGAATAATTCGATTTAGATTCAGATTGTTGAAATTGTTATTTGAATTGATGGCTCTGATAATTATCATAGAGTCTCCAAACACTTGTAATTTATCGATCTTGTGCTTCTTGGCGATCTGGCATCCTTTCAACAAGGCTAATGCTTCCGCTGTGTTATTAGAGCAAATGCCTAAGCCCCATCTATACTTCAGTCTCAATGTTCCTCCACTTAGCCACAAGACTCCTCCAGCTCCTGCTACACCAGGATTTCTGTTGGATGCAGCGTCGAAATGCAGGCTGTCTATTGCTTGGTTGTTTCTCCAAACAAGAAATTCATAGTTAGCTAATCTGATTTGCCATTCTGGAGGTTGTCGTTGTTGGATTATTATTTTGCTTGGGCTAGGGAGTGTAACTCCAATCCAATTCTTTTCATCTCTGCTGAGGGTTGCGTCTGACTTGTAATTGGTGGTAATGAGAGATTCAATCAGCAGGCCTTTGCCTCTGCCTGCGATTTGTAATGGAGTGCATTTCTTATCCTGAAAGATGATATTGTTTCTTGCAATCCAGACTTTCCAGCATATGTATTTGGGGATGGAGATCCAAATATGATGCCAGGTTCTCTTTTTGGAAAGGGAAGTAGGATACAAGGATTTCCAGTCTTTAAACAGTTGGGTGATGGAAGAGAAGGACGGCATGGAGAAATTAAGATCAAGGAGCGTATGATTCCAGACAAGCTTGGTATACTTACAGTCTATAAAGAGGTGCTGAAGAGTTTCATCACTGTTTCTGCAGAAAGGGCACTTGAAAGGCCCATGGAAACCTCTCTAGGTGAGATTATCTTCAGTGAGAACTTTGCAATGTATTAAAGTCCAGGTAAAGAAGTTTATTTTGGGGAGTCCAAGAGGGTCCCATACTAGTTTCCATATATCTTTTCTTTCGTTTTCTTGAGTTTGCAGAGCTTTGTATCCGAGAATAGAGGTATACGAACCAGTGTGACCCCAGCCCTGATCGTCTTTGGCCAGCAGATGTAAGGGGGCGCAACCTTTCAAGTTGTCTATGAGGATGTTTTAGCAGACTCAAGATGAGGAGGGATGGGTCTATTGCTCCAGCTTTGCCAGTTGCCATGCCTGTCCCAGGCACTGAAATCATTCAAGGTAGTGGTCGTATTTTGCTTGAGCCATGCTGCAATATTACATAATTCTTGAGTGCTCTGTAGAGTATCATTGTTCATGATCCTATCCATGAAGATGTCAATTTTGCTGCCATTACCGGGTACCCAGTAAAGGCCTTTTGAAAAGCACTTCCATGCTGCCTTGCATAATGTCTAGGCGCTGGAGCCTTTGGTTGTTGGATTTTGGTCAAGACATCTTAACCTATTACCCTATAAATATTTCTTTCTAAGCACAAGACTGACTCGATGGCTTTTGTTGTGCATGATTTGCCAAAGAAGCTTGCCGCCTAATGCTAAATTTGCATGGAATGGATCACGAATTTGAAGGCCCTCCTGAGGATTTAGGTTGCTTGATGATCTCCCACTTCACTAAGTGGATTTTTTTCCCATTGTTTTTCCCTCCAGACCAAAGGAAGTCTCTCAAAAGTTTACTTGTCAAATCTGACACTCCTTTTGGAGCTAGGAGGATGGAGAATTGATATATAGGTAGTGCGGAGAGGACGAAATTTATAAGGATCAATTTTCCAGCCTTGCTAAGCCAGTACCCTCCCAATCTTCTAATTCTGTTTTTTTATTTTGTTTATTGTACCTTCCCAATTCCGAGTTTTTGAGAGACCTTGTGTGGTTGGGAGGCCGAGATACATGAATTTATCCCATTGGTTGTGGACTTTGATGCCGAGTATTCTGCTGATTTTGGCTGCAACGTTGTTATTTAGGTTCCAACAATAGACAACACTTTTATGCAGATTGATCTTGCCTCCAGAAGCTTTGCAATACCAATTCAGATTTCGATTGAATTTCCGAGCTATGATGGAGGAGGCACCACCCAATAATGGAGAATCATCGGCGAAAAGGGTATGGTTGAGGGGGTGGGAATCAATGGTTAGATGTAAGTCAGGAAGGGCTCCTGAAATCAACTCATGGTTCAGCTTTCGACTAAGAGAGTCTGCAAGGATGATGTACAGGAAGGGGGACAAGGGGTAGCCTTGTCTAATGCCACGAGTGGCTTGGAAGAATTCAACTGGGCATCCATTAATGAGGGGTGCGATCTAGGGCTTGCAAATGCAAGTTGAGATCCAACTGATGAGTGTGTCTTCAAATCCAAAGCATTTCAGAATTTTAAAAAGAAAAGAATGTTTGACCCGATCAAATGCATTTGCCATATCTAGCTTGATTAACATACCTTTTTCCTTTCGGGCCTTGCTGGAGTGTATTGCTTCTTGCACAAGAATAACATTGTCTCCTTCCTTCCAAGAAGCCACCTTGGTTGTTAGAAATGATGTTATTGAGTAAAGGCTTCATTCGAGTTGCTAACATCTTGGAAATAATTTTATATGAGGAATTACATAACGAGATCGGTCTGAATCTGCTGACTAAGCTGGGATTAGTTTCTTTAGGGATGAGAGACAGGAACGTTGAATTTGTGCATCCTCCGATTTTTTCCTTTGAATGAAAGTTCCTTATCATTCTCATGAAATCTTTTTTTATATACTTCCAGCAAGCTTTGTAAAAGTGGATCGAGTAACCATCGGGGCCCGGTGCTTTGTCAGATTCAAATGAATGGATTGCTTTGAGCACTTCCTATTCTGTGAACGGTTTGTGCATGTTGAGATTATCCTCTAGCGTAATCCTCTTAGGAATGTGTTCCAAGAAGGTAAGCTCGTCCTCTCCATCAGCGCTGTCATCTTCCGTGAATAACTTGGAGAAATGAGTATGTGTTGCGTTCTTAATATTCGAGATCCCTTTGACTGTCATACCATCTTCAAGTTTGATCTCAGCGATATAATTTAATGACTGTCTGATTTTAAATTGCTTATGAAAGTAAGCGGTATTTTTATCACTAGCTTTGAGCCAGGTGCTTCGCGACTTAAGCCTCCAATACTCTTCTTCAGTTTGAAATGCATGAAAGGCGTTGGTTTGGCGTTTGACTTCTTCCTGCAGCGTGGTAGCTTCAAGAGCACCCACTGCAATTTTTCTGGGATTTGCAGGGGCTGGGCAATTGGATTTGGCCCAAGTCTTGAGTGCGATTTTGGTATTAGTGAGTTTCTTTTCCCAAACGTAGCAAGGGGATCCAGTGATGGGAATTTTCCAAGCGTTTTCCAATGTGCTCCAGAAACTATAATGAGCAAGCCATTGGGGGATGAACCTGAAGGGGATTGGACCTAGCTCCTCGTTTTCCTGAAAGAGGAGTTGGATGGGTTTATGATCGGAGGCTAGATTGGCCAGGATGCTGGATGAGATGATTTGGTTATTAGACAGAAGATTGCTATGGACGAGGAACCTGTCCAATCTGGCCATAATATTGCCTTTGCCAATACGCTTGTTGGACCATGTATACTTCCCTTTTTTGGGTTTGATATCAATGAGATCCCAAGTTTGGAGAAGGGCTTCAACCTGAGATTTGAAGCAATCTGTACCACTGTTACCACCCTTTTTTTCAGAATTTGAAAGGGTGATGTTCATATCACCGACCAGAATAATATTCTGAGGGGCATATGCCTACAGAAAATCTTCAAGTAGGTTCTAGCAATCTTTTTTCTCAGAGTAAAGATTGGGAACGTACATGTTGAAAAGGGCGAATTGCTTGTTGCTTTGAATATGGGTGAGATCCATATAAATCCAATGTTGCGTAGCGAAGGAGTTGTGGAGATGGAATTTTTCAGGAGACCATAATGTTGCCAGGTTGCCAGAAGCTCCCCTAGCGCTAACTGCATAACCGGTGCTTTTCTTCCATTTTTCTTTTCCGATAGCTAAGACAGCATTATCGTCGAGCTTGGTCTCTTGGAGTAATAGGAGATATGGCATGTCAATTCTTTGTAGATCTTTTACTGCTTCAAGCTTGCTAGGGCTGCCAAGACCTCTGCAATTCCAAGAGACCATCTTCATCATTTAGGGTTATAGATGGAGGAGGGGGTTCCTCCTGCTTGGTCTCCGTTTTTCTTTCCTGCTTGTCTGGCTCTAGTATTTCTGCTGAAGACCATATCTATAGTGGCTTGGGATCCTTGGACTTTCTCATGCTCAGCTTCTTCTTCTCTCAACTCTTTGATTGATTTCCGACCAGGCTTTTTGGCTAATTTATCTATGATTTCTTCCGAGGAAGAGGGGGAGTTGGGAGGTCTAACTTTAGTGATTTCTGCATAGGAGGGAGCATCTTTGATCGGGGTAGATCTGGTGGGGTTGGATGTGTTCTGAGGCAGGGGAGTGTTCAGATTTTCTAAGTCGGGGGGAATAGCTTGAGAGTCTTGTTGTTCACACGTATTTCTCCTTCTTCTTGGATCTAATGGGTGTCTTGATTCTCCGATATATCTAAAACTTTGAAACTATTCCTGTTATTTGATGTCGTCAGATCTTGGTGTTGATGATCTGATTTCTTGGTATTTAGACTTTTTGAGTGGGGTTTCGTTCTCGATTTATTATTTTTTTGGATGGCGGTCCATTGTTTTTTCTTCCCTTCTGATTCTAGATCCGGAGGCTTCTTTTTGCAGGAACAGACAAAGTGACCGTACTGGTGACAGAATCTGCATTTAAAGGGGATTTGTTCATAGTCAAGTTCTTGAATATGGGACCAATCTGCCACGGTAAGGTTTATTGCTTCCGGAAGTCCATGTTCCAAATCTACTTCAACGCAGATTCTCGCGCATGCGTATTGATCTTTCCGATCAGCTTTGTCGATGTATTTACCCAAGGCATTTCCGATAGCTTCTAGGGATTCAGAATTCCAGCAGTGAAGGGGTAGGTGAGGGGAGTCTCACCCAGACGGGGACAACAGAGGGGATGTCAAGGGTTGGATCAAAGTTCGGGGTCCATTTATTCATATAGAGTCCTTGTGGTCCCATGAAGTACGGTCCGTTTCTAAAGACGAGCTCGCGGTCCTGTTTGCTTTCGAACACGGATGCAAAGTATCCTTTACCCAAAAAGAAGGATTTCACGACTTCCGTGATTAAGGGTCTCCAATTCTTTTGCACCCAATGTTTGGTAGACTTCGGAGAGGGCCATAGTCCTGTGAACTAGCCGATCAATCCACGATTCGACAGGTTGAGGGTTGTCCTGCAGTAGATCAACCGGTAAAGCTATCGTCGGGATCTCATTAAGCTTCTTCACGAACTTCTGCTGAGAAGAAGAAAGAGTCTTCTTGCCCTGATTGGCTATCAGATTCAAAAAATTAGAGAGGTCTGAAGGAGGGTTGACTGCTCCCGACGCCATTGGAGGCTGGGGCAAGCCCTGGAAGAGGGATTGGGGAGCAAGAAAGAAGAAGATCCAGGAGGGATCCTTTCAAGCAGTCTTGCGCTCAGGAAGAACGACCAGGAGGGCCTGCAGCAGCTTCCCTGCACTACGCCCAGTCCATCTCACGCTGCTTAAGGGGCAGATCGTGTTCAGGTACACGCAGCACGCAGATCTTGATCTGAAGCATGCAACAACGTTCTCAGATGCACGCAGCTCGCTCTCAGATGGACGCAACCCATAAAAGCATTAAATTCTCATCATGGGTATGAAATCTCAAATCAAGCATGTTTCAAAATCTGATGGCCATGGTTCAAAAATCTTCTCTTTGTTGGTAGATTGATTGATAGTTGATATTTTTGATGTTAAACTGGCTACTTTCCTAGTTTTTAGCTCAATTAGGAAAGCTTATTCTCTTTTTAAAACTTTTGCTATGGCTCCTATTTTTGATAAGAATTTGCAAAAATGTTTTGCTGATAGGAGCTTATGGTGGAATTTTTGCATGTAGAGTTCCTTTGCTTGTGGTTAGAGGTGTTTCAACTTTAAAATGTTCCCCACTAGGTATTGCCACATTTTGTTCTGTTTGATCCAATTTAATTTATTCTTGGTGTTCTTGGGATATTTAAAAGAGGAAAAAAAAAGAGTTATCCTGTTCTTTCAAAGCTCTTACATTATGGTGTTATTGTGAACTCTCAACTTTATGGTTGAGGTAATGAGCCAATCATTATCTAATGTAGTGTTGCTAGACTATGGAATGGGAGCACCTGGAGCACCATTTTGAAAAAACCTCCGAGAGAAGCGTAGAGTGGGAGTGTTACCGCGCAAACTAACAAGTGTAGTTAAAGCCCTAAAGATCACTACTAGCTCACAGTAACCTGAGAGGTGTTACCCACTGTCACCACGATAACCACCTCTATGCAATTTCAGTTGGCTCTTCTCCAACTCGAGGCGGTGTCCCTAGGATAGGATTGCTAGGCTACGGAAATGATGGCACAAGGTGATTTGGAAGAGATAGCCTTAGCAAAATGGGGTTGTAGTTTTTAGGTTTTTTTAGAATAGGTGATGGAGAGACCTGGAGATCAATGCCAGTATCCAACTAGGGCAATGGAGTCAAGGTGAATAAATGGCAAGTGAGGCCAAGTAGAATGCCCTTCAAGAATTGGTTTATTTACTTCAAGGATTAGGTTTCGGGGCTAGGGAAAGTCACTTTACCCAATGAGGATTAAGCAATGGACTTCAAGGTCTACAAGAGGGAGCTCCAATGGAGGAAGGTCCCTAGCCACCCTAGATCAATTGTGGAGAAGAGAAATACCCAAAAACACTTGCCAATGAGCCAAATGCATATCAAGACAAGGTCTAAAATACTCACCGAAACCCACAAAAGAGAATGTGAAAGCCAATAGCCCAAGAGTTATCAACAACTATTCTTTGGATCAATCATGAGAGGTTCGTAGAAGACTTGAACATTCCAATATTAACCCTTAAGCACAATATTAGAACCAAGAAGAAGAAGCTTCAAGAATTGACAAAACTTTTCACCACATAGAAAGAACCCTTAACACCATAAATACACACAAGAAAGATACCTCGATGAAGCTCCAAAAGAGAGAGTGCTCTCAAAGTCCAACCATGAAATGAAATGAGGAAGTTGCTCCCTATTTATAGGAGAGACCTAAACTTTATAATAAAATAGCAATTGTTTCCTTAGATTTAGCCTAGGATGGGGTAAAAATAATACAAAATCCCCACTACTAGCAACTACCTTCTAACAATACAATAAAATAAGGTGGTCAAAGCCACGTGTACAATGATAAGATACATGGGGCCCCTAACAAAGGGGAAAATACTCCGACAAGCAAGGAACAAGGTGTTTGATGATGGCATGTGGCCTCCAAAGGCACTTCCAAAAGAATATGCTCCAAGCAATGTCCACAAGACCAACTCCAAGCTTTCTCCAAAACAGGGTCTTGAACCCAGCCAAGTCCACAAGCAAATTGCAAGACGCCTGTTGCCGCCTAATTTGCATCCCTAGGTGAGAAAAACCTTCAACTCACTGGGTGCAGCCTTGGGGGCAAGCCTCGAGTCGGGTGAACTGTCACCTGACACTTGACTCCTCCATTTATGCTAACTCCTAAACAAAAGCCAAGAGGAGTGGTCCCTAATAAAAAAAATCTAAGGAGGATTACTAAGAAAACTTTAGGAGTTAATAAATGCAACTGAAAGATCTATTGAAAAGTAAATGAAAACCTAATCTATCGGTTTATGGAAATGCAGATCAACAAAGTAGGATAATGTCGAAGACCAATTTGTGCTCAAAAGATGACATACGATATAACAATAAAAGACTAGTGCCTTTAAGCAAATTGCGAGATGAGATACATGACCTAGACTTGCAGTGCGGAATCTTTAAAGTTCTTTTTAGAGCACCAAATTGAAATGTGAGCTAACTAAGAAATGAAGTACAAGTTAGGGGGCAGGGGAACAATGACTTGGGCCACTTTTCTGAGACTTTTTTGCAAGCAAATGGGACAGATTTAAGAAGCGCTTACTGCTGTTCTATAACAGCCAACAGTCAAACTTTACCAAATGACTGAAAATAGCAGTAAAAGGGTAGAAATTTTGCCTTGGAAGGCATACCGGCTGACTGCAAACCTTTAAGGAACAATGTTGATCCTTGAGGGCTGCCTTGTGACTGTCCAAACCTGTGCAAAAGAGGCTGCAAAACAGCAGCAAACAGTCATGCAAAGACCGCCACCTAGCTGCGCATTGTCCCTGCAAAACCCACACTTAGTTGTCCTACAAAAAAGGCTGCAAGTTAGATAAAAAACGTAATGGAAACTAGGCTACAAAAAAAATAGCAAGCAAATGATCTTTAGGGGCTGTTTTGAAGACTGTTAGGACAGCAAAAGTATATGCTTGCGGTTGTACTTGGCTGCCCTATTGAAATCTGCCACCTGTAACTTCAAAAGACACAAGTGATAAGGCAGATTCAAGGTGTAAAATAAGCAGATCTGAGCATGCAATGCTAAAAAGAAGACATGCATGGCCATGCATTTAGATGACCTATCGCAAGTTTTTTAGATGAATTGACAAATAGATCTAAGCATGCAAAATAATCTACTTAGGATTTTTTGTGATTAAGCTTAGATTTCTTGCAATAAAAAAAAATAAAATTTATTTTTAAATCATGGATGAGTTGAAAAGAGAGAGGTAGAGGAGCCAAGAAGAATGGCAATGGAGTCAAGAGGACCAACTAAGAGGGCCTTGTCCGAAAGGGTCATTGAAGAAAGGAAGTTGCGTTAGGCTAACTTCAATTCTCTCGATGAGTGAGTAATCCTACAAACACTAATAAACTGTAAAGGAGATCGGATCTCCTCTTTAATCCTCTCAATGGTGCAACCTACAAGCAAGAGATTGATATAGCAAAATCCGACTGAAGGTAAAAGTACTAAAATCAATCTTTTACAAGCAATTAACAATAAAGTTTTAACTAAGCATGCACTTAAGAAATAACCTTAGCCTACTGAGTTGCAATACTCTTTCAAAGACCTGAATCCTGATATAAGAGAAATGGATTAACAACCACAGTGATACAATTTACCTCATAAACACATGACAATTTTAGCATCAACACATATGAGAAGATGATCCTGATGGAGCCTCCAAAGCCTTTCTTTATTAACACAATGCTTGATCTCCAAAGAGTATTACAAATAAGCTCCGAGATTCAGCCAACAACATAATGAGAGGGGTATGCTTGTTCTTATAGCAAAAATGGAGAGAATGTGCCCCCCTTAGGTGTCTCATGCATGCAAGAGGGAGTGTGCCACTTTTGGGGACTGGATGGAGCTCACTAGGCCTTGTGCGCTACCTCTAGGAGACTTAATGCCATCTCTAGAGTGGACTGGGACTAAGTAGGCCCTCACGGGTCACTTTGAGACTGAGTAGGCTCTCATGCGCCACCTTTGGAGTGAACTGGGGCAGATAAGGAGTCAACTGCACTTGATTGAATTGACATGTAATGCTCCTACAATGAATTGGAGCTCTAGGAGAGTACGCCCCCCAAAAGTAATATTCATTTTCACTTACTTCCTTAAATCAAGGAAATGGTCTACAAACATCATAATTTTTGGAAATTTGCCTAGAGAAAGGGTGCTAGGTTTCACATGTCTGTCTAAAGGGGTTTAAAAGGTGTATTAGAGTGTTTGACACCCCCCTTGACCACACATTACAACATTATTACATGTTTGCCCCCCTAGGCATTCAAAAAGACACTTTTACAAGGAAAAATATGGTGACATAATAATGCATGACATCAGGATTCAGAACTACGGACTCAGACACCATACTGGGGCAGAGATGTATTACTACATAATCATGGCTTTGGAGGATTGAGTGAAAAAACCTAGACAAACTCAGATCACTAGGATCTAAGTTCATCTAGGTGAAAAAAGCACTCTAGAGTCTATAGCAGTACTAACATAGGTCGGCTAGACCTTTTATACATATAATAGGATGTCGTGTCATTTTACAAATCATCATCTTTTGACCATGGGCAAAAGAGATGCACAAGATAAAAAACAAGGAACATAAGAGTGCTTGAGCTGGATCATGGAACTAAGGGTTCCCAAGGTCTTTGTCATCTTCTGTCTGCTGATCATTCTGTGCTAATTGGGTGGTAACAACGCCGACATTGGCCGCTAAAGGCTTCCTCCAAGGATCCTTGTTTTCCAAACAATGTCCACGAAAAGGGTTGGAAAGCCATCAAGGGTTTCTCAAGATTGCTTGTCCACCAAGCAACATCTTCAAGGGGCTTTGAACCCTTCATGTTGTCCACTTTGTCCACATGGCACTTATGTCGATACATGAAGCAACCAATCCAAGGGCTTCTTCCAACACAAAGTCCACATAGAAGACTACACCCAATATCAAAAAAGGGGGAGGTGTTCCATATACTTTAACCACTTGTAACTTTGAATACACCCACAAGGCAAGTAGAACCATATCTCGAGTACAAGTAGCCTTTCTAAGACAACGCCCTCAACTATGTGTCTTATGTTCTCCTTATAATATGGATAATCTTCTCCAAGATTGAGACGGTTCTCGTATAGAAACAGCTTCAAAATATATCCTCCACACTTAATGTTTAACTCTCTCAACAATGTATAAATCGTGTATTAGAAGGTTGGACAGATCTAGATAGGCTGGCAGCTGAATCTAGGCTGAAACTGAAAGCTGCGCCCTTCCTTCAGATCTGAGACAGTGCTGATACAAGGTGGACAGAGGGGGTGCCATACTTCAATACTGCAGATAAGGCTGAAAAAGAGGTCCGATGATGATCTTGAGGTTGAAACAGATCTAAGATGGGAAGGCTGCGCTAGGGTTTGGAGGAACTCTGTTAAGGGCGACGTCCTCCAAGCTAATCAACAGTGTCATGCGTTAGGGCCTGACTTCTTCGACTCTGTTCTGAAATGGTGAATACTGCAATCTATCCCTCCAATTCGCTTCTACAGGACAGTCCTCTTTTAGGGCTGACTCCTCTAGTATGGCATGCATTTTGACACTCAAACATCCATCTATAATCTGCGGTCTCCTTATAATCTATCCCTCCAATTTGCTTCTACAGGACAGTCCTCTTTTAGGGCTGACTCCTCTAGTATGGCATGCATTTTGACACTCAAACATCCATCTATAATCTGTGGTCTCCTTCATAGTGCTGAGACATAGTTGAATGAGGTATGCTGAGCCAGGGCCAAGGACAGGTTTGTCCAAGTTTTTTCTGACTGCTGTTACTCCAACAAACTGCCAGATCTGTTACTCCAACAAACTGCCCAGATCTGATGTATTTTGCTGTAGGTGGCTGTTGACGGTCTAGAATGCTTTATCAAATGCAATTACAATGGTCAGGTTGACTGCACAATGCTTGGAACCGGTACAGGAGTGCCCAGGTTTGCCTTTTTGAGGTTGTTACTACTGTCTGGAGGTCTAAATGCGCCCAGAATGATCATTTAATGCTGTCCTACCTCCCTGAATTGTCCAAATTGAACCAGATTACTCAGAATTTGCCTCAGTTTGAGAGATGATGCCTGTTTCCTGAGTTTAGGCACCATCGTTGCTGTTATTCATCCCAAATTTGCCCAGTTTCAGAGGTTAGGCTGCTGATTGAGGGTGGAAAAGTGCCCAGCATTAACTGCCTTTGTCCAAATTCGCCCAGGATTATTATAAGGTGATTTTCCTGACTGTAAGGTAACCGTTTCTTTGCCTAAAAGTGCCCAGCATAGCCTTTTAACTCCTCCCGTCCGTCCGCATCCCTCCCGCTCGCCCGCGTCCCTTCCTCTGCCCACCTGTTCGCGGTCCCCCCTCCGCAGCTCTATCCGCTCGTAGCCTTCCTTTCACACCGCAGCTCCAAGCACGTGCCTGCCCTTCACGGGTTTGCATGAAGACGTGAATCGTCCCGCAGAGGAGGAGTTTATTTGCTGGCAATTTCAGTTGTAAAGCTCCCAAAAACTGCTCGTCAAGAACACGCCAGAAAATCGTGCTCAAGAAGCCTCCCGTTTCTTAGTTAATTAGTGCAGAAGCCATTTGTGAGTAGCTGCCGTTTGTGGGTCTCCCAAACAGAGCCGTCACTGTAATCCCGCGTGGTGAAGAGCCTTAAAGGAGAGATGGGTTTGAGTCGAAAGAGCCGAGACATAGAAATAGAGAAGCCGTCGGCGAATTGAGAGAAGACCGCGCCGTTTTCTGGTGATGAAGAAAAGATATCTGCGCGAATGAAAGAAGTCGCTGTCGAAATTAAGTGACAGACGAAGAGGAAAAGCCGATTCATGAAAGGGAAAGCTAATACTTGTCCACTGATTAATTAAGTGAAGATCAAACCGTGCCAACGCGGAATTAGCCTGAAGTCTACATTTGTTCAAGGATCTCTTTTGATCCTAATCCCCTTGCAGGGATTACTGGAATGTCAGCAAAGAAGCAAACACATGGAGGACACGAAAAACAATGAGGATTCAAACCCCAAAACCAGCGAATTCAGTAACAGAGGCCAATTTCAATATCTTAATCAATGCAACCAAAACCAGGGGTCAACTTACAGCCCGACTGACATAGCCATGGAGTTGGATTTCTCCTTTTGGACAGCCCAGGTAAAACAATTGCTACGGAAAATGGAATTTCTTGAAACAGAAAACGACAAATTCCATTCAGAAATACACACCCTTTCTGCTAGAGTTTCGAAGGTGGAAGGGGATAATTTATCTCTCAAGAAGATATTACATGAAAGGAAAGAACAGGAAACCCTCCACCCTTCAAATGATGCGTTACATTAAGAAATTCTCGATCTCAAGAGCAAGCAAGAAGAAATCCGATACCAACAGGCCACCTTCAAACAGGAAACAGAGACACACATCAATTCTTGGGCATAGGTGGTTTGGGGGAAGGATAAAACCCCCCTCTTGCAGTAGTTGAGGAGGTGGTACAAGCAAAACTTGTGGAAGAACGCACTAGATGGGCAAGGGAATTGAATCTCAAGGTGAGAGGTATTTCCTTACCTCACCCCTCTCCGGAACCGATGGAAGTGGGGGCTAGTTTCCTTCGGGATACCCTTAGCCTCCCCGATATAGCTCTTGACAGAGCATGGCTAGGTTACGACTCTACTCTCTTCCTCAGATTCCGGACAACAAACGATCGACTTCGTGCCCTCAAGGCTAAGCGGAAATTGTTTTCTCTTCCCAACAAGATCTTCTTGGATGAGGACCTCACTAGAGCACAAGTTGTGCAACTCAAACATTCCAGAGAACAGGTTATTGCGGCACGGCAGGTAGGGAAATGGGCAGTTATCAGGAATCTTCGAGCAGTTATTCGGGACTCCTTCCCACCTGGGTGGGAACCCCGAACCAGAGGTTCTAAATGATGGGCCCGTATGGCGAGACGACAGGGTACAGGCATCTCTATCTGCTGTTGGAATGGCATTGGATCTTTCTAGTCATCGCCAAGACTCTTGTATGATGCTCTCGATTTAGTAGACATCCTCTTCGTGACCGAGACACATGCGAGCCCTGCTCGGCCTCTCCCAGATATTACAGGTTACCACTCGTTCTCAGTCTACAGACAGGAGATGAGGAGCTCAGGAGGAGTCAGAGGATCAGGTGGAGTTGCTTGTTTGGCTAGGGATTCCTTCTGGAATAGGATTTCTTTGGTAGTTGAAGGTGAGTTTGCCAGGTTTATGTGGATTAGGATTGGCGTTGGATTTTCTCCTCTAAGGGACATCTACATTGCAGTTTGTTACTTCCCCCCAGCGTCTTCGCCATTTGCCATCCATAGTGGCCCTAATGGGGACCCCTTTATAGACTTGTACACCATCATCACTCAGTACTCCGTTGATGGAGAAGTCATCCTACTAGGCGACTTCAACGCTCGTACTAGGAACCTCCAGATCCCTCTCCACGATCGGTCAGAAGATGTGTTATGTACCTAGGGGATTGACCCAGCTTCAGTTGGACTTCACCTGATTTCAGAAGATGCTTTGGGCCCCACTACAGTTTATGGTAAGCATTTATTGCAGTTGGGGGAATCTCAGGAGCTGCTGATTCTAAATGGTCTTTCCTGTTTTCTGGACTCTCGCTTCTTCACTTGTTGGCCACATGGTGGGGGTGCGAGCGTAGTTGATTATGTCCTCACTAGCCAGAACTTGCTTCCTTTTGTTTGTCACCTCACAGTCTTCCCCATCCCTCTTGCTGACCACACACTTATTTCCTTCTCTCTCCGATTTGAACCCCCCTCCCACCTCATACCCTCCCTCGGTGCCCACCCCGGACCATCTTTCGTTTTGACGAAGGAGACTCGGACATCTTCTCCTCGACCCTAAGCCAGATACCCCCATTAGAGACTCAGTTCTCCTCGCTTGACTCTGCTTCCACTAAATACACCTGCCTTTCATCTGCCATTTGGGAAGCAACACTCAAATCCTTCCCCCACTTCACTTACCCTACTTCCATCTCCCCAAAAGTTGGATCATGTCCCATGAACAAATGGTACGATGATGAATGCAAAACTCTACATCGAGAGCTTCGATCTGCTTCCTACTCTCATCCCTCCCATTCAGACCTCAAAGCTTCTTATCGCTGCCTCCTCCATCGTAAGAAACGACTCTTTGTCTCTCAGAAAAGACAGGAACTGTCTGCTCCCCTTACTTATTCCCCTAAACATTTCTGGTGTACCTTCCTTCCTCGACGCTCCCCTCTTCCATCTGACCTTGATCCCATATCCATGTTTTCCCACACTTCCAATCTTTATAATATTCCCGGACAAGCCCAAATTCAGGTTACCTCTCCACCCCCCTCCTGTTGCTTATTCCCAACCAGGGATATTAGAGAGGCCATTTGGGTGATGAACAACAACAAAGCAGCAGATGAGGAAGGATACCAAGCAGAGTTCTTTAAGCACGGTTTTCGTGCTTTGGTTGGATACCTGGTTGATCTTTTTAACCATGTAGTCCGTGAGGGTTTCCCACCAGCATGGTTACATCACATCATCCATCCAATTCATAAATCAGGTCCCAATTCAGATCCCAATAACTACAGAACGATCATGGTGGGCCACACATTCTCGAAGTTGTATGCTACCGTTCTCCATAGGAAGCTCTCCAGTGACCTCGAGTAGAGACACCTCAGGGTTAGGGGGCAGGCAGGTTTTTGACCGACTCACCAGACCATTGACCACATCTTCACTCTGGGCGCTGTGATCGAGGAAGCCCGACACCGCTCTTCGAAAGTCTACTGTTGCTTTGTAGATTTTCGGAAAGCTTTTGACTTTGTTCCTAGGGAAGCCCTATTCTAGAGACTCAGAGATATTGGCATCTCTGCAACCCTATTGACAGCTATTATGCGCCTATATGACTTTGTTCTCGTTCGTCTTCGCACAGCCCATGGGATGTCTGATTTCATTCGGAGTACTATTGGGGTCAAACAGGGATGTCCATTATCTCCCACCCTGTTTGGGATTTACATTGATGAGTTGGAGGCATTTCTACACGAGCATATCCAAGACACGGATGGTTGTCTCCTTCACCAGGTTTTGATATCTATTCTACTCTTTGTTGACGATGTGGTCCTCCTCTCCTCATCCCCAGAAAGATTACAAAGGCAGCTGGATGCCTTAGCTCTGTTTTGCGATCTTCGGCAATTGACAGTCAACCTGGTTAAAACCAAGGTTATGATCTTCAATGGAGTGAAGAAAACTTCAGACCTTCACTTCCTATTCAGAGGAAAGGAGATTGAGATCACCAACACCTATACTTACTTGGGGTTGCAATTCTCAGGTCCTCGCTTCAGTTTGCGACCTACCCTTCAGCCTTGGATCAACAAAGGTTATGGATCATTAGCCCTTCTCGAGAGACAGTGCTTTCGACATCATTTCCAGGACATTTCGTCTAAGATGAGCCTCATGGACACATTGATCCGTCCCACTGTTCTATATGGCTCGGAGATATGGGGGCCATCTTTACTTGAGTCAGACTGTGCCTCAATTGAGAGAGTCCAGACCCTTCTTCTTCGCCGCATTATTAGATGTAAACAGACAGTACCTCAGCACATCATCCTTGTCGAGTTCGGAGCTCAACCCTTCAGGCTCGAGACGGTTTTCAGTTTGATCTCATTCTTGCATTGTGTCCGGGGCTTTGCAAACTCGGTGGAGGGCAGAGACCGGTACCCTTACCTAGCATACTGCTCTTTCGAGGCTATTGCCCGTTCTACCCATTTGGGTCGGGCCCGATGTTGGTTTACAGGGGTTTTAGATCTCCTAGAGGTAGTGGGTATTTAGGTGGATCGTCCCCCCCCTTTCCGATATTCATTGGATGCTCCTGGTCACCTTTTACCCACTAGATAGAAACTGAACAAGATTATCCAGGAAGACATCTATAGGCAGTTCGTCTAGGTCACCTGGGTCAATCATTCGGGAGGGTTACGCCCAAAGATGGCCTTTTACGCAGAGCACTCCCTGGAGCTGAGAGACGGGCTCATTGTCCGACCCCAGTATACGTTTCGTCACTGGATGCATGCTCTTTGCATCCCTCTAGGCCAGTTCAGAGTCGGTTATGATAGACTTCGGGTAGAGATGGACCACCAGATTGATAGACCAGATAGAATTTGTGAAGTATGTCACCTACAGGAAGTGGAGACCGAGGCGCACTTCATTTTTAGATGCCCCGGTTACTACGAGATCAGAGGACGGTTCCATTGTTTGTTTAGAGACTCTTAGACTCTTGCCGATTTTTTCAGGTACCCTAATCAGAGATGTTTGGCTCTCTACATGCAGGAGGCTCTCAGATTCCGAGCACATATTCGTCAGCCTCCCATCAGACCGGACCCCACGCAGAAGATCACGTCATTTTTCATGGTATTACCTTCAGACAGGGGCACCAAGAGACCGACCGATATCAGTACATATCCAGGTTCTAGATCAATGAGGATTCGTGGGATCTCACCCCGACCCACGAGATCTTAGCAGCATATTCATCGCAGACTCCGTCCTGAGAGACGGGCTAGGTCCTCCAGACCTCAGCAATGTACGAACCCCTCCAGGCAACGAGTTTGTGGGTAGTCCGCACCCTCTACTAGCCCTTCATCAGGACAACAGACTTTGTTGAGTTATCTTCAGTCCTCTTCTTTCAGTCTCGGATGTTAGGAGAGATGAGTCGGATCCTCAAACCTTTTCGCTCTCTGATACTTTAGCCCTGTTCACTTTTGTTCACTCTTTTCTTTCTTTCTTCGTGCATTGTATCTTTTTATAGGAGACCGTTTGGTTCTCCCGCTTTGTACGGACATCATTGTAATCTGCAGTCCCTTTGACCTACTTTGTGTTCATTAGTTGGACATTAATATAATTATCTTATCTTATCTTATCATGCCAACTTCTGATACAAGGCACACCCATACAAAATGGCGGTAACATTTGGCTTCAACTGCTGGACGTGTCCTTGATCTTTTGAAGGAGAGCATGTGAGCACTGAGAACCCCAGAACCTCTACAATGCACTGTTAGGTCAACCTCCAAAAAAACAAAAACTTCACAACATCACGTAATTCTTTCACAACACAAGAAATCAAGTGCTTGTTGATGAGCTTATTCATCCTACCTACCTACTCTAATCATGATAAAATCAACCAATCAAGTGAAATCATACAACCAATGAAGCACCTTAGCATAACATCCATGATAGGGGTTCTTCCCTTGTCTTTGGCAACAATCCAAGTGTAAAATTCCCAATAATTTCTCCCATTAAATTTTCCCTTAACTGTTAAACTGAGTGGGTTAGGAAGGGCGAGGATAGTCACTGTATGTGTACTACTCTAGCATAGGTTCTCTTCCCCACACCTCGCTGTACTCAGTTTAGAATTCTTGGTTAAGGACCTTCGCTAGCTTAATCATCCCTATTTCAGACCGCTGTAGCTCCCCACATTATTCTTAGTGTATATTGCTTAATGATAATCTGATTACTAGTTATCCTGGTTGAGCCCTTTAGACAAACACTTTGGAGACAGACTTCTGTAGCTTTCACCCCAACATGGACTCTAACTTTGGTCTCTTAACTATTGTATTTAATTGAAATATTTAGACAAACATTTACTCTTGGCTGTAGCTGCCCATTCATTTCAGACTTTGGGAAAATATTGCAATATGATTATAGGCACTTGTTGAAGTTGGGTTTCAAGTAGGCAATGTAATATGCATTATTTAATGAGTTTACATACACAGTAACAAATTTAACACAACGATCAGATTGAAATGGACAAGTTCAGATCTGGACCTTTCACTAAATATAAACATTTACATGCCTGGAAAGTGAGGATAGGAACGTGGAGTTGTGAGGCCCAAATCCACAAGAAGAGTGCTGCTACAATTTACCAATACAGTGACAAGGACCATGATTTCCTTCTCAGCCAAAAACAAATAATAATGCTGTAGGTAACAAATAATAATAATGCTCCCCAGAGAAGCTTCACGACCCCACCAATCTCCTTGTACTGTACGCCAAAATCAATGCTGCTTGCTACACGAAATTTGTGGCTTGTAAATTTGAATATGCTGCTACAGTAAATTGGTTTGGGCAAATAAGAAGTCTGCTACAACACTTTTCTCCACACCAGGATTGATAGTAATGGACAGCAGATCAAATGAGTACGCCCTCCTTCATTTGTAAGCCAGACCATCTATATGAAAATCCATTCTTGAGATATGCAGCAACAATGTGGCCATGATTTGGACAAGAATAAGAGTGCGCCCTCCTTGTGAACTCAGAAGTATCCTCTTTGCCTCAAAATCGATTTGCCTTTGAATAATGCCCTCTCCAAGCTACTGGCTCGATTTTCAGAGTAGAAGCTATGATAAAAAGTGCGCCCCCTTATGAAATGTTTGCAATCTGGATTGTAAAGTGTGCCCTCCTTCCTCAGGCTGAGATGACAAGTGCGCCCTCTTTTGGTATTCAAGATTCTCAAAGAACTCCTTCAAATCACAATAGATATCAAAAGATCTCCTTCAAATCTGAATGAAACTCGCTACCAATGTAGCCCCAATGGAAAATCTGAGTGATTTTCCTCTTCTAACCAAGCTAGGGTGGGATCTTGCACCACCAAAACCATTGTTTACCCAAGGGTTTTCGAAAACCCTAGCTCAAGTGCTCCAAACTCTCCAACGCTTTCTTCTCCAAGATGCTATTGTCGAATGGATAGAATTCCTCATTTGCCCTCCTTTTATAATCCTTTTCTCTCCTTAGCTTTATTAATTTTATTTTAATTAGTGACTTTTCCCTAGTCCACCACTTTATAAATTAAAAGTGACTTGCTTTCCCATTTTTAATTAATTCATGACCCTCATCACCCCTTTTAATTTTTCGTTGACTTTATAAAGTGACCATTGGCCATAAAATTCCCTAGTTTAATTATTTTCCGCTCAAACCTACGGGAATTGGATAGGTTAGCGCAATGTTCCTTAGTGAAGTCACGGGGATGGGGACATTACAGTCCTCCCCGCCCAAGATTGCTTGTCCTCAAGCAACCGCAAATCTGGGTGTTGCAGTACGTGTTCTCCTTCCCAATTAGCGTCTTCGCTCGACAGATCCTTCCATTGAACAAGGTACTCACGAATGGTTGTGTTCCTCAGCTTCCTTTCTCTTACCTGCAAGATCCTTTCGGGAACCAAAATCAATTGCCCTTCATCGTCCAGGCTCCAAAGGGGGAAGCTCTATCGAAACTGTTACCTGTTGGCCAACTACCTACCTTCTTAAGGCATGGGACGTGGAACACATTACGGATTTTGCTCCCTTCTGGAAGCTCTAACTCATATGCCACTTCCCCAACTTTACGTACAATCCTGTAGGGCCCATAGTACCGTGGTTTTAGTTTCTCTTCTCCTTTTTTCTTCACTGATGTCTGTCGATAAGGCTGTAGCCTCAAATACACCAAATCCCCAACCTGGAAGCTACGTTCTGTTCTGTGTTGGTTTGCATATATCTTTTGCTGGTTCTGAGTTGTTTGCAAATTGTCTTTAAGTGCTTTCAGGATGTCTTGGCTTTTCTGGATCCAATCCTTAGCTCGGGGTGCTCGACTATCTCCAAAATTCCTATCAACAAAAGTAGGGGCCTCGTAACCGTATAATGCCTTGAATGGAGGCATACCAATCGACATATGGTAGGTTGTGTTGTAATAGTGCTCACCCAAGGGTAGCCATCTAATCCATGCTCGTTGCTGCCTTGCTATGTAGTTTCTTAAATACCCTTCCAACCATTTGTTGACTATCTTCATCTATCCGTCGATCTGCGGGTGATAGCTGGTACTGAGTGTCACATCTGCCCCTACCATTCTGAACAGCTCCTGCCAGAAAGCTCGTGTAAATTTGTTGTCTCTATTACTAACAATGGTCTTAGGCAGACGATGTAATTTGAACACCTCCCTGAAGAAGAGGTCGGCCACCCGTGCAACTATATAGTCCGATGGAATAGCGAAGAATTGAGCAAACTTGGTGAGTCTGTCCACCACCACATATATACAATCTCTTCCCTGTACCTTGGCCAACCTGGTGATGAAGTCCATGGAGATGCTTTCCCACCTCTGTTCTGGAACATGCAAAGGTTGTAATAGTCCTGTGGGGTGTGTGTGCTCTACTTTATTTTGCTGACATGTACCGCATTCTCTTACATGCCTTAACACATCATCTTTGAGGCCCTTCCAACTGAACCTCTCAAGTCTCACGTATCTGCCTGTATGTCTTTAAATACCCAGGGTGTCCTGCTAATGGTGAATCATGAGTTGCTTCCATGATTTTCTATTTCAATGTTGATTCTGGAACCAAATAAATTCGGTCTTTGTAGTAGATGATATCATTGATTACTTTATACCAGTCATCCTGTATCATTCCATCCAGCAATTCATAGGCAAACTTGTTCTTAGAGTACTCCACCAAAAATTGAGCTTTCCAATCTACTGAAATCTCCATTAGGGATATGGCTGGCCTTCGAGAAAGGGCATCCACAACAATATTCCTCTTGCCCTTTATGTACTCTATGTCAAAATCATATGCTTACACCTTGCTGACCCATTTTTGTTGCCTATCATTCAATTCTTTTTGTGACAGGAAGTGTTTCAAACTGTTATGATCCGTTTTGACTATGAACTTACTGCCCACTATGCACTATCTGAATTTGGCCAAGGCATGCACGATGGCCATCATTTCTTTGTCACAGATAGAATAATGGCACTCATGTTCTTGCAATTTCAGACTCGAAAGCGATAGGATGCTGATTTTGCATAAGGACTGCTCCTATGCCTTCGTCCGAGGCATCGCACTTGAGCACAAAAGGCTTAGTAAAATTTGGCAAGGCGAGGACTGGGCAACTGCTCATCACTTATTTCATCCTCCTAAAAGCTTGTTCTGACTCATCTGTCCAATAAAAGGCTCCTTTCTTTGTCAGATCGGTCAGAGGTGCTTTTAGCTGGGAAAATTCTATAACAAATCGTCGGTAATAAGTATAGAGTCTCACAAATCCTCTTAGCTCTGTCACATTCCTGGGGGTTGGCCAATCAAGTATGGCACTGATCTTTTCCATGTGTACCCACACTCAATCCTGCCTAATCACATGACCATATATAACATCTTGGTCATACCAAACTCACACTTTGACAGCTTTGCATATAGCGAGTGTTCTGAATCTTGATAGAATTTCCAGTACTGCTTCCAAGTGCTCTTCCCATGTCCTTCTATAGATGAGAATGTTGTCGAAAAACACCAACACAAACTAGCGCAGTTGTTTACTAAATATGCAGTTCATGCAAGATTGAAAGGTAGTAGGTACATTAGTCAGGCCAAAGGGCATGACTAGGAACTCAAAATGGCCATAGTGACAACGGAAGGCTATCTTTGGCACATCTTCTTCTCTCACCCTGATTTGATGGTATCTTGAATGGAGGTCGATCTTGGAGAAGTATTTTGCCCCATGCAATTCATCCATCAACTCATCGATGTGTGGTATGGGGTACCTGTTCTTAATTGTCGTTTTGTTCAAGGCTTTGTAATCTATATGCATCCTCATTGTTCCATCCTTTTTCTCTACCAGTACTATTGAAGATGCGAATGGACTCGAACTAGGCCGTATGAGTCCCAACTCAAGGAGTTCTTTTATTGCTTTTTCGATCTCATCCTTGAACTTCTTGGGATGTCGGTACAGAGTGGTAATGATGGGTTGGGTTCCCATCTCCAACTCAATAGAATGCTCAATTCCTTTGTCTGGTGGCCTACCCGGAGGAAGATCTCCAAATACCTTCTCATGCCTTTGCAATAACTCTTGTATGTCTGTCGAATACTGAGAAGTGTCAAATGTAGGCTTCTTAGTTGTAATCAGACATTCCACTTCCCATTCTACATCCCCATGCCTCAATACTGCTTCCATGCTCCGTGTTGACATAACCTTGTTGGGATAGGTATTCATGCCCCTTAAATCCACTTGCTTCCCGTCGGGCCCTTTAAATGTCATTTCCATGGCCTGATAATTCATGTAGTGCTCTCCTATGGAAAACAACCACTATGCTCCCAGGACTACATTAGTGTCAAGAACGTCTACCACGTAAAAGCTATTTGTCACATTGTAGTTGCCCATGGTAAGGTTTAGTTTGGGAATCCATTTGCAACAATCCCTAGTGTTGTTACCTGGAATCACTGCTGTGAACCCTTCGCACGTCTCAGTGGGTATTGTTATCAGACAACTTGTAGTTTCCCCTAAAGAATAATCCTATCAAGGATGGTAGAGGAGCCATGCAACTAAAGAGGTGACCTAAGAGGGCCTGAATCCCCGGATGGATTGGTTGTCATGCCAATCGAGGCACTCTTTGCTTTATGCCACCAAAGCCCAAGGTAGCAAAGGGGGAGACCCTGATCTAGTCCCAATAGGAAAGATCTAAACCCAATCACCAGATCAAACTGTAATGCCAGAGTATGTAAGGTGAAGGATGTATGAAACCCTAGATCTAAGGGATGAATTCACTAGAGAGGTTATGCTTGGATTGAGAGTCTTAAAATGGACAAAATGTCAACCCAATGTTTTGATTGAAGTGACTTAAGAAATTAGATGTAGATCTAGGACTTGGGTGCTACGACAAATGATCAAATCCTGCTACCTTGGGAAAACTGACTTAGATCTTTGAGAAAAGAGCCAAGGTATTAGATCTAGATGAAATTAGGGATTTCTAGCACCTATGGGATATTGCTTGATAATTGATATGACAATGTCTAAGCACACAAGCCAAAATTGGATCACCCACTAACCAGAAGGATGACAAATTCCAAGAGGGCAAATTGGTTGAAGAGCAGTGCCTTGGGAAATGGGTAGATGGAGTCCTCCAAGGGTGATGCCCTAGGGAACTCACCTTGGTCTAAGCCTTGAGATAAAAACCCAGAAAGGAATCGCTAAAATTCTAAGCTATGTGACCCAGGTAAATTTTTATAGTTATGGAGTTAGGGTTTGAGCTGTTAAAATGTATCACTAATGGATTATAAATTTAAAACAAAATATTTGGAGTAGATCTTACCCGGAATATCTTGTGGATGCCTTGCAAGTGATGATCTATCCCTTCTCAATCAATTTGAGATGACTTGAAAGTGTCCCCAAGTGAAAACGATTTGCCCAAAGGAGGTAGTGCACCCCTCTTCCTTGCACAAGCAAACTGTGTGTGTAAGATTTAATGCACAAGAAATAAGAACTGTAAATGCAAAAGATATAATAGAGAGCATATCAAAGATCAAAGATGCTATTGAAAACCCCCTGATTACACCACGCCTTCAAAAGAAATGAGTTGGCCCAATCACCACAAAAAGGCCCAAGTGAAGTCACCCTCCTGCATTAAAACACTATCTTCCATGAAAATATTTGGATCTACAAGCAATATCTCAAATGCTAAGCGAAATAGACTTTCCAATCAAATACAAGAACATCCCACAAAGAATATCCAAGAATTCCTGCAAAAATCTCTTTATTCAAATTTTCCAAGAGCCAAAAGTCCCTTTTACAATGAGGGGGTCCTCTCTCTTAAATAGATCCCAGAGAGACCAAACCCTAACCACTTTTTGAATGAGTGGTTGAAACTTGAAATTAAAAGATACATCATAGATCAACAACGGTGGAGATCTTTTTAATTTTTCATTACATGGATCAATGACTAAGTCATAAGAGGGGGTCCCCTCTAAGTTCAGTTACTTCACAGCTTACACAAAAGCAAAACTTTTATTATATAAAAACCAGAGAATCATAACAGAACAGTCTTCCAGAATGTACATATACTGTGTGCCTCTTCACGATAGGGAATGCTATTTATGCTATCATAAGAGTGTCTACTGTCTTAAATGAACAAGTAATAGCTGGTACGCATAGTTATTTACAAGAGCTTTTATAGGCAGCATTCTATCCCGAATGGCCCGTAAACATATAGTGAGCTTTTAAATTAAAAACTAATTCAACACCTAATGCTAAACTAATTCAGCAATATTGCAGGTAGTAATTGTTGATGGTCTGAGATTCCTTCATTCCAGCAACAAGTGGACAAATTGACTGCTGCGAAGCTCGTTCTAGATTTTAGTGATTCATCATGCCAGCGTTTCCTCTATTCCGCATCGTGTTTGATGATAGTGTCCTGAAACCTCATTTATATAAAGAAGCTGAAAATGGGTGAAAAAAATACCAATTTTTGAACCCATCATCTCCCCTGGACCAATTTCATTGTATGCCCCGATACAATTCATCCTCTTCGTCTGGTTCACCTAAATGCAGAGTGGTCCAATTAAAAGCTGGATGGCCATACTCATGAGCCTCATAGTAGCCTAAAGCCTTGTCTACCTGCCTCCATTGCGAGGTCTCTTCAGTGTTGTCCCAGTGAAAAAATGACCCTATACTCTTTCGTGGGGCACGATAATAATGGATAATGGAACCTTAGGCTGATCCACTGATTTCCATGTTGCCTTGTTGAATTGATGTATAAATCTGCTTGGGATAGAGCCATCTGGAAATGTGGATATCCAGTGGGGTTACAGTTTCACAGACCATTTGGAAGTTTGTTCCAAATATTTTGTGAAATCAATAGTGCCCTTAACGAGTATGTTCCTGCAATTTATTTGTAGTCTATAATGGCCTGATGTTTATGCATCCTTGTATATAGAGAGTCTTCAGGATCCTGGAGCAATGTATGGTAATCTTCAATGACAACTGAAGGAAAAGGATATTCTTCTCGAGCCATTAAATCAGAATTAAATTCAGTTTCTGTCTGAAATTCAGTAGCCTCTTTCCATTCAATCAGCCCGTATATGAAGGAGGCAAATGCTTTTAGTTGAACATCCCCCACATATGGATTGGGATTCCATCTAAGAGAGTTGGGGAGCAAAAAACAGAAGAGGTACAAATCGCACAATAGGTTCTGTTCATGGACTGTACTATCAACATATGCATCACGGAAATTTTGAGGAGTGGTGACAATGCATACCTTTCCGGATGCCAACTGTTTAAGCCAGAATATAGCCCATCTATTATGTAGCTGAATGGAATGAATCCGAGAGGGTACTCGGCAAGATGAAGCTTCCAACCCAATAGAGCATGCATCCTGTAACTTTACTTCCATGGTGGTCAGTTTGTCCCTATATGTTTGAATTTTATTTGTCCATCTTGCTTCCTGTTGTAGGTACACCGAAAACCACCTTTCTTTCAACCTGCTGATGACCTGTCGACGGCTTTCCCAATTGATTATCCCCAAATCGAATAACTCATCCTTATTCCGCCACTTTGGTAAATTGGGTTTAAGCTGCATGAAAGCATATGTATTGACTGATACATTATCAAGAATATCATTGATGAATTGTTCCATCTTCCCTATGTCTGTTTCTGTCTGAGTTCCTATGGATGTTTTACCATTCTCCTCTGTTTCCATGGTAACCAATAAGGGTTCTAAAAGAGTCTGAAGGTGCCTTCTTTAATTTATGAATTTTACATTTTAATTTCCTGTTGGCAGTTTTCAATCTTCTATTTTTCTTTGATAGCTGGCAGTAGCTCTCTTCATTGATCCAAAAAAGTTTGGTAGAAAGAATTTAACCTTTCTTGCTGCGAGATTTCTGAGGGTTGGCAACCTTTTGAGTATTTAGTTCTTCATCCTTGTATTCCTGCACATCTTCTTCCATGGGAACAATGGAGTTTGGGAATATTGGTTCCATCAATTGTTTGGAATTTTGAAGACAAAAGATTGGTATGGGTAGAAGACTCACCCCGTTCCTTTCCTGTAGCAAGCACTTATGTTATTACTACTTCATATTCTCTGTCTTCTTTTGATTGAGCCTGAGTGAGTCTACTACGACGGAATGGTAAAATTCGAGCCTGTGGCTTCCGGCTTATCCTCTGTGTTGTCTGCCAAGATGCACACCAGCAGCATAAATCTTTTGAAAGCTGTCTCCTCACTACAAGTGGGAGAAGTGTGGCCTTGGGGGCAAGCAATGAGCCAGGTACTGTCATCTGAATCCCAGCTCCTCCGTTTAGGCTAACTCCTAACGAAGCCAAGGGGGGGTTGTCCCTAACAAAGAGTTTCTATGGCTTTGTGTTTTTAGTGTTTTTGTATGTGGTGATGCGGATGCGTGTTGTTTAGGAGTTTTAGATGAGATCACAAATTTATAATGATAATCTTTAAATAAACAAAGATACAGATTGCAAGATAACTTGATGCACAACCACTTGATGAATCTCAAATACAAGACATTCACATATGAAAATTAAAGAACAAGTGCTCTGGATAGATAATAAGCAAATGAAAATTATGATGTTAAGGACCAGTGCCTTATGGAGTCAAAAATGTCTAAGTGCTTGGGTTGCTTGATACAAGAGTTTGAAAGATATGTTCGCGAGATCGTTTTGCAAATTATCTTGGTTTATTGAAAGTTTTAGTGATCTTGATTATTAGGGTTCAAAAAGCAAGGACAAAGTCCAACCGGAAAAGTATATCTTCAGTGGCTCCTTTCGAAGACATGACGGACCTGTCTGGGATCACAAGCTAGGTGTTCCGAGAATTTAACCAGCGAGTGCCCAAATTGGGTTGCCCGACGCCCACACTTGGAATTTGCCCACTACCTAAGTATTTCTCGAAACAACGCCGGTTTGTTGGTTATGGGGGAAAGATTTTATTATGGTTTTCACTTATGAGATTAACAAATCCAATCACCGTTCTGAGTACGAGTCCGACCTTTTAGGGTCGGCAGAGCATACTAAGTGATGGAAAGCAGCGAAAGTAAATTTTAAAGGGGAGTGTGAGTTTGAAAGTATTTTATTATTAGAGCACACATTTCAACTCTCTGACAGAGAGTGCTCTTGACTTCGTCTTATGACAGAAGTTCAAAAGACTTTAGCTAATCTATATGCTGAATGCAAGGATGATGCAGTGGGAATGCTCTCCGACAGAGAGTGCAATTGACTTGGGTTATGGCAAGTTCAAGGGACTTTGGTTCTTTTTTAGAAGACAAGAAGCTTGTAAACAGAAACCAATTGATAGCTCAATATGATAGAAGATGAAATAATGATCTAACAATTAGTGGAAAGAAAGATCTAAACTAGCAAATTAGAATTCTAAAGCAAAATGAACTAATCTAAGTACTTTTCAATATTTTGGCAGAGTTCTCTTGCACAAATCTCCATGTAGAATAAGGAGGCAATGCCATCCTTTTATACAAAAACAAGCAAGCTAAACCCCTAAAAACGAATTGGCACCAAGTAGAGCCAATCTCCCAATCAAATCATGGCTTGGAGTTGAGATCCAATCACTAACTCGAGCTGCTGGTTGGTATGAGTGGGGAGGTGGCCTCAACTCCCACATCGTAATTAACACCTCTCCAATCGTGAGCTCCCACCTTGGATTGACGTGAGCAAAGGAGGAATGCGTGAGCCTTGAGGAGATAGCTCGGAGTTTGATGGAACAGTTAACCTATGTGACAAGGCCTCCTATCAAGGAATGCGCCCACCTTTCATTGAAAGCAAATCCAACCACCCATTAATCATGTGCCAAATCATCAAATCGAAATCTTTGAGCGTGAATGCCTACGTGAAAGGGAGCCCACGGTTTAACTGCTCACGTCATCTCCTTAATTGACTCATGTGTTATCCAAACTCTTAACATAACATAAGCTTTATTATTCACATGGTAGCCCACCACAAAAAGTTTGGAACCATTCGCATGGGGAGGGAGTTCCTCACGTGAAGGAGGAATCCGTACACCTAAATTTAATCCAATTTTATCATTTGACTTTAATAACATATGACCTTTACTTCATGTTGGTCGTACACCTTATAAAATAATATGCCATGCCTTTCCAATGATTATTTTAATCATTTTTGTCCTTTTTCAACTTTGTCCTTTAGTGCAATTTATCATTTTTTAGCAATTAAATGCCAAAATGATGCATTTTTAGCCAAAACTGCTCCTGGGGGTGACGTAACTGCCCAGAAACTGAAGAATGAAGGTGCCAAGGTGAAGAGGATGCTCTGAGCGTCAAAATGAGCCTCCCCATGCCCAATTCCGCCTCTGGATGAGGTTTTTATCATTTTTTTAATTAAACCATTAAAAAAATGGTCTAATTATGGAAAAATTTATTCTTCTTGGAATCCAATGAAACTCCTAGGGGACCTAGTGCATGTTCATACGACTCAATCGCGATGACTAACACATAAAAAATCCTATACACAAGACTCTAATAACCACCTTAGGTTTTGACCACCATGGAGAATACTCCAGCTCTGGAGGTTTGAGTGAAAAACTCAGGGATTATACGCCACTGATGAGTAGCGCATAATTCCTAAGGAAAAAACACTCTAGAGTATCCCCCAAATGGCTAAACCTAAGGATAGCCGAGTCTTTTATAAAAGAACCCCGTTTAGACCAACTTTTTACAAATTCCCCATGGGGGTATGAACATGCAGTTATTACAAATGGGGCAAAATTGCCCTGAAAATGACTTCTGAACTTCTGAACACTGATGATGAACATTGAACATGTTCATGACACTGGCGGATCATAAGAAATTTAGCTATTGTACAAAATAGCTAGTAACACTCTGCTTAAAGGAAAGCCATTGTATCCCCATTCTGTCCAGTTTGGCTTTCACCGACATTGTTTTCTTTTGACTTTGGCTCTTTTCTTGTCTAGTGATATTGTTCTAGCTTTCTCACACCCAAGGCTATTGTATCCTTTAGGGGAATTGTTGATGGCCTTCATGTGAATTGGTGGCGGGGGGGTGGCAGTGAAAAGAACATTGAATAGTACACCACATGCAGAGAGAAATCTTACCACTTTTGCATCCACCTCATCCGTACACTAGCATCTAAGGAATTATGCTATTGTTCTTCTAGTTCGACCCACTATATGTGAGGTTCCACTATCATTAGGGGATCCATATGTGGAAACGCATATATATATATATATATATATATATCGTCATCATCATAAATATTATCATTGTCATCATAATCATCATAATATTATCATTGTACATCATCATCATCATCTGACACTACTATCGAATATCATTAATCATACATGTCACACGATACTATGAAAACTTTTAACTAATATCATCTGAATACTCATGCTCAGAGTTAGAATCATCATCTATGTCCTCAACAAAAGTAGATCAAAAATAGGGATCCCGAGCCTGGCTTGATTCCCCTGGGCTTGAAGGCACCTGTGCAGCGCTACTGTTCACATCCTCTGGCTATGTAAGTGGGTCCAAGTCCATCCAAGACAAAGGAGTTCAACAATCAGCACCACCAACATCAAGGTACATAGAGGGGTTGATGTGCTTGATTGAATGCCAATCCCAT
Source organism: Larix kaempferi (assembly GCA_027924585.1). Taxonomy (NCBI): domain Eukaryota; kingdom Viridiplantae; phylum Streptophyta; class Pinopsida; order Pinales; family Pinaceae; genus Larix; species Larix kaempferi. Next base: position 70,499,345 of record BSBM01000093.1, read on the forward strand.
ACCCTCATATATGATAGAATCCAGTGGCAACGTTGCAATCCTGAAACTGTGAAAACTATTAAGTCTGTTGAATTTGAATGGGATTAAAAATTCTACTTTTTGCATATGAAGTCCGATGAGGTTGGAACCACTCTCGAACATCCTGAAACAATTGATGGTAATGTTAAAAATTTAAGTAAAAGGATAGAAAATGAAATATAAGGAGAATGTCAAGGATAGAAAATGAAATATAAGGAGAATGTCACTTTTACTTTAACAATTTAATATTACCATTTCCCTGAAACGTATCACCTCTAGGCTGAAACGTATCCAAAACCCTGCAAAAGTATTCATACCAATCTGATGCATATTAGTGACGTTTCAAGGCAGTATCCCCTCCATTTCAGGATCCGAAACGGGGCAAGGCATGCTTGGGCGTTTCCGGTAACTTAGAGAAAAACCTTAGCCAAAGATGAATGAAATGATGGAACTCATCATGGAAATGAGGAAATTGAAGGAGAAGGGTTTTACTTATTCCCATGCCTTTTCCCTAAGTTAGGGGGTCTACTCGAGGCTGCCTGGGGTCGCTTTGCATGGGAGGACTTTGGGAAATTTGAGAGTGCCTAGGGATTGATGCTGGAGCAACGAGGGAGTGAGGGTGATTTAATGGTGGAATGGTGTTCGAGTGCTGAATTCAGGAGAAATTTTGCCAGTCTCTAGGGACAAGCAAGGAGCGATGTCTAAAGGGAGGGAGCACACTCCTTGAGCACTTCCATTTGCAAATTGTTTTGGGTGCATGCTCTTAGGAGTGCTCACTGAGCAAATCGCTTCAGGAGTGCCAATCCAAAGCGGGATCGCTGCCCTCTAGGACGATTCTGGTATCTTTGATCTAATGGTCGATGGCGATGGTTAGCTGTTCCAGAAAGTTGATTTTGGCTCGAGGATTCAGGAGGAGTCCAAGTTGGAGGATTCATTGAATGCTTGGGTTCAACAATAAAACCCCAAACTGTATTCAGATTGCTCCAGACAATTCTCCTGACCATCTTTGGTATACTGATATAGGTGGTGTTATTTTTTGGTTGGTTATACTTGGTTTTAATCTTTTTTCCCATGTTACTGAACTTTTATCGCTTTTGTAGTGGCAGTTTTGTAACTTTGTTCCATCACTCAGCTATTTATAGTTTTATCTAGAGAGTGCCATAGGTTTGTACTTTTGCTTTTTTAATTTTCAATATTTCAAAAAGGCTTTGCTTTTATAGAAATAACTACTACAATTTCTTGAAGTTGAAGCATACTTTGACTTTTGGATGTGTTATCACCTATTTTGTACAAATAGCTGAATTTCTCATGAGCCGCTAGTTTCATGAACATGATTCATTTTCATCATCAGTGTTCAGAAGTTCAGAAGTCATTTTCAGGGCAATTTTGCCCCATTTATAATAACTGCATGTTCATACCCCCATGGGGAAAATGTAAAAAGTTGGTCTAAACGGGATCCTTTTATAAAAGACTCGGCTATCCGTAGGTTTAGCCATTTGGGGGATACTCTAGAGTGTTTTTTCCTTAGGAATTATGCGCTACTCATTAGTGACGTATAATCCCTGAGTTTTTCACTCAAACCTCCAAAGCTGGAGTATTTCCCATGGCCGTCAAAACCTAAGGTGGTTATTAGAGTCTTGTGTCTAGGATTTTTTACGTGTTAGCCATCTCAATTGAGTCGTATGAACATGCACTAGGTCCCCTAGGAGTTTAGTTCCATTCCGACAAAAATAAATTTTTCCATAAATTAGACCATTTTTTTAATGGTTTAATTAAAAAATTTCAAGAAATGATAAAAGCTTCATCCAGAGGCGGAATTGGGCATAGGGAGGCTCGTTTTGATGCTCAGAGCATCCTCTTCACCTTGGCACCTTCATTCTTTAGTTTCCGTGCAGTTACGTCACCCCAGGAGCAGTTTTGGCTAAAAAAGCATCATTTTAGCTAAAAAATGATAAAATTCACTAAGTGACAAAAATCGAATAAGTCCAAAAACGTTAAAAAATGATTTTTTAAAGGTTAAAGTGGATTTTAATATGGTGTACGACTACACTCAAGTGATAAGGCACATGTTAAATTTGAGTTTGGAATCACGAATTGATTAGAGTGGATGACGTGAGCATAATGGTGTGAGCCTCTTCACGTGGGGGATTAACTCGAGTTTGATGAGGGCGTTGAAAGCCATTTAGAGGGGCTCCACATCACCACACCCCACCTACCATTCACGCCTACCATTCAACTCCAAGCTGTCTATGAAACGTCAACTCCAAGCTTTCATCCTCATGTGTTCACGCGTCCTCCTTATGCTCACGTCAATCCTTTGGGGATGCTCATGATTGGCTTGATGGAGTTTCCAAGAGATGAGTGGAGGCCACCTCCCCATTCACCCACCACAAGCTCGACTTCATCATGGAATCTCACTCCAAGCCTTGTGATTGATTGAGAGCTCGACTTCATTTTGATTGGGATTTGGCTCTCTTCTCATGCCATTCGTATTAGGGTATGGATGGCTTATTTTTTGTATAAGTAGAGGTGCTTTGCACTCTCTTTCACATGGATTATTTAGCAAAGAAACTCTGGAGGAATTGTAACTTGTTTATCATTTAATAAAGTTGTGACTTTGGGGGTCAATTCGTGGAGGCTCTTGGTGGCCATACATCATTTTAAATCCAAGGTGATATTGTGTATTACTTATATGCTTAGGAATCTCAAGTTTTGAATTTGTATTTCAAGAAGGCTAACAATCTAGCACATGCAATTATAAGTCTACTTCTTTTCGCTTGAGCATATTTGTTTTGCAGGTATCTTCAAGGTATAAGATCTTTTGTAGGTTCATCTTCACTCTGCTTGTGGCCAAAGGAGTTCAACTTTATAAGCTTAAGAACGAAGAGATCTTGCTTCATCCATCAAAGTTTTCATACAAAATTCTTAATTGGTTACTTGATCTGCCCATCCAAACTGTGGATTTCCAAGCCATTTCTTTCTCCAAGTTTGAGATCACTACCTAGTTTGCCTTTGTTTTCGGCTTGCTTGGTTTTTGCCTTGTTTGCCTCTTCAAAACCATCTTTTCCTCTATCTACCTAGCTCTCGTCTCTAGTTTTCTTCCTCCATTCGTCCCCCTCTTCCTTCTAGCATTCGTTCCCCTCTTCCTTCTCCCATTTGTCCTCTTCTCCCCTTGTCTTTGTCCTTCTTTCTCCTCTTGTCCTCCTCTCCATCCTTTCTCATCTTGCCTTCCTCTTCTTCCCTTCCATCCACCTACAAAAACACATAATAAAAATGAAGAATAAGTTGTTTAGTGTTAAAATTATTTCATGATTTAGATCTTGCACTTTTGCTATAGCTTAGATCTTTAAAGTAGTCTTTTAGTTCATGCATTGAAAAGTTAAACACTTAGGCATATTCTTTTAGATCTCATTTTTGGCTTTCGTTTTAGTAGGATCTAGCTTATTTCTAAGTATTAGCTTGCATATAGGTTGCTAGTTTCATTTACATAGCAGCTCTCATTCAAAAGATAAAAAGTGCATACAAAATATTTCCATTTTTTTATAGTTTGGATCTCTTTCCTAACATTTTTGGCTATTGTTTGCTTGCTGGTCCGTTTCATCATCTTAAATATTTTGAAGTCAAATCTCATGCTATTTTACACTTTAGAGTTTATCTTGCAAGCCTAGATTCAAGAATTTTCAATTATTATCAAAATCTTTGATTTGGACTAATGCTAATGGGTATTTGAGTGTTCCATTGTGATAGATCTCTCTTTGAGAAAGATAAACTTGAGATACTTTGAAGCAAATAGAAGAGAGAAAGATTATAAATCAAGAAGTCATCAAGAAAACCAAAAGGCAATCTAAACTAGGAAGGCATTATTTATCCTTTTGTAATAGCTCTTAAGAGCTTTGTTTCAAGTATTTTTCCAAGTTAAACTTCCTCAAAAGACCTTTCAAGGGTCTCAATCCCAAAGGCAATTGTAATCTGTTTAATAAAAAGGCTAGGTGGGATAAGGCCTCTCACACATCTTTTCTCCTTCCCCATTTGGGGAAGTTTGTTTCATGCATGCTTAGATTAGTTTTACTTCAAGTCATCTAGATTAAAGTTCAATTTCTGTATTTAGATTAAATTCTCTTCCAAGTTTTGACTTGAGTTAGCAACCTTGGGATTTCATCCCGAGGGCCACATTATTTTGTGGCGGCTTCTCTATCCCCATTAGACTCCTTGTCGAAATTCAGCTAGCTGGAAGTTCTCAAGGACTGGTGGTTCTAGTGGTCACCTTGTTCGGAGGTTGATCCCGTCTTGTGTTTATTTCTTAGTTAGTTGGTTAATCTTGGCCTTAGAAAGCATACTTCTGTTATCATCTTTTATCAATTATCTTACTTGAAAAAGTGCACTTTTCTTTTATGCAAACTGCTTCTATTTTAACAAACAGACAAAGTCTCTTGAACTTGAAATAACCCAAGTCAAGAGCACTCTCTGTCGGAGAGCATTTTTAGCTTGCATCTTTTCCCCTTGCATTAGGCATATTAGATTAAATAAGTCTCTTGAACCTTGTCATAAGACAAAGTCAAGAGCACTCTCTATCGGAGAGCTGAACTGTGTGCTTAAACAACAATAAAATATTTCAACTCACACTCCCATAATAATTTATCTTGGTTGCTATCTAACACCCATATGCTTTGCCAAGCTGAAAAGGTTGGGCTAGTACTTAGAAAGGTGTTAGATCTGATAAACTTCTACAACATAAATAAAATTTTCACTCCACAACCATGAAGCTGGCGTTGCCTTTCGATAAATACTTAAAGTGCTATTCTGGGAGGTGGAGCCGGAGTGCCGTTGTTCAGACTTCGAGGGTGGTTTAAACATTGGACACTTATCCTCTTGATAATTGGACGGTCCGTCAGATCACCGTGAATAGCCACTGAAAGTATTTCCGGTCTCTTTGCTTACCTTGTGATCTTATCCTAATAATCAAGACCATTAAAACTTTTAATTTACCAAGATAAATTGCAAAACGATCTCACGAACAATATCTCTCGAACACTTGTATCAAGCAACCCAAGCACTCAAGCATTTTTTGACTCCATAAGGCACTGGTCCTTGATCACATATTTTATTTTGCTTATTATCTATCTGAGTACCATGTGTTAATTCCCATATATGAGTGACTTGTATCTAAGGATTTCTTAAAGTGGTTGTGAATCAGTGTATCTCTTATCTTAAATTGCAACGTGGATTGCTTATTTATCTTGTGTCTTATTCAAAGTTTCATTGTGTCTTTTCATTATTCGAAAAACTCCTAAACAACACCCATCCGCATCACCACACATTAAAACATTTAAAAACACATTGAGCCATAGTTAAACTCTTTGTAGGGACTACCCCCCTTGGCTTCGTTAGGAGTTAGCCTAAACGGAGGAGCTGGGATTCAGGTGACAGTACCTGGCTCATTGCTTGCCCTCAAGGCCACACCTTCCCCACTAGTAGTGAGGGAACAACTTTCGGAAGATTTCTGCTGCTGGTGTGCATCTCGGCGGACAACAGGATGCCAATTCTTGGAAATGGGAGGTGTATGCCATCAAGGGTTAGAACTCCTATTAGCAAATCAGCTGCCTCAATTGATTGATATCTTCATTTTAATTAGTATTCCATCACCGTGAGAGTAAAAGTTAAACAACAGTGATGTTTAATGGTTTGATATAGTCAATTTTAGCTATACAAGAAGTTATTGTTGCAGTTTGCAAACTAGCAGATTGGACTAATAGGTTGATTCTGTCCAGATATATTGGTAGGAATTTTGTAGCTCTTATTAATGAGTGTGATTATGACTGGTTACTCAGCAATACATAGATTTTCTTGAACATGGGATTATGCATATGAACACAGAAATAATCTCTTTATAATGCTTTTATCAGCAGGTATGTTAGATTTCTCTGACGATATTGTCTCTTTTTTTGGTGCAGATGCAGGCAGTTGTATTGCTGTACAATTTTTATCATCGGAAAAATTATGCACATCTTGAATTTCTCAACGGCGTCAGTTTCTGCAGGTTTGCCGTAGTTTCTTGTGCAAAACTTATAGCATATATGGGGGTCATGAAGGGATCAAACCAACAGTTATCTAGCTTGCATCCGAATCGTGTTACACGGACACCCACTGAGAGAATGGTTAATGAGGCCTGTGAAACCTGTGTAGCACTGGATTCTCCAAAAGCAGTGTCTGACATGAAGGCTTGGCCAACATCTAAAGTTGCAGTATTCATAGTTGATGCTATGAAAGAGCGGTGCATCCTTATTTATGGCTCAATAACAAAAGGAGTATGGTCTCTGGTTGAAAGAGAAATTGATGGTTTTGACAGCTTACCTGGAGGAACTTCTGAGTTTGACAAGAAGAGTGGGGTAAAGCCAAAAGAAAGAGGTCCAAGTAAGAAGGCAGCGGGAAATGTTTGTAATGCTGGAGATATTGAAGGTGGAGCAAAGGACAAGTTTCTCCAGCTGGCCTTTATAGCTGTAAAGGAACAAACAGGTACTTCTCGTTATCTGCATTTACTCTATATCTGGAATTGTTTCAGTCTGTTGATACAATATCTTATGATGAGCAAATATGAAACTGCCAAAAAAGAGTAACATCAGAAGATTGCAGTTGAGCAAAATATGAAACTGTCAAAAAGGAGTAACATCAGAAGGGTGCTGAACTTTATTCCTATTGTTGCTGTTGGAACTTGGAGTCAACTTCCAGAAATAATCTCTAGATAATCCACTTTGAAATCGATTTCTTGTATTTTTAGGCAATCTACAACACCTCCCCCACACACGTGTGTGGTTCTGTAGCTTCTCTTCTATATTCTTCATTCTCACTTTTTCTTGGCTTTATTTGGCATTTGATTTTGGTATTAGGTCACTTACATTTATTCTGTATTTTGAAGAAAATGTTTATTTTAAAAGATCTATTCACGGATAACAGCTTTGATTGAAAATGTTTAGTTTGATTTATTATTTTGGATGGAGATCTACAAGGAAAATATTCTGAAGATGAAATGGTCATGTTGCTCAAATGTATTTTGAACAGGAATTGATCAACATAACCTGGAAGTAATTTCAAATATGTTGGTTTATTCTTTAACCAAAACAAAGACAAGCTGTCGGCTATATATGATGCGCTGCATCAAGGAAACTCCTCTTGAGTTTGTAACTGAAACAGAGGCAAAATGGGTTCCAGTTAATGAAGCTCTTAATAGGTATGCATGGTCAGTTGATTCACTTATCAAGGATTGTTATTCTTCAGTTTCAGGAAAAATGATGAGTTTGTAATTTTCTTTTCGTAGAGGTCTTGATTAATGCCAGATGAACATTTTATCCTTTGTCTAAAGTACAATTTCTCGTGTGGATTTAAACTTAGGTGTTAGGATCTCTTTGAAAAGTGAAGTTAGTACAATCCTTTTGGGGGAATGTTCAAACTTTAGATATGTAGAAATGAAATCTGTGGGTGAAATGTAATGATTATCTCCAGTTGATATGCCCCAGTCCATTGCAGCATTTTGTCTTTTATTTTTCAGGTTTCAGATGCAAGCAGTTGAATATGTAACTGAAATGTATAAGCTGTATTTTATTTGTTGCAGTGTAGAAGGTCCTTTGATTGAAAGCACCTCACCGGGTAATTATGGGGCTGCAACGACAGTTTCCTATTTTCATCTGCGGCCATATTATGATGCTATTCATGATTGGTGGTCAAGGTAGGTAGTGATTGATAATATTGAACAATTGCATTTTGTAATATCTTAAAATAAACTATTTTATGTAGTGAACCATCTGCTTTGCATGAGGTAAACCGTGTGCATGCTCTGGAAACTTGTAATTTTCTCACTTTTGGTCATCAAGCTGCAGAGCAATGTCAGTTTTGTATTTTGTTTCAGTTATTATACCTAGCTATTATAGTTGATTATATGTCATGAATGATAATTGTTGACTTCATCTTTCCAGGAAGGATTCAGCACAGACAGTAGAGAAACTACAATGTGCCGAGGGTCCAATTTCTATGCCATCGGATCATCAGGACAACCCAACACTTTTTCCTACAGTAAAGAGCACTAAGCAAGGAGGTACTGCACCGAAGTTTTCAGCTATAATAGATGAAGTTGGCAATATGAAGCCAGATGTTTTGGAGGATCCCTTTGACAGTATTGGAGAAGTTAAAAGTGGAAATCAGTTGGTTGTGGCTGGAACAAATCCTGCAAGGGACAAAATGAAGCGTGCATTAAGGTCCAATGATAAGCTTTTCACACCTATAAAAGATAAATCTATTGCGGCTGAGAAGATCACAGTAGTAAGCAATGACAAAGGAGATATTAGAAAAGCAACGAAGCAGCCCTCAGGCGATCATACAATTTCTATGAAGAATAATTCCATTTCAACTGAGCAGGTTTCATCACCATCCAATGGCCAAGGGATTAACAGGAAAGGTTTGGTATGTTGTCTTCTTTGACACATTCATACTTTAACTGCTTTATGGTAGGGTCATAATCATGTCTTTATTCTGCGAATCTGCATAAGGTGGGTTGGAACTTGGGAAGTTGCTCTTGATTACTTTTTATGTTGGTTAGAGAGTTACAATGAATAGGTGATACTTTTGTGTGTTAATGTCCACCTCCTTTGCTCTTATGGGTGGTTGCGATTTTGGAGTCAGAGGCGATGCTTTCTTGTTCATGTCTCATTACCTGTCTACAAAGAACTCAATATTGTGCTTAAAAGTTGACGTCTGTTTGAATGTTTTTGGCAATTTTGCCGTCAAAAACGTGCAAAATTTTCTCTGAAACATCACTCTTGACATGCATATTAAAAACTAACCATTGCATATCCATATATATAATCATAACATTATAATTGCACCGAGTGAAACGAGGTGCTCTACAGCCCAGTATGGGGGAGATGTTGTAACGCGTGTGGATGTAACGTTACACATGAGTATGAAGGAGATGTTGTAACGTTTGTCGAGTAACGTTACACGAGTAAAAAAAGAGTAAAAAGTAATAAATTATATTATGTCGGCCATTAATAAATTCATGTCGGCTCATAAAATAAAAAATTAATGAAAGTATTTAAAAATAATCCATGTTGGCTCATAAAATAAAATATTATGAAAAGTAATTAAAAAATCGATGTTCATTTATAAAATAAAAACATAAAACTTAAACCAGGGTCTATCAATCAAGAGATATCAAATTTCTTGAGTTTAAATTTAAAAATTGGAAATACACCTAAAGAAATTGGATCCTTCTCGGTGCTTGATAGATACGGGTTTAAGATGGATCTATGCTGGTAGAATTAAACATTTATATTAGTGTGTTAGTGTCCACTATTGATGCTTTTACTGGTGTTGCAATTTTGGAGTCAGAGGTGATGTCTTTGTTAGGATATTTAAACACTTAGGTTTTAGTAAAGACCAACATGGTCTGAAGTGTTGTAAAGTCCCAAATCAAATTCCACTGTATTTTTAAACTTATTTGTGGACTGACCCCTTCTGCTACTTACTTCAAACACTTCCCTAACACTGTTATAAGTCTGCTATAGATCCGAAGTCTGTCCCAGACTACTGTTATATCTTGAGTGATAGTCTTGGTTGCGAACTTTTAACAAACACTTTGGACATGAGCTGGTGTAGCTTACTATGTGAGTTTAAAAGCTTGTAGATCTGATTTCTATAGGTTTATCATTGAAGGTTTCATGTATAAAGTGTATAACATTCACCATAGATGATATATTGCATAACAGATATCAAATCAACACTAATGTTCAGACTTCAAGAGAACATATCAGATCTGAATATTTAATTAAAGGGGACTGTATTCATGCCTGACAATGTTGGCACTGGGCAGAGATATTTGGGAAAAGCAACCACAATTAATAAGAAGTATGCTGCTATACTACTTGACTGTCCCAGACTACTGTTATATCTTGAGTGGTGGTCTTGGTTGCGAACTTTTAACAAACACTTCGGACATGAGCTGCTGTAGCTTACTGTGTGAGTTTAAAAGCTTGTAGATCTGATTTGTATAGGTTTATCATTGAAGGTTTCATGTATACAGTGTATAACTTTCACCATAGATGATATTATTGCATAACAGATATCAAATCAACACTAATGATCAGACTTCAAGAGAACATGTCAGATCTGAATATTTAATTAAAGGGGACTGTATACATGCCTGGCAATGTTGGCGGAGATATTTGGGAAAAGCAACCACAATTAACAAGAAGTATGCTGCTATACTACTTGACTGCTCTCAACAAGAAGACCACGACATTCCCACCCAGTATTTAGTGCACCAATAGTATTTATGGACTGCTGTGGGTGTCTCTCTCTCCAAGCTTGACGTGCTGCTACAGGAATCAATTCTCACAATGGGCAATGACTGGCAGCGTGCTAGTGATATGATAGAACACAGCACAACTCCTGTAGTTGTTCTTTTATGCCTCAACCAGCACATACAGTATTTTCTCCAACCAATAACAGTGTCACTGTTCTCTTGTTTGACATCGTTCTTCTTTCTATGTTCAGATCTGGAATGAAACGACTGTAAGTAAATAACACAATGGAAATGATGACAAGGGCCCCTTTCTTACCACTGAAGCGATCTTCCCTCCTTGCTAGCACAGAATAATGAGAAGAATGGGTTTGGTATTCTCTAGTGGTGCATCCTCTCCACAGATATGAAGCAATTCGTTCCAGAGATTTGAAGAAGTAAACCTCTTGCCCAGTGCGCCCTTCCACCATGGACAATACAGCAGTAAAAATGCGCCCCCCCTTGGAGTGTACAGTCTCTTCCCAACTGGTGCGCCCTTCCTCCTACAGGGATTTAGTGATTTGTTGTCTTTAATTCCTCACTATGGTGTCTGTAATATTTATTGGTGCACCCTCTTTGGCAGCAGGTGATCTCAAGAACAGTGCGCCCCTCTTCTAAACACTGAAATCTCTGCTCCAAACTTCAAGTCTGAGAATGAAGATGAAGTCATGAACCACGGCTGTGAAGATCCAATGAGAAATCTGATTGATTCCTCCTGATTTGATAGCTAGGGTAGATTTGTTGTACTACCATAACTATCCACCTTCTCCTAGGTTTTCGTCCATGAGAAGCTAAGCTCAAGAGCTCTCAAATTTCTAAAATACAAAAAGACAAGAATGAAGAGAATGAGCTCTTATGTCCTTTTTATAATTTAATTTTTCCGCTTTTTGTGACTTTTCGACTTCCCTTGGCACTTTCTCACTTTTAAATAATATAAAGTGACTTTAGTGAGAAAATGACCATTTTTCCCCATTTGATTTCATCTTGACCCCCCTTAGGCCCAACTTTATCTTTTCCGCCCAAATTATTATTAAAGTGATTTTTATAAAGTCATTAGGATAATTAATTATTAAATGTCACTTAAAATATGCTTTTGGCTTAGGTGACATTAAATAATTAATTAATTCCCTAGTAATCGACTATAGCCTACGGGAACTGGATAGGCTAATGAGCCATCTTTGGATGTCATTCAGAAAGGGATATGACATTGCTTGCTGGATGCCCCCCCTTCCCAAGATTGCTTGTCCTCAAGCAACTGCAAATTAGGGTGCTGCATAATCTGTTCACCCTCTCAAGTAGCATCCTCCACTAGCATATGCCTCCACCTAACCAAATTTTCCCGGATCACCCTGTTCCCCAATCTTTTCTCGTGAACATCTAAAATCTCCTTCGGGTCCAATATCAACTGCCCTTCCTCATCCAATTGAGGTAACTCTCCTGAGGCTGTGACCCGTTGTCTCAATACCTTCTCAAGGCATGACACATGGAATACATTGTGGATCTTTCTTCCCTTCGGAATCTCCAGTTCATAGGCCACCTCTCCAACCCTCTGAACAACTCTGCAAGGCTCTTAGGAACATGGTTTCAATTTTTCTGCACAACTTTTCTTAACTGAGGACCGACGGTAAGGCTATAGTCTTAGGAATACTAAGTCCCCCACCTCAAACTGTGCTTTGTCCTATGCCTGTCCATGTACACCTTTTGTTGATTTTGTGCCACTTGAAGATTTTCCTTGGACTCGAAGGATGTCCTGACTCTCCTGTATCCAGTCCTTTGCCTTGGGTGCCCTGCTATCCCCAAATGCTATGTCAAAAAATGTTGGGGCATCATCACCATGCAAGGCTCTGAAGGGTGATTGACATATGATAGGTGTTGTAACAATGCTCATCTAAGTGAAACCACCTGATCCACGCTCTCTGTTGTCTCAACACGTAATTTCGTAAGTATCTCTTGACCCATTTATTCACAATCTCTGTTTTTTCATCGGTCTGAGGGTGGTAGCTAGTGCTGTGGGTCAACTCAGTACCTACCAATCTGGAAAGCTCCTGCGAAAAATCCCTGAGGAACCTGCTATTTCTGTCACTGACAATGTTCTTTGGCAGATCATGTGAACGAAATAACTCCCTGAAAAACAACTCTGCCACCTGTTGCATTGTATAATCTGAGGACACCGCAAAAAATGTGTGAATTTTGTCAACCGATCTACCACAACATAGATAAAATCTCGGCGGTGTACTCATGGTAACTCGGCAATGAAATCCATGGAGATACTTTCCCACTTCTGCTTTGGGATAGTTAATGGCTACAAAAGTCTTGCTGGATGGATTTGCTTGGTCTTGTTCTATTGACAAACCGTGCACTCCTTCACGTGCCATAGCACATCATCCTTGAGGCCCTTCCAGGAGAACCTGTCCCTGATCTGATAGTACATTTTGAAGTATCCCTGGTGTCCTGCTGTAGGAGTATCGTGTGTGGCCTTCATAATTTTCTCCTTCAGTTTGGATTCAGGTGACAGGGACTGAGTAGATCCTGTCCTTGTAGAAGATGACATCATCTACTACTCTGAACTCGTTGTCCTGTATGAGATCATCCAACAACTCACAAGCAAATTTTGTTTTTGGAATATTCCACCAAGAGGTGGGATTTCCAATTAGTTGAGATCTCCATCAAAGAGCATGTGGCTAGTTTCCTAGAGAGTGTCAACAATGCCATTTTTCTTCCCCTTTACGGATTCTATATCAAAGTCATAGGCTTGTATCCTGTTGACCCACTTCTGTTGTCTTTTGTTCAAGTCCTTATGTTCCAAGAAGTATTTCAGGCTGTTGTGGTCCGTCATCACCACGAATCTGCTGCCCACCAAGTACTATCGAAACTTTGCCAGTGCATGCATGATGGCGAGCATCTCTTTGTCATAAATAGAGTAGAGCCTTTTCGACTCTTTGAGGTTCTTGCTCTCAAAAGCTTTGGGGTGTTTGTTATGCATCAATATTGCCCTAATGCCAATGCCTGAAGCATCACATTCTAGCACGAAGGGTTGGTTGAAGGCCAATGCCTAAAGCATCACATTCTAGCACGAAGGGCTGGCTGAAGTCTGGTAGTGCCAATACCACGCAAGTGCTCATTCCCTCCTTGAGCTTGTCAAAAGCTCGCTGCGAATCTTCTGTCCATTTGAAAGATCTTGTCTTTGTCAAATTGGTGAGGGGTGTGCCTAGCTGTGAAAACTCCTTCACAAATCGCCTGTAATATGCACACAGCCCAAAAAATCCTCATAACTCCGTGAGGGACCTCGGTGTGGGCCAATCCAAAATGGCTTGAATCTTTTCTTGATGCACTTGCACGCCCTATGCACTGATCACATGTCCCAAGGATAAAATCTTTGTAAGGACAAACTGACATTTGGAGGCCTTGGCATATAAGGACTGCTCCTCCGTAATACTCATAATCTCGTTTAGATGCCTCATGTGCTCCTCCCATGTCCGACTGTATATGAGGAAATCATCGAAGAACACCAGCAAAAACTTCTTCAACTGCTTCCTGAAAATGTGATTCATGCATGACTGGAAAGTGGTTGTTGCGTTAGTCATCCCAAATGGCATGACCTAAAACTCGTAATGCCCATAGTGGCACTCAAAGGAACTTTTATGTACATCATGTTCACGGACCCGGATTTGATGGTAGCTTGATTTGAGATCAATCTTTGAAAAGTATATTGCCCTGTGCAACTCATCCAACAACTCATCAATGCAAAGAATGGGATACCTGTTTTTAATGGTCTTCTTGTTCAATGCCTTGTAATCTATGCAAATCCTCATTGTCCCATCCTTCTTTTTGACCAATACAACTGACGATGCAAACGGGTTGGAGTTGGGTCTAATATTTCCCATGGTAAGCAACTCCTTGATAGCTTTCTCGATCTTGTCTTTGAATTTCTTCGGATGTCTGTAGGGGGTGGTGATTACGGGCTTGGTCCCCTCCTCCAACCCTTGTCCGGTGGTCTCCCTAGGGGAATCTCTCCAAAGTCCAAACACCCTATCATGTTTCCCCAATAAAGTCTGTATGTCAACATGGTACTGCTGGTTGGCATGAGAAGTCTTTTGTATCGTGATCAGGCACTCTGCTGCATAAGCTACATCCCCATGTCTGAATAGTGCCTCCATCAGCTTGGCTGAGACAACTCTTGGGGCCTCATTGGACATGCCCCGCAGAACTACCCTTGTCCCATCAAGAGCATTGAACCCCATCTCCAAGGTTCGGTAGTTCGTCATTATGGGTCCTGTTACGATTTTACCAGTACCAACACACTTGCAGAGGTACCCCAAGGAGAGTGTGTCATTTTTTGACCAAGAGGGGTGTTTAGATAGCTTTTTCTGAGGTAGGGGTTATGGCCGGACCCCTTGGTCTCTCCTTTGGAAGTACTATGGCTTAGTGGCATCGCTGACTGCTTCATGAAAGGGCTTGAAGCCCTGAGGTTGGTGTCTGGGGCTTCCAGGGGTGGATCAGTGGGTCACATAACCCCGACTTTGATTTATCACTCCAACGGCAGATGCTTTAGCATTGAGGCACATATTTATCCTTCAGAGCACCTCCAACACCCTCTTGGCCCTCCAGCTCACCAATGCCCTCTCTCTGGGCCCTTCTTTAGATGATGACATCATCCTGAAGAGCAGACTGTGATGCTTGATAAAGGGGGGGGCGTTGAGGGATATTCATCACTATTGGGGTTAGTTGGGGCATGACGACCCCCCCCCTCCGCAGTCTGGCCTTCAGAATGGACTGATATGCTTATTTTTAGCCATTTTGCTCATGTATGGGTCAAATCTGGGGAAAACACCCCAATTTACCTACTACTTTTATTATTTTATATTATTTTTGTTTTAATTTTAAGTTGACATTTATAATTTCAAAGTGACATTTAAAAAGGCATGTCGGCCTGGATTTTATTTTATTTTTGTAAAGTGAGTGTGAAAAGGTATAAATAACTTTTCCTCACATCATTTTTACACATCAAGTTATGGGATTACACTCTATTTTCTGATTTTCGATCCTCCTTGGGCATTTTGAGGGATGCACACTTCTTGAGGATGAAAGTACAAGCTAGTTTGGGGATTGACCTTTGGAGTATCTTTTGTTCTTGCACTTTGCTTGGGTAATGCTAAGAGTTGTTTGCTTGACACATGCACAAGAAGGTATCTAAGTCTTTCTCTTGATGTCTTTTTGTTAAATGTTGGATCTATGCTTGTCTAAGGTTAAATGGTAGTTGTTAATGCTGCATTTTGCCCTAACCAAGTAAAATTTCAGTATTTTGTTGCCCTAGCAAGGAAGAGCTTGAGCTTTAGGTCTCCAAGGTTTGTCTTAGCCAAGCTTCTCTCAACCAACCTTTGAGGTTGTTGGAGGAGTCCTTGGCTTGCCAAACTTGGCAAGTGCTATCTCAAGGAGAGGGTTATCCTCTTGGATGCCTTAGGGTTAGGTTGGATTACCTAAAAAACCCTAGGTTGATCTTCTTCTCTTATCTAAAATTTCTGAGTTCGTAAGATTTTGTAAATATTATACTTAGTTTATATTTTTTTAGATTTTTAGATTTTAGGTTATTTTCTAAATTTTTAAATTGTTGAAAAACTTTATAAAACCCTGTTTTATGTTTTTAAACCCTATTTTGTAGACCTTTAACTACCCTATCCTTCCTCCCCTTCATCTTTATATCTTCGCTCTCCCTCCCAAACTGCTTGGCCTCCCTCCATTTCCTCTCCTACTCCCTCGGTCCTCCATTTTTTCTCCTTTGCTAGCCCCATTCTAACCTCAGTCCTGCTGCTTACTTGCTGCTTGCTGCCTCCTCTTTTCCAGCCGCGGCCCTATCCCCTTCCCTTTCCATTCCTTCCTCCTTCCTTCTACCTGTGGCCTCCTCTTCCCTTCCATCTATTCCATTCCTTGCTCCTCCTCCATCCCTTCACATTATCCCTTCTCCTTTTTGGCCTGCTCCTTTCCCTATCTGAGCCCCTTTCCTACCCTAACAAAGGTCTGCAATTTGTTGCAGGCCCTGTGTGTTCCTCTCCTTGCTGCCCTCACCTGCAACACAAAACATAAATCAAGTTAGCTTGTTAACTTAGTTGTTTGTAGTTAGCATTTCTTGAGTTAGTTTTTGTCATATTGCTTGTGTTACAAAGGGTTACATTTTTGATACAGATTTGGAAATTACATTTGTTCTATTGAAAATCTATTTGATGATAATGATATCTATTGAATGCGAAAGTGATTGACATAGCTTTTGACTTAGATGCTTTGATCTTGTTTAGTAATATTCAGACTTGTTTGAACTTTCTTATTGAATATCTACTTGCTATATTTCATACGATGAATGTAACAAATGATCTTTCACATAGGATGATCTTGGATTAACCTTACACTTTCATTGAGTGATCTATGTTGGTTAATAATCCTTAGTGATTCTTTGATAATATACTTTTCCTAATTTGCACATACTGACATTGGATGACTAATTGTTATGTTATCTTCATATTGACTCCATTTAGGCACTGGTCTAACTACAAATTGCATAGAGAATATAGTCCTTTGGTGGTACTAGTGTTCTACAGGGTCCATAAGGATACTTCTCCTTGGAGGTTACGACGCTCCAAAGAAGTTAGAATCGTGATCGAGGTGACATTGGATCACTTTTCTTATTTTTGCTTATCTTGAACTAGCCCAGCTAGTTTGCCTAGTAACAGGTCCCAAAGTCCTGAGCCACTGAACGCCCAAGACCATGTTGGTCTTTGTCGAATCAACCACATAGAAGTCGGCTGTCAAACTGTAGTTCCCCATTGTTATCGTCAACTACAGAACTCTTAATAGACAAGGCATCACTCCACCGTCGGCTACCTCTACGCCAAATCCCTTGAACTGTTGTGTAGGGAGGCCTCTCCTGGCTACTAAGGATGAATTTATGAAGTTGTGGGTTGCCCCACCATCTATCAGGATTGTGATCCGCTGCCCCCATGTAACTCCTTTGACTCTGAAGGTGTTGAACCTGGGGTTGGTTGATAAAGTGGAAATCGTCTCGTCCTGCGGTTGTACCTGTGGTGGTTGGACCTATGGCTATTGTACCTACGGTTGCTCCTCTGTCCACTGTCCTGCCCATCATCCTGCACTTGGTCATCCACATCATCACCCTCATCGCTGTCCGAATAGACCTCTATGAGGTGGACCTTTCCTTTTCCCATGCATCTGTGTCTTGGTTCCCAGGGTTCTTGGCAACTGAAGCATAGCTTCATCCTCCTCAGCTCGTTCTGGATCTCTTCTTCCACCCTATTCTACTCAAATTCTCCCTTTTGAAAGGTCTTCTTGTCCTTGCCTTTTTGGGACATGAAAGGTTTGGACGGAAATTTGCTCTTTGGGGCGGCACCCTCCATGTCTTGCATTCTAGTAATAACATCCTGTAGGGTCGCGGGCTTGAAGGCCTCGACCCAACCACAGTGTGGCTCGGACAATCCTTTCGTGAATAGCATAATAAGCCGTGTCTTTGAGACATCTGTCACCATAACTGCCAATCTCTGGAACTCTGTAATATATGCATTTATAGTACCAATCTGCCTGATTTGTGCCAGCTCTTTGAAATGTAGTTCCAGATCCTTTCTGTCGAACTTGTCCATCAACCTCTATGTGAAATCCATATATGACGAAATGCTGGCATGGCCCAATGTAACTAGGCTGTGGTGCCACCACTCACGGGCCTCTCCCTCCAGATGCAAGGTGGCATGTTTGATGGCCACTACCTCCCTCATGGGGTTGAGCTGGAAATAAGTGTCCAACTTCTGAACCTATGCCCTCGCGGTGCTTTTGTTGGACCCATCAAAAGAAGAGATTATTAGCTTCCCAACCTTCCACTGAAGATCAAAGTTCGGCCGTCCCGGCTGGCCAACTGGCTGCTCATCTATGAACTGGGGAAAGAAGGATCTGGGTATCACTGCACTAGATGCTCGTGTGTTTGGCTGAATGGGAATATTGGTGTTGCTTCCCTCAGCATGATTTCCATTTCGTCCATTGGTACCCTTGTTGCTTCCCCCAACATGGTTCCCATCTTGTCCACTTGTACCCCTTGGGCCATTATTGCTCCCATCATTGTGGTCCTCCCTGTTGTTCATGAGAAGCTGAGTCATGAGGTTAACCAACTGCTGCTGCCCTCTAGCCAAATCATTCAGGATGTTCATGGTACCATCATTATGTGGTGCCTCCTTGTTTTGGTCACTCCTGCTACCCCCTATTTGCTCATGCCCATCTCCTCCAAGTGGATGATTTCTGTCGCCCATCTCTTCTTCTCCCTCTGATTCTAGCTGCTCTTCTTCTTACAACCACTCTTCTTCCTCAGGCTCAACCAGTCCTTACCTGTATTCTGATAGAAAGATTTGTGTAGGCTCTCCCCTCTTTCTCTTATAAGTGACTGGTTCGCTGCCCTCAGTATTCATAAAATTTCATTCCCCTCACGGGCTGGCAGAATCTTTGGCTCTGATACCACTGTAAAGTCCCAAACCAAATTCCACTGGATTTTTAAACTTATTTGTGGACTGACCCCTTTTGCTACTTACTTCAAACACTTCCCTAACACTGTTACAAACTTACAAGTCTGCTATAGATCCCAAGCCTGGCCCAGACTACTGTTATATCTTGAGTGGTGGTCTTGATTCCGAACTTTTAACAAACACTTTGCACATGAGCTGCGGTAGCTCACTGTGTAAGTTTAAAAGCTTGTAAATCTGATTTCTATAGGTTTATCATTGAAGGTTTCATGTATAAAGTGTATAACATTCACCATAGATGATATCATTGCATGACAGATATCAAATCGACACTAATGATCAGACTTCAAGAGAACATATCAGATCTGAATATTTAATTAAAGGGGGCTGTATACATGCCTGGCCATGTTGGCAGAGATATTTGGGAAAAGCAACCACAATTAATAAGAAGTATGTTGCTATACTACTTGACTGCTCTCAACAAGAAGACCAAGACATTCCCACTCAGTATTTAATGCACCAAGAATATTTATGGACTGTTGTGGGTGTCTCTCCCTCCAAGCTTGACGTGCTGCTACAGGAATTGATTCTCACAATGGGCAATGACTGGCAGCGTGCTAGTGATATGATATAACACAGCACAACTCCCGTAGTTGTTCTTTTATGCCTCAACCAGCACATACAGTATTTTCTCCAACCGATAACAATGTCACTGTTCTCTTGTTTGACAGCGTTCTTTTTTCTATGTTCAGATATGGAATGAAATGACTGTAAGTAAATAACACAATAGAAATGATGACAAGGGCCCTCTCTTACCACTGAAGCGATCTTCCCTCCTTGCTAGCACAGAATAATGAGAAGAATGGGTTTTGTATTCTCTAGTGGCACGTCCTCTCCACAGATATGAAGCAATTCGTTCTAGAGACTTGAAGATGTAAACCTCTTGCCCAGTACAGTCTCTTCCCAACTGGTGCGCCCTTCCTCCTACAGGGATTTAGTGATTTGTTCTCTTTAGTTCCTCACTATGGTGACTGTAATATTTATTGGTGCGCCCTCTCTAGCAGCAGATGATCTCAAGAATAGTGCACCCTCTTCTAAGCACTGAAATATCTGCTCCAAACCACAATTCTGAGAATGAAGATGAAATCATAAACCCCGGCCGTGAAGATCCAATGAGAAATCTGATTGATTCCTCCTAATTTGATAGCTAGGGTAGCTTTGTTGCACTATTGAAACTATTCACCTCCTCCCAGGGGTTCGTCTAAGAGAAGCTAAGCTCAAGAGCTTTCAAATTTCTAAAATATAAAAATGACAAGAATGGAGAGAATAAGCTCTTATGTCCTTTCTATAATTTGATTTTTCCCCCCTTTGTGACTTTTTGACTTCCCTTGAAACTTTCTCACTTTTAAATAATATAAAGTGAATTTAGTGAGAAGATGACCATTTTTTCACATTTAATTTCATCTTGGACCCCCTTAGGTCCAACTTTATATTTTCAGCACAAATTATTATTAAAGTGATTTTTATAAAGTCACTAGGATAATTAATTATTAAATATTAAATGTCACTTAAATAAGGTTTTTGGCCTAGGTAACATTATATAATTAATAAATTCCCTAGTAATCTACTATAGCCTATGGGAATTCTTACCCATTAAATGACATTTAGTGTATTCTGAGTGAACCGTCGAAGACTTGAACAATCAAATTGTTCATCATCAGTATTCCGAGATCTATCAAGCCAAATTTTAACCATTTAAAAAAAAATTGCATGTCCATACCTCCATGGGGAATTGTAATAAGTTGGTCTAAGCATGGTTTTTTTGTAACAAGCTTGGCTTACCTTAGGTTTATCTATCAAGGGGATACTCTAGAGTGTTTTTTCCTTAGGAATTATGCGTTGCGCTTCAGTGACATAATTCCTGAGTCTTTCATTCACACCTCCAACGCTGGAGTATTTACCATGGTGGTCAAACCTTAGGAGGTTATTAAAGCCTAAGCGTCTATGTATTTTTACATGCTAGCCATAAATAGTGAGTTGTGTGGACATGCACCAGGTCCCTTAGGATTTTCAATCAATTTCGACAAAATAATTTTTTCCACAAAACTTAGGCTATTTTTTAATAGTTTAAATGAGAAATTTCAAATTGTAATAAAAGTATGGTCTGGAGGCGGAATTTGGCATGGGGATGCTCATTTTCACACTCAAAGCGTCCTCTTTATCTGGGGACCCATTTTTCTTTTGTTTTGGGTGATTAAGTCATCACTTAGAGCATTTTTTCTTAAAGAGGCATCAAAATGGCAAAAAAATGCTACAAAGTCACAAAATGGTCAAAATCCAAAAAATTAAAGTGAATTGGCATGTGCCAAATGAGTTGGCATATCTTATCCTAAGTGGAGGGAGACCTCTTCAAGGTGATTTATGACTTGGTTGGAAGTAAAATCATGAGGTGGCATATTACTTAAGTTAAGAGATGCACCCCATCCCTCTCATGGGCGATTATGGTATGTGGCAAGTGATGTATGGGTTGGTAAAGCATGTAGGTGAGGGTGCATCTCCTTATGGAGATGTGGCGCCTCCCTATGGAGTTTACATCCAACATATCCCACGATTATCTCATGAAACTAAAGCTCACGCCCTCTATACGCTCAGTTATGGATTGCGCCCTCCTCTTGGAGTGAATGCGCCCCCCCTCCCTCTTGTGATATATAAGCGAGGTCCATTCCTCTTATTTGGTGGAATGGTGGAAGCTTTGCTCTCATGTACAATTTACGTGTTGAATATTTTGATGAATAAAAGGCTTTGGAGGTCTATTACGGTGTCTTTGGCTCAAGTTTGATGATCATCGTCTTGTGTTTTTTTCTGAGGTAACTGTAGAGTTTCTTTTGCATTTGCTTTACTTGTCAATTAATAGCCTTGGAAGGATTACTATTAATCGATAGGGGTGAGTAAAGAAGTTTCTTTTCACATTTAAATAACTTATGTTTAAGATAGGGAATTTGAATGCTTAATAGTTTTCTATGTATGCTCTTCTCATCTTTGATTTAAGTTTTACTAATGGATTTGACAAGTTGTTTGGCTGCTGGCAAGTGTAAGGGTTTCTTTTACAGGTGCTTCAATTTGAATTGATGGAGGAACTAGTTTGCTTGCTTCACTCTGCGGTGAAGAGGACATAGTCTCTCTCAATGCCACTAGAACAACTCCATCGCCCAAGTTAAAAAAGGGCTCTGGCTTTCTACTTTCTCTCCCTTCTTTAAATCAAACTTTCTTCTCGGTTACTTAGTTCTATTTATGCTTAACAAAAGTCAGATTTACAAAGTTTCATTTCATATCTTTCTTGCTACACATAGTTACTAGATCTAAAGCACTTTAAAGTTTATTCTAAGCCTAGATCTAGATTGATTCCTTCCAGTACTTACAAACACAATTTTTCCAAAATGTCTGTAAGTACTAAGTAGGTTGTATTTTATGTATATTGGTGTACTAATCCATTAACTCGTAAATGATTTAGTTTGCTGGTTTTGTGCTTTATGTGCAGGAAAGTTGGAAGCTCAGAAGGATTTTTGAAGAGTTGAGCTATAAGGGATCTATCTTAAAACCTTCTTCCTCTTTCCTCTTCTTCTCGGGAACAATTGTAAGCCTTTTCTGATCCATGTTTAAGGATCAAAAGGAAATCCCCTTTCCAAAATGCTTTGTAATAAAAAATAATAAAGAGCTGGTGGGCTTTAGGCTCCCGCACCCCCTTCCCCCATTTGGGGAAGACCTGTGTCGCCCTTTTTTTCAGTTAGCTACTTTTATTTGCTTAAAGTCTTTAGAGTAGTTTTTCTTGTGTAATAATTTTTCAATCAAGTGCTTTGCTTTAGTTTCTTTTACTTCTTTCTTATTTGAAATCGGATACTAACCCACTATGCTCTATTGAAGTACCTGAAAGAGCTTGCTTGAGTATGGGGAAAAGATACTCATAGTGTAGTAATTAGTCTCACACTCTTTCTTGTTTTACAATCTCAAATCGGAATAAACATTTGCCCTTCCGTGTATGCTCTTGCCCATCGCAGGTTCACCCCGATCTTTGGGATAATCAAAAGCGGAAGTGTGCACTTTCTAAGCTTTCCACATTTAATAAACAACTCACCTTAATAAAACCAACTTCCCCATAAACATACGGAAATCCGGCGTAAACGAAGTTTGCTTTCTGTGGTCAAAGTTTGCAAAGGAAGCGGGAACTACTGGAAAGCGAACTCGGGGCCCCGCTAGACTACATCCTTATTGGTGTACTTATGCAATTCGACGGTCACGATATTTTCTAGACATAAACTAATCCGACGTTTCATCTTCATCTCGATCTTAACGACTATTGATCCGTGGCTTAACAATCAATTGGTCCATGATTTCTATTTAAAGAGCATGGAGGGTCATTTGCTTGATGATCGATTGTGAGAAACTCATATGTAAATTAATTTTTCCTTTTGCATTAATATATTGCCTCAAGCAGCTATTTGTCTGGGGTTGTGGATTGTTTCCCTCTTTGAAGTTTTTAGCCACTTAAAAACATCAATGTGTTGATTTGTAATTTGTTTGTTTGAGCAGTTGCGTAAGGTGTTTGACTTGTGTGGAAATACCCTGCTTTAGTTGAATAGTTTTCTTGTTCTTGTCTCATTACTTGTCCAAAGAGAATTCAGCATCGTGCTTGAAAGTTGACAGTTGTCTGAATGCTTTGGGCAATTTTTGCTGCTAAAAACATACAAAATTTGCTCTAAAACATCTTGAGTTTTGACACGCATATTAAAAGGTAACCATTAAATATCCATATATGGTTATAGCATTCTATTTGAATTATCATTCTATATTATTGATTTCCATCCCTATTCAATTCTGTTATACAGTAACAATGTAATGTTTAAGTTGTGAAATTGATTGCATTATTGATTTGAGGTATCATCTGAATTTTGAATTTTTGTATTGTATACATTATCATATCAAATTACATTGCAGTGTGGGGTATTAAGGATGCATATGTTTTGTCAGAAAACTTGAACAACTAACGATGTCTGTATACATATCCCTCTGTGTGTGTGTGTGAATATATATATATATATATATATATATATATATTCCCCCCCGCTAAAAGACATGAATAAAAGTGAACTTGCATTCTTCAAATGCTTAAAAGTATTTCTTGATTCCAACAGGGAATCCATATCTCCATATATATATATATAAATCTATTTTGCCGGAGAAATTATTCCACTCACCCTCTCACACTTGAGCAAAGAATGAGAAAGCTGGTACATTCTCTGGGTCATTTTGCGGATTTCCCCCTCTTCCTCAAGATTCTGGATGGAGTGCAGTATTAACTGACAGCTGCAATACAAACTGGTAACCTCTTAGAACTTGGTGGGAATGGATCCTACAACCTCCTTGGGCATTATGCCTTAGAGGAAAAGGTTGAATATATATTTTTTTCCTTGGAAAAAAGCGTAAATTGTATTTCATCCGAAGAGAAAGGCCAAAAGGCCCACAACAGTCTCCAAAAAAGAGAATTTGCTTTGATCTGACACTGAACATAAAGCAGTGTATGTGAACAAAAAATTAACAGTACACCAGTCTACAAAAATACACCGGCAGTCCTCCACAGCTGGGAGCAAGAAAGTACAGACTTCCAAAAGGCTAGTATCCAAAAGTGACATATGTTTCCCGGATAAAGACTGATATAAGCCACAAGATGAGCCTGTAATGATTTCGAGCAAAATAAACGAGTCAACTCCTTTGCCATCCTATAATGTTGGCAGATTTTCAATTCAGTGCTGGATAAGGATCTGGTAGGAACTCAGCAAAAGGCCGATGGAAATATTCATAGAGTTCTTCGTTGCTTTTTTCAGCAATCATCCACTGCCCTGGAGCCATTTGAATGCCTTTCTTAGAAAAGCTGCTCCGCTTCCACGTTCCGTTCCCTGTAGACATGTTGAAATGAGAGAGTATCAAATGTGTCCATGATTCTGAAACCTTCTTCAAGTATAGAGAGGAGTAAGATGTTATGACATTTTTGAGTCTTTCTTTCCCAGCTTATAATAATTTGAGAGTCTCCAAATATTTGAAGCTGATTTATATTCTTCTCTTTTGAAAAAAGAAGCAAAAGTTTTAATGACATCAATTCCGCATAATTATTTGTGCGGCACCCAGCCCCATTTTTAGATTGGAAGAGTATGTATCAAATAGGTTGAGGACAGCACCCCCCTACCTGGACTGTGCATTATTTTGAGAGGCACTATCAAAAAATGCCCATGGCATTGTATGGTCCACCTGTACCTCAGTAATGAAGCGGAGAGAGCTGGCACCTTTTTCTTGCGGGAAATGAGACAAGATACTGAGGCTTTGTGCAGCAATGATATCAGACAGAATTGTCTTATTTTGAAATATAGCAGAATTCCTTGCTATCCAGACCCCCCAACAAACCAGTAAAGGAAGAGATTTTCATTTTATGTTACTGTTCACGGGATCCTGTGACCGTATCTTCTAGGTTTCTTCTATCTGCGCCCCGTCCCATCTGCAGTTTTGTTTTAATTTTCCTGAGCAGGACAGCCAGACTTGTTTTGTAAAGGGACATTTTATAAAAAGACGAGGCATAGATTCATCATCGTCCTTGCACAGGGAGCACCAACCAGGTCCTTGAACTTACATCATTGAAAAAAAAGGGTTGAATATATATATGGAAAACCTTGTGGGGCAACCCAAGGGATGCTTCCTTACATACATGGATGGCATCCCTAATAAACTTGTCAAGATAGACTAGTGCACCCTACTTCCTAATCAACTTGACAAGTAAAAAATAAGGGGGTGCACCACTAGAATATGAGTAAAATAATAAATGTGTCGTAAAAATATCCTCCAATGAGTGAGGTGCCCTCTTGAGTTGGTAAAAAATAATAATTGGACCAAAATCTAGTAAAGAAGGTCCAACAACTTTATGCACATCCTTGACAAGTCAAATGTAACAACTTGTCACATTAATGCAATGGTCCAAATGTCCAAGTAGTTAAAAGGGTACAAGTGCGCCCTCCTCGAATGGTGGAATCTTCAACAAACTTGGCATGTTTGACAGGGAATGGTTTATAAATGACTAATGCACCCTCCTAGGATGGTCCAAGCATGATAAATGAAGCCGCAAATGGTGGAGCACCCCTTTAACCAACTCCTCAAACTTGTGCAATGGTCCAAATGTGAGGATAATGGTCCAAATGTCATCAAGAAGGTGGTCAAAGCTCATGACAACTCATCCAAATGGTCTAAGAGGGTTGGACCTCTCTAATGATGATGGAATATACCTCATAAAGCCCCACATGTGCATGAAGAAAGGGGGTGCACCACCTAGGAGAAGACAACATGTATCTAGTAAAATCACCCAAGTGTTAGACATCATAAAGTATAACCTAGGAAAACACTTAATTAAATGCAAACATTAGCATAAAAGGTTATGTGCACTTTTCTAATAACTCATTTAATTAATTGCCCAAACAACTTTAGAGCTACCATGGTGCAACCATAATTGATCTAGATTTCATGTTACACCCCCAAGACTAAGTAAACTTCCTAAGTTTTCAACAAGGTGAGGGAATGACATGAATGTAATGTAATGAAAGGGGAATTTATCGTAACGTTAGGAAAAGGGGTTGGGGAATTAACTATCATGAGACGGTGTCTAAGTTCTAAGCCCTCCCCTTAGCTTTCAAGAACTAGGGGTTAACAATTTTTTGTCCATATGTATGCCTTGGAAGGGAATTAATTTCTTCTTGAGTTACCCTTTCCTTGCACCTTCTTTTTGCGATCCCTTTTTTATCTTTCTTTTTTAATTTTTAGCCTTATTTTGGCTTAGTTCCTTTGCTTTAGAATTTTGCTTTGATATCTTGGGACATAGAGAACCTGGCTTATTTTCCATGGGGGCATAGTTCATGCTCATTTAATTTCATTTCCTAGAGAGTATTTTGACTTTTTAGACTTTGATTTAGGCACCAAACATAGGAATAGTATGTAGAAACATTAGAACATGGCACATAATTAGTTAATTGCGAAAGGGGGACATGATGGAAATGGGTGAATTGGCTGGAGAAATATCATTACATGAAAAATAGCTAGGTAAAATGTTGTAAATGTCATGAAATGAGGGTCACGCTTAAATTCGTAGGGGCACACCTACTCCCATAAGGGCATTTGCTTAATCCTATTGAGGAAAGAGCCCCTGGGATGTAGACCAATTGGCGATAGGGTGCATTGTTAAGGCACTCTTTTTGACATTGTGGGTTCAATCCTTGACCGAGCCCTGTGTCGTGTGTTACGTGGTACCAGTACCAACTCACCTTCAGATGTGTCCCCAGGGAGAGGGTCATTTTTTTTAGACCAGGAGGGGTGTTACCCAACATTTTTCTGAGTGGAGGTTATGGTCAGAGCCTTTGGTCCCTCTCTTAGGAGTACTATGGCTTAGTGGCTTTGCTGACTGCCTCATTAAAGGGCTTGTAGCCCCGAGGTTGGTGTCCGGGGCTCCTAGGGGTGGGTCATTGGGTTACATGACCCCCCACCTATTTCATTACTCTGGTGACATTTCTCTCAGCTGTGAGGCCCTTGCCTCTCTTTCAGGTCACCTCAGGCACCCTCCTGGTCCCTCTGCAGCCTAGCGCTCTCTCTCCTTGGGCCTTTTCCAAGGATGACGTCATCATCCTCACCAGGCTGTACTGCATGTTCTGGGGGGGGGTGTTGAGGGATTATCAGCACTTCAGGGGTTAGATGGGGTATGACGTCCCCCCTGCCTACTCCAACCTTCTGTTTGGAGTATTTTGCTCATTATAGCTATTTTACTTTTTAGTCTTTTTTGGGTGAACTCTGGGGGAAAATTCCCCAAGTTACCCACATATTTGATTATATTATATATAATTTAATGTTATAATTTTAAGTTGACATGTTTTAATTTTAAATTGACATTTTAAAGCATGTAAGCTTGGTTATTTTGTAAAAGTGAGTGTGAGATCATATAAATACAATCCTCACTTTATTTTCACACAACTTATGGGATACAACTCATTATGCTACTCTTTTACCCTATAAGGGCCTTATGAAGTGATGTGCACCTGTTGGAGGGATGATTCTTCTTGCTCTTGGATGAAGTTGGATGCTTTCCTTGTTTTGTTAATGCTTTGTGGATGCTAGAATGGTTGGAATAACTCATGCTCAAGTAAGTCTTTTACATTTTTAAGGTTTGCTTGATGAATGGTAGCCCTAGGGCTACATTCTCTTTGAATAGGGATTTTGCCAGCTATTCTATCCTCATTGCATAGTAAAAACGCTCCCAAGAGGAGGTTTTTACAAAGTTTGGCCTTAGAGCTCCAACTTTGCCCTAGTTTAGGTTCTTGAAACCAACCCTAGAGGTTGTTTCAAACTATGTTTTAAAAATCGGCCAAATCGGAATCGGAATCGGCCAATTCACTGATTTAAGGCCAGATCAGTTCGAACCGGTTTCCAAATTGGATCGGAGGACCGGTTCGGTACCGGTCCGGTCCACCGATTTACTACAAAAATCGGCTGATTTTTGTGTGGGCACCCGTGGGCAATTAAAAAAGTTTTTATTTTTTAATTTTTAAAATTTTTTTTAACCTACTTACTACACTACCCTCTCGAGCTCCCAACCCAACCCCATTTGCATAGTGTTTTGTGAAGTGTGATAGCCGCCGCGGACTCCGAAGTGTGCATTGTGGCAGTGTGGACAGCGAGAGAGTGGGCTCCAGTGTGACTGGAGTAGAGTGTGGACTCTGTGGAGTGGGTCGTGGAGTGTGTGGATTGGATTGGAGTGGAGTGGAGCGTGGAGTGTGTGGAGTGGACTGTGGGAGAGCCACTGTCACCTGTGTGGGAGTGGAATGTAGGGAGAGCCACTGTCACCTGTGTGGGAGTGGACTGTGTATTCCAATTTCCAAAAGAAATTAGCAAGGTACATAATTTTTATATTTAAAATTTTAAACAGAAATTAAAAATTTACAAAATTTGTGAATTACACAATTTTTATATTTTAAATTTTAAATAGAAATTAAAAATTCAATTTTTCTTATTAACAGAAGTTAAAAATTCAATTAATTTTTTCTTATTATGTTTGGAATTTTGCTCAGAATCCAGATCTGCAGTATAGAATCATGGCCCCAAAAGCAAAAGATCCTACATGGATCCATGCAGATGTTGTTCAAGGGGACATATATTGCAAGTATTGTAAGAAATTGATTAAGGGTGGGGGAATTTTTAGGCTTAAACAACACTTGGCTGCCATCAAAGGCCAAGTTAAGGCATGTGAAGCCCCACTAGATGTTATTGGACAAATTAGAGCTGAGATGCAAGAACATTTTAAGAAGTTTGAAGAGGGAAAGGCTAAGTAAAGAGGGATAGAGGAAGAAATAGGGAAGAAGAGGAGGCTTGCTGAAATGATGGGTGGGACCTATGCCCCTGGTTCAAATTCAAAAGAAGGCTCTTCATCTATTCCTTCTACCACTCTTAGGGATCCTTTCCAGTATGTTCCGCCCTCTGAGAGTGAGACTACACAAGATAAGGGCAAAGCCAAAAATAGGGGTAGCATTGAAAGCTATTTCACACCTCCCACCACTTCTGCCACTGTCAATGCTTCTCAAATGCAACATCCAACACAAATTCAACCCACCTTAGATAACCACTGGAAGAAGCAGTACAAAGAATTTTCCCCATGAGTACATTGCAAGATGGTGGTATGATGCTGATCTCCCATTCAATGATGCCCGCTCTTCTTATGACCAACCTATGTGGGACGCCATTGTAGCTGCTGGTAAGGGCTTCGAAGGCCCTAGTATGCATGACTTGAGGGGATCTCTTTTGCAAAAAGAGATCGTTTCCATAGAAGAATACCTGAGGGATTTCAAAGCTTCATGGGTAAACACAGGATGCACTATCATGTCGGATGGATGGAAAGATTAGAAGGGCTAACACCTTATAAACTTTCTTGTCTCTTGTCCACGGGGAACCATGTTTTTGAGATCATGTGATGCATCTGATCAGGTGAAAGATGCAAATCTGTTATTTCATCTTTTGGATGAGATTGTTGTGGAGGTGGGGGCAGCTAATGTTGTGCAAATCATCGCAGATAATGCCTCTAACTGTGTTCTCGCTGGTAAGATGTTAGAGGAAAAACATAAAACCATATTTTGGACCCCTTGTGCGACACATTGCATAGATCTCATGCTTGAGGATGTATGCAAACAGGACTGGATCAAGTTCACTGTGGATTGTGGAGTATGCCAAAAGCATCACCAAGTACATCTACAACCACGGTTGGGTATTGAGCTTGATGAGGAGACACACACGGGGCAAGGAGCGTGTTAGGCTTGCAGTTACTAGATTTGCAACTCACCTCCTCACGTTGCAATCTCTCCTTTCCTAAGCATAGAACTTGGAGCAGATGTTTTCAAGTGATGAATGGAATTCATCTAATTGGGCTTGCACACAAAAGGTAAAAGACAATAAGAAGAAAATTAAAAGCTCTTCATTTTGGAAAAACGCAACAGAGGTTGTGGCAATTACTGAGCCACTTGTTAAGGTGTTGCGGTTGGTGGATGGGGAAATTTTGGCCATGGGATACATTTATGAAGCCATGGATCAGGAAAATGAGCAAATAAAGGCAGCATACAAAGATAGAGTAGCCAAGTATGGGCCTATTTGGGAGATCATTGATAGGAGATGGAACAATCAACTCCATCGCCCTATACTTGTAGCTGGGTATTTCCTGAACCCGAGGTATCATTATAGAGATGACATTGATGCTGATCCGAGTGGGGAGATATCGGATGGATTGTATACTTGCCTTGAGTGCATGGTCCCAAATGAGGCGACCCAGTTGGAGACACATCGGTAGATCACCTCTTTCAGTGCCTCCATAGGTACCTTTGGAAAAAATGTGGCTAAGATTGCCATAGATGAGGGCCAACCAAGTAAACAATTCCATTGTTTTATTAAATTATGTTGTTTAACTTTAAAGTTTAAATTGTAAATACCTCAATTCTTAATTTCTTAGCCAAATTCAAAATCTAATTTGCTGAATTAACTGCCTTGACTCTTCGCATTTGCAACACAATGGTGGAAGGAATTTGGTGGTCAATGTAAACAATTGCAAAAGTTTGCAATTCGGGTCCTGAGTCAAACTTGCAGTGCTTCTGGGTGTGAGCGCAATTGGTCTTTGTTTGAGCAGATTCACACGAAGAAGAGAAACCGTTTAGAGCAGAAACAGTTAAATGATCTAGTCTTCGTGCAGTACAACCTAGGACTCAGACGCAACCAATTTTGATGAACAAAAGACTTGATACGGATCCCATTCTGTTAGATGATATAGATCCAACCTCAGATTGGGTAGTGGAGACCGTAGAGCCAGAGTTTGGTGATGCTCTCGATGTTGAGATGGAGGACTTGCTGTAGCCTCATACAGATTCAGATCCTCTATTGCCAATGCCATCAGTTCATACAAGTGTCTATCCTGATGTTTCAGGCACGACAGGCACTAGTGGACCAGGACCTCGTACTTATAGGCGATGACGACGTAGGCATTCAACAAGTACTACTACTGCAGTAGTAGATGACCGTGCGCTTGAGCCTGAGGAGCCTGAGATTCAACTAGATGTTGATGCCTTTGCTAGTCCTTCAGCTTCTGGTTCTTTTTGTTCTAGTTCTACTTCTACTCCTAGCCGTAGCAGTGGTGATGAGTTTGATCATGATGATTGATCAGCGACGATGTATGACAAACACAGTTGACGATGTTATGTAGTTGACTATATAACATGTTATTTTTTGGCTCTACTGGCCATATAGCCTATAGGCCTCATGGATTATGTATTTTGTTCCAGTTCTGGTCTCCTAGATATGTATTGCATAGTACACTTTGTGCCATTTTGATATATTGACTCATATATGGTATATACATGAGCAGACATTGAATATTTTGTTTCTAATGCTATGGAATCATGAATTAGAATCTTGAAAATGTTTTTCTTAAAAATTTAACTATTTTATGTATTTTTGAGCAAACCGATTCATTAAATTCAAATCAACTGATTTATGACCGATTCATTACTGATTCCGATTCCGATTCCGAGTTGACCGTTGATCGATTCCGAGTCCGATTTCAATTTTTCAAACATTGGAACTTTCAAGAAGCCCTAACTTAGTAGCAAGGAGAATTACCTCAAAGAGGAAGGCTTGTCACCTTCCTCTAAGGCTAGGGTTTGGGGTAACATCCATTAAAACCCTGAGTTTGTATTTTTGTAAATATTATTGCTAGGATAAACTTGCATTTTCATGTGTAATTTTGCATTTTCATAGTGGTATTAAGCTTAGAATTAGGTCTGCAATTTCATGTTTGAAACCCTTAAAAAATTAAAAATTAAAAATTTTCAATTTTTTGGCTCTCCTAAAGTTTCGGCCCTCCCTCCTATAAATTCGGTCTGCTTTTCTTGTCCCAAGAAACCCTAGGGTGAAATTTTAGGAAGCCCTAAAAACTTAAAAATATCAAAAATCCTTAAAAACCCTAATTTTACTTGTGTAAATATGATTTTAGGTTAAATTTTGTGTTTATTGTTAATTAGGTCTGATTTTATCATTTTTGTACATGAATTTTCATAAAAATAAACTCAAAAACCCTAAAAAACTAGCTGCAAACCCTAGCTGCAGACTTGTTTTGCCCTAGCGGCCTCCCTAAACATCTCCTCTTGCCATCTTCACTGCCCTCCTTTGCTGCTCCCTTTCTTCGCTGCCTTCATTTTCTCTTCATCCTCGTCTTTTCCCTCTCCAACTCCTTCTCCTCTCTTCTTCCTTTATCTTCTTCACCCGATCTTCTATCCTTCTCCTCCATCTTCCCTGCTTCTCTTTCCATCCTCGGTTACCCAGCAAGGAGGCTCGACCTTTCCTTAAAAAGCTCGGCCTCTCTTTTTCTAGCTACCTTGGTCCTAGGGCTTGGCTTGGGAAGCCTCTGCCATCCTCTTTGTGGCCTTCTTAAGGCCGTAACTATACCTCCACCAGACCTGGGTTTATTGCAGCGGGGCTGCATACCTCTGTCAAGGGGCTATCTAACCTCCATCTTGACATTTTGTCCACCTGAGCACATAACAAGGACAAGTGTTAAAATATTTGTACCATTTGGAGGGCGATAAAAAGGATAAGAAAGGTCTGTTTCTACCTTGAATAAAAGTCTGAAAGGTGTTGATTTACTCTGCTATATTGTTTCATCTCCATGACAAATTTGACAAAATTGTGATAATACTTGTTGCATAAGTTCACTGCTGTTAATGATCTTGAGTTTAGAAAGATACAATAAATGAACATACTTTAACTTTTGACAGAGAGTGAAGTTAGTTAAGAGATAAATTACACCATTCATACTTCTACTTTCCTTGCCTTGCATCCACTGATATCCTTACTGCTGTTATGTATTTCTGATATACTGGCTATATTTCTGATATATAGCAGTATATCTTGATTTGGTGAATGTAAGTGGAAGAAATTAGTTAAATCAAAGGTGCTAGCATTTTCTTTCATTCCCTTATTGTCTTTATGGTTAATGGTTGCTATTTATACTCCTGCTATTGATTCCTACATGCTACTATAATTCTGATGTTAGTATGAACTATGATATGAAAGTGGGAATTTGAAGTTGTTTGGAATATTGGTGATATCCTTATTGTCCCTTACAAGTTGTTGAAAAGCAACATTGCCTCTAATACATTTTCAACCAAATCTGATATAAATGCTACTTCACCGTCATAGAAGTGCTTAAATGTTGAGATTGCTTACATTTAATTGATTGAAATTTACTAGTGAAAATGATACTCATAATTGATACTTGATCACCTGGATATTTGTCCAAGTACTTGTATTGCTATGTCTTCTTCATTCGCTTGAACAACATTATCCAAGGCACTGGTCACTGATCTATTTGTCAAGAAGACATAGTTTTCAAGTGTTATTTGCAGATCATTGAAGGGCTCTCCCCTTGGAGATTCCGACTCTCCAAAGTAGTTTGGAGAAATGACTGAGGTGACAGTGGTCACTTTCTCTTGCATTTGTTCATCGGATACTAGCCCTGCTAGTTCATCTGGTAACATTGTGCATGGGGCAGCATTGGTATGCCTAGAGGTATAGTGGTAGCCGACCGGAATCGACCCTGTGTCACACGAGTATGTGCTTGGTCCCCGTTACTGATTCCCTTAAATACAAAAACAAATCTGATTGAGGAAAGAAGAATTATAACCACACAATGTTGCGCCTAAGCTACTGAAACAATTAGGGTGCATGAGCCATGGCCCATTATAAAGTAACACTTTTGAACTCCTAATGTTATGTTCACACATAAGAAAGTATTTTACCATAATTCACATAGAGAGGATATGCCATAACACTGGTACCAATTGGATGCTCCCATTTGTCTCTGTCAAGTGGCAAGGTAGGCTGAGTAGGCTGGAAGGATCTATGAGCTAGCTAAAAGTGTATCTGTCAAGTGTCTATGGGCAAACCATAAATCTCATCTGTAGAACTGTTGGATGTGATGGAAGATCACATAGGAAATGATGATCAAGTCACCCCATACATGTTAGGGGGTAACAGGTGCAAAGAAAGGGTCTCCATCTGTTTGTTTGAAACTGTTCCCAAGCCCCTCTCAAAGCTAAGTTAATGATTTCCAGCAGGATCATAGATGATCGCCCCCCCACACCTGCCACCCTTGGGTAAGACTAATTTTACTCTACACGTTTTGAGAATTTAAAATTGCATGCATGGATTAGACAACTCTCGCAATGGATGGGTGGAAAACTGAAAATTAATATAAGTTCCATGGCAATTCCAAGCTTGAATTACAGATGAAAAACAGAAAACAGAAATACTCCTTGTAATAGCAGCTCAGAACCTAATTTTTTTGGTTGCATAGCTCAATGCATGTTTATGTCTAGGTTGATATCCCTAGTGTCCTTTACAGCAAGATATACTCCAAGATCGACTTCTCAAAGTGGGATATACTTGTACATGCAGCAGATTCTCTAATTAAGTAATCATGTCCATTTTTTGCATTGGAGATTGCATTCTTTTGTTCGATTGTTATTTTCATAGTATCTGCATGTATGTAGTTCTATTGCTAAGTTTCTTCTGGAAAGATGTGCACCCAAAAAAGAGCTGGCGATTACTAACAACTTATTAGTATTTTGTAGAACATGGACACTTAATTGTACATGTGAACAGCTATCCTTTCATGTGTGTGGTTGTCTTATGGTGGCATATTTATTGGAACATTTTGTTCCTAGGACTGGATTAACAACTTTTGCCATTTAAAACTTCCATATGCCATGTTTAATTTGCATTTGTCTGAATATATCCTCAGGAATCACTGAAAGAAAGATCGAAAGGAAAGACAGTTGAAGAAGTTAGTAATTCAGTTGGAATGAAGTCAAGAGGACAAGAAACACATATTCCTCCATATACCAAGTCTGATGGAGGCAAGCCTCAAAATTACAAGAGCAATGGTTTGCATGGGGCTAGTTTTGAACAGACTGATGTTACTCATAAAGTAGTGCTACATGACAATTTCTCAAATGGACTAGGAGAACATGCGATTTCCAAGGACATTGATCTTTCAAAAGCTTCCATTGTAGAAATCTCAAAGAAACGAGATGGTCTATTGGAGGAACTGGTAAGCATTTTAGGCTTGGCATGTTTATATGTAACCTGTTCTTTTACTATATATTAGAGATCGTGCTGTTAATTTACTTGGATTTGCAGTTCTAAGCTCACTTTATATATATATATATATATATATATAGGGAAAGTAAAGAATTGTTACATTGGAGGATGAATGCACATTCTAATTTAGGGTGTTTCAATATTTAATTGAGATGGTAAGATTTGAGGCTTAAATGCAACTCTGCAGTAATTAGGTTCCCACATTCTCTGTGTGGCCCTTGGG
This sequence comes from Larix kaempferi, assembly GCA_027924585.1. Lineage (NCBI taxonomy): Eukaryota > Viridiplantae > Streptophyta > Pinopsida > Pinales > Pinaceae > Larix > Larix kaempferi. The sequence goes on from BSBM01000093.1 coordinate 70,535,187, forward strand.
ATGTCTACCTGCCATTCTGTGTTACAATGAACAGTCCTGCTGACCTGGGACATGATACATATCTTTCTTGTGGGAGGACAAATGTTAAAATCCCATTAGTTCAACTCAATCTGCCATGGGGAGAGTAGTTTATGAAACTCATGAAAAAAATGCATTAGTAATGTTACTTCTATTCTTTTATTTTTGCAGATTACTTGTCAGTTACAGTACCAAGCCAGAACAAAAGAACTTCATAGCGAGATTGTAGAATGTGATGCTAAAATCAACACAATTCTCCGTGGTATGCTTCATTACTCAAATTTGTTCATCTGTGTGCATTTGCATAATCAGGATTCTGAACTTTGGATGAGCAAGTTCTTAGGTTTCTATATGTAGTTTCTTCTGATCATACATGCCCTTTTATAATGTATACCATACAACTTAAGTGATTCTCTGTGGCATCAAATTTGTTATATTCAATTGAAGGTCATATATGTTAATGTGTTGCAGTTTTATATATAATGCAAATTTGCAAAGCCCCGATGATTTTCTATGCATGCCGTTTGACAAGTTTATTAAATGAAGGGAAAGAAAAACAATGATATGAAATAGGTCTAACTTACTCTGGTATTCCAACCTATGTTGCACTGAAATGGATACGGATATGGGGTGGGGGAGGAATGGATACAACAACATTTTAGAAAAGCTGGTAAAAATTAACATACATTAATTTCAAACAACTTAATGTTGAATATGAAAACATAATATCCATAAGCATGACAGCAAGTCTGGTAGACGACTTATTCAGAAGGGATCTTTCCCCATGTCTCTATGTCAAAACAGTTCCATTGCAGATTTCCTCATGCTTCCTAGTGGTTATCACGATTCACAATAGGCTGTATTTTCTTTATTGCCTGCTAATCTTTAAAATCTTCTCAAACTATGTGCCAAAGGCTCTCTTCCCTCCCTTGCCAGTCTGTTTGGGCCATATCCTTTATATCTTTCCACAAAGCTGCACATATTTGGGTGGCTTTTGCGAAGCCATCTTTGAACGGCAGTTCCTGCAAGTTGATATCTTTAGGACACATTCTTGTACTACAAATTCTGAAGTATAACTTGTTCTCTGGGTAGCATTTTCATTCTGCTGAACTGATAGTATGGACATTGGTGTCCTTTGAGAAAATATCCTTCTCAAAATATGTGCAGTAATTAGTTTCAAACCACTACAAACAGTTGCACTTGGTCCCTTCTAAGACATCATATTTCTGGGAACAGTTCCCCCTATAGTTCTAGCTACTGATTGGATGAAATAAATTCTTTAAAACTTCTGCAAGCTCTTCCCCTTGACACAAGTCAAGGTTTCCTCCTGCTATAGACAGCTCTTGTTTTACCACCGAATGATCCTATAAATTGTGTGGCCTGCATGCCTAAGATGATCATTCTCGGAACAACTTTGCCATGCATTATAAAGGTCGAACTTGAGTAACTGGCTATAGAACATGCCTGGATAGATCCAGTGGTTAATAAGTTAGCAAGAATCTTGATCTAAAAAATAGTTTTTTTAAAGGTAATATCATGCCCCCGTACGAGGCAACAAGAATCTTGCTTCAAGAGTTTGGGGTTTTAACAAATAAACTTTTTATAGTTTGTAAATTGTCTTCGAATTTTCTGAGGCTAAATTCTCCCAAATCAAAATACATGTTTATAGAGATTCTCCTCTGCTAGTTGCAAATCACCAAATAAATTTGAATTGTGTCTATAAAGATAGATTTTTTCAGAGAAAAGAACAACTATTTCATTATTTCATCAAGATAGATGAAAAATAACTAATAAGTATTAAGGTGGTAAATTGAAAGGTGAAGGAAGGTTAGGTGAAAGGGTTGGGAAATAGATAAATAATAAAATTCATAAAAGAAGACACTCACAATGATGTTTGTAGACAACTGGTGTAAGCATGTAAGATAGTAAAGGAGAAGGAATGGTAGCAGATCCGAGATTTTGGTGTTTAGTAAGGCATCCTAAGGCAATAGAGATACAGTTAGTTAAAGGATTTTGAGTGGCCTATTTGCAACCAATGTGGGCAAAATACCAGATTAGTACTCTTCCTAGAGTATTGCTACCAGTATTGGATAGGACATTGACTATGTATTTTCAGTTCAGTTAATTTTGTCATTGACACTTAAAAAAACTTAAAAGTATTGTCACTGATGCATTTTCAGTTATCTCACTAACAGTGAGTTGTAATAAACCGTTTTTGCTTTCCATCCTTTTCTAGTATCAGAACTATTCCATCAATGCCATTCAATAATATTACATGGACTTTGTTACCATGCAAACTAGCACCTGTAGTTAAAGCCCCAAAGTTTGCTACTAGTTCACGGTAACCTGAGAGGTGTTACCCATTGTCACCACGATAACTACCTCTATGCACTTTTGGTTGGCTCTTCTCCAACTTGAGGGGGCATCCCTAGATAGACTTGCTAGGCTATGGCAATGAGGGCACAAGGTGGTTTGGAAGAGATAGCCTTAGCAAAACGGGGTTGTAGTTTTTAGGGTTTTTAGGTGAATAGGTGATGGAGAGACCCGGAGATCAGTGCCAATATCCAAACAGGGCAATGGAGTCAAGAAGAATGGTCCTTCAAAAATTGGTCTATTTTCTTCAAAGGTTAGGGGTTAGGACACACTAGTCACATCAACCAATTGAGGATAAACAATGGACTTCAAGGTCTACAAGAGGGAGCTCCAATGAAGGAAATTCCCTAGCCACCCAAGATCAGCTGTGGAGAAGATAAATACCTAGAAACCCTTGCCAAGGAGCCAAAATGCAAATCAAGACAAGGTCTAAAATACTCGCCCAAATCAACAAAGGAGAATGTGCAAGCCAATAGCCTAGAACACCCTCCTTCCAACTATTCTTTGGATCAATCATGAGAGGTTTGTAGAAGACTTAAACATACCAGCATTAACCCTTAAGTACAATAACAGAACCAAGAAGAAGAAACTTCAAGAATTGACAACACTTTAAACACAGAGAAAGAACCCTTAACACCATAAATTTGCCCAAAAGAAAGATATATCGATGAAGCTCCAAAAGAGAGAAAACTCTCAAAGTCCAACCATGAAATGAAATGAGGAAGTAGCTCTCTATTTATAGGAGAGGCTAAAACTTCCTTTACAATAAAATATTCATTGTTTCCTAAGATCTAGCCTAGGGTGGGGTAAAATTAATGTTATCAGAATCGGACCTGTTGTCCGCCGAGATGCACACCAGCAGCAAAAATCTTTCGAAAGCTGTTCCCTCACTACAAGTGGAGAAGGTGTGGCCTTGGGGGCAAGCAATGAGGTAGGTACTGTCACTTGAATCCTAGCTCCTCCGTTTAGGCTAACTCCTAATGAAGCCAAGCGGGGTAGTCCCTGCAAAGAGTTTAACTATGGCTCAATGTGTTTTTCAAATGTTTTTAATGTGTGGTGATGCGGATGGGTGTTGTTTAGGAGTTTTGAAAATGAGAGACACAATAACACTTTGAATAAGACACAAGATAACGCAATCCACGTTGCAATTCAAGATACGAGATACATTGATTCACAACCACCTTAAGAATCTTTAAGTGCAAGTCACTCACATATGGAAATTAACACAAGTACTCCAGATAGATAATAAGCAAAATAAAATATGAGATCAAGGACCAGTGCCTTATGGAGTCAAAAAATTGCTTGAGTGCTTGATACAAGTGTTCGAGAGATCTGTTCGTGAGATTGTTTTGCAAATTATCTTGGTTTATTGAAAGTTTTAATGGTCTTGATTATTAGGATAAGATCAACAAGGTAAGCAAAGAGACCGGAAAGTTATACTTTCAGTGGCTATTCACGGTGATCTGACGGACCGTCCAGTTATCAAGAGGATAAGTGTCCAATGTTTAAACCACACTCGAAGTCTGAACAACGGCACTCCGGCTCCACCTCCCAGAATAGCACTTTAAGTATTTATTGGAAGGCAACGCCGGTTCGTTGGTTATGGGGAGAAAATTTTATCATGTTATAGAAGTTTATCAGATCTAACACCTTTCTAAGCACTAGCCCAACCCTTTCAGGTTAGCAGAGCATACGGGTGTTAGATAGCAACCAAGATAAGTTATTATGGGGGTGTGAGTTGAAATATTTTATTGTTGTTTAAGCACACAGTTGAGCTCTCCGATAGAGAGTGCTCTTGACTTTGTCTTATGACAAGGTTCAAGAGACTTATTTAATCTAATATGCCTAATGCAAGGGGAAATGCAAACTAAAAATGCTCTCCGACAGAGAGTGCTCTTGACTTGGGTTATTTCAAGTTCAAGAGACTTTCTTCTTTATTATAACAGATGCAGCCTGCGTAAAAGAAAAGTGCACTTTCTGAAGTAAAACAATTGATAAAAGATGATAACAAAAGTACGCTTTCTAAGGCCAAAACTAATCAACTAACTAAGAAATGAACAACAAAGTGGGATCAACCTCCGAACAAGGTGACCACTAGAACCACCAGTCCTTGAGAACTTCCAGCGAGCTGAATTTCGACAAGGAGTCTAATGGGGATAGAGAAGCTACAACAAAATAATGTGGCCCTCGGGATGAAATCCCAAGGTTGCTAACTCAAGTCAAAACTTGGAAGAGAGTTTAATCTAATTACAGAATTGAACTTTAATCTAGAAACTTGAAGTAAAACTAATCTAAGCATGCATGAAACAAACTTCCCCAAATGGGGAAGGAGAAAAGATATGTGGGAGGCCTTATCCCACCTAGCCTTTTTATTAAATGAATTACAATTGCCTTTGGGAGTTAAACCCTCGAAAGGTCTTTTTAAGAGAAGCAAAAATAACTTAGTGAAACAAAACTTGAAAGCCCTTGATGGTTAATACAAAAGGAGATTCGTTTTGGTTCTATGATTTGGTTTGAATCTTCTCCTTGAATGTAACTTTGCTCTTCTTTGAGTATTGTTCTTATTAAAATTTCTTCTCCTTCAAAAAGATCTACACAAGCTTAAACTCATCTCAACAATGCACCCATTAGATGTTAGTAAAAACAAACTTTGAAACTAGGTATAAAGAACTAAGATCTAATCTATAAACTTTAATGAACAATTGCAACACTTAGATCTTGAAATGAGATTTAAACTATCTAAATCATGAAATAATCCTAACACTAAACTATCTTACTCTTTGTTTTTGTTATATGCTTTTGTAGGTGGATGGAAGAGAAGAAGGGAAAGACAAGGATGAGAAGGGATGGAGAGGAGGAACGAATGGGAGAAGGAAGAGGAGGACGAATGGAAGAAGAAGAGAAAAGACGAGAGGAGGGAGATTAGGAGGAGCGAATGGAAGAAGACTAGGAGGAGTGAATGGGGGAAGAAAACTAGGGGAGACGAGAGCTAGGTGAAGATAGGAAGAAAATGGACTTGAAGAGGCAAACAAGAAGGCAAAAACCAAGCAAGCCGAAAACAAAGGCAAACTAGGCAATGATCTCAAACTTGGAGAAAGAAATAGCTTGGAAATCCACAGTTTGGATGGGTAGATCTAGTAACCAATTAAGAAATTTGTTTGAAAAAACTTTGATGGATGAAGCAAGATCTCCTTGTTCTTAAGCTTATAAGGTTGAAATTCCTTTGCCCACAAGCAGAGTGAAGATGAATCTACAAAAGATCTTATACCTTGGAAGATACTTGCAAGACAAATATGCTCAAGCGAAAAGAAGAGACTTATAATTGCATGTGCTAGATTGTTAGCCTTCTTGAAATATAAATCCAAAACTTGAGATTCCTAAGCATATAAGTAATACACAATATCACCTTGGATTTAAGATGATGTATGGCCACCAAGAGTCTCCACAATTTGACCTCCAAAGTCATAACTTTATTAAATGATAAACAAGTTACAATTCCTCTAGAGTTTCTTTGCTAAATAATCCATGAGGAATGAGGAGAAAAGCCCTCATTATATAACACAAGACAAGCTCTAAGCTACCCTAATTCGAATTGGCATGATGGAAGCCAATGGCACCTAACACTAATTCGAATTGCCAATCTAAGTCTCAATCAACACTAAATTAAGCCAAGCTTTGGAGTTAACTCCACCAAACAAATCGAGTTGCATTGATTGAGATGAGGAGGTGGCCTCCACCTTGGCAAGGCGCCCCTCATCTCCACTTTGGAAGTATCACCATGCAATAAGTGAATGCCACATGTAAAACTCGAGCTCCAAGTAGAGATGACGTGAGCATGCATTGGAGAAGGCGTGAGGATTGGGTAGGTGCTTGGAGTTTGATTGCAATCTTGGTAGTTGAGAGTGGGAGGTGGCCTCCACCTAGGCAAGGCGCCCCCACACCCAATAAATGTAACTCAACACCAACCAAATTTCAATTAATAACCTTTCCACATCATCAATTCGAGCTTTGCATGCATGGAGGGCGAAATCTCTTGGAGTTAATCACTGCTGGTGACTAGATACTTGACTGGATGATGACTGAGATGATTGGAATCTTCATTAATGCCCAGTGCCATGTCAATTAGCCTTTTATTTTAATCCATTTGGATTATTTTGGAGAGATTTGGATTATCTCCAAATATTCAATTTTTAATATTTTAATTAATAATTTCTCTGTAAGTGGCTTTTTTGAGAAATTATTAATTATGAGGCTGAATTGACATTCGAAACTTAGGATAGACTGGTCTAGGGATCATGAATGATTTTTGGCTTAAGGTTGGAGCCTTCAATCACTGAATTCGGATCCTGGATGACTGACATATTACCAATTGAAATTTTTCCATTTAAACTATGGAAAAATTTATTAAAATTTAAAAATAATTAAAAACCCAAATCCGACGCCTCCTGTAAAATTTTTTCGATTTTTTTTTCTGAGGGTCCTGTTATCACCTATTTTGTACAAATAGTTGAACTTCCGATGAGCCGCCAGTTTATTGAACATGATTCATGTTCATCATCAGCATTCAGAAGTTCAGAAGTCAATTTCAGGGCAATTTTGCCCCTTTTGTAATAACTGCATGTTCATACCCCCATGGGGAATTTGTAAAATGTTGGTCTAAACGGGGTCCTTTTATAAAAGACTCGGCTATCCGTAGGTTTAGCCATTTGGGGGATACTCTAGAGTGTGTTTTCCTTAGGAATTATGCGCTACTCATCAGTGGCGTATAATCCCCGAGTTTTTCACTCAAACCTCCAAAGCTGGAGTATTTCCCATGGTGGTCAAAACCTAAGGTGGTTATTAGAGTCTTGTGTCTAGGATTTTTATGTGTTAGCCACATCGATTGAGTCGTATGAACATGCACTAGGTCCTCTAGGAGTTTCGTTTGATTCCGGCAAAAATAAATTTTTCATAAAATTAGACCATTTTTTAATGGTTTAATTAAAAATTTTCAAGAAGTGATAAAAACCTCATCCGGAGGCAGAATTGGGCGTGGAGAGGCTCGTTTTGACGCTCAGAGCATCCTCTTCACCTTGGCACCTTCATTCTTCAGTTTCCGGGTAGTTACATCACCTCAGGAGCAGTTTTGGCTAAAAATGGATCATTTTGACATTTAATTGCCAAAAAATGACAAAATGCACTAAGGTCCAAAAATCAAATAAGTCAAAATTGATTATTTTAAAGTATGAAGGGGTGACATATTGTTTTAGTGAGATGTACGACCCACTTTAAGGTGATGAGCATGATGCCAAAAGTCAAAATCAAAAAATTGAATTAGAATGAGTGTACGGCTTTCCTCACGTGGGGCCTCTTCACGTGGATTGGCTCACGGGTTAGCAAATATGGTGGGCGCCCTCATGACTCATCAATCACTTATTAGCTTGGCTCCCTTTACTAGTTCGCATTCACACCTACCAAACTACCACATATATCCACCTACACCAACTCGCATATCTATGAGTGCTCACGTTAATCCTCTTTTGCCCTCACGTGGATAATAGTTAGGGTGTGTTTATTGGTTATTGAAATCATTGATTGACTTGGCTCTCATCTAAAACTCGAGTTAGTACCTACCTTTGCCACTCGCCATCCATTGAACTAGCTCACAACCTACCACTCCTCACGTCACTCCTCACCTTAGCTCACGCCCTTCCTTGTTGTAACTTGCCCATTCGTTGGATGATACTTCCCATGCCTTCTACCACTCGAGTTTGCCACCTCTTCACTCATACCAACCAACTAATGCGAGTTGTCCTCTCCAAGCTTGTGATTCGATTGGTATTCGATTGAGGAATTGGCTCTCCATTGCCAATTTCGAATTTAGGTTTAATGTCTCATATTTTTGTATAAAGAGAGGTGCCTTTCACTCTCTTAGGATGGATTTTTTGGTGCAACATTACTCTGCCCATTTTGTAAGAGCTCATAGCTTTGGCTATTTTGGAATAAAGCAGACTTTGGAGGTCTACATGGTGTGCCCTACTTGTCAATAAGAAATGCTTCACATCTAAGGTGATTTTGTTCCTTATATTTTCTCATATCGTAAATGCTTAATCGCTTCTTAGCTTAGAGGTCTTTATTAAGATTGTAGGATGAACATTTGATGGTACAATTTGTTCATTGATGTGAGATATTATGTGATTTAGAAGTGCAAAACGTAGTCGGTAATACTTATGCGTCTTCTTATCACATCTTGTTTAGCATACTATGATTTGATCAAATATTTTTATGAGTTGTATATTGTGCAGATCTTCAAAGGGTAGAGTGGGGTTTGAACTCGGTTGTCTCTCTCTCCACTTCACCAAATATTTTTCTAACAAACTTGTGCATTTCAGGATACTCCAAAGGTCTAATCCGTGCTTCAAACGGAGCTTGAGAAGCTTGCTACATTATCCATCTCTTATTCAAAACTTAAAACTTTGTTACTGGTTACTTCTTAAGAGGCCCTAATTTCCAAGTTCATCCATTGGCTTCTTCCCTTGCCTTGTTTGGCTTCCTTGATCTTCCATCCTCTCTTCTCTTCTTCATCTTTTCGTTTTCTTCTTCCTTTCAAACTCTGATTTTTGCTTTGACTTTACTCACTGTCTTGAGGGCTGATTTTTTGCATTCATTGGCAGCTCCTCTCCCCACCTTCTTCCTCCCTTCATCTTCCACTTCTGTTTGCTGCCCTATTTTCTGAGTTTTAGTGTCCTCTTACCCTTTTTTGCATCACCTTTTTTCCTACCTTTCTCTTCTCCTTACCCCTGCTGCTCCCTTTCATTCGCTGCTGCTCCTTTCTTGCTGCTGTCCATCCTCCTTTTTTGTTGCTGTCCACTCTTTGTTGGCAGCCTCTTTCCTTCCCATTCTTTGCTGCCCACGTCTTCCTCCTTTCCTCTTCCTTTCGTCCTCTTACTCCCCTATCCTCCAAGCTTCCCTTCTTCTCCTTTTACCCTTTTTTCAAACTCTTGTTCAAGTTTTAGAGCTTAGTTGATATTGCATTTAGTTTCTTTTGAAGTAATTAGATCTCATTTTTAGAGGTTTTCATCTTGTTAAGTTTAGCTTGCATCTCATTCTAGTTTGAATCTAGTTTCTTTCGAAGTTAATAAAGTCTAGATCTCATTTCAAAAGAAAAGTTTGCATTTAAAAAATATTTGATTTTGCAAACTTAGATCTAAGCAGTTTCACTTTGTTTGATTTTTGGACTAATGCTAATGGGTGCATGAGTGCTAGACTTTTGTTTGCTGTAGGTTTTGAGAAGAGAACAAATCATCGAAAAGTGAAGCAAGAAGAAACTTAAACCAAAACCATTTGGAAATTACCCAAAGAAGAAGAAGAACTCATCAAGAAGAGCAAAAAACCATAAGGAAGATCCAAAACCAATGAAGATGACTTTAACCAAGAAGATTTAAAACTTCTCATTCTCCTTTTGTAAAAGAAGTCATAAGACTTTTTATTTCAAGTTCTTTTTTACTTTCAGTTTCTCTCATTTGTTGAAATTCCTCAAAAGTTGTAATCATTAATAAAAGATCATTTTGAGTGGGGTTTTTTAAGCCCCCACATCCACTTCCCCATTTGGGGGAAGCCTTGTGGTCTCGTTTCATTGAGTGGTTTGACTCTTAGCTTTAGATCAGTTATATGCTAGTTTTATTTCAATAAGTTATCTTCCATATTTACTTACCCCCATGCTCTCCCGAGTAGGGTCTTTGACCTGAAAGAGATTCTTGGGTAGTTTAGTTTTATTTCTCGTTTATTCTTTTATCTTGCTTCTCTTCCAAAGCCTTCAGCCGAAAGTTGTATCCTTGAGATTTCGTCTCAAGGGCAGGACCACATAATTTGTGGTTACTCTTCCTTCCCCGTCGGTTTCCTTGGCAGAGCTTTCAGCTAGCTGGAAGTTCTCAAGTGCAGGCGGTTCTAGTGGTTGATCCTGTTTTGGGGATCAATCCCACCTAGTAGATTAAAGTTTGTGTGGTAGAACACTAGATTTATTTATCTTGCAAAAATTATTGTTAGTGGTAATTCATATCTTGTGATCAATACTATTGTTTAAATCTTGTTTCAAGTTAAGATATACTGCTACTACAATCTTTCTGCTTCTTAAAATAAACCAAAGTCTCTTGAACTTGGCCAAATCCAAGTCAAGAGCACCCTCTATCGGAGGGCATTTTAGTTTTTTGCATTTCCCTGCATTAGGCATTGTTAATCTAGCAAGTCTCTTGAACTGTGGTCATAAGACCAAGTCAAGAGCGCTCTCTGTCGGAGAGTTGAACAAGGTTTTCTAATAATAAAAATTTCCACTCATACACCCCTTAATTAATTTATCTTGGTTTCTGTCCTACACTCGTATGCTCTGCCAACCTGAAAAGGTTGCGCTAGTACTCAGAAAGGTGGAAGACTTGATAATTTACAATCGATAACTTAATTAAAATTTTTACCCAAAACCTCAACCAAGGCAAATTAATGTTCTTCCCACGAGAGATGGTGCCGGGAATCCACTGTCAGACTCAGGGGCGGTTCAAACATTGGACACCTATCCTTTTGAATCTGGGTGCTTCCGACAGATCACCTAGGGTTGTCAGTATTTTTCTTGGGTAAGGTTCCACCATCTTTTGATACCTTTGGTCTTAGCCGTAATAATCAAGACAATTAAAACTTTGAATCTACCAAGATAAGCTGCACAACGTTCTCACAAACTTTACATTTCAAGCACTTGTGTCAAGTTTACAATCACTTTTATTTTCTGACTCCATAAGGCACTGGTCTTTCATATTATATTTTGCTTGCTTAAGTATCAACATTGGAGTATTTGCTTATATTTACGTGAAGTGATCTGCTTATTGCCCAAGTGTATCTTTCATCTTGTATTTGCAACGTGGATTGCGTTATCTTGTCTTATATTTAATTTTTATAATTGTCTCTCATTTAAAAACTCCTAAAAAACACCCATCCGCATCACAACACCTAAAAACACTATAAATAATAGAGCCTTAGTGAAACTCTCTTCTAGGGACTACCCCCCTTGGCTTCGTTAGGAGTTTGCCTAAACGGAGGAGCTGGGATTCAGGTGACAGTACCTGGCTCATTGCTTGCCCCCAAGGCCACACCTCTCTCACTTGTAGTGAAGAGACAGCTTTCGAAAGATTTCCGCTGCTGGCGTGCATATTGGCGGACAACAGGTCCTAGGGACTTAGGACATGACCAAAACCTATTCTAATAGTGTCTAGTAGGCTTATATACATTAGTTGGACTCTAATAACCCCCCATGGCTAAAATTTTCAAAATCGGGCATTCCAGCTTTGGAGGAAGCGGGAGAAAACCTCATCGATTATAGCTCGGCTATAGGCAAAGTATAATTGACAAGGGAAAAAACTCCCTGGAATACCTTAGTTGCTTAATCAAGTCAAGGGGAATCGAGCCACTCAAAATCCTACTAGCACACTTTATTACAAACCTCGTGGGGCCATGGTCATGTCGACTGAAAAACAAAATTGACTAGCCAAAATTGGCTAAGCAAAAATGATGGATCATCTAATACACTGGAGTACAAACATTCATCATGTTTGTCAAATGGCGGCTCTTCAGATAATCCAACTATGGTACAAAAAGTTGGTAACATCTGGCTCCAACCCGCGAGACGGGCACTTGCTCGATTTATGGATCAAAGAAAGTGTTCGAGAATCCCAGAACATCAGTTTCCTGCATGGAAACATAAGTGTCTTAGTCCAACATTTTCATGATAAATAATGCCAAAAAATGAAAATACCAACATAAAAAATATTTTTTGCTTCTTCTATATCAAAGTAAAATGAAAAATCTTTCTTTTTCTAAGATGTATAATGCAATATGATACAACATTTTAATGTACAAAAGTTATGGTACAAAAAGTAAAATACATAAGGTACAACAAGATAAGGTTTAGGGATTTCCTGAGATGAGCCCTTGGTCATCTTGAATGTTGTTTCGATAAAAGGGGTTCAGCTGTTGCCCATTTCTAGCTAATGGCAACATTTCTCCATCCATAGTATTTAGAAAGAAAGAACTTGTTCCGGCCTGGCAGTGTATAATAAAAGGGCCTTTCCAAAGGCCGTCGAATTTTCCATGCATCCCTGGCTTTTCCCCTCTTTTGTCCCACAAGAGAATAGTATCTCCTACTTGGAAATCTCTAGGCTTAGCTGATTTGTCAAAAGTGGTCTTCATACTTTCCTGATGTCTTAGCATTTTGTCCAATGATGTCCTTCTGCTTTCATCAAGTTCAATGATCTGATTTGCCCTATCCTCCAACTCCAATTTTTCCGTACCATAATCACTTAGCATTCTAAAAATGGGTATTTGCATGCTGAGTGGTAAGGTTGCCGTGATGCCATAAACAACTTCAAAGGGAGACTTCCTAGTGGAGTTCTTCTTGGTGATCCTATCTGCCCATAGAGCATACTTGATTTTGCTATCCCAAGATCTTTTGTTATCACCCATAGTTTTCTTAAGGATGGTCATTAAGTTCTTGTTTGAGGACTCTGCAAGTCCATTACCCTGAGGATAGTAATCGGAAGAGTGTGATAGAACAATGCCATACTTGAAACAAAAATCATTCATTTCTGCTGAGCTAAAAAAGGCTTGGCATTGTCAGTTGTTATTTTCAAGTGAGTGCCAAATCGAGTGATGATCTTGTCCTCAATGAAGTCCATGATAACCTTGTCTGTGGCCGTTTTGGTGGGTATAGCTTCCACCCACTTAGTGAAGTAATCGGTTGCAGTAAGGATCCAGCAAAATCCATTGCTAGAGTTATCTTTGAACTTCCCGATAAAGTCAAGACCCCATTGCTGAAAGGGGGCAATGACAATTACTGGTGTAAGGGGTAAAGCAGCCAATTTAGGCTTTCCTGTGAAAAGTTGACATTCCTGGCAATGCTTGACATGTTTATAAACATCTGCAAAAATAGTTGGCCAATAGTATCCTGCTCTAAGGATTTTATGGGCAGTTGTATTTGCTGCATAATGGCCCCCACAAAATCCTGAATGGAACTCAGTCAAGATCTTTTTGGAATCTTGTTCATGTACACATCTAAGTATTACACCGTTTGGGTTTCTCCAACCCAAACCCTCCTGAGTGAGGCAATACCTAGTGGTTTTTAATCTAAGAGCCCTTCTCTTATGTCCCTTGAGATGATCGGGGACATCTAAGTGTAGCAGAAAATATATGATGTCTGAGTACCAATGATTGTCAAGTTCTTGCAAAGCTGGTGTCATGCGTGGAATAGATGGAAGGTTTGCACAACTCATTTCAATAGCTTCTTCATTCTTTTGAGTTAGCATTTTAGCTAGGCCCTGTCCCTTTATCAATTTAGTGGGCCTAATCTCTAGATCATACTCTTGGATTTTAGATACCCATGTGCCCCTTGTTCCTAAGCAATCCTGCTGGGATAGGATGTCTTTTACTACAGCATGGGGGACATATCCTATAACTTTTGAGTAACCAATGTATGTTCTGAAATGCTTTAGAGATTTTACTAAAGCATAGGCTTGTTTCTCCATGATAGTATATTTCAATTCTGAATGCTGTAGGGCTCTACTCATGAAGGCAATTGGTTGCTCAGACCCTTCAAAGTTCTTATGGAGCAACACCCCGGTGATTGTATCTTCTGAAGCAAAGGAGAACACCATGAAATCTTTTGTGTAGTCAAGACTAATTAACATAGGTGATCTAGTGATAACATCTTTTATGGTTGCAAAGGCTTCTCTTCCCTCATCAGTCCATACAAATTTAGCATCCTTTTTTAATAACCGCTGCATGGGTTTCATTAACTCGGCTAAATTTGGGATGAATCTTCTTATGAAGTTGATATGACCGTTAAAAGATTGGAGACCCTTAACATTTCTTGGAAGGGGAATATTCTGTATAGCCTCAATTCTCTCGGGGTCAACTTTGATCCCGTCTTTGTTAACAATATGACCTAAAAGCTTTCCTTCCTTGATGCCAAAAACTGATTTAACCGGATTTAAAGAAATCCCCTATTCTCTGCACCTTTGAAATACTTTCCTAAGGTGACCAACATGGCTAGATCTTTCTTTTGAGAATACAATCAAGTCATCTTGGTATATCTCAATGATTTTGCCTACCAATTCCTTGAAGGCATAATCAATATCTCTCTGAAAAGTGGCCCCAGCATTTGTGAGACCAAAAGGCATTCTTAGATATTCAAAAGTTCCCCAAGGGGTTGTGAAGGCAGATTTGTGTCTATCTTCCTCTTTAATGACTACCTGATTGTACCCTGAAAAGCCATCCAGCATTGACATCATGCTTGATCCAGTGACTTGTTGGAGGAGGGTCTCCATGTTGGGAAGGGGGTAATTATCTTTTTGACATGCTATGTTTAGATTTTTGAAGTCTATACATATTCTTAAACTGCCGTTCTTCTTTCTGACTACAACCAAGTTTGATCATCATGAAGTATGTCGAGTGGGTGCTGTTATCACCTAAATTGTAGTTACCCCTATGGATGTATCCACTCATGGATGGCAATAGGGAAGGGTAACTCAAAAGGTGCAACCACGATCACCTCGACCTCCAATAGATGGTTGTCATGCCAGTCGAGGCAACCTTCACTTTATGTTATCTAGCCCAGACAACAAAGGGGGAGACCTGATCTACTCCCGACAGGAGAGATCAAAACCAAGACACCAAATCAAGTTGATTCTAAGTGAAGTAAGGTGTATGGTTTATCCTAGACCTTGGGATGAAGTCACAAGACAAGTGAGGGGTTCAATGAGTATAGCTTTAGTTCATTGTTGATGTGAGAGTGACTTATAATAATTAAAGATAAGATCCGGGATTAGAGTACTAGTCAATGTGAGAAAATCCACTGCCTTGGGAACCCTGTCCAATGCAGGGTAGTTTAGGGGTTGAATTGGGGCTAACTAGTACAAGTGACAAGCTTGATCATGATACATGATGGCATCAAGGGTTTAGTTCACCACACTAAGGTCAAACCACAAGTTAATCCAACAATCTAGGAAAGTCGAATTGACTTGGAGAGAAACCAGTGCCTTGGGAATTGGGATAATGGAGTCAAAGTAAGGTTGACTTGTGGTTAAGGACTCCTATTGCATGAGACAAGTGGGCAATTAAAGTCTCGATGGATGAATAGGTCTAGATCTAGGTTTGACCTAAGTGGACCACAATCCCTTAAAACAAGGAATGCTATCCCCAAGGCAAGATTTGACAAGGTAACCTACTAGACCTAGGTTTTGAATTATTCTCGTTCTAAATCCACGAAAATCTCAAGTACCCATGTCCTAGAAGTGGACAAACTCCCTTCTCCAAGGTGGTGCGACTTTGCCCAAGGAGGCCTAAAGATGGGATAAGTGGGGTCAAGACATGTCCGATGACATCCAAACTTTAGATCCGGGTAGTTTGGTCAAGTAGGAGTATGGATCTATAATTTCACGGCAATCCGACGGCTAGATCTTACTAGATCTGAGTTTGAAGATACCAAGTGGTCCAAAATGGGGATTAAATCCCTTAAAATGTGGAATAGGGCCCACAAGCTAGAAATAAGAAAAGTGACAATCTGGGGGTAGGTTATTGGATGTGTAGATCATGAATCAAGTGGAATCTCAACTACCCACATACTAGATCTAGGTCAACCAACCCAAACTAGGAAGTGCGCCCTTGCTTGGAGAAGGCTAAATGCCTTGGGAAGAGGGTCAAATGGAGGCCAATCCTCACCAAACTATAGATCCGGGATGCCGTGGATACTATAGAGGTGGGTTTTAAATATCTTACCCAAGAAGCCACTAGATCTTAGTAGATCTGAAAAAATGTAAAATGGGGGTTTTGATTAATTAGGGTTTTAAATGTTTTAGACAAGTGGATAGATCATGGAAAGAAATTACCTTTAGATCATACCTGAGTGATGTGAATGAGATGCCTTGATGTTGAGGAAGATTCCCGCAGAGATCAAATGAGAGATTGTTGATTTTGCTTGCCAAATTGATGCCCTAGCCCACAAGTGCGCCCTCCTCTACCTGTCAATCCAAGGAAAATCGATTTCAATCAGAGAGGTCAAGTATGGAGGAAATACAAGTAAAATGCAAATGATAACATAGAATAGAAGGTCCTGGGACAGTAATACTACCTGTTACCAACGAAGAGATCCAAAGAAGAAGTAGGGAGAGTCTTCCCCTACCAATACTTCCTCCTCAAAGCAAATCGGCCTCCACCTGTAGATGCAAAAACGTGGTACAAAAGATATGGCAAACAAGATCTCCAATAACCCAGTGCAAAGGAAGAACCAACGAACGAACACCAAAAACATTCACCACAACACTGGAGATAGATGCAATAATAATTTTCTATTCCAATAATCCAGAGCCACAAGTCCCCTTTACAATGAGAAGCTCTCTCCTTTAAATAGGAAGGAGAGGCATCAAAATACCAACCACTTTTTGAATGAGTGGCTAAGATTAAAAGATACAAATGTTTAATCAATGGTTGAGATGAGCTCAACAATAAAATACATGGATCACTAATAAAATATTATATGAGTGGACAAAATCGCCCTAGAAGAGGGGAATCCCACCAAATCATGATGACAAAATATAATAGGGGGCTTATGGTGGGCCCAAGGGGTAATTTTATCCCTCCTTGGTCAATCCCCATAGCACAATAATCATAAAATAATCATCAATGTACCAAATCGTGCCTCCATGGTCAAATTGTAGGCCTCAAAAGACCTCAGAAATCCTCAGAAAGTGCCATAAGTGATGGATGCGGGGCCTGATGAAGCTAAAACTGCTGGAGGAGGTGTGGAGGACCCCGATCTATCATCACTGTTCATCCCATGCCATGACATTGCCTCAGTAGCCCAAATCGATTTCCTCAATAGCCATTTCTACCAATCCTGAAATGCCTCGGGAAGCGTGAAACTGCCCCAAACTGCCTCCTGGAGTGCCTGCGCTGTCAAGGTGAGGGCACCAGTGTGTCCGAGAGGGGGGTAATATGGTAAAAACAAGTGGATGGACCACCCCCTCCAAGCACAGCGCCCTAGGTCAACCGGATAAAAATCACATCTGCTCTGACAGGGCCTCCGACAGACCAAAACTGCACTAGGATAGCCTACTGAGGCTCAATCATCACTGTAAGTGCCTGGAACTGAAAATAAACTGTCTCATCGGACTCAGAAGGTCCAAATCCATCCAAAATGTGTACTCATACACCATATGAGTCTCTGCATGATCAAAATATATATCCAATATACTGAAACCGAGCCAATAATAATCTGTAAATGATCAAATACTGCTATAAACCAAGAATCATCATCATAACCCTGCAGCTGCTGCATAGAATCATCATGTATGTATACATAGACCATATATCATCTATCCATATCATCTTAAGGTCCAACCATCTCATGTCCTATGGTTGACCTTGGTCAGACTAGGCCTAAGCAAGTCAACATGACCAAGTATAACTCAGATCATCATCAGAAGCTGCTGCAAAGTGTCAAAGCTTAATGCATGCTCTACAACTTATTCAAATAACAATTATAACACAAAGTAATCATTACTGGCGATCTAAATCCAAATATATAGTGTCATTAATTATTATTATTACTCAGACCAGACTTTCAAGATCATACTCACTTCATAGCAGTGATCAATTTGCTAGTGAAGGGTGAAGGCTAAAATAACTGGCTAGGCTAAGGGATGACTTGACTGACTTAACTTTGTGACACTTTGGCAAGGGAAAGGGAATACACACCATAGTATATACTAAATGAGCAACAACACAGGGAATGGTGGTGTCTCACAAATGGATGAGTTGTTCAAAGAGGGTTTATTCACCTTTAACAGATGTGCACAATCCATAATACAAATAAGGCCAGCAATTGTTTTGATATAGCATTTAAGTTCCATTGCTTTTTGGGCCTGAAGTTTCCATAGCCTTGGTCTATGTGTGTTTATAAACACATTGCATAGATTTATATTTATTTTAGTGTTTCTGCTGCAGGTGTGTTTTTAAGGCACTTGTTTACCTGAGCACTTCTAGGTGTGTCACAGATAGCTTGTTTACCTAGGTATTTACATTTCCAAAAGATATAACATTTTATTTTCATGGCCATTTTCATTTGGCATGCCTTTCATTCACGTGTGTTTAGAAACACATTGCATGAATGGGCTTTTCATACAAGATATAGCATTTCATTTTCCAGATTTTGTATTCATGGCAACAGTAAAAGTTTCAGGTTTAGCCAACACAACTTTAGTGACTAGGGGGAATTCACAAGGAACTCCAACTCACCATAGGCAAGTTTTGTCACCAACTCAGAGCCGAGACACAATAAACAGGGAAGCTCATCCAATACAGAGGCTACAGTGGGGAAAAGATCCTCCATGTCACTAGTCAAGTAGTAAGTCAGGGTGATAAACTAAAAGGTAGGCAATGGATGGATGAAGACAATGAATAATGGAGCCAACACTAGCAAGCCAAGGTATGGTGGAATGATCACCTCTATTCTCCCTGAGGAGAGTAAAACCAGTGAGTATGAATAGTGAACTTCTAAGTTTGAGTAGGGACAAATATAATATATATATAAGATCAACCAGGTCCACATATCTATATGATCGCCAGATCATGACACTAAGTGCTAAGACATGCTATAAGAATAAATATAAAAGCAATATAACCATGACACAATGATATACCTGCTGAGTCATATACCTGACTGCTCATCAACCTGTACCATCATCTGTCCTTTGAAATTGCTGCTGTAACTCTGGGCACTACTGACTGCTCTGTACCAATGGTATAATGGCTACATCCGTCATCTCTCTGAGTGTCCTAAGACTCAGTCATGGCATGGGGAATACAACTGTTGTCCACAATCTGATAGTGATCCAATATAGATGCTCATCTCAGCATCTCAAATGTAAGGGAACTGGCCGAATAGTGTACTAGAATCAGAAAAATAATGTATGGTAGCCCAGCTACTATAAATGTGATAACAGGTGCTATAATGCCTGCTGCCAACATCTTTTCTAATTCTTGTTTGACAATAGGGGCCAACTTAGGATTTATTTGCCTCAGTTTTTGTCGGAAAGGTTTGCCTTTTTGACATTCAGGTTTCAAGGAAATGGTGTGTTGAAAGACATCTTCCCTATATGCTTTAAGCTCGTCATAAGTGAAAGCAAATATATCCCTATATTCTTTTAGTAAGTTTATAAGGGTATTCCTTTCTTTTTCAGAGGTACCTTTTCCAATTTTTAGTATTTTTGGTTCTGTTTCTGTTCCGATATTGATTTCAATGTACTCACCCGGCTTCATTTGGTCAACGCTACTCTTTCTTCTATCCCGTCTGTCAAAAATGTTTTCTAAAGCAACAAAGCCTCGTGGAATAGGATTGAAACGGTTACCCTCATCCTAATATTCTTTGCCTTCTTCTTGATCATTGGGTTTATAATTTATGATCTCATCAATGTTATTTATGAACTTTAGTGTTTGTTCATCATCCCTGAAAACCTGCCAATTCTCTATATTATCAGGAACAGAAGGTCTGAAGTTAATCTCCAAAGGACAATGCCCCTCTTACATTTCGTCTACTGGTTGAAGTGTTTAAGCTGAAACTGCAAGTTTATCCGCGACACTATTATGATCTCGAGGGATTGCTTCTATATTAAGGGCAAAAAAAAATTCCATTGTGTCCTAGATTGCATTTCTGTATTTCTTAAGTCTCTGACTCTTAGATGCAAACTGACCCTTAATTTGTTGGATGATTAGATATGAATCCCCTTTAATACTTAGCAATTTGATTCCCATGTCCTTGGCAATCTCTATGCCTAGTAGAAGTGCCTCATACTCTGCCACATTGTTGGTTGCCTCAAACTCTAATATGAAAGCAAAGTTGAAAACCTTACCCTCTGGTGAGAGGATGACAACCCTAGCCCCTTTTCCTGCTCTAGAATATGCTCCATCAAAATTCATTTTCCATAACTCATTTATTTTTTCATTCTTAATCTCTTCCTGAATTGGATCTAAAAAGGTGGAGTTGATTTGATATGTTCCTATTTCACCAATATTGCAGACATATTCATTTGATGGTCTTTGAGGATTCTCAACATGGTATCTTCTTTCCTCTTCAGTGTGCAGTTTGACAAGTGAATCTTCGGATGCTGGAACAGTTGCATAGGACCAATCTCATTGTATTGAGCCACCCAAAGTTGCACCCCATTTTCTAGAAAGTAACATACCCCACTTATCTGGTACATCTATGACAAGGATGTCCATGGTAACCTGGATGTCCGGATACTTGGCCAATCTAACAAGTTGCGTTTCTATCATCCCTTCAACTTTAACAGGTCTAGAATCCATGGCACATACATTTTGGTAAGGCCTGGTGGTTTTCAAATTTAGCTGTTGCATAACTTTCTTAGTCATTAGAATTGCACAAGATCCTAAATCCAGCATACAATTATGTAGAAGAATGTCACCTATCATCAATGATATGTAAAAAGGGGGGTGAGCTTCTTTTCTTGTTTCCCTAGTATGTAGGATTATAGGAGGATCCTCATGAGCTTTGCCATAGTTGGTTAAAGGTTGCTCCACAGTATCCGTGAAAGTGACCTTCTTGGGTGTTTGAGGAGTAAGAGGAGTAGGTGGACTAGGGGTAGGAGTACAATTTGAGATGGGTGTTTCAAGTGCTTTCAACAGTTTTTCCTTTTGACCAGGGATTTTATAAAGCTCATTCATAGGTACAGGCACTTTAGTTGTATTGAACCAGTTACTCCAATCAAAATTTAATTTACTAGAGTCATTTGATTCAGGTGGAATTATTACCTTTGTTGGTTGTATGGCAAGCGCAGGATTTGCTCTTCTTTGGTAACCAATCCCTTTAAATCTTTGTATATTATGGACTTGCTCATTGGAAGGTCTCTCTCCAAAGTTCTTAGTCATATTATCCAACTCATGATTGCACTGTTTAGCTTGTTTCGAATTCTCCCTAGGAATGTTGTGGATGTCTCCTACCGCATTTATATATTCAGGCTCGCTTGATGTTGGCTCACTAGTACTACCCTCTAGAAATCCATGTTCTTGTACATAGTTTGCAAAGTAACAAGAAAATTTTTCGTGAAAATCTTTGCAAGCCCTACAAAATGGTATGTAGGTCTCAGTCATGTTAGCAGCCTCTATCTGATTTGGAGGCCTCTTTTCATTATTGTGAGCCTTTTTCTGCCTGTTGGTCTTTGGAGGGTAGTTTCTTTGAACCGGTTGAGTTTGTTGAATCTGTTGAACATATTGAACATGTGCTCTTTCCATGTTTATGATTTTATTTTTTACTTCCTACATCTGAACTACATGTTTCTGTTCAGCCTTTTCCATCCTCTCACACATTTCCATCATCTTTTTCTCATATGATTCCTTCATAGACAAAGGGTCCTTTTCTTTAAGTTCAGGAGCTTTTGAAGGGATTGAAGATCTAGAATATCCTTGGATGTTTGACTCCCCAGAAGACATCATGTTTTTGTCAATCTTAGTAGCAAAATTTTGAGCTTGAAGCAAAGTAGTGGGTTCCGTATCTCTCATTTGGTATTGTATCTTGCCACTCAATGCTTCTATGTAATAGTCCAATAATGAAGCTGCAAGAGGTGCATAAGTGGTAGGGATGGAATTAGATAACTCTGTGAACTTAGCATTGAATTCATCCATAGTTTCAGTAACTGACTTCTTCATGCTGGTTAAGGATGCTACTAGATGTCTAGGTTCCTTTTTGCTGCCAAATTTGTCGAGGAAAGCAGTCTTGAAAGTTGCTATGGTGGCAAAAGAGTTGTTTGGTAAGTTGTCATACCAATTTCCAGCTTTACCATCCAAAGATAGAGCAAAAAGGGTCATGTATACATCTTCGTGATTGTCCATGCCCCTAACATAGGAACCACAATGGCTGGAAAAATTTCTGATGTGTTGCTCAACAGAGGTAGAGGCATCAGTGCCATTAAAAGTCATGAGTTTGTCGATAGCTTTTTTAGGAACGTCATGGGGTTGACTTGCTATCTGAGTGAAGTTGAGTTGAGTAAAAAACTCACCCATTGTGTAAGGGAAACAATTATTAGTTTCAAGATTTTCAAAATTTTCTAGGTTAGTTTCTTCAAAAAGACTATGGATGTCAGAAATGGACTGTGAGATCCAAGCTCACCCATCGTGCTTACTGGATACTCGAAAGTGGGGTTTCAAACCATGATGAATAGCTTGAGAGTGTGAGGTCCTTAGCTTAATTAAAGTTGAGATGCAACGCCCCCTGAATACAACAACAAAGAACCAATTTCATTTTAGGACCAAAAAAATTTATTTGCTTCATGGCGCAGTACAGCTTGTCTAAAAAAATTCACCTTGTGCAAGCAATAACGTTTGATAAGTGTGCCACAAAGGGCACCATTCAATGTTCTTCCAAGGTAATCACTTAAAATAGTTCACAAAGTGCCCAAATGATGTTCTTCCGCTTGAATGGGAATCAACCTGTAGATTGATGCAGTATCAGGAATCAAAGTTTTCAAGATCATTGCCTCCATTCAATATGCTGCTACAGGGTAAAGCTGAGAATAAGGCTAGAAGAGTACCTTCTGATCTGGACTGCCCTCAACTATCTACTGATCTACAACGAACTCCTTGAGGCTTTCTATTCCACAAGTTCTCTTGCTGCTCAGAGAGAGAGAGATTGACAAAGGCTTGTCACAATACTTAAACTTTCTGCTGTGGATCCATCATACGGTCGCTGATTTGAGGGTATCATGTTTGCTGTTTATCACTGATTCGATGCACAAATTCAAAGTTTCAAGGTTGTTATTTCACATGCCTAGTTTCATCACCGATTTCCATGCTTGATGCTATTGTTAATGATCTGCCCTCATCCAAAATACATGTGAGTGCCATCTCAACACACGAAGGGTGTTCCGATGATAAGTCTTAGAACCAGCGTAAGGGAGGTATTTCTTTAACTGCATGATTTCCTCTATAATCCCTCAGAGCCGTTACTGTAGAAAATAACTCTGATATGTGGACACAACTGAGATTGTGGACCTGGTGGAACTAGTGTACCCAACACTATGATCAACAACTTTTCAAGGCGGTACTCCCAATGTCACCTCAATGTAACCCCTTTCCTCTTTAGGCCTTTAGGAGGCTCCCCGAACGAGGTAAGAATGGACCTAAAAGATAGTTAATGAAAACAAGCCTATCCCTACAAAACCTTCCCATTGTTAGTAGATCAATGCCTATCTGAGTCAATGAAAGCTATGCAATAAACGCTTCTTGACTTGGAAGGGTAGGAGCAATAATAAGTATGTAACAAGATCAAGTACTTTTATCAATGTTCCCCAAAGGTTTCGAGACAGCTGGACGCGGGTGCGGGGAGACGCACATTCGGGACGTGTGGAGACCACCCCCAAATTCTAGAGAAATTAGGGGGGACGGCGGGACGCGAGAGTCATAAAATTTTTAAAAATATGCAAAATATAAATCCCAACAATAACAAACCATCCCATTTGAATTAGTGAATTACTAAACACTACATTCATCATTGTGCAATCATGCAATGTAAATGCAAAGTTCAAGCACATTACATGATTCATCATGATTATATTAATATATGAATCTACGATTAACATGAACATCATGTTTCATGTTTGTCTCTTTTGAGTCTTTGTCATTTGATATTTCAGTTTTGAGTCTTGTCGGAGTTTCAGGCGAGATGCCCACAAGTCTTGCCGGAGTTTTAGAGTTTCGGGCGAGACGCCCACAAGTCTCGTTGGAGTTTCGGAGTTTCGGGCGGGACGTCAGGAAGTCCCCCCAAGTTTCGCCGCCCACCGAAACGTTTCACTGTGCGTTTCACCAAGTTTCGCCCAAAGCGAGACGTCCCGAGACGTTTCGCATGGAGTTTCAGAGTCCCCAGGACACAAGAAACGCTGAAACGCGTCCCCGACCCTTCGGGACGTGTCCCCGTGGAACACTGACTTTTATGCAGTAAAAACCAGCAAGATAAAACACGAGAAATATCCAAAGCCAACCATTGAAATCCCCCGAATTTTACCTCCTGGGAACCAACTACAAGGGGCGTATCAATACCCCCTAGGGCGCTCTTCTTTTGATGGATGAAAATCTGATTTTGGAGGTGATTTATTCTAATTTGTTGCTGTCAAGGCGAACCAGTAGTAAACTTCGCCTCAAATCCCCCAAGGTCACCCTGGGTGACCTAGAGGCTAGGAATATAGGGGAAACCTCTCCAAACCCCTATTGTTTGTTTCCTTTGTCAAAATGGACCTTCAATAAAAATATACCAGATCTGCAACAAACCCTAGAGGGCTAACATCACCTCTATTTAGGGCCTTTTTGACCTAAAATTGATCTTTTTGCAAGATTTTTCAACTTTTTTGGATTTTTTCAATGTTTCGTCAATTATTGAAATTTATTGCAGCAATTAGTAACTTTGAGAAAGTGTGATTAGCGTTCCTCTCAAGAATTGACAATCTAATTTTGAATGAATTAGGGAAAAAACCAATAAACCCCAGGTTGTGTTGGTTTTGACCTAATTAGTGCAAAAAGAGATGTCAAAGGCCCAACAAGAGAGACCCTTTGAGAAGGTATGTCTTCGACAATGCAAGACGAGAAACAGAGATCTTACCATAAAAGAAGAAGAAAAGACGAGAGTAACCCTCTAAAGATTCCTTTGACCTTTCCCTTAGACAAGCCTTGCAAGATAATATAGAAGCCTTCAATCACCAAAATTCACCACTTAACCTTAGAATTGCTCAAGAAGAGAGGTGCACACCTAAGTCACCTGGTTTGAGTTCGTGTTCAAATTCAGAGACCTTGAAATTCAACAAAAATTCAGCAAGGAAAAATTTGGCAAAAAAATTCGACAAAAATTAGAGTGCCTATAAATTTTAGAAATAAAAAAATATTTTATTTTATATATAAATATTAAATATAATAATATATATTGAGTTATTTAAGTAGTATATAATTTATTTTATATATAAATATTAAATAGAATAATATGTATTGATTTATTTAAATAGTATATAATTTATTATATATATAAACAGTGTTCCACGGGGATGCGTCCCGAAGGGTCGGGGACGCATTTCGGCGTTTCTTGCGTCCCGGGGACTCCGAAACTCCATGCGAAACGTTTCGGGACGTCTCGCTTTGGGCGAAACTTGGCGAAACGCACAGCGAAACGTTTTGGTGTGCGGCGAGACTTGTGGGTGTCCCGCCCGAAACTCCGAAACTTCAGCGAGACTTGTGGGCGTCCCGCCCGAAACTCCGAAACTTCGGCGAGACTTGTGGGCGTCCTGCCCGAAACTCCAAAACTCTGGCGAGACTCAAAACTAAAATATCAATTGACAAAGACTCAAAAGTGACAAACATGAAATATGATGTTCATGTTAATTATAGATTCATATATTAATATAATCATGATGAATCGTGTAATTTGTTTGAACTTTGCATTTACATTGCATGATTGCACAATGATGAATGTAGTGTTTAGTAATTCACTAATTTGCATGGGATGGTTTGTTATTGTTGGGATTTATATTTTGCATATTTTTAATATTTTTAAAATTTGTATAACTCTCGCGTCCCGCCGTCCCCCCGAATTTCTCTAAAATTTGGGGGTGGTCTCCACACGTCCCGAATGTGCGTCTTCCCGCACCCGCGTCCCACCGTCTCGGAACCTTGGGGGAACATTGTATATAAATAATAAATATAATAATATATATTGATTTATTTAAATAAAATAAAAATTTAATAAAATTCATTGTGTTGTCGGCTGTCCACTGCCTCAACTGACACCGACTGAAAGCAAATGAAGATAGAATACGCATGATGGACCAATCTTCGTGGCATGGGAGGGCATCCCATCCGACAAAGTTGCAAACTGATCATAGAAGACTACACGTTCCCCAGCCCCTCGACTACGACCTGCCAGAACCGACTAGAAAGAGGGTACAAAACCCGACTCACAACGACCTGTTGGAACCATGACTTGCCGAAATCGACTAGAAAAAGGGCACGAAACCCGACTCACCAAACTTCAAGGCAGCCACGGGTTTGGACTCCAGAAAATTCATCAAGTAACGAAGTCACCGACGAGAGAATTTAGGGTGGGGTTTACTCGTATGAAAATCAACGATTTTTTTTGAACAAATTCGGATTGCTGAAAAAATTAGTGAATTTCGATTTTGAAGGTGAAAAATCGCCGAATACGGTGACTTAGGTGCACACCACTTAGCTCAAGTAGACAAGGAGAACAAAGATAAGATTTTATTTGATCCCATGATCTTGAGTTACAAATGAGGAGGCTAGCCTTATTTATATGCTTTCTTAGGCTAACTTAACCTCCATTTTCGACTGACCTACCTAAAATAACTTAAAATGATTTTTCATTGAATTTATAAGGTTTGTCACTCACAAGTTGGGGACTAAACCTCATAAGACATAAAATAATAATAAAAATGATGAATTGTTGCAACTTGATGAAATATTGATCTGGGGAAGGACTAGGAGGGTGTCATGCCCCAACTAACCCCAACGATTTGCTTTTTCCCTCATTGCTTTCTCATTTAGGTGGTACAATCTCTTCAAAAGGATGATGCCATCATCAATTTGGCATGCTTGAGCCTAGAGGAGGGTTAATACATGACAAACATAGGTCTAAGTGGGCATGAATGAGGTGTGCTAAGACAGTTATGACAACCGTTACATGCACAATCACCGGATGAACTAGCAGGGCTAGTATCCGATGAACAAATGTAGGATAAATTGACCATTGTCACCTTAGCCACTTCTCCAACTGCTTCGGAGAGTCGGAACCTCCAAGGGGAGAGCCCTTCAATGACCTGCAAACACCTTAGGACAAGGAAACTATGTCTTCTAGGAGACTAAATTAGAGACCAGTGCCTTCAATCAAAGCAACCTTATGAATGGAGAAGACATACAAATAGTAGGAAGTGCTTGTAGATGATGGGTAAATGTATAAGTTTATGCAACATAAATGGTATAAGGCATCCAATAACTTCCAAACATGTAATAGATAATTTATAATGAATAGCATCAACCAAATACCACATATCATCAAATGAGTGCAAGTATCAATGAGAAGAATGTGTGATCACCACTAATGATTATGAACTAATGTAGTATGTATGACAATCAATTCAGTCAATTCAATATGATGATATCAGTTGGTTATCAACTATTTTGTACAATAGTTGAACTTCCGACGAGCCGCCATTTGATGAACATGATTTATGTTCATATCCAGTGTATCAGAAGTTCCAGTTGTCTTTCCTAGCCAATTTTGGCTAGTCACTTTTATTTTTTCTGCTGAAATGACCATGGCACCATAGGGTTTGTAATAAGTGTGCTAGTAGGGTTTTTGAGTGACTCGGTTCCCCATGACTTGACTATCAACTAAGGCATTCCACGGATTTTTTTTCCCTTGTCAATTATGCTTTGCCTATAGCCGAGTAATAATCGACGAGGTTTTCTCCCGCTTCCTCTAAAGCTGGAATGCCCGATTTTGAAATTTGAGCCTTGGGGGGTTATTAGAGTCCAACTGATGTATATGAACCTACTAGACACCATGTATGTCTTAGATGGTCATTTCCTAGGTCCCTCATCCATTAAAAACAATGTCCGAAATTTTTTTACCGGACGTGTTGGATGAGTTTTTTATTTTTTATTATTTTATTATTATTTTTCCAAATATTTAATTGAAAAAATTCAATTTGTAATAACTAAGTGGTTTGGGGGTGGATTTAAATGATTGGAGGCTCAATTCCTAAGCCAAAAATCCCAGTTAAACCCCAAACCCACGTAGCCTAAGTTTCAGACAATTATTTGGCCTCATAATTAATATTTTCTCAAAAAATCAAAAAATGAGAAATATTAATTAGAATATTCAGAAAATAATAAATTGGAGATAAATCAAGTCTCTCAAAAAAAGGCCAAATTGAATGAAGTAAAAGTCAAAATGACATGGCAGGAGACATTTAAGATGATTGCAATCAACTCCAGGTCAGTTTAGTTAGCAATCAAAGCACTGGGAGTGATTTTCAGTCAAGATTTTCGCCCTCCCCAAGCATGCTCACGTTTTTCCTTCTTGGCACTTGTTTATTGGTTGGGTGGAGTTCACAAGGCTTGGAGGTGGGCGCCTTGCCTAGGTGGAGGCCACCGCAACCCCCATCCTACCTTCCAACACCCACTTAACTCATAAATCATGCTTGTGTGGTCTCCTTTCATTGGAAAACTCGAATTACTTGGCTCTCTCTATGCCAATTCGTTTTAGGGTTTTGATGATTAGTTTTTGTATAAATAAGAGGCCTTTGGGCTCTCTTAAGGGTGGATTCTTTGTGCAAGAAACCTCTTCCCATTTGTTGTGTAATATTTTTTGCTCTTGTGCAATATTGGAATAAAGTTGAGACTTTGGAGGTCAAATTGGTGCATGAATGGTTCATGGTGCCTTGTTGAGGTAATATAATTCAATTTTTATGCATGCTTATTGATTGGAGATTGGATCTAGCTTAGAAGGCTTGTTTTCTCAAGCACATAGGGCAAGTATTTGGGATCAATTTACTTGTTTATGATTGGTATTCAAATATATTTTTTAGTAGGATGCTTTAGTTGGACTCAATACATGCTCTTCAAGATTTGTTTTTGTACTAACATACTAAGATCTTCCTCGTCTTTTTAAATGTGTTATTAACAAGTTTCAAGTAGATCTTGGAGTAAGGGATGATCTAGTTTGCATCTCCCTCTTCTTCAAAGACTTCAAAGGCATTCTCATTCTTGAATGCACAATGGCTTTCAATTGAGCTCATCTTCATCTAAAGATCTTAAAAGAAAGGCTTGGATTCTTCTCATCTCCACCATCAAAGTTAAAACAGTCTTCTCTCCGGTTACCACAAGTGGATCTCAAGCATAAGGTTTCTATATCTTCTATTTCCACTTTCTTTTGTAAAAGGTTTCAAGTCATTAAAATCTCTATTTCAAGCTTGTCTATCTTTTACTAAGGTAGATCTAGGCTTTCTAGCCTTAGATGTATTTTTCAAATCTAGATCTACTCCTTAAATTTCACATTTTAAAAGATCTAGCTTCATTCCCAAAGCTTGTAAATCTGTCTTTAAGATCTAGTTGTTTGTCTACCTTAGATCTCCTTTTTAAACTTTGATTTTTGGGTCTTTTTTGCCAAAGTTTTGCCTTGAGAAGTACTTTGGGATTTGCTCCCAATTGACGCATTGTTTTGTTCCACTTCTCTTTCCCACTATCTCTTGCGTATTTCCAGCTAGCTGGAAATTTCAAGACTAGTGTTTAGAAGTCATTTTTCGACCTCTCTTTTGCCTCGGAAAGCGTGCATAATTTTTCTTGAACTTTTTTGCTTGCTGATTTTTCTGAGTTTTTCATCATTTTTCAATTCTGGAAATTCACTAAAAACAGTGAATTTTTCAAAAAATTTCAAAAAAACATTTATTTTTTAATTTTTTCTTCATTTTCTCAAAAAACGTGTTTTTTAAGCTTGCTGGTTTTTTTGACTTTTTCTTCTATTTTCCAATTCTGAAATTAGCTTAAAAATTAAAAAATTCCAAAAATTTTTCAATTTTTTTTTTCAAAATTTTCATCATTTTCTCGAAAAGCGTGCAATTTTAAGCTTGCTGGTTTTTTTATTTTTTTTTAATTTTTATTTTTCTGTTTTTTGGTAATTTTCTGCTATTTTCCAGTTCTGGAAATTAGCCTAAAAATTTAAAAAATTTCAAAATTTTTTTTCTTAAAAAAATTTCAAGTATTTTCATAAAAAATCGTGCATTTTCACCCTAAAAGGTGAGCTTTTCCTTTCATTTCCAAGGTCTGATTTTTGGTTTTATTTTCTTGTTTTGGGCATTTAACTTGTCTCATTTGGGTTTTCTCATTCCATTTACTTTCATCTTTTCGAATCATAAAGTCAAATTTGGTTTCCTAACACTCTAATTAGTTGCTGTTTAGAGCTCTTATTTACAGGTGAATGAAAAGTAAATCAAACAAGAAAAGAGCCACAAGGCCAAAGGAACCAAAGCAAGCAAGAAACCTTTTTGACAAATTCCAAAAACCAAAAAGCACTGTAACTTATTAATAAAAAGAAAGTGGGGTTTTTAAGTCCCCACACCCAACTTCCCCCATTTGGGGAAGTTTGTGGTGTCTTTTTCTTGGAGTGATTTCTTAGATTAGTTTTCCTTTTTTGCACTTAGAATATTAATTGTCTAGCTTAGTTTCATTTTTGCAATAATTGCTAGTTGCCCATCATTTGCTTAAGTAGTTTCATTTTTGATATAAAACTGTTCAAAGTAGAAATCTCTTGAATCTCACCAATAGTGGATCAAGAGTGCTCTCTGTCGGAGAGTTGCTTTTACTTTTGTTTTTACTCACCCCCATGCTCTCCCCCGTACGGTCTTTGACCTGAAAGAGATTCTTGGGTAGATTAAATTTTACTTATAATACAGTACTTTATTTCCATGCATCATAAGACTCTTGAACCTCTGTCATAAGACAAGGTCAAGAGTGCTCTCTGTCGTAGAGTTTTTCTTGTGTTGTAATAAAATTCGCAACTCATCATTCCCCATAATAAAATTTGAATTTATTCATTGCTTCCTTGCCGGAGTATGTTCTGACCAACCTAAAAAATTCGAGTACTCAGAAATGGTATTGGATTGATTAATCTTGCAAGATTCAAACATAATAAAATATTTGATTCAAACATATTAAAATTTTCACCCCATAACCAACGAACCGACGTTGTTTCGATAAATACTCAGGTAGTGGGCAAATTTCAAGTGTGGGCGCCGGGCAACCCAACCTGGACACTCGCTGGTTAAATTCTCTGAACACCTAGCTTGTGAGCTAGGCAGGTCCGTCATGTCCTCGAATAGAGCCACTGAAAGTATTTTTGGCTAGCTTTCTAGACACCTAAAACAAGATCACTTAAAATTTACAATAAAATAAACCAAGAACAATTGCAAAACGATCTCACAAACATACCTCTCGAACTCTTGTATCAAGCAACCCAAGCACTCAGACATTTGACTTTTGTATTTGCTTATTATCTATCTGGAGCACTTGTTTTTTAATTTCCATATGATATTGTGAGTGTCTTGTATTTAAGTTCATCAAGTGGTTGTGCTTCTTAGTATCTTGCAATTGGTTATCTCTGATTATATTTTTTTATTGTTGTAAATCTATGATCATCATAAAAACTCCTAAAACAACACCCATCCACATCACCTCACCTCAAAACATCTAAAAAACAAAAGAGCCTTAGAAACTCTTTGTACGGTTTACCTCCCTTGGCTTCGTTAGGAGTTTTCCTAAACGGAGGAGCTGGGATTCAGGTGACAGTACCTGGCTCATTGCTTGCCCCCAAGGCCACACTTCTCCCCACCTGTAGTGAGGAGACAACTTTCGAAAGATTTATGCTGACGGTGTGCATCTCGGCGGACAACATAGTCCACGCAACTGTGTGTAAAGCAGTAGGTGTGATGCACGCAGTATAATAAAATGGTTACAATATAGAGTCCAACACCCATCTACTTCATGTTAATCAAATGACTATTTTCAGACTGTATTAGGTAAACATTAGCAGCAGTATAACAGTTGTTCCAATATCACTTTGTAACAATAATAAGTCAATCAAAGAGATAAGAGCCGGATGAGCAAGATCATTTCCACTTTCAACCAACTTTCTTATCCACTTTAATGCATCAAACAGAAGTATAACAGGCTGTATATAGGTCTGATATGCTGTATATAATGTTGTTTTCAGACCTTTAAATAAGCAAATTTTATATCATTTGCATGCAATATATCAGCCTTCACATATCTTTAATTACTCACCCTTAATATTGTCTTATAAGTGCATCTGTAGGAGAAATGAAGAGAGGACTGTTTGGGTTTGACAGTCTGCACGTATGGCAGCAGCAGACGAAAGGACTGGAAAAAGGGGCGTAGATAGAATGCCAAGCCAAAGGGTAGCTTAGAAGAGGAAGCCGGATGGAATAGAGGAGAAAAGGAGGAAGGAGGATAAGGAGATAGGGAGGAGGGATAGGGAAGGTTTAGAGGTAGGAAGGAAAAGGTGAGCGAAGGTAGGAAATGAAGGATAAAAGAGGTGGAAGGATTGGAGCGAGCAAGAGAAAGAGGAGAGCGAGGGTGCTAGAGGATAGAGGAAGGAAAGGCGAGGTCTAGGAGGGATAGAGCGAAGCTAAGAGAGAGATGGAAGTGAGGCTGCTAGGGTTTAGAAGAAGGCTGCAAATAGGGTTTACAGCTAGTTTTTTACGATTTTTGAGTTTTATTTTTTGAAAATCCATGTACAAAAATGATAAAATCAGACCTAATTAACAATAAATCCAAAATTTAACCTAAAATAATATTTACACATGTAAAATTAGGGTTTTCAGGGTGTTTTGATATTTTTAATTTTTTGGCTTCCTAAAATTTTGCCCTAGGGTTTCTAGGGATAAGAAAGGCAAGCTAAATTTATAGGAGGGAGGGCCAAAATTTTAGGGAAGCCAAAAATTAAAAATTGATTTTTTTTGATTTTTTTAGGGTTTCAAACATGAAATTGCAGACCTAATTTTAATCCTAATACCACCATGAAAATGCAAAATTACACATGAAATTGCAAGTTTAACCTAGCAATAATATTTACAAAAATACAAACTAGGGTTTGATTTAGAGAAAATGGACAAACTTAGGGTTTTAATGGATGTTACCCCAAACCTGAGCCTTAGAGGAAGGTGACCAGCCTTCCTCTTTGAGGGAATTTCTCCTTGTCACTAGATTAGGGATTTTTGAAACAACCCCAAGGGTTGGTTTCAAGAACCTAAACTAGGCAAATGTTGGAAACTTGGAACTCCAAGGCTAACTATGTAGAAACCTTCTCTTGGGAGCGTTTCTACTATGCTAAGGGATAGAAAAGTAGATAAATGGCCTTATTCAAAGAGAATGTAGCCCTAGGGCTACCATTCAGTCATTGAAGATGCAAAACCTACCTACCATTCAACAAGCAAACCATCAAAAGAGCAAGAATTACTTGTGCATTGTTGTGCAAAGGGACAAGGAGGGTGTAGATGGTGACCTGGAAGAGAGAGATAAGCCTCAGTGCTGAGAGAAATGCCACCAGAATGATAAAACAAGTGGGGGGTCATGTGACCCAGTGACCCACCCCTGGGAGCCTCGGACACCAACCTCAGCGCTTCAAGCCCTTTCACGAGGCAGTCGGCAATGCCACTAAGCCATAATACTCCCAGGAGAAGAACCAAAGGGTCTAGCCATAACCTCCACTCGGATAATGCTGGAAAACACCCCTCTGACCTTTCATGAGGCAGTCGGCAATGCCACTAAGCCATGATACTCCCAGGAGAAGAACCAAAGGGTCTAGCCATAACCTCCACTCGGAAAATGCTGGAAAACACCCCCTCCTGGTCAGAGAAAAAATTGACCCTCTCTCTCTGGGGCACATTTGAAGGTGCGCTGGTACTGGTACCACGTAACATTGGCTCCAACTGCGGGATGAGTTCTCTTCTTGAGTGTTCTCGAGAACCTGTGAATCTTCTGGGTACTTGTAGACCTAGAGTATAGACACACATCAAATATCTAGGGACATCAAAATACCATGAGGCAGACACTTCTGTCCTGCCTTGCTCGTCATGGAAATATGAAAATAACTTGAATAACAATTGAGTAAGCTATGTAGACATGAAGAACCACAAATGCAATGCATGGGTAACAGTATATGCCTACTTGACCCTACCTATGCTAAATATAAGGATAAGGAAGGGTTAAGTGAAATCCTACCACCAATGTAACCATTTGAGTAAGGAATTCATACCTGATCCTTTACCTTTGTCTTTAGAGAGAATCCATGATAAGATCTCATTGATCACAAAGCAAGTACGTACCAAGGTCTCCATCAGGATAGGAGATGAAAGCTGGGTGACTACGGGAGCCTGGAAGCTTTGATGTTGTTACCATGGAGACGGATTGCTTCGACAAGCTTCATTTATGCATGCTTCTACCAGACTTAGGTATGTGCCATCTCCATCGTATATTTGCATTGAGAATTTTTTTTGTCACAGACTGGTCGGCTGACTTTGAACTTGGGAGGCCATTATTAGAGGTGGACCTCTTCATATGCCAGTTGTAACTTATCCCTGTACTTGTTTAAACATTTCTTTGGATACACAAGCATATTGTTCATCTTTGACATAATCATGTTAGTACCCCCAATGATCTTTAAAATTTTGAAATTGTCAACCACATAATCTACGCCTTCACATTTCAAGTGAAAAGATAAACAATAGAAATCGTGACAATGTGAAAAGAATGTCATACCTATCCACATACCGGTATTGGTTTTACTGAAATGCACTGTTGGAAACTTACCGATATCGGACAGAAAAGGCTGAACAACTTCTTGAATACTACTCGAGGAACATAGCTGGGAATGATAATCCGGGCTTTGAGTAACTGCAAGAGAATCCCTTGTATAACATGCTTCACAGTCCCCGATGTTGGACAAGTATGACTATGTTAAATCCATGGAGATATCAACAAAGATATGGGACCCCAAATCATAGGAAGACATCTGCATATGGTACTTATTTGTAATGGAAAAAGGACCCACATCTCGGGGTACTTCATCATCAAAAGTAAGGCCAAAAGGGATGAACCAATCTTCATTATCAACATCCTGAAAAGATGGAATAATCATAGGACTTTCACTGATTATGTCTTCAATATCCTTGTCCGAGGTAGTCATGACTTCTTCATCCCAAACAATATCAAATTCTGGCTCAAACTGATCCTTAGTAGCCTTTGATTCTTCTGTGAATGGCCAAAAGACTTGATTGACTTCTTCCTCGTCATCGTAGAGTCTGGAAATAACACTACCAGGTCTCGAAGAATCATAAAGTGGAGGACCCATAAATTTCCAATAATCATCGTCCTCATCAATTTTGTAATTATGCTCCAAGAGATTTGTGATGTTATAAGAAATTGTTGTGTGGTGGCAAGGAGAACTCACCCTTTCCTTCTGTTCTTCAACTTCTTCAGCTATGACTTCTTGGTATTCATATGTAGGATCACAATCATATTCATCTTCATGAGGAACTTTGTCTTCGGACACTGTGCTTGAGATATCATCAATTGGATCTTGAACAACAGATTCTTCAACCCGATTTTCATTTTGGATTTCTTTACTGAACAAGTTCCTTGCATGTTCAACATGAGGCATCCATTTGTCACGTCGCTCTGGATCCCAATAGCTACAGAATGTTTCTTCCAATTCTGCAAAGGACGATATTGTTCCTTTGTCTAGGTCCACAAACCAAGCAAGAGCCTTTCTTCCCAGGTGAAGAAAAAACGATCTCATGTAAACATCTTCTTCGTTTTTAATACCATATTCTGTAGCCAAGGTCATAAACCATTCAACATGGTTGAGGCAGCAGGGCATTGCCATGATCACCCTTGAAGGCATGCCAGAATATCTCTGGTAACTCATCCGAACGTCCTAGAAAGTTTGACAAGTTAAGAGGAGTGAAGCCTATTTCCATCTTTGCAACAGTCGGATTATCGGGATCTTTAAATTCAAATGGAATATCCTCTTCGATTTCTTCGTTAGGACCATCTTGTTTCTGGTTGTTTCCTAAGGTCTCTTCCCATATATGGTTGACCACGACCTTTTTTTCGTGTTCCTTCATATCATGATCCCATTCCTCACTGAATGCACCGATCAACTGGTTGAGTGAAGTTAAATTTTTACGAGGAAATCCTTCATACCAATTCCTAACATCCCAGTTGTCCTCTAAGTTGAGAGATAGTAGAAAAAGCTTCATTTTAACATCCTCATGTATGATATTGCTTCCTTGGAGAAATTGCATGAATGCCCAGATATGTGTTGCTGTATGATACTTATATTCTTGAAATAATGGAAAAAGTGCTTTCCCATCGCCTTCAATGACATTGATGTGGATAGCCTGGAATGTGTGAAAAATCCAATATATCCAACCACAATTCGTAAGAAGATGCCATATCATCTGGCTTCCTTGTCTTTATAGAGTACTTATGTTATTTTTTTTTTCAGTTGGAGTCGCCAGGAGAGACCTGCCAAGTTAGCTCAACAATTCTCACCAAAGTACCAAAACAAGAGTGTACCTGAGATAATGGTGATTGTTCCGAATTGCTTCTTGATGAGTGGAGTCGCCAGATAAATCCTGCAAGATTAGTCCTTAAAGATATGCGATAATGATCAATAAGACCTACCTCCAGACTTACTAGTACACGTGTATAGAGATATTGGTAAAGGTGTTTGGCATGATCCAACATATAGAGACTGGTCTGTCCCCTGGTCTTATTTCTAAATATCTCTTTTCAGTTTTCGGAGGGCCGAAGGAAAGGTAATCAGTCTCTAAACCAATGTCTCCCTCTTTATTTTCGAGCCCACCTATATTTAGGTTTAAGACGACAAGCTATCAATCTAAGAAAGAAGAAACTGCCAGTCCTCACCTACACGATACCCCGAGAAGAGACCAGCGACGGAGAGGTTAATAGGGTTTTATCGGTCAAGCTAACCTGCAGTGTGAGCCCAAAGGTATAAGGGTTCGACAATTGTAGCCTCAAAAGCGCAGAGTAGCCAGGACACACCTTATACCGAGGTGCGTTTAGCCCTTTATGTATTAATAGAAATATAGGAGAGCCTTGTCGATCGAGGTGGATAGAGTGGGTAGACGACAAGTTGAATGGTTGCGGAAAGACAACAAAAAGTGACTCTCATCGGCTGAGTATTATTGAGTTGAGCGCTAGTCATCGGTTGAGTTAGCGCTATCTAAACTGGATATATGGCGGCTCGACCTACCGAGGCATGCATTAGAAATGAGAATCTTCTCCATTGAGGGCCCCATTTAAATAAATAGGGGGACTCGACCTACCGAAGGCATCAATGGTACTAGCCACTGTCAATCGTCCTCCTGCTCCTCCATGTCAAAATCAACATCATTGTCGCTCCTCTCTCCTCTATCCTCGTCCTCGTCCTCCTCCTCCTCTATACCCAATCCAAGATCTGCTGCTATGTCTGCTGGTGTGGAGGATGACCCCTCATTAGGCTCATCATCAAAAGTCACTGGCTCAATCACTGGGTCAGTAAGATCCATGTTGGCTAATGCAAACTCTATTGTTTTCCAAACCCATATCATTAGGAAATACATCCCACATCTTTGTTCGACACCTTAACCACTCTTTCCTCTTCCTATAATAAGACGAAGGTTGGTATGCACATACACCATTGACTTTGCCCTGGACTGCTCAAGCCTACTCTTTTTCAAACTGTACAAATTTCCATATGTGCTCCAATTCCTCTCGCAATAGGAGCATGAAGTAACTTGGGAGAGGATCCTCGTGGCTAACTGCTGTAGAATAGGGCATGCTGCCCCATGAGTTTCCCACCAACCATGGGCCTTCTTGACCCCCATGTCTCCAAGCATATCATACCCTCCAAATCTCCCACGCCAGCAGAGAACTCTATGAAGCCCTCCTCTACCTCCTGAAGGGATGATCTATCTTGAAATATCCTTCTAAATGCTAACTTCCTCTCATTTGATATCTCTATATCCATGTCAGGGTCAAATCTGTGTGAGGGCCCATCACTGAGCCAATCCTGACTGTAGAAATTGGGATTTAATGAGTGAGCCAAGCAATGCCAAGGTGTGCAATTCTTATTCCACCTAGAGATAAGAATGTCCTGCATGGTGGACCATAAGCACTCTGATGATGTCCCATACTTAGAGAACTCATTCTCCATAACAATGGTCTTCACAGACTCAAACATGGAATCCCACCCCGCATAAACATTTCCTAACATGGGTTGATCTGTGTCTGCAAACCGCAACAAGGAAATGATACACTCCATGACTACGTTGCGGGGAAGCGCTGCCCACCCCCCCCCCTTCGCCCCCACTCCGGAAGCTAGCTTCCTGTCGAAGCTAAGGGAATCGTGATTCGGTTTCGCTTCCTCTCGGAAGTGAATTTCGGAAGCTAGCTTCCGCCCCCAAAAAATCGCAACCTGCCATTGTCATAGAGCATGCAGAAATCGCTCGGAAGCTTCGCTTCCCTTTTGCTTCCCGTTCGCTTCCTATTTGCTTCCCGATCGATTCCCATTGCTTCCCGGAGATTAAAAAATCGCTTCCCATAGCTTCCTCGGACGCTTCGAGTCAACCTGTGGATTTGATGGTGAAGTCGAGCTCGTGGGGTCCACGCTTGGGGTTTTGGAGGGGAGGAATAGGGCTTTGAGGGATAAAGCCCTCCTCCACACTCCATTTATGACTTTGCTTTGCTTGGGAAGAGAAAAGAGGAGAGGAGAAGAGAAGAGAAGAGGAGAAGAGGAGAAGAGAAGAGGAGAAGAGAAGAGGAGAAGGTGCCATCAAGCTTGGTTTTTTCTTGGAGATTGAAGAAGGTTGGATGCTTGGCAAGTTGGCACACTCACTACCATTGGACATCCAAATAGGTAGTCTCTAAACCCTTTCTTGTTGATTTGCTTTGTGTTTGAAGTTTGAACTTGAAGTTTTGATGCTTGATGCTTGAGACTTGAACTTTTGAAGTTTGAAATTTGACTAGAATCTAGAATGTGATTGTAAATGTTCCTCTCCTACTCTTTCCCATGCTTTCTCCATCATTCTATTGTAGGGCAACATGTTAAGCTCTAGTTCCACTTCCAACTTCCAAGTCCAACAAACATGATGATGGGTTTATGGTTTCTTTGTTGGTTCCATTTGTTATTTTGACGATGTTCATTGAAAATCGGAGGAGGAATGAGGGAGAGGGAGATGATGAAGAAGTGGGTAGTGGCACATACTGTGGAGAGGAGGAGGGAGGGGAAGAGGAGAAGGAGGAGGAGGGAAATCGAATGAAAACCAAGGAGGACTCAACACCCTTGTGGAAATATGTCACCAAGTAGGGGGGAAGCAAGGGGGGTGGAACTGCCAAATTTGGTTGCCCCCATTGTAAAAAGACTGACACGGGTTCATATACCCGTCTGAGAAGACATATATGTGGGAACATGCCATGTGATGAAAACAAAACTGTAGGAGGTTGTGTTTGCCCAAGTGTGTCATCGACACAAAGAGTCATGTATAAGAAGGAAGAATTTGAAGCACAAAACAAATCAAAAGCAAGGGTTGACCATGACCCCTCGTTGAGCTCACCGAGAACTGGAGGCCCATCCACCCAAGTTAGTGGATTCTCACCCCCTTGGTCACGCAGGACAATATCAAATTTCCTTGACCAAGGTGGTAGGGATGACATGGATGCAAAAGTATTCCAGTTTCTCTATGCATGTGGCATACCATTCAATGTCCTTCTCTCACCCTATTGGCATGAAATGGTAGATGCCATTCGCACTGCTCCAGCAGGATACAAGAGCCCAGGGTATGACAAAGCTAGAACTGTGGGGCTTGACAAGGAAAGAGGCAAGATCCGAAATGATTTGGGGCAATTCACAAATGCTTGGAATGAGTATGGGGTATCAATTGTATGAGATGGATGGACAAATGTAAAAGGCAAGCCATTGATAAATGTTCTTGGTGTGTTTGCTACTGGTGCAGTCTTCCTTTCAGCCCATGACTACTCAGATAAATTCAAGACTGGCATAAACATTGTAGAACTCCTACTCAAAACCATTGAAGCTATTGGTCCATACAATGTCATCCAAGTCATAACTGATAATGCTGCTAATTGTAAGGTAGCAGGAGCAATCATTCAAGATAAATACCCCAACATATTTTGGTCTGGGTGTTTGGTTCACACAATGAACCTTTTGATGCACGACATCATTAAGTTGAAGGAAAATCAATACAAATGGATTGGTGAATTGTACAAAAAGTGCAAGAAGTGATAAGATTTATAACCAACCATAGCAATGCCCATGGCATTTTCCGCTGTCACTCAAAGTTTGAGCTATTGAAGATAGCAAAGACTAGATTTGCTAGCTACTACCTCACTTTCAGGCGTCTTTTGAAGGTAAGAGAGGCATTGGCTAGCATGGTATCAAGTGAGTCATGGTAGGTCTTGAAAGACAGGTGTACATCCTTATCTGACAGGCTTGATTTTCAGGAGGTGGAAGAAACAGTTCTTGATGCGGGGTTTTGGGTAAGTGTCAAGTATGTTTTGCAGTTCACAAAGCCCATTTATTACATGATTCGGTTTGCAGATACATATAAGCTGGTGATTGGGGAGGTGTATGAGCAGATGGATAGCATGCTGGGTCAAATTAAAGATATTGTTGAACAGAAAGATCCCATCTTGTATGACCATATTCACACACATGTGGTCAAAAGGTGGGAACATCACAACGTTCCACTGCATGCCTTAGCGTATGTGTTAACACCAAAATATTATTCTCCATCTTGGTTGGCCAAATCAGCACCTGGGGGTGGGGTTAGGAGAAAGCCCCACACAGATGCAGAGGTACACGTTGGGTACATGGCTAATATAGACAAGTTGGTCCCTGATGCAGAGGAATGTGACATATTGCGTAGTGAATTAAGCAAATACCTCAGTGAAGTTGGTCCATTTGGTACTTTGCATGCAATCATAGATTGAGATAGGGCGCCTCCTATCGAATGGTGGAACATGTATGGCTCAACATGCCAACGCTTGTATAAATTGGCTGTTAGAGTGCTTTCACAGGTGGTTAACAATTCCTCTGCAGAAAGGTGTTGGAGCACCTATAGCTTCATCCACTCAGTGAAAAGAAACCGATTAAATGAAAACCGAGCAGAAAGCTTGGTTTATGTACATTACAACTTGAGGTTGTTGACTCATTATTGTGAGCGTGCCAAAACTGATAGATCATATGTCACTTGGGACAACAATCCGGAGGAGCATAACTTGGAGGATGGAGCCTTAGCTTTAGATCGCTTGGAGGAAGAACTTTTGAGCGATGAGGATGACGCATATGCAGTACCACTACCAATGGCGCCGCCATCTTCTACCTTGTTTCCAGATGCACCATCTTTGCCTAGAAGTTCAACTTCACGACCTCCATCTGCATCAGTGAGGGGGGGTCGTGTAGGATCGAGTCTTGGACGTGGCTCAGCAGTAGTGGCTACTGGGGATGATAATCCCACTCCCATTGTTTAGAGAGCACGAGAAAAGAAAATGGAAATTTCTTGTGGCAAGAGGAAACATCCATGATTCCATAAAATCTACTTTTCTTGTATTTTCTTGTTTACAGTACTTTCAAGTTTCTGCACTATTGACCCTTTTATATTTATTATCATATATTTTGTAAACATTACATGGCATTTCAAGTTTGAAGTTTTAAG
Organism: Larix kaempferi; assembly: GCA_027924585.1. NCBI lineage: Eukaryota > Viridiplantae > Streptophyta > Pinopsida > Pinales > Pinaceae > Larix > Larix kaempferi. The sequence goes on from BSBM01000093.1 coordinate 70,576,976, forward strand.
TTGAACCTACCTTTGAATTTGAAGTTCACTATTTGCAACTTTGCATGATTGAGTCATTGACTGCATAAAAGCATATTATAACTCTTTGGTAATGAATATGATGCTTCGTGAATTGTTTCAACTTTCAACTTTCATTTTATGGTTGATGTTCTCTATTATAGACTATGTCACTATAGTTTGGTAACGGTTACCTGGTAACTTTGGTTACAACTTACAAGTACTAGTGAATTGTGATGACAAAATGTTTATATATTGAAAATTTGAAGCTTTAAGGTTGAATCTTGATGTTATAACTTATGGAATCATGGATATTGGACCTATGGTTGATGAATTCACTAGTAAATGATTAATGAATGATGTTATATGGTATTATTGTTTATTTCATGTTTTTATCATTTCCATAACTAATTCAGCATTCTACTTGCATTTGTTGACATATATGCATCAAAATATATAAAAAATATATATTATATAAAAAACGCTTCCGGAATGCTTCCTAACCGGAAGCTTTTGAAAATTTCGCTTCTCGCTCCCGCTCCCGCTTCTCGCTCCTGCTTCTCGCTCCCAAGTAACCTTGCTCCATGATCTTAATGACAAGATTTACTTTCTCCCACCAACCATCATCTAACACTGTTTCCTTTACTTTTTTTGAAGCAACTTGATCCGTCTTTCTCTAAAAAGACCAAAGATCTGAAATAACCATGGCCCCAAGAGCGGTCTTGACCTCCCTCAACCCCTTAAGCATGGCGAGTGAGGAAGCAAATCAAGTATCTGCAATCTTCAACAATGATAGATGTGTGTATTCTTTATATATTGTGAGGGCATTGGCATGGTTTTGTACAAAAATGCGGATATAACTTGCATCCTCAATAACATTGCCAATCCATGTCACTTCTGAAGCAATAGATTTAATTGCTAAATTCAAGGAATGAACAATGCACGGTGTCCAAAATATTTGTGGATATTTAGTTTCCACAATCATGCCAGCAACTTTACAAACAGGTGCATTATCAGTGATGATTTGCACACAATTATCAATACCTACTTCAATAACTTTAATGAACTCACACATATATTGTGCATCCTTGTATTTTCCAAAAGCATCCACCGTTTTCAAGAAGACTGGTCCATTATGGGAAGACACCATGAAATTAATGAGTGGATGGCGTGCTGTATCTGTCGATCCATTAGAAACAATACTAACACCGGATGAAATCCATGATTTTTTGATAGGTTGTAGGATTTTGTCCACCTCCTTTGCCTTAACCAACAATGTGGTTCTAAGCTTCTCTGAGGTTGGAGGCACATACCCTTTTGGAGCTTTTTCAACTAAAGCTCAACACATCTCAATGAACAAAGGTGACCGTGCAACATTGAATGATATGAAGTTGAGATAGAAATGGAATGCAATGGTAAGATCTACCTCATCTTGAGTCTCTTTTTGATAAATTTTGCCCATTGGACCATAAGTTTGGGCTGCCCTTTTTTTCGTTGGCTGAATTTCTCCTCACTCCCAAATCTGTTACATGTATTCCTCAAGAATGGAAGAAGATCATCTTTTTTGAACATTTGTTTGCTTGCTGCCGCCACATTCCCCAACCCAACTGCATCTTCCTTTTCCAACTGCTTTCTTTGGCTGGCAGTGATCCCTCTGCATGGTGCAAGTCCACAAGGGCGGGCCAACAAATGGCCCTCAACTCTGAAGTAAGTGCTCTTGAATTCACCCTTGCAAAAATTGCAAGACCAAAGAATATTTCCTCCCCCAGCCCTCTTTGACCAAGCCCTTCTTTCTTTGTTACATACTTCCATAGGGGGTATTTTTTTTCCTGTGCTTACTGTTTTGCTACAGCAGCAAGGTTATGTGAGGGCCCTGAGGGCATAGCAGCTCCAAAAACATCACTTGAAACACTTGGAGCACTGCCACCAGCAGACACAGAAATATTGCCACTACCATGGGAGGAAACAATAGATACATTTCTGCTCTTCCTTTGAGTTTGCCTCTGCCTACTGGCTTGGAAGATTGAGCCATTTCTTTCCTTCACAAACTGAAATCCACTGGCTGCCTGAAATCCACTGCTGGTCACCTGTAGCTGCTCTGTTCCCTAGCACCTATAGCTGCTGTAGAGGCTCTGTTCCTTGCTGTTACGGCCTCCACAAGTTCACTGCAACAGCAAACTCCCTCTCACTGCTTTGGGCTTCAACAAATCAGCACTGTAACTCTTTAACCCTAAGTCATGACCTCTCTCTCCAGTGGCATGAAATATCTCTCAGATCGCCAAGAAAGAATGGGCCGGAAAAGGGAAAAGCCCGATTTTTACCTGCAGGAATATTTTTTGACGGGACACGTGTCCCAAAATCGGGACATAATCTTGGCATGTGTCCAACACTTGCGGATTGTGTCCAGAAATCGGGATACGATCTTGGCACGTGTCCAACACTTCCGGTCCTCGGATTGTGTCCAGACTCCAGAAATTGGGACATGAAATTTTTTGCGTCAGAGTCGTATTAGGGCACATGTCATGTCCGGCATGTGGAATACATGACACGGGACCTGTTTGGATGTGTCCTGTTACTTAGTACACAAGTGAAGTCAAGGAGGGGAAAACACAGCAGGAAGAGGATCGACCAGCAAGGTTGAAGACTGGAAGGATAGTACGATACAGTGTTGTACAGGGTACTGCAGTTTCTCGTATTAAATGTTAAGCTGATTTGAAGGACAGAATTCTTGTGTGTCGTGTTTTTTTTTCCCCCGAAGTGTATTGTGTTAATGCTTCCGCTGTTCATTTTCAGATTTATGTGTGGTTGTTGCATGTTCAGAAATTTAAATTTCTACTGTTAAATAAGTTCAGGTCTGATTATTTTAATTAAGAGAAACATAGGACAGTAGTCACTTAGGGCCTGAAAATTTACAATGTCAGGAAGGATAGTTCTGTATAAAGAATGTTATCACGTAATTATATATTATTATATAGGGCTATAAAGTGATTTTTACAACAAAGCAGATCATATATATATAGTACAACATGCTTTCTTAAAAACTGCGTGCTTTTTTGGAGTTTTACCTGCATGCCTGTAGTTGTAGATTACTGTTGAATAGCATCCCTTATGGCCTTTGCCTCCCTAACTGTACCATTTCTAAACAAAGTGACATCATCTACAAACAGTAAATGAGTGTTGTTGAGGTCTCTGGCAATCTGCACCCCTTTATTCTGCCTTCATCCCTCGGTGTTTTGAGAGTCCTACTTAGCCCTTCTGCCACCAATAACAAGAGGAGAGGTGACAGAGGGCATCCTTGCCTCAAACCTCTTTGGGGCTGGAAAAAGGGGGAGGGGAACCATTTATAAAATAAACATAAGAGGCTCTGGAATTGCACTCTCCTATCCAGTTGAGAATGTGGCTATGTAACCCTATATGAGGCATTAAAAGCTTTAAAAAATCCCAGTCCACTATGTCATATGCTTTTGAGAAAACCAATTTTATAAGAAAGGAAGCAAGTTTGTTCTTTTTAAGAGAATGGAGGATTTCTTGGGCTATACCCACTGCATCAAAAATCTGTCTCTTCGCCCAAAATACCAAACTGTTTTTCTGAAATGACACTGGAAAGGATGGGTTTTAGTCATCTGGCAATGATCTTGGCTGTGATTTTGTAAACACAATTGCATAAGGATTTAGGCCTGTAGGAGTCATAAGAGAGATGACTATCAGTTTTAGAAGTGGTGGCAATGAAAGTGGAGTTGAGAGGGCCAAAGATCTTCCCTGTGTATCTGGACTCTTCCACTGCCAACAAAAGGTCTGCCCCAATCACATCCAAAAACCTCTTCAAAAATTCAACGTGCCATCCATCAGTTCCCCAGAAATCAATTATGAAGAAAAGCATGTGATACAATAATACAAGAAAGAAAACCGAATCATTATCATATAGAAAGTATACAAATAAATCAATGTCTTAGTTTTTTGTTATGAGATGTTGGTTCTCACATAACTACCAATTTGTTAATTGCTGTTCGGATAAATGGTGATATCCTTTCTTATAGAAAATATTAGCTCATTTCATTGTCAGGAGGTATCCTTCTATGTTATGTTATGAAGGATATGTTATATATAAAGAATGTTATCAGATAAATTATTATATTGAGCTATAGAGTGATTCTTACAACAAAGTACATCATATATATATATAGTACAACATGCTTTCTTAGAAACTGTGGCTTTCTTTTATAGAAACTAAAATGTATTTTTTGTGGCAATTGGGATGCCAGTGCCAAGTTTTTTTTTTCCCTACTCACAATTTTTCATTTTGTAGGTGGCAAAGATGGCAGGGTTTTAGCGAATGAAATATATCACAAAACATCTCCAATTGGCAAGGTCAAGAGGGCACTTGACATAGATGCGCCTATAAATAATATGAAACGAAGAAAGCTGTTTGAAGGGTTAGCCTCTTTGCGAAGTTCCTTGCAAGTAAGTTATTAGTTTTTTTACACACATGCGAATGAATATAATGATGGTGACATAGGTACAAAAGTAAGCACATTGTGTATAAGTGAACGCACCATCTCCATTTATTTTATTAAATGTGTTAGCATTCCTTCTTATGAAGGTTGCTATTAAATTTTTTAGTGTGGTGGCGTAATACAAAGAACTCTTCTTATTATATTCTGGAAGACCATGTGTTTCTTTTAGTTGATATGTAAATGAACACATTGCTTGTGAAGATGTTAAAGAAAAATCAACAATTTTACAAGTTATGTTTATAGTATGGGTTTTTTCTCTTCTAAATCTTATAGGCAAGAAGAATGCTAATTTCTTTGAAGTCACAAGGAATTATTCTGACTTGCAATATATTAGTTTCTTTTGAGAGTAGAACGTGGAAAAGGATCGTAGTTGTAACTGTCACAAGCTATTTTTCCTAGATGAAGAACGGAAATCTAGATGATTGCTGAGACAAGGAGAGCTTGCATCTTTTGAATGTGAATTGAATGAATGTTTCTAAAATGCTTAAGGAATAAATAACACAAAGCAAATTTACATTATTCAAGATAGGAGGGCTTTAAACATTATCGCACAGAAATGAGTTCCCAGTCCTCTAGAACTTGTCCCTCAAGTTCCCATGTCCCATTAGGCTTTGGGCTGGGTAAGGGATGACCATGATTGAATGGGGAGGACCTTAGGGAAATTGGGGACGTCCCCATGTCCTCGAGGGATCCCTTTCTAGAATTTGGGACGTCTTAGGGACATCTAGGCATCTATTTCCTATTTGCAACCCCATATTACGGTGTCTATTCAGCCAAGGCAGCCCCTAATGGAATGAAGAAATAAATAAATAAATATAACAAACAAAGAAAAACCCTAACCCTAGGCCCAATAATAGGAAACAACCCCACCATTTTTCAACCATCTGACAGATTTTGGATGCATGAAGAAAGTTGTAGTGTGTGTTTTCTAAGAGCATAAGTGAACCAGCACACAATTCCCACCCACGATTTGGTCTTTGGAGCATCCATAGCACTTATTCTCAAGCTTTGGACACTTGTGTTGGAGATTCAAGGATTCGCCATGGAGATTTGAAGTAGAGGACCAATTTGGACACTAAACCAATCTAGGCTGTTTTTTATTTTGGACCATGTGCTTGCTCACTTTTATCAAATAAATTATCATTTTAGTTTTTGGTTTTTAATATTTCTATTTATTGATTCATGAATGGTTTGTATGATGCAAAGATGAAAAAGTTGCCAAAAAATTGGCGTTGCAAAAAATTGGGAGTTAAATCAGAAACAAGAATAAGACAGCAAAAACTTGCGTGGTTTTCAAAAATCATGACTTCGTGATGTTGAGGTGTTACCGGGCAAACTAGCAGAGCTAGTGCCCAGTAAGCGCATGCGCAGACTCGTGACCCAATGTCACCTCGATTACAAATCCTTAACTTCTTTGGAGTGTCTTGACCTCCAAGGGGGGAGCCCTTATCTGAGTGCCTGTCAATAATTACACAAGATACATTCCACAACCTCATGTACAGATCAGTCCCTTATGGAGTCAAATAGAGAATGAAGAAAACATATCAAAGTACAATTATGATCAGGCAATAGTTTGCAACAAGTATTGTAGCATGGATTATGAAAATGCCTATGATTAAATGTTTCTTAGCAGTATATTTCAGTATGGCATCAAGCAACAAGCAATGTCCAAGTATATTTAATTTGGCCAAGTTTTGTTAGTCACCATGAATAATAGTGGTCAGTTCCAACAGTGCATTAGGACAACAGTCATCCAAGATTCATTACCAACATCAAATACTCAAAGTGGATGCAAACCAACAAATGATGGTGGAGTAGTTGTCAAGTACTTTAATATTATACTTTGCAAAGCAGTGAATATCAACTTGTTAAAGATCTAGCAAAGAAAATCAGACTTTAATGACAGTTCAAAGCAAAACAGTCCTGTAGCATTTAGTTTGACTATAGCACAGTATTAATGCAGGCCTGTTGTAGCAACCTTTTTAAATAACGTGTAACGAAACGAGTGAATACAGTGATCAAACTACTAATAAGCCAGGTGTATTAATCATATAATTGTCAAACAGTAATTACACCAAGCTAATCAATATGTGATATCCATCCTATTTAGTGGCAATCCACCTTTAACAATTGCTTAGGTGTTCATATGCTAACATTTTTTATGTCCCTCTGATGTCTTATATTGTTGCAGACTTTAGGGCAGCAGAAGATGTGATAGCAGGCTGCTGCTATGGCAGACCTGAGATGGAGGTGAATAAGGGCTAAAAGGTGAAGGGTAAGGGCTGACAGGATCTTGGAAAGGACAGCCAAAGGGGAAGGGAGGAGAACGAGGGTAGGAGAGGAGGGGCGAGGCCTGAAAGGGGAGGGCCGAAGGTTGGAGCAGGAGATCTAGGGTAGATTTTTTAGGGTTTTAGGAGTTTTGCTATTTTTAGGGCTTTTAAAATAATAAGAAAAAAATGAGAAAAGACCTAACAAAATACAGAGAATCAGAATTAGGGTTTTATGAATTAAATTGTAGACCTAAATTTTAACCTAATCTACTATGCAAATGCATTTTTTTACACATGAAATGCAAACAAATTTGATAAATTTTGATAAAACAAGGGTTTTGATGGATGTAACCCTAAACCCTAGGCGTAGAGGAGAGGTGACTAGCCTCCATCTTGGACTGAATTTATCCTTGACTCTAAACTAGGGCTTCCTACAGCAACCTCAAGGGTTCATTGTGGGAGCGTAATCTAGGGCAAACTTGGAGATTCAAGGCCAAACTAGGGACAACCTCCTCGAGGGAGCGTTTTCCACCATGCAAGGTTGATAGAAGGCAGAAAATATGACCAAAATCAGAAAAATGCAGCTCTATGGCCCACCATTCAATCATTAATGGGGCAAATCTTACCTACCTTCACCAAGAAAGGCAAAACAAGACTTACTTGAGCTTTGTGTTATTCCAACAATTCATAGCATCAACCATGAATGAGTTAAAACCCTAGAGAGCATCCAAATTCATCCATAAGCCAAAGAGAAAAACCCTCCAAGAGGTGTGCATCACTTCCAACAAGCCTATCTTGGGTAAAAGAGCAACATAATGCATTTTTATCCTATGTGTTATGATTTACAAATGAGTGAGGAGAGACCTATTTATAGCCTTCTTAAGTCACTTTTACAAAAAAACTAGGCCAACAAGCCAATATAATATCAATGTAAAAATATAACATGAAATATTATTAAATAATCTAAAGAGTGGGTAACCTCGGGTATTTCCCCCCTAGGTGACAAAAAACTAATACTGAACAAAGGCTTCACTCCGAAAGGTGGAATGAGTAGGGGGGATTATCATGCCCCATCTAACCCCAATTGTGCTGAAAAACCCTCAATGTCCCCCCTCTATTAAGCATGCAGGCTTGGTGGCTAGGATGACGTCATCAGTGAGAAGGCACCAAGGAGAGAGGGCACTCTGCTGAAAAGGTGCCAGGATGGGTGCATAGGGTGACTGGAAGAGGAGGCAAGTGCCTCTGAGATGGAACACTGTCACTTGTTTGGAAATCAAGTAGGGGGTTACGTGACCCAATGTCCTACCCCTAGGAGCCCCAGACACCAACCTTAGGGCTACAAGACCTAGAATGAGGTAGTCAACAATGCCACTAAGCCATAGTACTCCTAAAGGAAGAATCAAGGGGTTCGGCCATAACCACCACTCAGAAAATGCAGATAATACCCCCATCATGGCCCTGAAAAAAAAAAAAAACCGACCCCTCTCCTTGGGTAGACATCTGAACGTGAGATGGTATTGGTACAGCGTAACCTTGAGGAAGAATCATGATTTCTTAAAAAAAACCGTGCACGACCTAAAAATTGTTAGGAAACAAATTAACCGCCATGTAGTGCAGACTTAGATTTTTGTTTTGACTAATTTGTCTTTGTAGCAGTTGGGGTTTGAGAGGAAAGGAGTTTAACATCAACAATTGATCTTAGGAGGGCCAAATAATCGTTCTCATAGCAAACATAGATTTTTGTCTTAGAGCAGGGACCGATTTCTATCTATCTATGTTTTTCATATTTTCCAATCCTAGGTATTTCTTAAGATTCCACCCTCTTAACTAGTTTTTTATTTTCCAGATTTAGCAAGGTTTTCAAAGTGCATGTTGCTTGCCTCTTATTATTGTGTTTTCCTGGGCCATAGAATAATTTATAGGCCTGTTTTTTTAACCAACAGGCTGTTTTTTTTCCAGCAGTCTTTGTTGTTCATTTTTTTTCTGTTTTGTTTGCCCTAGGTTTGAATTTTGAAGATGAATATTGCCTTGCTAATATGCTGAAGGTTTTGGACTCACTTTGACAGTACGGTGAATCTGAAAATGGAAAAACTTCAAAGATTGACATGTAAACTGTGTGGGTAGTTCATGATAGGAGGGATTAGCTGTTGTAAATACCACCTTTGCTAGAATCACAAAGAAGGAGATTGTGGTTTGTAACGATTCATCCTAGAGGTTATGCAAGCTGCACATAAATCTATTTATGTAAATGATAAAAAGAAGTAAGAGGCAGCCGCTGTCAAAGTTGAACTTGCCATCGATAGAAGAAGCAAGAAGCATACAAGGTTGTGCAGAGGTGTCTTTTTTGGAGCGACATACCTTTGAGCATTACAAAGACCAATCCATTCTTCTAGTCAATGTTTGAAGTTTTCACTCTTTTCGGCCCATAGTATAAGTGCCCTACCTACAAACGGTTGTAGGGGCCAATTCTTCAAGTAATAAAGAATGATATCAATACTCGATTGGAGGACCCAAAGATGTCTCAGGAGGCCACTGGATGTACAGTGATGTTCAATGGTTGGATATTGAAAGGGTAGGACCCTCCATTTCTTATTACATTGCCCCAAGGGTACAATGCTTATTAAATCTGTTAATGCATTGTCACAAGTTAAAGATGTGACATTGTTGTGTAATCATGCAATGTAATTTAGAATATGATAAATTAATAATGCAAACACATTACATGATTCATCATGATTATATATGATTATCTAGACACCTAGAAGGTTCGTTGGAGGTTCGGAGTTTTGTGCGGGACACCAGGAAGTCCCCCTCAAGTTTCATCATGGAGAAAGGAGTTTCGCCACAGACCGAAACGTTTCGCATGGAGTTTTGCCCAAAGAGAAACGTCCGAAAACGTTTCACATGGAGTTTCGCTGTCCCCCGGGACGTGGGGAAACGTAGAAACGTGTCCCCGACCCTGCGGGAAGCGTCCCTGTGGAACACTGGTTAAAGATGATACAAATACTAAACAAGATACTGCAATATAGAATGATTAAGTTCAACAACATAAAGATAAAAGGCATTCACAACATAAATGATTTGAACATTATAGTATAGTTGCAAAATAACCAGTGCAAAATGGAGTCATAGAATACCGTGCTGCTGAAATTGTAGAGGTTTTGCAGTGTACTTGGTTAGTTTTAGGATTATTAGGATGAGTGAATTAGGGAAAAAGGGATTTCCCCATATTTCGGGAGGTACTTGGGAATATGTCCTGATTTTACCTTATGTGGTTCTGCACAAGGACATGTGGGCTAGATGGAGTCATGGGGAGATGTCCAACAGTACCCCAAACGAGGGTGTATCTTGACGGGGCCTGTGGTCAATTTCTAGTTATTCCCGCTTCCTTAGCAAAATTTGCTCCCAAAAAGGCAACTACGAAACAACGCCGGATTTACATTGTGTTTGAGGGAGATTACTTTTATTAATGGTGAATTTTTAATTAGATGTGAAAACTTGCTAAATGCACACTTCCGCTTTTGGTTATCCCAAAGCTCAGGGCGAACTTGCGATGGGAAAGAGCATACATGGAAGGAGCGAATTGTTAATTCCAAATTTGAGATTGTAAGTAAATTATTAGCAGCACGAATCTCTTTTCTGCACGCTACTGTATCGGGCAAGCCCTTGCATAGTGTTGTTCGCCAGATTGCACACCAGCAGCGGAAATCTTTCGAAAGCTGTCTCTTCACTACAAGTGAGAGAGGTGTGGCTTTGGGGGCAAGCAATGAGCCAGGTACTGTCACCTGAATCCCAGCTCCTCCGTTTAGGCTAACTCCTAACGAAGCCAAGGGGGGTAGTCCCTACAAAGTGTTGTCTATGGCTCAATGTTTTTAGTGTTAAAAATGTATGGTGATGCGGACGGATGTTGTTTAGGAGTTTTTAGTGATGAAAGACACACGACTTACTTTTAAATGAAACACAAGAGAAGATGCAATCCACGTTGCGAAACAGTATCTAAAGACTTGAGGTAATTAAGAAGCATCCACAAATAAAAATTAAATGATAAAAGGACCAGTGCCTTATCCAATGGGTAACGAAGTCAAAATAATTGAATTGTAATGCTGGGGGATGCTGAAAAGTAAGTCTTGATAGTAACTGTTCGTGAGATCGTTGTGCAAATTATCTTGGTAAATTTCAAAGTTTTAATGGTCTTGATTATTATGGCTAAAACCAAGGATATCAAAGAGTGTCCGGAAAGATATTCTAAGCAGCTCCTTTAAGAGACATGTCGGAACCTGTCTGGAATCACAGCGAGGCGCACAATGCTAACCAACCATCGTGTCGCAGATTGGGCACTCCGGCGCCTCCCCTGAGAACTGATTAAAATACTTTTTTAACAACGCCGGCTCGTTGGTTATGGGGGTGAAAGTTTTAATTAATTATCACTTATGAGATTGTCAAATCCTTCACCTTTCTGAGTACTAGTCCAACCGTTTTCGGTTGGCAGAGCATACTGGTGTAGGACAAACGACCCAGATAAATTAATTAAAGGGGAAGTGTGGATTGAAAAGTTTTATTATTAGAGCACTTGTTCATCTCTCCGACAGAGAGCGCTCTTGACTTGGTCTTAAGACCACAGTTTAAGAGACTTCCTACTTTAAAATGCCTAATGCAGGGTGAACGTGCAAGTCTATATGCTCTCCGACAGAGAGTGCTCTTGACTTGGATTTGGCCAAGTTCAAGAGACTTTGTTCGTTTTATTGCAAGAAAATGAAGTAGTTGTGGAAACAATTATGAAGCTTTGCGGAATTAAATCATGTGATAGCTCAAAGAAATAAAAAGATAACTAACATGCTACTTGCAAAATGAAATGAAATAAACGAAAGATCTAGTGTTCTACCAAGCAATTCTACACTAAGGTGGGATCAACCTCCGAACAAGGTCAATCACTAGAACCGTCAGTCTTGGAAACCTTCCAGCTAGCTGGATGTCCACAAGAAGCTGATGGGGGAACGAGAAGCTACCACAAGACTATGTGGCCTTTGGGATACAATCCCAAAGTTAGCCTACTCTGGTCAAAACTTGAGAGAGAAGCGACAAGATAAAATAAACTACTCTAAAACAAGAACTTGAAAGATCTAAGCTAAGCAAACCCAACACTCTTCCCCAAATGGGGAAGAAACCCAAAGGTGGAGGACTCCTCCACTAGAAACTTTTATTAACTTTTACAAGTGCCTTAAGGAAAATTCCTTGAAAGGTCTTAGATCTGACTTGAGATAAACTTTGAAAGAGAGATATTTAGAGCCCTTAATGGCTAGTTACAAAGGATAATCGTTTTGGTTCTTTTGCTTGGTTTATGCTCCTTTCTTGAATGTGACTTTGGTCACTTTTATGCCTTGCTCACATAAGCACTTCTCTTTCCTTTTTAAAGATCTACACAAGTTCAACAAATCCTCAACAAGCACCCATTAAGTGTTAACGAAAAAATTAAATCGAATAAACTTGAACTAGATACAAACAACTAAGATCTAATGCATGTGCAAAGTGCTCTTTTAAAATGTAACTTTTGGGATTTACGAAATGAAGTCTATTTTGTCAAAAGCATGAGATTTTGGTATTAAATTATGATTTTAACCAAACGGACCAGCAAGCTAAAATGCCCCAAAAAACGATGGGAATGAGAATGCAACCACAAGATTTCACACTACTTCATATGCCAACTTATCTACTTTTGGAATGAAACTATTAAACTTTAAGAAAGAGACTAAATGCAAGCCCTAAATGACCTTTTGATATGCCTAAACTAACCTTTCAATGCATGAAATTTATAAAAGAAATCTAACTACTAACCTTCCAAAGAAATGCAACTAGCTAATCTCTAACTTAACAAGTTTTTGCTTAAATGTTTTGTTGTGATTCTTTGAAGGTGGACGAATGGGAAGAAGGGAGGACAAGAGGGGCAGCTTGTAGGTGGAAGAAGAGGGACGAAAGGAGAAGAATGTAGGGGCAAAGCAAGGAAAACGAATGAGAGAAGGAGAGGCAAACAATAAAGGAGGAGCGAATGGGAGAGAAGAGGAAACTTGGAATGGAGATGGGATTCAAGTGGAACACTTGAGGGCTTGAAACACTGCTATGGAAATCCTCCGGTTAACCGGTGATACGCCAAAAACAAGTGTTGAAGAGAGCACAAGGGAACAAATCCCAAGTTATTCCCCAAGGTTGAAGGAGCTTCAACCTTACGGCAAATCCTAAGCTAGGCTTAACAAAAAGAAATAAAAAGAGAAGGGGATAAGAGATAAATGGGTGGAAAAAGATAAGAGGAATGGACTAGAAGAGGGAAGTTTTAGAACCAAGTAACCAGTTTGAAGTTTTGAATAATGGATGGATTTTTCATGAACTTCTCAAGCTCAACCTTGAAGCACGGATCGATCTTTTGAAGACCCCTGAAATGCACAAAAGTTAGCAAAATGATGACAAAGGGGAAGAAGAAGCAACCAAGATCAAGATCCCACTTTGCACTTAGAAGATCTGCAAAACCAAGCCACTTCAACAGCGATTTGATCAAGTCTAGTATGATTAACCAAAAAAGACACGAAGAGCATAAGTATAACAGATTACTGTTTGCTACTTCTAGATCTTAATTAACCAAGCATAAATGAATAAGTTGAACCCAAATATTCATTCCATGGACATAAAAAGGACTTCTAAGCTAGAATGATCAAACAATTATATATGAAATAGCATTAATAAAACAATATCACCTCATTGAAGCTTTAACAATTTCTCATGGACCAATGTGCACATCAATAGACCTCCAAAGTCGATTTATTTCCAATAGCAAAAAGCTAGAACACGATTACAAATTGGCAGAGTAATTTTGCCCAAAAGATCCATGAAGAGAAAGCCCAAATGGCCTCTCTTATATGACAAAACTCAATTCTAAAACCCTAATTCGAATTGGTGATGAAGAGAGCCAAAAACTCCATCAAAAACCAATCAAATCCATGTCAACACCAACCAAATTGAGCTTTGAGTCTTAACTCATCTTTAAACTTGAGTTTGGAGCCCATAATTTGAGGAAGGAGCCCCACATGCATTGATTTCATAATCCAACAACCCATTAATCAATTGCCAAATCACAAAAACGAATTTGCATGAAGGTGGGCAAATTTCTCAATTGTAGATCACTCCAGTGCTCCGAAACTGATCTGAATCAGGTGGGTGAAGATTCCAATCATCATAAATGCTTTTTGCCATGTCATTTTGACTTTTACTTTATTCAATTTGGCCTTTTTTGGAGAGATTTAAATTATCTCCAATTTATTATTTTTTGAATATTTTAATTAATATTTCTCATTTTTTTAATTTTTTGAGAAAATATTAATTATGAGGCCAAATAATTGTCTGAAATTTAGGGTTAGCTGGTCCATAGGTCATATGTGATTTTTGGCTTATGAAACAAGCCATCAACCACTGAATTCGGACCCCGGACGACTGACATATTACAAATTATTATTTCTCTATTTAAACTATAAAGAAATTTATTAAATTTAAAAAATAATTAAAAAACCCAAACTCCACGGACCCGGTAAATTTTTTTTGAAATTTTTTCTGAGGGTCCTAGAGACTTGGGACATGACCAAAACCTATTCTAATAGTGTCTAGTAGGCTTATATACATTAGTTGGACTCTAATAACCCCCCATGGCCAAAATTTTCAAAATCGGGCATTCCAGCTTTGGAGGAGCGGGAGAAAACCTCATCGATTATAGCTCGGCTATAAGCAAAGTATAATTGACAAGGGAAAAAACTCCCTGGAATACCTTAGTTGCTTAATCAAGTCATGGGGAACCGAGACACTCAGATCCTACTAGCACACTTTATTACAAACCCCCATGGGGCCATGGTCATGTCGACTCAAAAATAAAACTGGCTAGCCAAAACTGGCTAACTGCTGCATTCTGAAACCCAGATACTCTGGAAGTGAACACTGATGTGTTCCAACACTGGCGGCTCAAATAAGGTTTCAACTATTTGTACAAAATAGGTGATAACACATAGCGTGGTACTTCAGGAAATCAATTGCCGATTAATGTGATTGTAAAAATGTAAACTTGTACAAAATTGTGAACGTACAAGTAAAGATGAGACTAATTACTACATCAAAGAATCTCTTTTCCCTTGCGGTACTTCAAGAAAGAAATGTTGGGTTGGTTGTTAACTGGAAAGAAACGATAGCAAAATGGATCTACTTATGAAAATCTAAGTTAATCTAATCTAACAAGCTTAGCAAAAGAAAACTAGGCTAAAGAAGATCCAAACACACAAAACTAAGATAGACTCCCTTGTGGGGATGGAGGGTTTTGAGTGGAAATCAAGGCTTTGATTTAGCTTGATTGAGGAGTTAACTATAGAGGTGGGTGCCACCTCAACAAGAGGTGTGCCCCCTCTCCTTGGTTGCATCAACCAACAAACAAGAGAATGCCACATCAACCAAGTTGCCCTCATGAGGCAGGGCGCATTTCCCAAGTGAAGAAGACAGATCCTCTTTGGTATGTGATGCCAATCACCCAGATACTGATTGATTTGGCCTTCGATGCTGATTGCCGGTTGAATTGGGCCTTTACTTGGACCAAATTCCTCAGATTTAGGAATTCTGATTTTCTCCATATCTTTATTTTTTTAATTTTTTAATTCTCTTTTATCATTTTTGAGAGAATTTTTATTTAAGTGATTAATAATCACTCAAAACTTAGGAAAAGTGGGTTTTCGGGTAATACGGGTGCTCGAAGTTAGAAAACGAGCACCCCCATGGCAAATTCCACCTCCTAACCACTTTTTTATGAGATTTTCAACTTTTTTAATTAAAACATTAAAAAATAGTCCCGTTTGTGGGAAATTTTTTTATGTCCGAAAAAAAAACCTAGGGGGACCTAGTGCATTGTCCATCTGACTCATTATTGATGGCTAGCATGTTAAAAAACATAGATACCTAGACTTTAATAACCTCCCAAGGTTTAGCCACCAAGGTGGATACTTCAGCTTTGGAGGTGAGTGAAAAACTCAGAAATTATGTGTCGCTGACAAGCAATGCATAATAAATAAGGAAAAAACACTTTGGAATACCACATTGACAGATAAGCCTAAGTCAAGGCAAGCCTGTTACAGAAAATGCCATGCAAGACCAACTTATTACAATTCCTCGTGGGGCACGGGCAATAAAAAATTTGAAAAACGGGCCAAAAATGGCCAGGTAAACTTTTGAATGCTAGCAATGAACAACTACATTGCTTCAATTCTTGTCAGCTTTCTTGGCAACCACCAAATGTGCATTTTAGGAGGTAACATCTGGCTCCAGCTGTGAGATGTGTGCTCGATCTGGCCTTCAGGCGAGGAGATGATGCAAGAACACAAGAATCTCTAGTTTATATAGCTTGTAAAAACATCTCAACTTGACAAGAAAAACCCCTCAGTAGCACAAGTTTTATAAAAAGGCCAATGAGCCACCAATTGCATTTATTTAAAAAATGAAACTAAGAAAAATTCTTAAGTACACAGAGGAAAATACTGAAAAATGAAATGTAGAAAGTAAATGTTCACTTTGAGGAGCTTATTTTCTTACTCTAAACATAACATAATAAAATTGCTAAGTAAAATGAAAAATCCAATGTAACCATCTTAACATTTCATCAATTGTAAGATTTTTGACCTTGCGTTTGGTTAGTTGCCAAGGCAAGGCAAATTTACTTAAGGAATGCAAACCTGCATAAAATTTCTAGATGGGAGGACTGGATGGGATATTATAGGAAAAAACATCATTGAGTTGTTTCCCAAATTGCTAAGCCCTCCTGCAGGCTTCTTCTATCCATGACTGGATAGGACTGAGAAAAATTTATGAATAATGAGGCAGATCAACTACTTCATCATATTGTTCAAATGAACTTATCGGATGATAACTCTCTGTGTAAGCCCAAAGCTACTCCGAATCATAAGGAATCTATGCATGTGAAGACAACAGTTGAGACTGATCCTCAATTGACTATATCTGATCTGACTCTTCATTGCACTGCTTCTCCAGGTCTTCATTGTTGATACTTATGCATGGCTCCGATTGCTCATATGAACAAATAGCATGCTCTTCTTCCATGTCCAAATGTTCATTAAAGCTATGTCATAATGCTCTGATTTTCTTTAATAAGCTGCCTAATCTTCCTGTATTTGTAATAACTCAGGGGCAACTCCCAATGTTTTTCGTTACCTACTACGATGAGGCGAGGAGTGTTAGGGTCTTCTTCATGATATTCTGTCCAAGGTAGGAAGTAGGGGCAAAACTTTTCAAGGATCACGTCCAAAGCTTTCATACTGAATCCTTTTTCATGCCACTGCCTTAAAAATATTCAAAGGAAGCTCGACAGGGAAGTAATACACTTGTCCGGGAGGCCATTGAACCACCAATAACAAGCATTTCCCTGCAAAGTACTAACAAACATCTCCAACATGTTATCTTCATATAAAACTTTGAAGTCGACTAGAACCTTAAGAAAGGATATGACATGCTGGGTCTTTGAATCACCATTTCCCTAAAAGATTGGTAGATGATCAGATATGTCTCTACTAGTATGATAATTGGGGAAACCTGGGATGTTTGAAAAGTCAATAGGGGGATATTCATTTGCAATTTCGTCACCAGAATTTTCATCATCCATATTCAGCGATCAGAAGCATATATTTGAAATGACCATGGAATGTATCTGCTACTATATCAGGGGAACTATCAAACAATGAGCTTAAAAATTTCTACTGTGTTGCATGGGGCTCATCTACACACAACAAGTCTCAACAAATTTATGAGAAACAAGGGTTTTATCCCTTCAGCGGAGTCGCCATGTGAGGATAAAAAATACATTTAAAATACTCACAAGAATTCTATTTTTTACTTTGAATTTTTTATAAAAAAGAAAAAGGTTAGTGGAGTCACTAGATGAAAATTAAAGATTACATTTTAAGATTCATCAAACAAAGCAAAAAACAAAAGGTAAAAAATCAAAATTTGTACTCCCGAATTAAAAAGATTTATCCCTGGCAACGACGCCAAAAATGTTGCAGCCGGAAGCACACCTAAGGGGGATCGCAGCAGAAATCTTTAAGCTGCTCGGTGTGTCCTTGGGGGCAAGTCTCGAGTTAGTTGTTGTCACCTGAGCTTGACTCCTCCATTTAGGCTAACTCCTAACGAAGCCAAGAGGGGTGGACCCTATGAGTAAGAGTTACTAAGGCTCTTTAAAGTAATTGTTATTAGTTCGGATGGGGTTGTTTTTAGGAGTTAAAGATGATACAAATACTAAACAAGATATTGCAATATAGAATGATTAAGTTCAACAACATAAAGATAAAAGGCATTCACAACATAAATGTTTTGAACATAATAGTATAGTTGCAAAATAACCAGTGCCAAATGGAGTCACATAATAACATGCTGCTGCAATTGTAGATATTTTGCAGTGTACTTGGTTAGTTTTAGGATTACTAGGATGAGTGAATTAGGGAGAAAGGGAATTCCCGATATATCGAGAGGTACTTGGGAATATATCAAGATTTTACCTTATGTGGTTATGCACAAGGGCATGTGGGCTAGATGGAGTTACGGGGAAATGTCCAACACTACACCAAACAGGGGTGTAGCCTGACGGGGTCCTACGGTCACTTTCTAGTTATTCTCACTTCCTTAGCAAAATTTTCCCACACAAAGGCAACTTCGAAAGAACGCCGGATTTCCGTTGTGTTTGAGGGAGATTACTTTTATTAATGATGAATTTTTAATTAGATGTGAAAACTTGTTGAATGCACACTTCCTCTTTTGGTTATCCCAAAGCTTAGGGAGAACCTGCGATGGGAAGAGCATACACGAAAGGAGCGAAGGGTTAATTCCAATTTTGAGATTGTAAGTAAATTATTAGCGGCATGAATCTCTTTTCCGCACGCTACTGTATCGGGCAAGCCCTTGCACAACATGGTACTTCGGGAAATCAACCTCCAATTAATGTGATTGTAAAAAAGTAAACTTGTACAAAATTGTGAACAAACAGGTAAAGATGAGACTAATTACTACAACAAAAAATATCTTTTCCCTTGCGCTCTTAGGGAAAGCAATGCTGGGTTAGTTGTTTAATTTTCCAAAAATGAACTAGAAAGAAACGACAACAAATTAGATTTACTTATAAAAATCTAAGTTAATCTAATCTAACAAGCTTAGCAAAAGAAAACTAGGCTAAAGAAGATCCAAACACACAAAACCAACACAGACACCCCCAGGGGCATAAGGGGTTTTGAGAGGAAATCAAGGCTTTAATTTAGCTTGATTGAGGAGTTAACTATAGAGGTGGGCACCACCTCAACAAGAGGTGCACCGCCTCTCTTTGGTTGCATCAACCAACAAACAAGAGGTGCTTCAGGATGTGGGCAAAATCTCTTTTATCAGGGAGGTCATTTATCAAGCTAGGAGCATCACAAAATTCATATATAACTGTACATTTGTTCTTATTAGCCTCATGAGGAATTTCACAACAAATATGGAGTTTTTGCATCCCACATTCACACGTTTTGCTAGCAGTTTGATTTCTCTTTACTCTATGCTCCTTGTCTATTTTGAGGTGAAGTAAATGTTAATTTCTGATGATCGTGGCATGATTTGGATTTAGCACAAACAAGATGGGAGAGCCATCACTAAACTAGTGTTCACAAATTTCTTGGAAGGAGTGGAGGAAGTGTGCACAGACATTGAACCTTTGGTAAAGGTTCTTTAGTTGGTAGGGCCAAAGAAACTATATGATTTTATTATGTGGGAAAGGGTACCATTGGACATAAAAAATACTTGAAGATCTGGGATTTTAGATTGATGAGCTAGGATTCTCCATTGTCCCATCCATGATCAAATGCTTGTCCTCAACCATGCCTTTGCTTACTCATGTAATTTTGATTTCGATGGCGAGGTTATGGAAGCGTTCCTTACATATCTTCAAGGGATGGTACCTAATCAAGAATCTTACAAAACCAGTAATCGCGAGATGGAGATATATAGGAATGCCAGTGGATTTTTTGGATTTGATACTATTGTCTAAGATAAGATAAGATAATTTTATTAACGTCCAACAAATGACCACTAAAGTAGGTTAATGAGATTGTTGGATACAATGATGTCATTACAAAGCAAGAGTGCCAAAATGGTTCCTTTAAAAAGCAAGCTAGATACAGAAAGTAAAGTATCAATCTAAGATAAAGTCTGAAGCAAAATCCCTACGCTTTGGTAGTAGGTTGTTTCTACAGGAGAAGAACAGTGAGGATAGGTCTAGGTACTCGAAACAAATAATGATGCAAGTTAGTCAAGGACTGCTAGATCCATCTCTCCTTAGATCCAATGCCGAATGGAGAAAACTTATATGGAAGAAGCACTAGGGTAGGATTTGGATAATGCAGTGAGCTGCTATCTAGAGGAGGTTTCCTTTGCTTGGGGCATAGAAGATTGTGTTTGCCTTCTGGTACGGGATCTAGACTTGCAATGTCACTTAGGTGTCTAGGACATCGGGATAGTTCCCCATGTTCACATATATCTGGAGTTGGGATTACTACTACTATCTATTTGTCACTTTATGCCCCTAACTGATGGGAGCATTCTAAAAAGGGAGAAAGTGATCCATTAAGTGGAGGTTGGTCTAGTAGGATTCTGAAGAGCATGGAAGCGAAGTCTGAGGCCCCCCTACATGTGTAAGGGCAGTCGTTTCTAGTCAAGGTATCTGAATACGCTGGAGAGGGTTTGTGGCCCTTTGAAGAGACAATAGAGTAAACATTTACAGTTGTTAAGTTGTTCATTTGTGTTTTGTTTTCAAGAGACATAGGAGTAGCCAACTATATTCGATTCTACTGAGGCTCTCTTGATCTCTTTTTTGCATGCACACTAGATCTAATCCATTATTGGCAAGTTTTTCTTATAGTTGTGTAGGTCATAGATCTGAAGGAGGAGTTGAGCTTGGTTGCATCCTCTCCCCTTTTCAACATTTTTGAGCTAATATTTTGTTTGCAGGCATTCCAGAGTCTTCGATAAAGATCAAGCTTGGTGCTTGAATCCCTCCTTCCATCCCTTCAAAAATCTAAACTCTTTTTTCTTGGTTACTATTCTCTTGCACATAAATTAGGGCTAAAAAGTTTTTTTTATCATTAAGTCATTTACTTGCTTAAAGTTAGATCTAAAAGTGCTTCAAACTCATATTTAAAGTTAGATCTAAGGTTTGGTTTCTTTGTTGCCTAAAGCATAATTTTTGCAAGCATTTGCAAGTAGCAAGGTTGTATTTTTTATGTGATTTATCTGACAAATACTAACATTTCATTGAATTGTCTATTCGCTGATTTTTTGTCTTTTGTCATAGGAAAGCGAAGGCGTTCAAGCGAATTTGGAATTTTGAACCATTAAAGAAGATCCTATTTTGATTCCTTGCATTTTCTCAACTTTTTTCAAGCTTTTAAAGTCTCTTGAATCTTGTTTTTACTAATCAGGAGCGCTCTCTGTCGGAGAGTTAAACTTGTAACAATTTAATAAAGAACAAGTGGGATTCAAGGCTCCCACACCCCCTTCCCCCATTTCGGGGAAGCCTGTACTTGTCCCCTTTACTTTCTGCTTTATATTAGTTTTGCTTGCTAGATTAGTTCTTTCAATTATTGCAACTAGATCTAGACTTTTCTTTCAAGTTTTACTTTATTTTTGGGAATAAATTGAATACTAATCCCCTTGCTTTCCCGAGTACGGTCTTTGACCTGAAAGAGACTCTTCGGTAGTAATTAAACAACTTCCCATTTTTGCTTTATTTCCTTTAAGTACTTTGCATCTTTTTCCTTTCTTGAGTCGTCGAGTCTCCTTTAAAGTCTCTTGGAGCTCGCCTTTGTGGATCAAGAGCGCTCTCTATAGGAGGGTTTAATTTAAACTAAAATCTCTTGAATCTCGCTTTAGCGGATCAAGAGTGCTCTTTGTCGGAGGGTTTAAAATTAGAATTTACATTTCATAAGTCCGTGTATGCTCTACCCATCGCAGACTTGTCTGAGCTTTGGGATAACAAAAGCGGTTGTTTGCACTCTATAATTCTTCAGATTAATTAATCCACTCACCTTGATAAAATCAAGTCCCCATAAACAAACGGAAATCCAACATTACTGTTAAATGATCAATTGGGGAAATTTTGACTAAGGGCGCGGGAACAATTGAGAGGCGACCCTCAGGGCACAGTTAGACTACACCCTTGTTGGTGTAGTGTTGAACACCGCTCTCGAGACTCCATTCTTACCCACATGTCTTTGTATGAAGCCACATAGGTCATAATTCAGACATATTCCCCGTACCGCAAGGTATATCGAGAATCTGTTTTTTCCCCCATCAATTAACTCATTCTCTTAAAATCACAAATAAAATAAACCAAGAACATTCGCACAATGGTTCTCATTACAACACTCCAAATCAGTGACTCCATTAGCACTGGTCTCAATATTTTCATATTTCTATTTTTATCTTGCAAGTTGTTGTTTAATTTATGATTATGTCATGCTGTGAATGCGTTTCAATTCATGTGTGAGCATACTTGGTTTAAATTTGCTAACTCACTCAAAAACTCCTAAACAACACTCTTTCCAATCATCAAACATTAACTTAAGGAGACTTAATAACCTCTTTTTTAATAGGGTCTACCCCCCTTGGCTTTGTTAGGAGCTTGCCTAAACGAAGGAGTTAGGATCAGGTGACAACACCTGACTCGAGACTTTCCCCCAAGGCCACACCGAGCAGCTTCGAAATATTTCTGTTGCGCTTCCCCCCCAGGTGTGCATTTCAGTGGCAACACTAGGTACAATAGCGTGAGATACAAAGTGGGAGTGCAAAGGTTGCTCCTAGAAAAAGCATGATATAAACAAAACTAAAACAAAGCTAGTCTATGTTGTAAATGATCTAAAGTATAAAGCTCAAGTGCATGGAGTGGGGTAGCAAAACAATAGTGCAGGTACTTGCAAGTACTGCATAGAGCTGATGAAAAACCCCAATACTATTAGGGGAGATGGCTCACATAGGGGACAATCGCCTTCCCCTAAAGCTATCTCTCCTAACATTCAAGACCATAGTGAAGAAACTCCTCATGGATGACTGGTTGTAGGAACTAGAAGGTATAGTTTGAAATATGTCTTGATGTTGGGATGTTGCAACCCGTGGCCAAGATCTGGAGGATATGTCTTGATTGCTAGTGTGGTAAGAGTTGCCCCAGGATTTGAGGCATCATGTTTTTAAGGATCTCGTTGGTTGAGCACAAAGTGCCTCTTACGGTCTCATAGATATGATGGTTGTGGTACTGTTTTTTTCTTATTGTCTCGTGGTATCTTTGTTTGTTGGAAGCAGTGGAAAGAAGTTGTATTCAGCCGGATGGGTTTTGTTATAGGTTGGAGTGGGTGAAGTGAGAGAGATCCAAGTCCAAGGGCCTCCCTCATGTAAAGTGCCAAGCATCTCCGGTTCGGGAAGCGGAGGAAACTGGATAGATTTCTAAGACTCCTTAAAGTCATGGAAAAATCATCATCTAATCTCATGGATGATTGGTTGGAGGAACTAGAAGGTAAAGTTTGAAATATGTCTTGATGTTGGGATGTTGCAACCCGTGGCGAGGATCTGGAGGATATGTCTTGATTGCTAGTGTGGTAAGAGTTGTCCCAGGATTTGAGGCATCATGTTTTTAAGGATCTTGTTGGTTGAGCACAAAGTGCCTCTTACGGTCTCATAGATATGATGGTTGTGGTACTGTTGTTTTCTTATTGTCTCGTGGTATCTTCGTTTGTTGGAAGCAGTGAAAAGAAGTTGTATTCAGCCGGATGGGTTTTGTTCTAGGTTGGAGTGGGTGAAGTGAGAGAGATCCAAGTCCAAAGGCCTCCCTCATGTAAAGTGCCAAGCATCTCCGGTTCGGGAAGCAGAGGAAACTGGATAGAGTTCTAAGACTCCTTAAAGTCATGGAAAAATCATCATCTAATCTCATGGTTGGCGGGGATTTTGAAGATGAAGTACTCCTTCATTTTGTTCTTAAGAAGATGGTAGAATTGGTAGACCCTATCTCCCAGCTGATATGGTGATCGATTTCCACACGAAGATGGCGAGAACTAACTTGGAACTTCCCAAGGGGTATTCAAAGAGCATATAGCGAATGCCAAAACGATCTAAAGTATAAAGCTAAAGTGCATGGAGTGGGGTAGGAAAACAATAGTGTAGGTACTTGCAAGTACTGCATAGAGCTGAAGCAAAACCCCAATACTATTAGGGGAGATGGCTCACATAGGGGACAATCGCCTTCCCCTAAAGCTATCTCTCCTAACATTCAAGACCGTAGTGAAGAAACTCCTCATGGATGACTGGTTGGAGGAACTAGAAGGTATAGTTTGAAATATGTCTTGATATTAGGATGTTGCAACCCGCGGCCAAGATCTGGAGGATATGTCTTGATTGCTAGTGTGGTAAGAGTTGCCCCAGGATTTGAGGCATCATGTTTCTGAGGATCTCGTTGGTTGAGTACAAAGTGCCTCTTACGGTCTCATAGATATGGTGGTTGTGGTAGTGTTGTTTAATGTTTTCTTATTGTCTCGTGGTATCTTTGTTTGTTGGAAGTAGTGGAAAGAAAGTTGTATTCAGTCGGATGGGTTTTGGTCTAGGTTGGAGTGGGTGAAGTGAGAGAGATCCAAATCCAAAGGCCTCCCTCATGTAAAGTGCCAAGCATCTCCTGTTCGGGAAGCAGAGGAAACTGGATAGATAAGATAAGATAATAAGATAATTATATTAATTTCCAACTAATGACCACAAACTAGGTCAAAGGGACTGCTGATTACAATGATGTCCGTACAAAGCGGGAGAACCAAATGGTCTCCTATAAAAAGATACAATGCACGAAGAAAGAAAGAAAAGAATGAACAAAAGTGAACAGGGCTGATGTATGAGAGAGGTTTGACTGCATACGTGAATCTAGAAAACCCAAAAGGGGGTAGAGATGTCCTAGCAGAAAATATCTAGGAGCGAAAAGGTCTGAGGATCCGACCCATCTCTCCTAACATCCGAGGCTGAAAGAAGAGGACTGAAGAAAACTCAACAAAGTCTGTTGTCCTGATGAAGGGCTAGTAGAGAGCATAGTTTTAAAAATCGGTGAAATCGGTTTGCTAACCAGTCGATTCACCGGTTTACTAGATTTCCGGTTCAAACCGGTATCAAAATCGGTTCGGTGGACCGATTTCACCGATTCAAGCAATAAATCGGTCCGATTTGACCGGTTTGACCGATTTGACCGATTCAAGCAATAAATCGGTCTGAATTTTTGCGTGGGCCTGTGTGTGGGTTTACAGCAGTAGTCATCAAATTGTTTGACAAAAGTCTTAGATTACACTTTTGTCAAAGTGTACCAAAAGCACTAAATATAACAATAGTAAACTCATATCCAAATCAGCCAGGATCTAGCAAGGGACAGTACAACCATTTTCATTATATCTAGGCACTGGAAAAAGGCTGCCACAGCCATAAAACACTTGCAATCTGTTGTGGTCATCTACAGGAGGCAGGTTCATCTATCTCCTTCAGATCTGAACTTGATGGTAGCCTACAGGTCAACAATCTTTTATGTAACAGATCTGAAATTGTTGGTGTATTCACTGTCACAACAGTTTGCATAAAGTGTTCTTTATTTTTTTCATTGTAATCCATGATTTTATATTGAATGCAAATCAATCTCCTTATGTGCAAAATAGAAATAGTGCATTTATTGGGAAATGTTTGGTAAAAGTTCTGAGCCAAAGGAAAACAAAGATTCTATCAGCAAACCCAAAATTTCCTATCAATAGTAAGAGGGAGACATTTCCAGGGTGTTAAGGCAGTTGTAGCCTAACTGTTTTCCAAAAGTCCTGAACCAGAAAGTACCCTTATAGCAGCAGTATACTCAAACATATACCAACTGACAGTGAGGGGACTGTACAGTATATACATGAGCAGAGATTGGATATTCTGTTTCTAATGCTATGGAATCATGAATTAGAATCTTGAAAATGTTGTTTTTCTTAAAAAAAATAAATATTTTATGTATTTTTGAGCAAACCGATTCATTAAATTCAAATCGACCGATTTATGACCAATTCATTACCGATTCCGATTCCGATTCCGAGTTGACCCTAGACCAATTCCGAGTCCGATTTCGATTTTTCAAACTTTGGTAGAGAGTGCGGACTGCCCACAAAATCGTTGTCTGGAGGGGTTCGTACGTTGTTGAGGTCTGGAGGACCTAGCCCGTCTCTCAGGACGGAGTCTGCAATGAATCTGCTGCTGAGATCTCATGGGTTGGGGTGAGGTCCCACGGATCCTCACTGATCTAGAGCCTGGATATGTACTGATATCGGTCGGTCTCATGGTGCCCCTGTCTGAAGGTAATACCCTGAAAAATGACGTGATCTTCTGTGTGGGGTCCGGTCTGATGGGAGGCTGAAGAATATGCGCTCGGAATTTGAGAGCCTCCTGCATGTAGAGAGCCAAACATCTATGATCAGGGTACCTGAAAAACTCGGCGAGAGTCTGAGAGTCTCTAAATAAACAATGGAACCATCCTCTGATCTCGTAGTAACCGGGGCATCTAAAAATGAAGTGCTCCTCGGTCTACACTTCCTGTAGGTGACATACTTGATAGATTCTATTTGGTCTATCAATCTGGTGGTTTGTCTCTACCCAAAGTATATGAGAACCGACTCTAAACTGGCCTAGAGGGATGCGAAGAGCATGCATCCAGTGACGAAACGTATACTGGGGTCGGACAATGAGCCCGTCTCTCAGCGCCAGGAAGTGCTCTGCATAAAAGGCCATCTTTGGGCGTAACCCTCCCGGAGGATTGACCCTGGTGACATGGACGAACTGCCTGTAGATGTCTTCCGAGATAATCTTGTTTAGTTTCTGTCTAGTGAGTAAAAGGTGACTAGGAGCATCCAATGAATATCTTTAAGGGGGGAGACGATCCACCTGAATACCTACTGCCTCTAGGAGATCTGAAACCCCTATAAACCAACATCGGGCCCGACCCAAATGGATAGAACGGGCAATAGCCTCGGAAGAGCAATATGCTAGGTAAGGGTATCGGTCTTTGCCCTCCACCGAGTCTGCAAAGCCCCGAACACGATGCAAGAATGAGATCAAATTGAAAACCGTCTCGAGCCTGAAGGGTTGAGCTCCGAACTCGACAAGGATGATGTGCCGAGGTACTGTCTGTTTACATCTAATAATGCGATGTAGAAGAAGGGTCTGGACTCTCTCAACTGAGGCCCAGTCTGACTCAAGTAAAGATGGCCCCCATATCTCCGAGCCATATAGAACAGTGGGACGGATCAAGGTGGCCATGAGGCTCATCTTGGACGAGATGTCCCGGAAGTGATGTCGAAAGCACTGTCACTTGAGAAGGGCTAATGATCCATAACCTTTGTTGATCCGAGGCTGAAGAGCAGGTCGCAGACTGAAGCGAGGGCTCGAGAATTGTACCCCCAAGTAAGTACTCCTTCATTTTGAGACTCCTTAATGTAATGGAAAAATCATCATCTAATCTCATGGTTGGTGGGGATTTTGAAGATGAAGTACACCTTCATTTTGTTCTTAAGAAGATGGTAGAACTGGTAGACCCTATCTCCCCAGCTGATATGGTGATCGATTTCCACACGAAGATGACGAGAACTAACTTGGAACTTCCCAAGGGGTATTCAAAGAGCATGTAGCGAATGCCAAAATGTGTAGGGTGGCTGAACAATAAGGTCATCTCTCAATGGCAAGAAATGTTATGCATAGAAAGTCATCTTTTGGCTTAGCTTGCTTGGAGGGTCTACCCAAGTAACTTGATTATATTGTTTGACGATGTCTTATCTGATGATCTTGTTCAACTCTTGCCTATCTAGAAAGAGTCGATCGAGGGTGTCAAGAGAGTATTTGAATGGAGGGAGGTGGTTTATCAAAATACCAACTGACTAAAGTAGATGGGTAGCCTCTGCAAACTAGCAATGAGCTCGAATTGAGGTACTAGTGGTGGCTATGGCCTTCGAAGAACAATAAGAAAGATAAGGATAACGATCCCTATCGACTAGGGAGTCCACAAAGCATCAAACCCAGCGCAAAAGGGAAATAATCCGAAGGTCATTTTCAATCTTGAAGGGAGATGTTGCAAACTCTACCTGAATGATGGTTTGGGTGTCCCTCTTGGATCTTATGATGCGGCGAAGCATGGGAACTTGAACTCTTATTGTCATTGCCCAATTCGACTCTAGTAAGCTAGGTCCCAAATCATCAAACTGTAGAGATATGTGGGTTTAAAGAGGTTGTCCATGAGGTCCATCTTGGGCTTAATGTCCTAAAAATGGTTTCAAATACACTAGCGCTCTAGAAGAGCAAGGGATACATAGCCTTTGTTGATTTGGGGTTGGAGGGATTTTTTCAATAGGGCTTGAGAATTAAACACCCACCTAAATGTAAGTTGATCTCCACACCTTGGAAATAAAAATGATACTCTAAGAGGATATGTTTTGACCTGTTTAAGATCATAACCTTGGTTTTGCCAAGGTTGATCATCAATTGGTGAAGATCATAGCCACTAGATAAGGCATCAAGTCATCTCTGTAATCCCTTTCGGTGGAGGACAAGAGGACCACATCATCAACAAAGAGGAAAATGGATATCGGGACTTGTTGAAGAAGGCACTCATCCCCTGGTTGGATATGCTCTCAAAGAAAAGACTCAATCTCATCAATGCATATCCCAAATAATGTAGGTGAAAGAGGAAAGCCTTTCTTCATCCCAATGGTGCTCTTGATGAAGTCCAACACCTTGTGAGCTATATGAAGTTTACCAAGGATGGACTCTTAAAGGCACATTATAGCTGGGATGAAATTGTCTGAAATACCAATAGTCTTTGGAAGAAGGCCTCCCTAGGAATAGAGTCAAATTCCTTTCAAAAGCCTATGATGTAGAAAAAGACTTTAGAAGAGTAGTGTCTAGCTTCCTCAATGATGGATTGGAATGTGAGAATATGATCAATGGTTTGGCCCACCATAATAGCCCGATAATTATTTGGATCAAAAATAGTACTCAATTTGTGCATTGGGTGGATAGTGTGGTGGGATCAGGATTGTGGAAATCAAGCAAATAGTATGGTTAAACAAATCAATGATGTAATCAAGAATGGTTGGTCTATGATGTTTGAAAAGCTTAGCTTGGAACCACTAGTCATATACGGCTTAAATGATGTTCATCTCCTAAATGGCTTGTTGGATATATGTATAGAAGAATAAGAGCTTAGGGAGGACCAAAGGATTCCATTGCGATTCAAATATTCCATGGAAATTCTTGATCCTCAACCACACACCACTCTCGAAATGACAAGGCCATCATTTGGTAGCATTGGATCATGTCCACCTTGATGGAGGAGAGTCTTTGATAACTGTCCTAGGATCTCCGATAATAGCTCATTTTCCTGCCTTATGAGTTGCAAAAACCTATTCTGGAATTGTCTTTGCAACTTGTGATATAATAAGATTAGCATCTAGAAAGATCCTTTTGGGGAGGGAAAAAAGCTCCCACTGAGTCAAGAGGGCTTATAGTCTATCCTTGAAGGACTAGAGATGAATGAAGTGTGGATTCAAAACCAAACCACATGCTCTTAGGAGTCAACTCTGGGTGGCCCAAAGTACCCTAAGGAAAAGAAACCCTTTTGTCGATGTAATTTGGGGAAGGGGATGAGTATGATGTGAGTCCTCCTCTCACCTTTAGGTTTAGCTCTTGAGCTCTCTTGGTATGTTCATCAAGGAGTTTTGTGTGAACAACTTCTTCAACCTCTTGAAGGTAGGAGTGTTGTTCATCCATTTTAGCACCTGAACCTAAGAATTGAGGGTTTTCCATTGAATCTTGGCTTCTTGATTAAATAGAGCCATTTGGGAATGAATTTCATTGTACTTGTTTTGGATATCTTTGATTTCAACATGAAGGGTATCCTCTAAGGTTTGAAGTTTGTCCTAATTCTTGGTATCATTGAATTGTTGTTTTAAAACTAAGTTCTTAGATTCAATTTTTGCCACCTTTCTGATGAGTTTACAGACCTCAACCTTTAATGCCATGTTGGATAATTCCACAGGTTCCAATCTTTTAAGCAGCTACTGAAAAGTGAAAACTATTATGCATACTATTGTTGCTGTCACTACATGCGGTGTCACTACAAAAAATTCCCTCTTGTAACTGTTTGATCATAATGTAATTGGATGCAAATCTAATTTCTCCAACCTTTAGAAGTTGGAGTCTAGCAAATTCCTTATACTAACTTGTGCGCATATTGGGCGTTAGTGATAAAAATAAGAATTTCTCTCAGTTCTTCACATAGTTTTTTCATCCATTGAACTTCATCAAAAATGGATTTGGAAGCAATATCTAAGCTGTGCACAATACAAAGGGTCCAAACAATATGGCCATACCTTGACTTGGTAATGGTACCAATTGCTTTGGATGAATGTGCATTTTGTATGATGACCTACGTGGACTTTAAAGGGTCCGCGATCTCAATTGCTTTTGAAATTCTATCAAAAATCAATTCAACATTATTTGCCTCCCAGAAATCATCTAATGCCCTCAAGAAGTATATGCTTGAAGGAGACCTTATAATAATGTTTACCAATGGCCTACTAGTTGTATTAGTGTAGCCATAAAAAATAATAGAGATGTTATAAGAACTCAAATTGGAACTAACCAGTTCCAACACCCTTTCCGCAATCAATCTCTCATTTCATAGAAGAGTAGTGTCACATTCTCAAAGTTTGGCCCCTTGTAACCCCTAGTAACGTCATTAACTGCAATATGCCTTCTCCAATATGGAGACTGCATTACATTGATGTGTAATCCACGTGCAAATATGGCTCTTGCAACTTTGGTGTTTGTCTCATCCCTCCCTCCCATGTCAAACATTTTGGTTGAGGGTCCATTGTTTAGTCTTTTGCAAGTTTTTTCATTGATTAAGGGAAATTCATTTCCCTTTTTTTAGGTTGGTTGTTTGTCACCCCTCCTTTCTTCCTTGGATAAATTTGTAGCATCTTGCTTTGCTTGAAATCCATCCACATCCATTTGGGTGGTGTTTTTGCAATGATGAACTCAATGATCACCTTCAAGACAAAGAAAATGGGCCTCAACCCTCATGTATGACCTTGTAAAATCTGTTTTGCACTTGCTCACATTCGATTTCTTCTCTTTCTTCCCAATCTTCGTTGCAAAACTCCATAGATAAGATGAGATAAGATAGGATAATTTTATCAATGTCCAACGAATGACCACAAAATTAGGTCAATGGGATTGTTTGGTATCATGATGTCACTACAAAGTGTGAGCCTTAAGGTGGCTCCTATAAGATCAATGAGATGTAGAAAGAAAAGTATAACTCTAACCTAAGTGCCAAAAAACTAAAACTAACTCCAAAGATGGAGGGTCGATCCGAGAGAGAGATGTATAAAGACAATGGATATAGGATCTGTGATACAAAAGGTGTAAGTTTGTCATGGCTCGTTGGAACCACCTCTCCTAACATCCGAGGCCAAACAAAGGAATCTCAAAATAGAACTTTGTTTGGAGGAAGAGCTAGAGAAGGGACTAGAATGGGTAATGTGATGTTGTTTGGAGTGGGCCGGTTGTCGTTTTGACCTAGATGAAATCTTCTGACTACTGGGAAGGGGCCAAGATTAGCTGTAATGTCCCCATTTCGACCCCCTTTGTATTAAATCGTAATTGATGTAAATATTGTAATTTAATCATGGTGAGGAGCTCAAGGCCAAGGCCCCACCATCGATTTAGGGTTTCATGTATCGGCAATTAAAAATAGATGCCTATGGTTCTTGTGCTAGATAGGCACAATGTAAATAAGACATCATGTAATTACGAATTTTAATGAAAATACCCACAACTAGCTATGCAATGCAACAAAGAGATGGGGGCATGATTCTACAAGGAATAGGGAGGGAAATTATTCAAACCCTTGAGTCAATGGTGTAATCCATGTGTCAATGAGAAAACCCATAAACTACCAACTACCCATTTTGGGTTATGGACCCAATCATTTAATTCTTCCAGAAATTGGTTGAGGCAGTTAATGCCTTGGGAATGAAGAGGTATGGCAACCAATCTCGTGCATGGGCAAGCCATCAACCTGGAAAATCGTGTTTTGTCTCCTTGGGCAAGAAAACACCCACGAAATGGTGCCCAAAGCCATTCTGAACAGATAGCTTTTCCTCTCTCACGCAGATAGAGACTGCTGGAAGTTACATTCACGTTTTTCATAAAAAACGTAGGGTTTTCCTTGCCCAAAAACTCGTTTTTTTGGTTTTGGACAGTAGCTGGGAAGAAGGGGCTGCGATTTGGGACTGTATGGAGGTCGTTTTGTCCCAGAATTGCCATGGGCGTTTTTCCAAAAAAACGATTTCTGCTTCCTGGGGTTTTCCCAAACCTCCATTGTTCATTTTTAGCCTTCCCACATTTTTCTGAAGCTCAGGGAATCATTTTCATGTCTATCACTGTACAAACGTTTTTCTCCTGTCCAGCCATTGCAGTTAGCTGATTATCTGCATCCCTGTTTGATTTGAATCTGTGAGCAAGAAACTTGGAGTGGTAGTGGACAGAATTGGCTTGATAAACCTAGTGAAGGGAGGAACCTCTCAAGAAGATCAAGAGGGCTTTGGCTACTTTTCTATGCACACTCTGAGAACACTAGAAAGGAAGGTATGGCTTGAGGGACTGTGTGGCAGTGAAGAGGATACTTCCTTGTGTTGGGTGTGTAGGCATTGTGAGTGCCAAGCTGAATAGATCTGGGAGGGGTATCCAATAGCTCTGTGGTTGAGCTCACTAGCTTAGCAATTCTTCCTTTCCATGTCCTAGCAGCCTGATAAACCCAATTGCAGATTGGCTTGGCTCATTTGTAGTGTATGCTTGGCTATGTGTGAGTCTGCTATTCCCTGGTTCCTTGTAGAGATCATGCCCAGCTCGGGGGTGGCAGTTGTATCAAGAGGTTGATGAACACAATTGGCCTATGGTTGGGTGGAACGTTGCAGTTGCATAGCTAGTTGCTTGGGACTACTTTGTTATAAGATAAGTATTCTCCTGTGTTAACTTGCAATTATTTATTTGATGAAATCTTGAATGTATGATGGATGTGTTACCGAAATTATTTCCGCTGTGTTTTTCTTATAAACATACATTTCATATGTTCTTTTATATTATGTGAATGCTTAGTTAAAAGCTCAGGGGGCTAGATGCCCGGTTTTAGTGGCACGACCCTCTCTATCATGCTGGTTTGGTAGGAGGGGACATTACATTAGCCGTGTCGCTGGGCTTTAGTTAAAGTGGAGGTGGTCCTCTGTGCCCAAACGGATCTGGGGTCGAAAGAAATACCCCCATCTGTCTGTCTCTTGGTGCCCCTGGAAGATGGGAGTGCCAAGAAAAATGAAGTGATATGTTGAGTGGAGGCTAGTCCAAGATGTCAATGTGGCTAGAGGACAAGAGATCGAAGCCGGAGGACCTCCTGCAAGTAAAAGCCAAACATCTTTGGTCTAGATACTTGAAGAGGAGAATCAACAAGGTATTCTTGTTGTTCATCTTCTTGATGAGGACTTTTTCCTCTTTGTCCACCACAAATTCTATGCCCAGATTGAACTAATTAATATGAGGCCATTGAACAAAGAAAAAACTTGCAAGTTTATGTGGGGGTTCGTCGATAGGAGCTACTATTGGTGAGATTTTCTGTTATAGCCTAGGAAGGCCCCTACGTTAAAGCAATGAACTCATCACTATATTAGAAAAGTGTAAAGCTAAAACATATATGATATTATCATATATGATAATTCTATAAATCCCTTTAGAAAGAGAACTATGAATGGTAGCTTCAGTCCCAACAGAGAGCAAACTATGACTTGAACCTCTATGCACAGGGATAGAGAAGAAGAAGGAATAAAGAGGGTGGTCAAGTATAGGTTAATTTAGATTCTCATTCAATGCAAAGTTGAAACACCCTTCAAACAAAAAACGACAACAATTGCAAATAGAGGAACCTCTCTTGCCTATGCAAACATTGATAACTTGGAGTGAAATCGTTGTGCAAATGCTAGAGGAATCATTGTGCAAATGTATGTTGAGGTAAGTGAGTGAAGGTTTAGGTTTAGGTTAAAGCCCCATGTGGGTCCCTTTCGCACCAAGGAAATCATGTTTTCCCTCCCCTTTTTAAGTGAATTTTGGAATCGTCCCTATGGATGAAAAAATTCTTCACCTTAGGGAATTGTTTCCTTCCATTGGATATGATTCCACTTTAACCCTAGGAGATTCTTACAACCAAAACCACACCCATACATACCCTCTTTTCCCTATGAAAACATTGATAACTTGGAGTGAAACCATTGTGCAAATGTTGGAGGAATCTGAAGCGGATAATTCCGACTTCCAGGTAAATACACTGTGTAAATAATCCATAAATGAATATAGTAGAATAAATGATAATATAAGAGATGATTTTACAATTACATTTGTTTGGGCTTATATAAGCCATTTTGCACCTTTTCAATAAAGGGCATGACTTTTGACTTTTTTCATAATTTTAATTAGTTATTTCTTATTTAATACTTAATAATTATTAATATTAATATTAATAACTATATTGATATTTTATTATTATTAATTAGTTGTTACATTGCCTTCCCCTTAAGGGAAAAGCTTTGTCCTCAAAGCTTTATTGAAGGCAAGGTAATGTCTGATTTTTCTGCTTGAACCGTCATCTCTAGATCTTTTATTTTAGTATTTGCGACACTTAATGAAATGAGACGATACAAGTTACGAATTCCAAAGGAGAACTGTCGCATCGTCTATTTTTATTGGAGCTACTTGATCACTTTGTGGGATGGGTTTCCTCGTTTGTTGCTTAGTATGTTTGTTTTGATGTTCTTGCTTGTCCGACAACATAACTCTTCTGTGTATGTTCATTTTGACCCTGTTTTATAATTGAGGTGTCGATAAGGAGTTCTTGTTGTTTGTTTTTCTGCTGGATTGACTTCTTTTTGAATTGTATCGATGACTGGATTTGTATTTGCTTCCTTTTCCTCAACTTGCTTTTTTGAGCCCAAAGATTTTGATGTCCTCTTCTGAATTTTCGCCAACTTTTTTTCGAACAAATCTTTATCATTCTTAAGATTCGTGATCGTTTCTTCTTGCGATTTCGCATCGTCTTTAAGCTTTTGAATCTGATCCATTAGATTTTTATGCTCCTTAAGGTTACTATTTTCTTCAATGTTTTCTAGTAGTTTCTTTTGAAGATCCGATTTTCCTCCTCTATCTTTTGATGGTACTGTGCCTTATCTTTCGCCTTCTTGATTTGAAGAAGCAACTTCTGATTCTGATCTCTTAAACGAGATATCTCTTTTGTTTTGTCCATGACGACTTTATCTAATTCTTCCTGCATCTTCTGTCTTGATTTTTGATCTTCTTGTGAAATCATCTTCCAGATGTCTTTGAAGTCTTCAGACGACACAATCTCTGAATCTGACTTCATTGAAACGTTCTGCAGTGTGACTTGCTTCTTCTTATATGAAAACGTTAAAAACTTTTTTTTCATATTTAAGATGACTCATGCCAATGTTTCCATCCAGGGTGAACCTAGAATGATGTCATCTTCGTTTAAATAGATAGTCGTAACCTTGAATTGGGATGTGAAGTTGTACTATTGATTGTTAGTTGTAAGTTCATAATTTCATATTGCTTTTCATCATAATTATATTTCTTTTCGATTACACTTGATTTTGGGATTAATAATTGGTTTGCCACGTTGACGTTAATGTGATGATTGTTAGTTGTAAGTTCATAATTTCATATTGCTTTTCATCATAATTATATTTCTTTTCGATTATACTTGATTTTGGGATTAATAATTGGTTTGCCACGCTGACGTTAATGTGATTTTCCTTGATGGTTGGGAAAATAGTGATGTTAATAGGCCCGCTCTGAATAATCCCTTCAAGTTTTAGTATGCCAACGACTACATTTGAGTAGGTCTTCTGGAATCTTCCTCTTTTGTCACCATGAGACTCCATTTTTTTTTCCAAATAATTATTATTTCAAGAAAATAATAATAATTATTATAAGGAATTTAGAACCTTATCTTTGCAAGAAAATATGATAATAATAATTATTAATTAATTAGTTAATAATAATATTATTATTAATGTGTTATATAAACTATATAATATAGTTTTTTTTTCTCAACAAAAAAATAATTATTATTTCAAAATAATAATTATATAATAATATTAGTATTATTATTATAGTTATATAATAACTATAATAAAAAACTTAATAAAAGCTTTAATAAAACAAAATGTTAAATAAAATTAAATAATATTTAATAAATTTTTGTTTTATTAAATTTTTATTATTTGTTCTTTTTTTTTGTTTGCAGGTGTGAATGGAGAGCGACGGCGATGGAGATGGCTGGTGGAGGGCGGTAACTGCGAAGGGATGATGGAGGGAAGTCGAGACGCGTGGGGGGGAGTCGAACGACGGATAGTGGAATGCGAGGGCCCCGCAGGTGAAGATCGCAGGTGCAGAGAGGGATGTAGGCTGTGAGGTGAAGGTGTGCGTGGTTTGCAGGGAAGAGTAGGAAGAGGCAGGCGAGAGGGAAACTGGTGGAGAGGGCGTAGGGGAGGCAAAAACGTAGAGCAGGATGGAGCAGGAAGGTGGGAGGGTGGTGGTGAGGAGGCGCAGGCACAGGTGGTGGTGGGAGGAGCGGGAGCAGGTGGGAGTACGCAGTAGTGAAGGTGGGGAGGTGGTGTCGGTGATAGGGAGCACATGGAAGGAGGGAAGGGATAAGGAGATGGTGTGAGAAGGAGAGATGGTGAGTGCGGGGAGAACCCTGGAGAGGGATGATAAGCAGTTGGCGCGGATGGAGTGGGAGTAGGAGGGCAAGTAGGTAGGAGGTGTGAAGGGAGGGAGGAAGGTGGGAAGTCAAGGAGAGAGGGAGAGCTCAGGTCGCTAATGGAGGATGTGGGGAAAACGCATAGGAGATGCGATGGGGAGCAGGATGTAGAGAAGGAGTTAGCGTGGAGTAGGAGTGTGGAAATGGAGAAAAGTGGGAAAAATATGAGGAGTGTGGGATGGTGTGAGGGTTGATTTAGGGAAACCCTAGACTTTATGGCTAAGAGCCAAGGTTCAGAGAAACTCTGAGATGATGGTCACTGGACGGATAAGATTGGCTCTGATACCACTGAAGCGGATAATTCCGACTTCTAGGTAAATACCCAGTGTAAATAATGTAAGTAATCCATCAATGAATATAGTAGAATAAATGATAATATAAGAGATGATTTTACAATTACAATTACATTTTGCACCTTTTCAATAAAGGGCATGACTTTTGAATTTTTTCATAATTTTAATTAGTTATTTCTTATTTAATAATTAATAATTATTAATATTAATTTATATTAATATTAATAATTATTAATATTAATTTATATTAATATTAATAATTATTAATATTAATTTATATTAATATTAATAATTATATTGATATTTATTTATTATTAATTAGTTGTGACAGAATCAATGTGCAAATGTAGGTTGAGGTAAGTGAGTGAAGGTTTAGGCTTAGGTTAAAGCCCCACATGACTTATGGAGTAGTCCCCATTGATGGAAAAGTTCTTATCCTGAGGGAGTTGTTTCCTTCCATTTGATATGTTTCCACTTTAACCATGAGAGATTCTTATCACCAAAACCACACCCATACATACCAGAAATAGATTCGATTAAAAAAGGGAAACTTTTTGTGAATCCAATCTAGATCGATGATTTCATGATTTTGATGTAATTTGGGTGGAGGTGCAAGTATACCCCTAGGTGATTGTAGTAACTTTACTGACACAGCCTGAGTTCGAGAGGAAGGACCTGGGTATGATGCATTATTTCTTAGGCATGGAGTGTGGCAGAGTGCGGATGGAATCTTGCTTGGACAAGGGAAGTATGCAATGGAGATTCTGAAGAGGTTCAGAATGATGGACTGCAAAGCTATGGCCACACCCATGGCATCGAACTTGAAGCTACTGTGTGATGCTTCATCAGAGTCAGTTGATGCCACGAGGTACCGTCAGATGATTGGTTCGTTGATGTATTTGACGAACATGTGACCATACATATGCTTTGCTGTGAACACCCTGAGCCAGTTCCTAACGGATCCGAGACATGTTCACCTGATTGCTGCAAAGCATGTATTGATGTACCCGAAGGGTACAGTTGACTATGGGCTCAAGTATGACGTGGATTAGAAGATTAACCTGCAGGGTTATGTTGATTCGGATTGGGAAGGCAGTGCCGTAGATGGGAAGAGCACTTTGGGATGCTGCTTCAGTATGGGATCCGGTATGATATCCTAGTTTAGCAGGAAGTAGTTGTGTGTGGCACTGAGTACATCCGAAGCAGAGTATGTTGCAACTTCTTCGGCTAGTTGTGAGGCAGTATGGCTTAGGAAGCTACTGTCAGATTTGTTTGATCTCCAGTTAGAGGCTTGTATTTTTTGTGACAACCAAAGTTGTGTGAAGTTGTCCGAGAACCCGGTGTTCCATGACAAGTTGAAGCACATTGAGATCAAGTACCTCTATATCAGGGATATGGTGCAGAGAGGAGCAATGAAGCTCCAGTATATAGTGACAGACGAGCACATAGCCGATGTGTTGACCAAGCTGTCAGCCAGAGTGAAGTTCGAGTACTTCAGAGAGAAGCTTGGTGTTCTCCAGATCGAGGTTCCTCCTAAGAGGGAGTGATGAGACTGGAAGACGTAGATGTACTAGTTCTCGCATGGTGGAAGACCCAGGTTGTCCATTGGGATGTAATGCACTTGGTGTGCCCTGGGCTGTACTCTCATGCTGGAGAAGATGGAGCCATTCTCGCATGGTGGTAGGCGTAGGTGGTCCTTGGAATGTAATGCACTTGGTGTGCTCTTGATTGTCCTCCCATGTTGGTAGATGTAAGGGTTGGTTCTTGTATGGTGGTAGGCGTAGGTGGTCCTTGGGACGTAATGCATCTGGGATGCTCCTGATTGTCCTCCCATACTAGAGACGTTGAGAGGTCCACCAGTCATAAGACACTATGTGCGCCTAGGCAGGATCTCGCATGGTTGAAGGCATAGGTTGTCCTTGGGACGTAATGCACCTGGGGTCCTCCGGATTGTCCTCCCATGCTGGTAGACGCGGGCTGACCGTTGAGGGACATGAGATGTGCATCTGGGCTGTGCTTTGTGTGATGATGAGATGATCTGGATACGATGAGGCGATTGTAGGAGATGCAGGTGATTGCAGTGGCAATGTAATGATTGGCCATGGGCTGTACCTACTTGATGGCTTGCTTGTGGAGATGATGAAGACCTACATGAGGGCTAGGCCTACATCAAGCATGAAAAAGCGCTGGCTCCGTAGAACTTCCTATGATAGATAGATTCAAGAGATGTCACTAATCAATGATCAACGGAATGAGGATTGCTGCAGCAGCGACAATGATGATCTAGTGTTGATGATGATGTTCTAGCATTGAAGATGATCGAGTGATGATGACCGTGGAAAGAGAATACCTTCCTAGTTAAGAGGGAGTGTTGATGTAAATGTAACTTCGGAAGATATTCAATTGTATTTTATATTGATATTATTATTTTATTTTATTTGTACCTCCGACAGAGATGTTTTTCCTCCGGTTGGGGATGTCATTGTTACATTTTGTCATGCAAAGTCATTGAGGTAAAACCTCCATTGTAAGTCGGTGCGATAGATCCCCTAGAGTCAAATGTAATAGGGTTATTGAGTCTTCCTAGAGAAGTCGGACCAGTCAGGGTTAGTTGAGGCCGACCTAGTTAGGTAAAAGGTTAAGTTAAAAGTAAAGTAAAAATAGAGAGCTAAGCTCTCTCATTTGGACACACTACTCACTCACACAAGTTCACATAGCAAGAGAGAGAGGATAAGTTCGTTGGTGAAGAAAATAGAGAAGCTGCAGAAGACATATTTTGGGTTTTCCACTTTTGGCTTGATATTGTGTTAGTGACGAAACTATCTTTGAGGAAGTTGCGAGGTTTTCTCCTTTATGGTTTCCCCGAGGAAAACTATTGTGTCTCTTGTGTTTTGTTGTGCTTGTTATTCTTTCAGTTAAAGATCCTAGATAATATTGAATTAAAGTACAAACTCTAACACTCATGCCTTGGAGCCTTTCTAGTTGATTGTCATCACCTTGGAGGTTGACATTTGTCACTTTGAGTAGAATAATTCACATTTGTGGACCTACTTGTGTCTTGTAGGTTGCTTGTAGTAGACTAAGGCCACTTGTCATTGTAAACCTTCCTTACCTTCCATATAAATAGAGGAAGGAGAGTATCATTATCGTCATCAATTATGTGTTTGTGCTTAATCTTATTTACACTTGGGTTAGATGTAAGAGGAGCGCTAGTCTATCTCTCTTTCTTGTTCAATCTTCTTTTTACTTTATCTCTCATTGTCTTAAGGCACTAGGATTTCTTGGAGCATTCTTGAAATCCAGGGGTAGGGTTTGATCCCTAAGGAGGCATTGGAGTAAGGGTTTAGTGATAAACCCTGAGTTGTAATAGTTGAGAAGGGAGAGAAGAGTTCATGCCTTGGATGAGGCCAAGGAGGACTTGCTAGTGGTGATTCTAGATTTTTGGAGTATCTTTGTTGGAGCTAGGTTTTTTTTGTTTTTCCCTAGCTAAAGTTTTGGAGAGCTAGGGAAAACATTTGATTTCATTGGTTCACAAATATCACAATAGATCAGCTCCAAGCCTTCCCTTCTTTGAAAGCCAATCTATGTTGATTTCTAGCCAAGCAAGCTACACATATATCCCCTTTCCGCTGTACAATTGATAACCCATACATCATTCCATGCTTATTTGACAAGGAAACACTGAAAAGCATTGCCTCCAGAGTCCATATCTTTTTTTTTTGTAAGCTGCAGAGCAGAAATTAATTAACATAAACATAATTTACATCTAAAGCCGAGTGGAGTTTTGCATATTGGGGAGGCCTCATATGGTGAAGCCACCATCCCAATTGCTCAAAAATACTGTAATGACTGACATAATACAAAATTAAGACCTCTGGAGTATGGTCTGCCTTTA
Source organism: Larix kaempferi (assembly GCA_027924585.1). Taxonomy (NCBI): domain Eukaryota; kingdom Viridiplantae; phylum Streptophyta; class Pinopsida; order Pinales; family Pinaceae; genus Larix; species Larix kaempferi. The sequence goes on from BSBM01000093.1 coordinate 70,617,964, forward strand.
AAAAAGTTGGGACTTTCTTCAAAAAAGAAAACCTAGTCTGTCTAACTGTGCTGAAAACTAGACTATGCAGAAAATAAAAGCAAAAAAGCTGATAGTCACAGAGATGACCAGGAGTGATGGCCGCCCAGGTTTCATTCTGCCGGTGGTTTCTTTGGTTCTTCCTCGGTGATGGGGCAGGCCGCATAGTAATCTTTGAAATTCCCCGGAGGGGGCAGAGAAGGAGAACCTGGAGTACACATTCCAACCTGGGTGGCGCTAGGACCCAGAGCCGAGCCTTTGTTCTTCATCAGTGGAGATTTCTTTTTAGTCGACCCATTGTTTGGAGTAGCCTCTACATCTTCTTCATTTTTACCACCCTGTTTCACAGGTTCTTAATTGTTGCCAATGGAGAAGACCTCCCAGGTCATGTTGGCATCTAGAGTGTTGGAGTGTTCCGTTGCTTCCTTCAAGCTTGCCTTAACGTTGCAGACGATGCTGGAACTGGCTTTCCAGCTAGCTTCCATTTCTTCGATGAGTGTGCTCATCATATTTTTGAGCAACCAGTAATGGTTAATGGCACCGCCATTACTACTTGCAGCAAGGAGTGTCGCTACTCTACGAGCCTCCCACCCGTCTATGAGACTTTGTGTCCGCGCTGAGATGCGTTCGGCATATCCATCCATCACAGACCAGTCCATGGCCACCTTGGGCCGACGATTGTTATTCTTACGGCCACTTCCACTCCCACGACAAGAAATCCCCCTTGTGCAATTCGTCATGGCAGTGGGTAGGTCTAAAATTTCTCTGTGGTTCGCAGAAGCCAAGGTAGGAAACGCAGAGAAGAGCCAGAATTCTACAGTCGAAGCCCCGTCCATATCGATCAGGAGATTTAAAGAGCCGAGGTAATTAATATCACAGTCTGTTGTCCTCATTGAGTTTGCTGGTAATGAATGCAGATCCCAAAGGCCGAGGGGAGACGTTAATCCAGACGCGCGCGAAGGAGATCGTCATTAACTCCCTTGTCCTCCAGACTTAAATATATGCCGTTGTCCAGGTTGCCGCGTTGTCTAACTTCCAGGTGGCTGCATTGTTCATCATTAGCCATGGCCAGGTGGTTGTCTTCGTTCGCAGCTGGAGTGTGCTCCTGCATGCAGGACCTGTCGCCACGTACGGGGGGATGCGGTGGCAGCATCTCCCTATGCACAGTGGCCGAGGACGGAGCCATGGGGTCACCCGCATCCGGGATTTCCAGAGTCCGTATCTTATATATTGCATGCTGAATCATTATAACTAACACTGCTGGTTATCAGCTTGTGGGTTTGGGCATCATCCTCCACAACCCTATATAGCCCAAGTTCTTTCATTCTTTAGGCAATTATTTTGTTGCTCCTCATCTTTCACAAAGCATTTCTCATATTTAAAGAATACATCTAAAGCATGTAATCGGATTGGTTAACTCACTAATTAACAATTCTTACTTCAGCATCTAATGTAAATAACATTCTTGAAAATGAATGGCTTGCCACCTAACAATATGACTGGGCCGAGAGGCCCTTTCTACAACCCAAAGTGGATGAGATGTGTCACGTCTGTCACATGTCGGCTCCAAATTTAAATCGGTTAGATTGTAAAATACATTTATATAAATATACATTGAATTTCAATTTCCATGCATGCATCTTCACATTTTAAATAAAGTTTTTCATAAATAGTTACAAAACGAAAGCAATTTTTACATATTTTTAGGTTTATGTGTTATTGTTTAGGATCGATCCCAAATTGGAATAGTTGGCACATGGATGAATATATTGGATTAGGTATTGTTAAGATAATAATAGAACAGTAAGTAAGATATTAGTTTTGTGATAATTGCAAATTAACCAATAATTGGGTAAATTGAAAGCATTTTACTTCACAATTAATTAATTAAACTGAAACTTGTATTTCTCTCTGACGTCAGACTCTCCCAGAAGCATCATTTCCTCCATTAGACAATAATCCTGTCGACCCTTTTGTCATATCCGTTTCTGCTGAATTGCTTTTAATTGTTTCCATTCAGACCCATAAAATATATAAAATTTATATATAATAATTTCATAAACAATGACTATAATTTATAAAATTATTATAATTATTATAGCCACCATTTACGTGCCCTATGCTTCCATATTCCCTGCTTCAATTCCACTCTCTGTGCCACAAGTCCTGGTCACAGCCGTATGTTCATTTCCCACAATGATCAAAGTGTTCACAATGACTCCCCCGTGCACGACTGTGACTACGTTTCCTGTTGATAGTGAGCCAGACAACGGTTAGAAAGTTTTGGTAAAAACCACTTGAGTAGTCTAATGATAATCTGAGAAGGCATGAGAGAAGCTGCATACCAAAGTGTTGCACTTACGGAAAGTAAACAAAGGGTTAAGGGATTAGAGATAAGGAGAATATTAGTATACCCAAAAAGGCTTAAGAAAGGTGAGTAGACAATGAGGTGATTCACTATAAAAGCTAATACTCGATTGGTAATTTCCCATTTAGTAGAAAGGTTCTTATAATTTGTTTTTATTTTGCAGGAACTCAATGAAATCTGTACCGAAAACCAATGGTTGCAAAGCTATATAGTCATCAAATCAAGTGATGGTAAGATAGAATTTTTTGACTCTCTTGAAACTCACAATTTATCTGGCATATCTGCTTTTGCACAAATTGTAACTGTAAAACATAGTCATAGCAGTCTAACTATGTGAAAATGATGTTGTCTCAAAACAGCCAGGGAACTATTTCATGCAACTGTTACAGTTCGGGGTCTAGACTCTGAACTTTCAGAACAGGGCGAGCTAAAAAGCAAAGAAATGGAAGCAAAAGAATCTGCAGCATCGTTAATGCTGAGTACGTTGTATCGTTTGAATGCTCGGAATAATGATTAGCTGTCCAATTCCTTGAAATCCATGCTTCTTTGTATCATATTGTCTTCCAATTTTGGGTGGCCACCCATGGATGGGTGCTAATAGTTCTGCTTATTCAAAGCATCATAGGTAAAGTCATTGTTGACTTGTGTATAAAATATCTGCTATACCCCAAAAACATGATACAGTCCATAACATTATGAACCGCACTTCATAAGTATCCGTTGTTGTTTCAGTTTTACAATATTTTTATTTAACTGTCTATATGCATGGATATTTAAAAATTCAACCTGCAGAAGTTTTACAAGCATCACGTGACCTGCCTAGACTGTCCATACTCCAATTAAAGAGTAGACCAAATTCCACGAGTTGTTATAGTGTGTAGCGTCTACATTTTCTTTTTGGTAAATAAATCGAAGATATCTAATGATCAATGCTAGTTAAAAACTTACCATTAAACAAAAAAGACTATAACATCACTTGTTTGATGGGAATCACTGACCGGGAGTCACACCCTTGACTTGAGGCCCGAGGGCATAAACCAAAACTTGAATGACATGAACGTATCATATGTAAATTTGTTTATAGTGGACTGTGTGTGTCTATCAGTGTGCTTTCAACACATTTTCTTTTGGGTTGCTAACCATGCTAACAGAATATTTGATTCGTCGTATTTTCTTTGAGAAATTAAATCAACTTGTGTTAGAACTAGTAATATGAGGTGTGTTAGAACTAGTAATATGAGGTGACTTTCTTAGAGGAAATATTTTTATCGTAAATGATTTAAACCTTGCAACTATAGAGAAATATGAAAATAATGCCATCCTTTGATGGACTTTCTTAGAGGAAATATTTTTATCGTAAATGATTTAAACCTTGCAACTATAGAGAAATATGAAAATAATGCCATCCTTTGATGAAGTTTGTACGGGGTTTAATATTTTGGTTTAAAGTTCCTTGCCATCTAATTTGTAATCGGAAAAAAACAAAAAAAATCCTGAATTTATTGTACAGAGAGTAGTGATGTGCTATACGGTTCCGTATGGGGGAGATATTGTAATGCATAATGTTGTGTAACGTCATGTAGTGTTATGTAGTTTGACATTACCATAAAAATAAAAATAAAAAAGCAAATGATGTTAACGTAAAAATAAATAAATTATAATGATTTCATTTTAAACCTAGATATATCAAGTAGGAGAGGTATTGAATTCTTAAGGTGTAAATTTTTTCTTTTTGTATAAAAAATTTAAGATAAACAAAATTTACACCTTGAGAAATTGGATCCTCTCGATGCTTGATACTTGATAGATCCGAGTTTAAGATGGATCTATGCTGGTTTAAATATATTGGACTATGCATATCCTCTAAAATATCCTAATACATTTTGTGCAATTTTGATGGTCATCTTTATAGTGTCAGAAAATGATTAATATTCAATTAATTACTCTACTTAATAATTCTCATATATATTATATTATTAAAGATTTTATCAATTTTTATTGTTATAACAAATTATATTAATTCTTTCAAGTGACTAAGATGGTGGTTATTTTGTCAGAGATAATGAGACCTATATGAATATCTTCAATATAAAATGGACTATATTAATTCTCTCAAGTGACTAAGATGGAGGTTATTTTGTCACACATACTGAGACCGATATGAATATCTTCAATATGACATGGAGTTCTTAGTTGAAGGAGATGGAAAGATGATTAAGTGACTACATTAAGGTTTGTGTGGTACACAAAATGAACATCTTTAATATGATATGGACTCACTAGTTAAAGAACGTATATGAATAGCTCAATATGACATGAAGCCCTTAGTTGAAAGAGACGGATAGATGATTAGTTGGCGAACATTTTTCTAGACTTGGTTATTGTTGCACCAACAATGAGACCAATGTGACTATCTTCAATATGACATGGTGTCCTTTAGTTGAAGGAGATGGATATATGATTAGTTTGGGACCATTTATCTAGACTCGTCTTTAATATGACATGGTGTCCTTAGTTGAAGGAGATGGATAGATGATTAGTTTGGGAACATTTTTCGAGACTCGTTAAAGTTTTTTAATATTGCCATGGAGATGAAAGGATGTTTAGTTGGTGAATATTTCTCAATGCTCATTAAAGTTGTAAATTATAAAATATCATAATAGTAATAAAAATAATAAAACTAAAAAATATAATATATCTAAAAGACACAACCCTTCATCTCCATGACTAGTCAATGCATGACGAGGTTCATTACAATGGTATCATAATCCTTTCTCATGCAATTCATTTGATTTCAGCCTTCCGACCACATTTTTTTTAGTTTTTATTTTCTGAATTTGTGTCTTTTGGCCTCACACTGGATTTGGGATTCCTTGCTATAAAATTGAAGAACTAAACACACATGACAAGAAAAAATAAAAATAAAAACAAAAAAAACAAAGAAGATAAATTCATTGTGTGAGATCATTGTTGAAAATATCAAGACATAGTCAGTTCTTGCTAGCTCATTCAGTTAAGGGGTGGGTCTTGTCAGCAAGGAAACCTGGGTTCAATTCCTCCTAGGGGTGAGCTAGTTGGGAGGAGACATCCCAAAATCCATCCAAGTTGACGGTTGGTGTGGTCTAGGCTGGGTGGGATTGTTGGGTGATTTTGATGGAATAGATGGCCCTGGATCATTGTTTCTCATACCAAATGTCACTCCCACCTAGTGAGGGAGTTTCAAACAAACAAAAACAAAAATAAAAGATCAAGACATAAAATTAGAGCATACATTGATTGTACAAATAAACAACATACAACAAATAATATTAAAAATCAAATTTTTGTGAGAATAAACTATTCATACATTCATTGTTTTATTAAATAATAATAATAATCAAACTTTTTGTGAGTAAACTATTCATTAGAAAAAATTTGAGGTCTAAAATGGGCCTCTAAGGAAAATAATAAAATAATAGTTAAAATAATGAAATAATAGTTAAAATAATAAAATAATATTATTAATTTTGGAGGAAGAAAGAAAAAAACTATTTTTTGTTCGTATTTTAACATATCTCCCTGTGGTTTTACTCAAATTTCGAGCGGGAGCACTCGTTGGATGCGGAATTTAATTCCGCATCCAACGAATAACCAAATTCCGCATCCAACGAATAACCACACTACATATTTTTGACGGACCCTGTTGCCCCAAAAACAAGAAATACCTGAAAAAACGTGATAATGATGCTCGTTGGATGTAGAATTAAATTCTGCATCCAACGAGTACCCACACTGCATACTTTTGACAAACCCCACTGCCCAAAAAACAAGAAATACTTGAAAAAAATGTGATGATGACATCATTGTCAGGTTTTTCAGGTATTTCTTGTTTTTGGGGCAGTGGGGTCCGTCAAAAGTATGTAGCGTGAATATTCGTTGGATGCAGAATTTAATTCCGCATCCAACGAGTGCTACCGCTCGAAATTTGAGTAAAAACACACGGAGATATGTTGAAAATACGAACAAAAAAAATAGTTTTTTTTATAACAAGTATCTTAAGTCAACCATTATGGTTGACTCATTCTATTGAAATTCTATTGGCTTTTGAATTCCAACTCATCAAGTAATTATGGTTTCTTCGTTTTCTTATATGATGGCTCGTTTTCTTATAAGGCTAATTTTAGACCTCAAATTTCCTCTAATAAATATATATAACGTTGTGCCTAACATAAATTACTTTGTTAAAAGAGATTGTGGTTATGTTATAAAGACAATAACTACCCAGTATCAAATGTCTTACGAAAAAGCAATTGGAATTTTTGGATTAAAATTGTGGGTACAAAACATTGCCATTTCAACCTACAAAACACATATTTCGTTATCACAGTGATCAAAGGAGCTGTTGCAACAACCCCCATTAGCGGCCTTAATTATTAAAAGTTATAAAATGCAATAAGTCAATCATGTAAAGTCTTGCCACGAAAATAATTGTGATACTTGAGTTAAAATTGTATTGTATACATTCAAAAAATTATAATATATATTAATAATGGTTGAGAAAAGATAAAGTTAAAAAGGAATTTATAACCTTTTAAAATACTTATGCTCAAATTAAAAAGGGTACTTTTTGTTAAAGATGGCAAATTTTTTTGATCATTCAACAAAACTAATATTTTAAAACATAAAAAAAACAATTCTTGATTGAGATTTAGGATGAAGAATATAATTGAGTTGGATCTTTGCATTTTGTGTGTCAATAAATTATTGAAAAAGTTAATTCAAGATTTTGGATTAAATGTTCATTTTATACAATGGGGTTTGAGTAAATATCAACTTTTAGAAATCAAGTTTTTATTTGTCAAAATTATCAAAGAGTATTTACTACAAAGGATATCATGGTGATGTGAAAACATAGAAACTTGCATCACAAATTAAGAAATTAGAAAATGGCCTCGCAAAATACATAATGAGAAATTACAAAAAAAACTAGATAGCTAAAGAAAAAGTTTGACATGAAATTATGATAGGAAACATTGTATCAAACGTCTTGCTATAGAGCATTTGAAGTTTTAGATTAAAATTGTAGGTATAAAACATTATCATTTCAACATATAAAACACGTCTTTTGTTGTCAATGTGATCAAAGGAGAAGTTGTAACAAACCCCATTACCAACCATAGTTATTAAAAGTTATAAAGTGGTATATATTATGTGCAATAAGTCAGCCATGTAAAGTCTTGCCATAAAGAGAATCGCGATACTTGAGTTAAAATTGTGTTGTGTGCATTCAAAAAATTAGTAAATTCATTAAAAAGTTAGGCTAATATATACTCAAAGACCACTTGATGAAAGCATTTCATAAAGAGCTATAATATAAAAGAAAAATAATATATTATAATATTAATAATTGTTGAGAAAATATAAAGTTAGAAAGGTATTTATGACCTTTTAAAATTGTTAACCTTCAATGCTCAAATTAAAAAGGGTACCTTTTCTTAGAAGACTACTAAAAAAAATTGGCCATTCAACAAAACTAATACTTTAAAAAATTACAAATAATATTCTTAATTGAGATTAGAATATAATTTTGTTGGATCCTTTTGCATTTTGTGTGCCCACTAATTATTGAAGAATTAAACATTTAAATAAGGAAGTCATGAAATATGGATTCAATATATAATTCAAGATAAATATGTATGTTTTCATAGTGGTAATTCATTCTTGTATTCTTCTGAATTTACATTGTGTGAGAATTTAGATACCAGATGTTTTGGGTGGACATCCACCCATCTTCAAGGGAACGAGAAGCTGAAATGATATGAAAGGAGTAGCCGACTCTTGTTTAAATAAGATGGATGAGAGGGAGACAAAATTAGAATGAATTAAGGAAAGGGAATAGTTAAAAATAAAATAAAATAAAATTAATCAATAAAAGATTTGAAAGGGTAATCGTTAGAGTTAATTTGAATTTGAATGAAGGAGGCAAAATTAGAATGAATTAAGGAAAAAATAATAGTTAAATTTCGTTGGTTGTATATAATAAATAAATTGAGGTCAATAAACTTAACCGGTAAGGGTTTTTATTTATTTATTTAAATAATGAAATAATAAAGTAATAAAAGAAAAATAAATACTATAGAAAATAATATATATATATATATATATCCAAAAAAGTAGGGAAAGATAAAGAGGGTGTAACACCTCTAATTCCACTTTTGTGTGTAAGATCAACTAATGAAAGTCCTTTTTGCTAGGTGATTAGTTTTTATTAAAATAAACACCTTATGGAGAATACATCATTTAAAATGATATTGGCTCCTAAAGTGGAGTATTGGTTCTTGTAAGCTCAGCTTTAAGATCTCTTCTAATCTTTCCAATATAGTAGCATGTCAGGTTGATGTTCATTTTTGTATATCTTTGCTTTAGCGGAGGTTTTAGGCTATAGTATTAACTATATCTTTTTCTTTTTTATAATTTCCTTATTGACACACTTAGTAAAAAAAAGCTCAGCTTTAAAAGTATTATGCATTTGAGGTAATACGAGACTAGCTTCACATGTGCAATCATAATTTGTAGTTTATATCTTTAACACCTTGTCATTATAGTTGTGGTTTGGTATATTAATATTAATGTGAATGTTACCACATCATGGGAATAACGCCTATCCACCTCCTAAGATTACAAAATATCATGCCAACAAGGTTACTTCACAATATTTCCTAGAAGTGACGACCATGAAAAAATGCTTTGGAAGATGACTTGTAAGTTGCGTTATCTATAGAGTTTTCCTCACTCAAGGGATCTGAATTATTAGGGATGGTAAGGGATTATGTCACATGACTATCATAATGCTCCCATTATGCAAGATCTGGCAGGAAATAAATCAAGCCTAACAAGTCATATATCTACTTGTCAATTTCCTTATCAGAATTCAATGTTGTACACTCAGTAAGGTGAGTATTACTGACAATCCTTGCCTTGGTGATCGGTAATACCTTTAGCAAGTTCTCTAGTTTCATTTTGTTCATTTGGTCGAGCTTTGGTTTGAGTTAGAGGGAAAGGGCTTATCCCTTCTCGGTCCTACGCGAGGGTTTGGTTGCAATCTAGGGCCTGGTAATTTTGTTAGTATTTTTTTCAGATAAAGACTTCTAGTTGGCCTCCGTGGTATTGATAGAGAAATAACTCGAGATCTGGTTTAGCTATAAAAAAAACTTAGTTTTCAAGCATAACCTACGTCTGAATCGTTCCGTGGTCAAATTCCACCTTCGATTTGTGACATCTCTCTGCGAACTCTGAGAGGAGGGTTACTTAACTTCAATAACCTCCAGGTGAAGTATTATCGATGACTATAACATGTTCTATTGTAATAATTTATCTTCTTAACTTCAATAACCTCCAGGTGAAGTATTTAGCTTCATTATTTAATATCATTTTGTTTTCATTTTCTACAGGAAAGAGGGAAACTCATTTACGTACGTCTTCGGCCATAATTTAGGCCTCAACCCTAAGACCCGACCATGGATCTTTTGGAATTTGTATGTAATATGTTAGAGCTTATTATCAATATCAGGCTTTTCTAGTTGAACGCAAAGAATACTCTGGTATTCTGTAACAAGAAATTATTGGGTCAGTCGATTTTGGTTATCCCTTCGTAGTCTCCCAAATGGCCTATGTTTTTTTGGAAATAAATTGGAACCTTGTATGTTTGAATTTACATTTGCACTTATATAATGAAATTTTGCTCAATGTCAAAAATAAATTCATAAATTTACTATAAATCTTATAAACTTGTTGCTTTAACAACTTTTAATTTTGATAAGAAACCATGGTTTCCACATTTAGGTGAGCATTGATAGTAGGGATACTAGTAATGTTAATTAAAGATTAATTTACCTTCGGGTTGATGGAAATCTCTCTCATCTCTTTTTTTGGAGGATATCCATATGTAACTTTGATTCTTGAAATAACAAGTTACATTTTTTTCGGTTGAAAAAAGGTTCTCTTGTATCTCATTGACAACTATTATCACAACATCCACACACACACACATAAAGATAGGGGGTGGTCAACATTGGATCTTAACTCCATGAAGTTTATATGAAGTGTAGATTAAATCAATTGCACTGACCATAATAGACATGTAAATATCCATAAGGAAAACAAAACTATAAGAAAACATTGCTTTTTAGCTATAATTATATAATCATGAGTTATACAATGGAAAGTGTATTCTAGATGGGGCAATTATTTGATCTACACCAAGTGCCAACAATACAAAAATTAAGAATTTCATCCTTGTATTTAGAACCTAATCAATTTGTATAGTAGCAATGGCTTTGGCCTTGTAAAATAGATTATATATATGATTTTTCCATCCAACCATAACTTTCTTCTTAAACATGAATTATTATGTGCCTTGTATACATGTTCGATTTGGTCTAGGTGATGATGGTTATGGCGAGTAACGAGATTTGAGAGAGTTAGTTACCACTCTTAAGTTTCTTGACCATGTGAGATTCTTATCAGTCACTACTATTCCTAACTATGATAATGATAAATTTGCATCTTCCACAACATAACAAAATAGAAGAGGAAATTTTAAATGATATCATATCATAAGGCATGAATGAAATTATCAACTAAAAATCTAAGTAAAAATGTTATTTATAATATTGCATTCAACATAAAATGTAATCAAATGTTGGCTACAGTCTGTCAGACCCAAATGTTGGCTACAGTTTGTCAGATCCATGATTCTACTTATACGACCAACAAAAACCTCATAGGAATCGACATTTTCAATACTCTACAAGTAGAGTAAGGTCTCACCCAAGATGCGCACGGGGAAATATACAGGAACCTGAATCAGAGCTGTGTAGAGAGGATTGGGTTCTTTTCACTCAACATATTAATAACTCTTTACTTAGACATACATTCAATAGTTTAATACACAAGCATTCATCATCCAACTACTAAGCAATCCATGGACATTCACTCATAAATACATTGCGTAGAATAGAGACAACAACTTCATTCTTATTATTGGCAAATTTTGATACAAGATTACATAACTACAAACCCAACTCAACAACTTAATATTTCTCCTTACATCGAATCTTACAACAAAACCCATATCAAATCAGAACAAACCAGAACCAGAGAAAAAGTAGAACCCCGACCCTTTACAAAACAGGCCTTATAGAGGCCAAGGTTCCAAAAACTACAAATTGTTACTGGCGCACAATTGCTAATAATTTATGTTTGAGCACAAATAATATTTAACTGTTTGGATTAGTGCGTAGTAATTGATCAAAACATGGGCACCAACATCAAACAAATCCCAAAGAAGGTTGAGATTACACAAGATCGATTTTATAGAGTTTATAATATGGTGTGAGGTCTATAATCTTGTTTTCTTTCCTTGAATTAACTCATCTTATCACCTTGATTGTCGGTCTTTCTAGCCTTATTGGCCCTGATAGGATGTGAGATTGGTCATAGAGTTATTAGTTTCCTATTATTTTCAACCCAATTCCTATATGTGCTTTTTTCATTTTAAATAACACTAAGATGTTTGATAGGTACAACAATGGTACCATTGAAACACCCCCAAAAATTTGTACCCAAGGTCTACCATGAGGTGATTCTAACATTGAGCCTAAAATTACTAATTATATTCCTCTTAGGAATACGCTTATGCGTGTAACTCTTTTAGCGAGGAAACCATTCTAGGTACTTTGTAGGGCATGTCACTCTTAAGACTAATCTTCGTGATTGGATTTGGGGATTTTGGGGGAGACATGGGTGCAGGTGCTTGCAAACTCGTAGTCTAACCAATAGTTTCTTTTTGTTTCATTTTACTTCAAGGGTTGGTGCCTTACAAATACTTAGGATGGGGCCATGAATTTTGTAAGAATACATTAGATGTGATCTTAACATAGATGGCAAGGATAATTTTAGGGGCAAAATTTACCCCATGGGCTATTTTTCCATGTTTTTTTTCTAAAAAACGATTTGCCAATTTGCATTTTTTGAAGCCCCATTTAGCCCAATTTTGATGGGATAAACCTTTTTTCACTCTAAAAATCGCCAAATTATTATATAAAGTATATAAAATACTTAGAAATTGAAATAATTTTAGAAAAATATCGCCAAATATTTTATAGTTGACATTTTAAGAATTAGTAATATTCGCAAAGGTTTATACACTTTCAAATAAGTATGTGTACTTAAAATTATCACTGATGGTTGGAATGCTTCTCCACTAATCGTGCATATGTTTCCTAGTGTGGGTTGATTTTCCAAGCCTCCCAATGTAATATTGGTCATTATTGGAAAGAATGTTAGCCCCAATAAGTGGGTTGATCTTCCATGATCTCAAGCAGTTCATTATCTATAACATATAACATGATAATGAGAGTGAGGCATTAACCATAACATATAGCATGATACTGAGAGTGAGGAATTGACCATAACATATAGCATGATACTGAGAGTGAGGCATTAACCATAACGCATGTCGTTATAGTGAGATTGAGGCACCATGCTAGCACAAGAAAGGAGAGAGTGGAGTTGCCACTTAATTTTAGGGGGGAAACAAGAAGCCCTGGGAGAAAGGAAGAGATGAATAAAGTAGGAGGGAATATGACTAGGCTAATTAGGGTTTGAGGGTTAACTATGTGAATTAAGGATGTAGATTATTTAAGATAATTCAAGTAGGTATCAATGGAAAATAGATGATATCAACAAATCAACAAAGGAAGGCAAGCTAGTTAGGGTTAATTTACTTGACTCCTTTGTTGACTTGCTTAACCTAAATGTTGAAGATGAAAGAGGGATAAAAAGGAAGGAACTCACCAAGAATAATGTTTTTGTAGGTGTTGAAGTTGCTTTGTTTGAATATGAGAGATGAAATAGGCCTCCAAGAGAGGGTTTTCTCCACTCAAATGGCCATGCAAACGATGCTACACCTATTGGAAAAAAATCCTTGATCTTGATCTTTGATACAATGAAACAAAAACACCTATATCTACCATATAAATAAAGAAACAATGAAGTGTTGTATGGTGACCCAAAGTGACCTCAGAAGGGTGATACCTCTCTTTCCATGGATGTGTTGGAACCTATCTCTAGGTATAAGATTTGAATCATCCTAGGTGTAAAATGGGATTAATATAATGGATATGCCCTTGGACAAGGAAACAAGACTTCAAAGGAGAAACCAAACCAAAAGAAATAGATACTTATGGAGGTATTTGGGTTTACATGAAGAGTAGGAGATCTAGAGCAATGTTTGACACTGATTCGATAGTGTAGTTGCAAGATATTAGAATGATGGAAGAGGAATCAAAGATGTTTTTTAATGAGGAGAGGAGTGATATTAGTAGGGAAAGAAACAACATCTAGATGTGAGTGAATGTTATAGTAGTCGTTAGACAATGTTTTGTAAGGAAGATTCATACCACAAATTTTCATTGAATATCACTAGCTTCTAAGCCTATACCATGGGGATTTTCCGAGCCGCACACTTTTTTCACGATCCATGATTCAAATACATGGTACATGGTACAACCTTGAAAAATCATGGTTCACTTGGTACTAAGAAGTCATGAAGGTTTAAGGAAGGTTTGACCATATGGACCTCCAATTAAGCATACACATACATATTTTGGTCATCGAGGATTTGAAAGGAGGCAAATTAACCAACTTTGACCAAAAGAAAGTCTTGGATCCCCCAAAAAAATCCAAATAACAAGTTGATTCTGCTAACTAATAACCCTAAAGGGTCCAATAGAGTTAAGTTGGTAACCAAAGTCCAAATAAAAGAGGCAAGGCAATATGGGCCCTTACCTAAGAACTAGACGTCTGAGAAAGGTCGTATATTTAAACTAAGGAAAGGTGACTCAATGGATACTAATATTGCGCTTAAGATTCTTCACAATGAGGGATGAGAGGTAATCAAGTCATCAATGGGAACTTCATGCATGGACATTGAATAGAACATATGATCATTCTGAGTGAGTGAGTTTATGTAAGTACTAAAGTGTGAAATAAATACACTACATGTTCCCCCCCATAGGAGTTACTATCCATGAGATGGAATATTAGTGAGTTGCAAGGAAGAAGAAGTAAGCAAAATATTGATAGAAGAGAATGAGAAATAAAGATGACAACAATAAAAAATAAATAAGGCATGAGGGAAGCTACTAGCACATATAGTGTGAAATGCTATGTTGTCATGACGAGGGAATTATCCACTATATTTAGGCCTAAAACATAGCACTCTCGTGGAGACCCACATGCCGTGTTAATTTATGCAAAGAAAAGCTACAAGGATTATCTCAGTTGGTATGATATCAAGCAAGAAAAAAATAAGTAGAAAAGAAAGAGTGAGAAGCAAGTATGTATGTCAAGTAGAAAATGTTGACATGGGAAACAAACGAGTCTAACTATTATGAAAGTAAAACAATAACTAAAATATGAAATGAAATGTAAGTAAATCTAACTGACGTGTAAAAAAAATCACAATTAGACCATGTTGAAATATAAGTAGTGAGAATGAGACAAGAGCTGATAACTCTAACTAGTATAGATTAGAATAGAAATTAGACCATCAAACTTGGATTGGGACAATAGAGTGCCTTATTGGGAATAATGTGGATTCTTTCATTGAAGGATATGCCATTTAGTTATAGTGTGAGTGTTATTCTTATGCTACTTGCACCACTTGTTTGAATGATGCCAAGGGTGATTGTTTAAGTCTTTGTGATTCATTGTGTGAGAACTTATCTAATGGGACGATGACTCATGAAACTAACCCTATTTTGATAGAAGTACATAAAGTTGAAGAGAAGGAGAGGCATTTTCTTGACTTGGGTTACCTATTGAGTAGGGCTTTGTTTCCTCAAAGGGTCTCTAAGTTCTTAAAATTATCAAAGGATTTTCTATTCAAGTTGTCAAATATCAAACATGATTTCAGCTTGTCTTACATAAGATTGTAATTTGTATGTTTTCTTGGATAAGTGGAGAAGTCGCATTATAACCTTGTCTATGTGCAAGGGTTAGATTAATGTTCTGAGGAAGTGGTGTAAATCATCCATGGTTAACTTGGTTCATGTAGTACTAGATAGGAATGTTGCTTATGTTATAAGGTTCAGTAGGAAACATTGCATGAGTACTTGGATACGTAAAGGGAGGAATATTCATAATACTCATGCATAAGATGAGATAATTTAGACATGTTTTGAGGATAGAGTTGCTTGACACCAAGATGCAAGGAAGTAAGGAAACAATAGTTAGAGGAAGGAAAATAGGTCTCCATAGCCCAAGGAGGAAGAAAGGAGGGAGGATATATCATTTTCTCAAAAGAGGGAAGGGTTGATGAGAACTACCCATTGGAATCATCAAAATGTAAATGAGCAGTTACAAATATCAGAAGAAGGAAGGAAATACATATGCATGAATCCTTGTGCTTGAGAAAGGGAAGGGTTGACGAGAAATCCTTATTGGAGTCACCAAAATGTAAAATCATGGGTAGAGTGAGTTACCATGCTTCCACAATGAAGACAAAGAGAGTGGAGTTGCTACTTGATTTTAGAGAAAATTTGAGAAACCCTAGGAGAGAGGAAGATAGGAATAAAAAAATAAAGGAAGGCCACTGAGTTAATTAGGGTTTTAGGGTTGATTATGTGAACTTATAAGGTTGTAGATCAACTTGGGTAAATTAGGTCTCAATAACAAATAGATGATAATATAAATTTAATAAAGGAAGGCAAGCTAACTAGGGTTAATTTACTTGTCTTTGTTGGTGAGCTACTTAACCTAAATGGTGGACATGAAAGAGAGATAAAAAAGAAGGAACTAACTCAAAATATTTTTTAGGTTTTGAAGCTACTTGGGTTGAATATTATAGATGCTATGTACCTTCAAGAGAAGGTTTTATTCACTAAAATGACCCTACGCATGTTGCTACATTTTCCTGAAAAACAAACCTGATTTTGATCTTCGATATAATATTGGAACAAAAAGATCTAGATCTAACATATAAATTATGAAATGATTAAATGTGATATGGTGGCCCAAAGTTCCCTCAAAAGAATCATACCTCTTTTGCGTAGCTATACTAGAACCTCCCTTAAAGTAGAATATTCGAATAGTCTAATTTGTTTGATGGGACTATGCCAATGGAAACACCCTAAGATAAAGAAAGAAACCTTCAAAGGATAAACCAAACCAACAGAAAGCAATTCCTATGGAGGTTCTAGATATGATGAGAACAAGAAACCCAAGAGCGTGGGAGAAGAGTAGAAGAGGTGGATCTATATTTGGTGCTAATATGGCAGTGTACATGAAAGATTATTGAATAGTGGAAGAGGAACTGAGGAATATTTTCAAAGACTTGGAGAGGAGTGATACAAATAAGAAAAGGAATTACCTCATGACATAAATGAACCTTAGACTAGTTGCTAGACAAAGTGTTTTGAATGGAAGAGTCGTAGATTAAGTTTCAATTTAGTTTACCTCATGTCAATTTCTCAAATAGTAAAATTGTTATTTTCCCCAAAGTACACAATTTGTTCCACGAGCCATGACTCACAATGCACTATAGCCTTGAAAAGTTGTGATTCACTTGAAACCAATAAATCATGATGGGTTAGGGAAGGTTTGACCCTATGGACCCCATATAGATTTGGGTCATTGAGGACTTGAAATGAGGCATCCTAACCAATTACGGGCCAAATAAGAGACTTAGAGGCCTAGACATAACCCAAATAGTTGGAATATTCCTCAAACCCAACACTACAAAGGGTATAATAGAATAAAACCAATGATGAAAGGTCAACGCCAAGAGGAAAGGTGAAAGGGGACCCTACCTAAGCATTAGACATCCCATAAAGTTCATCTTTCTAGACTAAGGCAAGGTGGTTCAAGGGAAATTGATCCAACATAGAAGGTTCTTTGTAATAAAGATCGAGAGGTAAATGGTCATCAACAAGTGTGTCACACATGGACATGGAAGGGAAGTAGGTTTCACTATGCTACCTCTAAATAGATAGGTGTATGTGAGTGTGAAAGAGAAATCCATATGTTGCATAGGCATCAATGCAACTTTTGTCGCATAGTTAACGTATCTAAAGACATCAAGGTCTTTTTTCTCATTAAGAGGTGATAGGATGACTTGTCGAGGTATGTGTTATATTAGCCTCCCAAATATGTGTTTTAACTGCCAAATTTTGGATCATTATATCAATGTTTTCCCATTTATGTAATCAGTTGATCGATGAGGGGACTTACCCATAAAAATCCCAAAAGCCTCGACTATTTCAAAAGGTGGATGGACTCAAGTGGTGCAAAATAACATAGGTAATGAGCCTCCTAATAATATGACTCCTAAGGTTATTGTATGAGCTAGTCAATTTATGGCTCATTGCCTTATGGAAAATAAATATTATCCCTCCTTTAGGATACATCTTGTCACAATATGGAGGGAAACATAGGGGTCATTATCCTCATCATTTTTGAATTCTCACATTGAGGAGACAACTAACATCTTGGCCTAGAAGATCCATCCCATCAATTTAAATTATTGGTTTTAATCGAAAATGTTTGTTGTTGTTCCAAAATCTTGTGATGTACTCTTTGGCCTTAGAGAGAATGAAGAGATTATGAAGGCCAAGTGGGTTCTCAATGAAAGTTGTCCTTTTGAATTTGCGGGGTTTATGACACAAGTAGATAATAAATACTATGTCAAAACATGTATTCAATTATAAAGGTGTATATTTTATGCTTACAAGAAGTTTAAGGTAATTTTATTTGGATGACCTTATTTTTTATCTAGTTAGGTTCTAAGTTTGTTCTTACAAATCATCATAAAGAAAAGGAAGGGCTTACTACCTTGATTTTCCCTTAGATTGATAATACAATTTTTCACTATGAAATTGAACTTTCTCAAATAGTTATATAGGGTTATTTTAAATATTGAAGTTAGATTTTGGAGATGGCCCATGTCTATGACTCTAATGGCTTGAGGGGATGAATATCATGTTGGTGTTATATTGCTTACGAGCTTCTATATGAGCCTTGGATAGCATGTGGTAATCATAATATCATTGAAAATAAATATAACAAAGGGGATATACTGGTTATAATATTGGGTGACAAGAAGGAAGCTTGGAGACATCTGCAACCCTGACTTGGTTTATGTTGATGTATATGTAACTTCGGAATGTATTTCATTTGTATATTTTATATATATTTATTGTACCCTTATAAGAGATGTGTTATTCCTCTATAAGGAAGTGTCGTCATGTGGATTGACAAGTGTCGCAAGTGTGTGTACTTGCCGATGGGTTATTAGACCACCATTTGGGGTCGGCCCGGAATTATATATAATATAATGTGGATGTATCTAAGTAGACAAGTCGGCCCCAGTAGGTCACTGGGAAAAAAGGTGAGTATAAATAGAGATAGGAGATCTCTATTTTACTCACTCGGAAAAGTAACTATCTCTCTCTCTGAAAAGTGCCGCACTAGTGAGGAGGAGGAGGATCATCTGCTAGGAGACTATCTCAGTGTTATTTGGTTGTATTTTGGTTGAGCCATTGCTCTCTCTATCTCTGAGGAAGTTGTGGGGTTTTTCACCTTAGGGTTTTCCCCACGGAAACTCTGTGTCTCTTGTCTCTATGCTTTTGACTCTTGTGATGCTTGTGATGCTTGTCATATTATGATTGTCATGCATTGATATACTGTAGATGTTATTCTCTCAGCAAAGATCCTATAGTATTGTGATTTAATACTAAAAATTTAACATGGTATCAGAGCTTAACTGAGAAGAAGACATTTTGCAGTGACGAAAGCTTGTATTCCTTGTTTATTGGGTTTCTCTCCACAGATTTTTGAAATTCAGTATAGTAGATTGGATCTACTCATCAAGGCACATCTATCTGTCCAATCCGAATTCAGTTCCGAGCATTTTCAGATTTGGCCCTAAAAATTAGGGTTTCCACAAAAATAGGAATTTCTGGAAACTGAAGGCACAGCTGGAAGCTCCTTGCAAAAATCGAAGGTTAGAGCTTTGGATCGAGATTTTTGGCTGGGTAGATCTCTGGGAAACTCAAACCCTAATTCAGGGCTCTCCCCACTGAACCCGGGAGGACAAAAAGGCAATTTTGAAGGGCAAGACTTTGCTGATCTCAAATTCTGAATGCACTAGGCTGATCAGCTCTCCAAGGCGCATCTTTCTATCCTTTCGGAATTTTGAAATTCACATTTTGAATTTTTAGGGTTTCTCTAACAAACCCTAATCCGGGACCAGATCCAATTTTCAGCACTTCAATTGGTAAGTCCTAAATCTTTTCTATTTCCATTTGAAGTACTCTTAAAGATGTCTCTCCACACTAAGCTTGAGGATAAGCTTGAAGGGGCTGACAAATTCCGAGCCTGGAAGTATAGGATTGGGTTAATCCTGGAAGAGAATGAGTTGGACTCATATGTGAAAGAAGACATCCCTATCCCAGAGGATGAAGAAGCCAAGGAATTGCACAAGAATAACCTGGTCAAGGCAAAGAGAATCATTGCTGATTTTATCAAAGACCATCTCATACCTCATGTGTCTTCTCTTAAGACACCCAAAGAGATGTTTGAATCCTTGACCAAGCTATTTGAAGGAAAGAACATAAATCGAAAGATGACCCTGCGGAACCAATTGAAAGCAGTGAAGTTTCAGAATGGAGAAACCATTCAATCTTACTTTTCAAGGGTCTCCCAGATCAAGGAACAATTAAAAGCAGTAGATGAAATGGTGGAGAATGGTGAAGTGGTGATGACCACTCTGAATGGCCTACCCAGGTCATGGGATTCCTTTATTCAAGGAATTTGTGCAAGGAAGAAATTGATCTCCTTCAACAGATTGAGGGAAGAATGCTCTCAAGAAGAAGCTAGACTCATAGCTCGTGAGGAAAAGATGGGAGGAGAAGATCAAGCTCTTGCAGCTCACACCAAGAGAAGCAAAACCAAGAAGGATCACTCTCACCACAAAAGATTCCATCAAAAGAGTAAGAAGGACCTAAGATGCTTCACATGCAATGAGAAGGGTCACTTTGCTTCAGATTGTCCCAAGAACAAAAGGGATAATAACAACAACTCCAGTAAGAAGAAGAAGGGCAACAAAAGAAGGTTTCATGCTCATGCTGCCGAAGATGATGAACCTCCAAAGAAGAAGGCTAGGGCAGAAAGTAGTAGTGATGATGACTCATCAAGTGAAGAAGAATATGTTCTAATTTCTTCTCTTACAGGTACCATCTCCCATGGATGTAATGATTGGTTGATTGATAGTGGGGCTTCCAAACACATGACTAGGTTTAAAGAATCCTTTGTGAACTTATCTGAACATGAATCACCCCATAAGGTGAAACTTGGGGATGATTATCAATACCCAATCAAAGGAAGTGGTGAAGCCTCCTACAACCTAGATTCTGGAAAATAATTGAAGATGAAAGAAGTACTTTATGTACCTAGGCTCAAGAAGAACTTACTCTCCATCTCTGCATTGGATGCAAAAGGTATGAGGGTTGCATTTGTGGATGGCCAAGTCCTAATGTGGCCAAAGGGAAAGACCATAGATGATGTAGTAGTGATTGGAGAGCAAGAGGGAGGCTTGTATAAATTGAAGGGACAACCTGAACATGCCATGGTACATGAATCCATGGAGCCAAGTGAACTTTGGCATAGAAGACTTGCTCATATGCACTATAGGGCACTTCCAATTGCAAGCAAGGCAGTAGAGGGTCTTCCTGAATTCAAGACCAAACATGAAGGTGTTTGCAAAGGATGTGCAAAAGGTAAGAACATTAAGAAGGCTTTCCCAAGCAGTGAAAGCAAGGACATCCTGGAAATCATACACTCAGATGTATGTGGCCCTATGTCATCCAGCTCCCTGAGTGGGTATGTTTACTATGTATCATTTATGGATGACTTCTCCAGGAAGACTTGGGTATACTTCTTGAAGGGAAAAGATGAGGTGCTTGATAAATTCAAGGAATTCAAAACCTTGATGGAGAATCAAACTGACAAGAAAATCAAGACATTCAGATCTGACAATGGTGGAGAATTCACCTCAAGTAACTTCAAGAATCTTTGCAGTGATTCAGGGATTAAGAGGGAGTTGACTGCTCCTTATAATCCTCAACAGAATGGAATTGCAGAAAGGAAGAACAGAACAGTCATGGAAGCAGCAAGGGCAATGCTACATGACCAGGATCTATCTATGCATCTATGGGCAGAAGCAGTTAGAACAGTTGTATATGTGCAGAACAGAACTCCCCACAAGATATTGGACATCAAGACACCAAAAGAAGTCTTTTCTGGGTTCAAGAATATAAGGACAGGTAATCCAGGAAGCAAAGATCAAAAGGGAGCACACTCCAGCAGCTCCTGCAAGGATGCGGATCTTCAGAGGGAGTTGACCATCTTCCTACATTCCACAACAGAAAGGTGTAGAAGAAGCTACTTCAGCAGCTCCTACCAGGAAGCAAAGACTCAGAGGGAGTCCACCCAAACAAACAAACAAAGATAAGTATTTCAATTATCATTTCTTACCTATTTTGTTTGTTTAATAATATTATGCTTATGTTCATAGACTTAGGAGATGTATTGTGCATATTTGAATGATTGCATTAATGAATAGTATACTACTAATATGCATGTGATGGGTAAGTGGCTTATGGCACTGTACAACATTCCAGTGCTACTTATCTAGAATGAAACCTCTTTGCTGACATGTTGGGAGTAGTGCAAACTCTTAACAATGTTCTGGTAGAGACTGGAAGGCATCTAGAAATTTGTGGAACATGGATAAATGTTGTATTGAAGCATTGGCTAAGATAACTGCATGACTGCATGACATATTTCTTTATGTGTAAAGAATTTGTTCTGAAAATTATGAGATGTTTCTAATCATGCAATTTAACTTGTTTTGTAGGAAAGACCATATATCTTCACCTACAAAAGGACTACAACATTTGTTCCACCAACAAAGATATCTATTGAAGATATTGAAGTTCCCAGGATCTGGGATGAAGAAATGGAATGCCATGATCCGTAGATCATGAAGAAGATGTTTGAGATGCAGTCCCAAGACCTGACAGGAAGTCATATGTGTGCAGATTGAAGAAAGCCTTGTATGGCTTGAAGCAAGCTCCCAGAACCTGGTATGGTAGGATGGACAGTTTCCTATCTAGTTTAGGCTTTACCAAGAGGAAAGCGGATTCCAACCTTTACTACAAGGTTGAGGAAGGGAATCCTGTGATTCTACTCCTGTATGTGGATGACTTATTCGTAACAGGAGATGACAGACTGATTGCAGATACTAAGAGGAAGCTTGCAGCTAAATTCGATATGAAAGATTTGGGAATGATGCACTATTTCCTAGGTATGGAGGTGTAGCAGAATGCAGGTGGAATCTTCCTTGGTCAAGGGAAGTACACAGTAGATATCCTGAAGAGATTCGGGATGATGGATTGCAAGGCCATGGCCACACCTATGGCATTGAATCTGAAGCTTCTATGTGATGCTTCATCTGAGCCGATTGATGTCTCTATGTATTGTCAGATGATTGGGTCCTTGATGTACCTGACGAACACTAGACCAGAAATTTGCTTTGCTGTGAACAAATTGAGCCAGTTCCTGACGGATCCGAGGAGTGTTCACCTGGTTGCTGTAAAGCATGTTCTGAGGTACCTGAAGGGTACAGTGGATTATGGGCTTAGGTATGAGGCGAATCAAAAGTTTAACCTTCAGGGTTATGTTGATTCAGATTGGGCTGGAAGTGTTGCAGATAGGAAGAGCACATCTGGGTGTTGCTTCAGTATGGGATCAGGTGTGATCTCTTGGTTTAGCAGGAAGCAGTCCTGCGTAGCACTGATTATAGCTGAGGCAGAGTATGTTGCAGCCTGCTCAGCTAGTTGTGAGGCAGTATGGCTACGGAAGCTACTGTATGAGTTATTTGATCTCCCGTTGGAGGCTACTGGTATCTTCTGTGATAACCAGAGTTGTGTGAAGCTGTCCGAGAACCCAGTGTTTCATGACAGGTCAAATATCACTATATCAGGGATATGGTGCAGAGAGGAGCTGTGAAGCTTCTGTATGTTGCGACGGACGAGCAGATTGCAGATGTGTTGACGAAGCCACTAGCCAGAGTGAAGTTCGAGTACTTCAAAGAGAGGCTTGGCGTTCTTCAGATCGAGGACACTTCGAGGAAGAAGTGATGGACACATTTGCTGAAGCCATTCCAAGCATGTTGGAAGGAGGATCCTTCACATGGCTGTGGATGTAAGCGCTGGATAATGGGCATCAGGATGATGTTCTGGTTTCTGCTGGATATGATCAGTTGGATCATTTATGTATGTATGCATCATGTTGGATGATGGATATGATCAGGTGGATCATTTATGTATGTATGTGCATCATGTTGGATGCTTGGACCATGTATCTGTATATGTATCAGGTGGATACATTGTATGATCAGGTGGATCATGTATGGTGATATGTATCATGTATCAGGTAGATACTTGGTATGCATCAGGTGGATGCATTAATGATCAGGTGGATCATGTATGATGATATGTATCAGGTAGATACTTGGTATGCATCAGGTGGATGCATTGATGATCAGGATGATCATGGATGATGAGCTTCAGGATGTTGCTCCAGATGACATGCAGCAGGATGTTGCAGTGATGATCAGGATGATCATGGATGATGAGCTTCAGGATGTTGCTCCAGATGACATGCAGCAGGATGTTGCAGTGATGATCAGGATGATCATGGATGATGAGCTTCAGGATGTTGCTCCAGATGACATGCAGCAGGACGTTGCAGTGATGATGATCAGGACGATCATGAGTACATCAGGATGATGTATGGTGAGTATCAGGTTGATACTCTATGGCCGTGGATCAGGTTGTGCAGATGAGCATGTCTGGGAGATCCTATAGGTCGGAGTTGTGTACCCGTAACAGCCTGGGATGCTCTTTCGAGACATTGCTCTGGGAGGACATGTAATAGCGCCCTGGGAGATATCAGGTCGGAGTTATGTACCCGTAACATCCTGAGATGCTCTTGCGAGGTTTTGTCCTATGGCATGTAATTTGGGCCCTGGGATATTTCAGGTCGGAGTTGTGTACCCGTAACATCCTGAGATGCTCTTGCGAGGTTTTGCCATGACCACATGTAATTTGTGCCCTGGGAGATTTCAGGTCGGAGTTGTGTACCCGTAACATCCTGAGATGCTCTTGCTAGGTTTTGTGGTGGACCACATGTAATTTGTGCCCTGGGAGATTTCAGGTCGGAGTTGTGTACCCGTAACATCCTGAGATGCTCTTTCGAGGTTTTGTGGTGGGGTCACATGTAATAGCGCCCTGGGAGATCCTACAGGTCGGAGTTGTGTACCCGTAACATCCTGGGATGCTCTTTCGAGGTTTTGTGATGCACGTAATAAGTCCTGAGGATTCCACAGTATGGCCAGTGATGACGTAGACCTGCAGGTGGTGGGCCTACATCCAGTATGAAAAAGGACTGGCTCTGTAGAACTTCCTATGACGAGTAGAGTCAGAGATTGGTTGAGATAGTAGCAGCAGTGACGATGATGATGACGATGCATCGATGACGATGATCCAGAGAAGAAGACTTGTCTAGTAGATCTGTGTCGAGAAATACCTTCCTAGTTAAGAGGGAGTGTTGATGTATATGTAACTTCGGAATGTATTTCATTTGTATATTTTATATATATTTATTGTACCCTTATAAGAGATGTGTTATTCCTCTATAAGGAAGTGTCGTCATGTGGATTGACAAGTGTCGCAAGTGTGTGTACTTGCCGATGGGTTATTAGACCACCATTTGAGGTCGGCCCGGAATTATATATAATATAATGTGGATGTATCTAAGTAAACAAGTCGGCCCCAGTAGGTCACTGGGAAAAAAGGTGAGTATAAATAGAGATAGGAGATCTCTATTTTACTCACTCGAAAAAGTAACTATCTCTCTCTCTGAAAAGTGCCGCACTAGTGAGGAGGAGGAGGATCATCTGCTAGGAGACTATCTCAGTGTTATTTGGTTGTATTTTGGTTGAGCCATTGCTCTCTCTATCTCTGAGGAAGTTGTGGGGTTTTTCACCTTAGGGTTTTCCCCACGGAAACTCTGTGTCTCTTGTCTCTATGCTTTTGACTCTTGTGATGCTTGTGATGCTTGTCATATTATGATTGTCATGCATTGATATACTGTAGATGTTATTCTCTCAGCAAAGATCCTATAGTATTGTGATTTAATACTAAAAATTTAACAGTTTACACAATTGTAATGTCCCTTTTTTTATTTTATTGAAATAGTGAAATTTTCAACTTTTTCCCCTAGTTCGACCTTTGACTAGTTTTGAGGTCCAGGTCTCCAAATTGCTCCAAATTCTCCCAGATATTATGAGAAGGTGTATTAATGATATTAGGAATTTATTATGATTTTCAAGGATGATTTAGGACCATCAAAAGACTTCTTCAAACCCATTTAAGATTCTGGCCAAGATAGGAGTTTCTACTAGCAATTTGGGGTTCAAATCCCTCAAGGGAAAATGTTGAATATGGCTCTCCAAAAGCTCTCAAACCCTCTCGAATTTATGAACAGAGGCAGAGGACATATAAGGGAATATGTTAATGTATCATGTGCATATTTATTCAGTTTGTTAATCCCGTGACAACCCTCTCCAAACAACTACAAAATTACTAGTTTCAACCTTGGGGGAAATGACATTAAATCCTCTCTAAATGATATTAAACTGAGCAAGATGACTCCAAAAGCTTAAGTACTGAACATGAAACTTGTGAAAATCATTAATAAAAGTCCATTAATCATAAATACATCATTGAAACACTCTTCCATTTGAATTCATCAACATTTCTTTGGTATACATCAATATAGTAGGGAAATGGTCACTATTTGCTCATTAATGATAAATTTTACATATATCCACTTGGAATCTAGACCTGAAAGAGTTCTGAAAGTGAAGAACATAATATATTAATCTTATTACAAAATAAATGGGGCATTAGAATCTCCCCCAAAGAGTACAATAGCTCACCAAAAGCGCCTCTCCTCAAGGATGAAGAATATAAAAAGAAAACTTGAAATGGTTGGAGGAATGAGCTTCACTAGAAGAAACCACGAGTTGTCCTGTAGCTTGAACCTACAAATAAAGACTCCATTAAATCTCCCATTAAAGGTCTGAATGACCTTTCCACACACCAACTAGGATGGGAATCTTTCACCCTCGAAATTGGCTAAGGAAAGTAGACCAATATTCCACTAGCTCTCTTCACAAATCCAAATTCTCAAAATGATCAAAAGCACTTCTCTTGGTTGATCCTTGTATTTTATAAACTTACTTAGCCTTCTAAGGTTCCAATTCCATCCAAATACTCCAATCCAATTCGAATTAGGGAGTGGTTCATGATTTGCCATGTGTCCTCCCCTTCCTAGCCTTCCACCTTCCACCAATTTGATTAGGAATCCTTTGAGCTTCTCTAACTCCCATGAGCGCTCTCTTGGATGCTATTTTCAAGCCTGACATGTCATAATGGTCAGATGTCAGCAACTAGGTCTTCAATTTGTCATAGGTGTCATAGCATCTTTATCATTGTTGTCATATAGGTTAGGGAATCTAGTCCAAGTGTTCAATAACTCCTCCTTTGACTCTTCCTCTTCTATGGGAGTTACATTTACATCCCAATTCGACCTATGATGCATATTTCCAAGTGTATGAGCCTTCCAACTCCTCCCAAGAACCTTAGGCTTCCCATGGATTCAAATTTACAAGAGGAGGATGCCATGTGGCACAAAATTTCTAGCTTGTGTTGGCCCCACAACCTCCATGTGTCTTCATGAACCATTGCCACTTTGATTTTCTCTTGTATTTATTTATTTATCTCCTTTATTATATATTTATTCCATCCTAATGTACAAACACCATTTATTATCTCCCTTATTGCAAATCCTCATGTCTCCATCCAACCTAGGGAACTAGTAGGATTGATGGAATTTCCTTGTTATGAATTTATTTGAATGGGGACATTACAGTCCTCCCCCCCCCAAGATTGCTTGTCCTCAAGCAATTTCAGATTTGGATGCTGCAAAATTTGTTCCTGCTCCCATGTGGCATCTTCACTTGGAAGATCCTCCCATTGCACCAAGTATTCCTTGACAATTTTGCTCCTTAGCCTTCTTTCCCTACTCTTCAAATTTTTTTCTGGAACAAGTGTGAGCTGACCTTCATCATCCAAAGGAGGAAGTTTTTCTAAAATTTCAATTTGCTGACCAAAGGATTTTTTGAGACATGAAACATGAAATACATTATGGATTTTACTTCCTTCCAGAAGTTCTAACTCATATGCTACGTCTCCAACCTTCCGAACTACCTTGTATGGACCATAGTATATTGGTTTTAGCTTTTCTGGTCCCTTTTTTTTCAAGGATGTTTGTTTATATGGCTTCAACCTCAAATATACCAAATAATTGACCTGAAAGGTCCTTTCTTCTCTATGTTGTTCTGCATATTGTTTTTGCTGATTTTGGGCTACCTGCAAGTTGTCTTTCTAGAGCTTCAAAACTTCCTGCCTCTCTTCCACCCAATATTTAGCTTTTGGGGCTCTACTATCACCAAATATAATCTCAACAAAAGTAAGTGCATAATAACCATATAATGCTTTGAAAGGAGACATTCCTATTGACATATGAAAGGTGGTGTTGTAACAAAACTCACCCAAGTGTAGCCATTTTGCCCATGCTTTTTGCTGCTCTCCCACATAGTTCCTTAGGTACCCTTCCAACCATTGATTCACCCTCTCTGTTTGGCCATAAGTTTGTGGATGATAGCTTGTGCTTGGAGTCAATTGAGTTCCCACCAATATGAAAATTTCTTTCCAAAAAGAACCCATGAATCTACTATATCTATCACTTACAATGCTCTTGGGGAGCCCATGCAATCTGAAGATTTCTTTAAAGAAAATGTCAACCACTTGTGCAACACTAAAAGATGATGTAAAAACAAAGAAATGAGCAAATTTGGTCAACCTATCCACTACCACATATATGCAATCTTTTCCCAAATATTTGGGCAAACCTGTGATGAAGTCCATTGAAATACTCTCCCATTTTTCTTACGGAATGGGATAGGGTTGCAATAAACCAATAGGGAATGTAAGTTCAGATTTGTTTTGCTGACATACCTTACATTCATTCAAATATTTCAGAACATCTTCTTTCATCCCCTTCCAAAAAAACCTTTGCCTTAATTGCCTATGAGTTTTGAAGATCCCCGGATGGCCAGCTAGTGGGGAATCATGTGCTTCTTGCAAAATCTTGTACTTGAGTTTTGAATTTTGAACCAAATAAATTATTTCCTTATAATATATCATCCCATTAAAAATATTGTAGTTATCATCCCCTTTGACCCCATCTAATATACCACAAGCAAATCCATCTTTTGCATATTCAACTATTAGCATGTTTTTCCAATCTTTTGCAATGTCCATGAGAGAAAAAGAAGGTCTTCTAGATAATGAATCAACTACAATGTTATTCTTCCATTTCATATATTCAATATAAAAATCAAAATCTTGAATCTTGCTTACCCACTTTTGTTTCCTCTCATTAAGATCTTTTTGGGTGAGGAAGTGCCTTAAATTGTTGTGATCAATTTTCACCACAAACTTATTTCCCACCAAGTATTGCCTAAAGTTGGCCAATGCATGCATGATGGCCATAATTTCTTTCTCATAGATGGAGTAAAGCTTTTCATGTGGCTGCAACTTTCCGCTCTCAAAGGATATAGGGTGTTGGCCTTGCTTTAGGACAACCCCTCTCCCTCCACCTGAAGCATCACATTCCAAAACAAAAGGTTTAGAAAAATCAGGTAATGCAAGTATTGGACAACTACTCATTACCTCTTTCATTTTTTGGAAGGCCTTTTCAACCTCTTCATCCCACTTGAAATAATATTTCTTTGTCAAATTAGTGAGTGGAGAAGTCATTTTGGAGAACCCTTTCACAAAATTTCTATAATAGGTGCATATTCCAATGAAACCTCTTAATTCTGTGATGTTTTTTGGTGATGGCCATTCAAGGATTGCCTTTATATTTTCCATGTGCACTTTCACTCCTTGTCCAATAATGTACCCAAGATACAAGATTTCCTTCATCCCAAATTCACATTTAGACATCTTAGCAAACAAGGACTGTTCATGCAAAATTTTCATCACCACCTCTAAAGGATGCAAATGCTCTTCCCAAGTTTTGTTGTAAATGAGAATGTCATCAAAGAAAACCAAAACAAACCTTCTAAGCTTCTTGAAAAATATCCTATTCATGCATGCTTGAAATGTAGCTGGAGCATTAGTTAATCCAAAAGGAATAACAAGAAACTCAAAGTGGCCATAATGACATCTAAAAGCGGTCTTTTGCACATCTTCTTCCTTCATTTGAATTTGATGATAACCTAATCTAAGGTCAATTTTGGAAAAATATTTGGCCCCAAATAGCTCATCCATGAGCTCATCAATCCTAGGAATAGGATACCTATTCTTGATTGTCTTCTTGTTCAAGGCTCTAAAGTCTATGCACATCCTCAAGGTTCCATCTTTTTTCTTCACCAACACTACTGAAGAAGCATAAGGGCTAGAGCTTGGTATAACGAGTCCCAACTCTAGGAGTTCTTGGATGGCCTTTTCAATTTCATCTCTGAATTTCTTTGGATGTATATAGGGTGGTATTTGGATGGGTGGAGTATCCTCCTACAAAACAATGTTGTGCTCAACCCCCCTATCAGGTGGTCTGCCATGTGGAAGATCTCTAAAAACTTTTTCATATTTTTGTAGGAGTTGCTCTATCTCCTTTCGGTGTTCAACAAAATTTATGTTTGGCTTGGGTGAGGTTATGTGACATTCAACAGCCCATTCAATCTCTCCATGCCTCAATATAGACCTCATACTATGTGAAGTTACCACTTGATTTGGATAGGTGTGCTGCCCTCTCACAACTCTTAGTATTCCTTTCGAATCTTGGAATTTCATTTCAGGAATTTGATAGTTTA
Organism: Larix kaempferi; assembly: GCA_027924585.1. Classification (NCBI taxonomy): domain Eukaryota; kingdom Viridiplantae; phylum Streptophyta; class Pinopsida; order Pinales; family Pinaceae; genus Larix; species Larix kaempferi. The sequence continues at coordinate 70,648,461 of BSBM01000093.1, forward strand.
CTATATGCTCCCCTATAGAGTACAACCATTGCACTCCCAAAACCACATTAGTATCAGCAACATCAACCACATACAATCTATCAGAAAAAATATAGTTACCTATGGTGATTTGCAGCTTTGGAACCTATGTTTTGCACTCCATTGTGTTGTGACCTGGAATGACAACTGTGAAGCCATCAAATTGTTCAGTAGGTATATTCCTTCTCTCCACCATGTATGCATCAATGAATTTATGTGTGGCTCCTCCATCTACCAAAACTGAGGTCCTTCGTCCTAGTACCACACTCTTGCATCGAATAGTGTGATAACGAGGCACTGCTGAAAGTACTGCCATTCTTACTTTGTCAGGTGAGGGATGATTTTCTTCTTGTTTCCCTTCTTCTGCTATATCATAATCCTCTTCTTGATCTGAAATATGTCCTTCTTCCTCTATGCCCCCTTCATACTCATCATTATCATAAAATACTTCAATGTATTGAGCTTTTCCCTTAGTACATTTATGCCCTGGTGCCCATGGTTGAAAGCATGTTTAGCACAATTTTTTTCTTCTAAGTTCTTCCCTGTTTAGTCCCTCTTTCTTATTCTTTTCAAATGCATCCTTTTTCCAAGGCTTCTTTTCAAATTCATCTCTTTCCCAAGGCTTCTTTTCAAATCTGAAGTTAGGTTTGGGAGGAACCCTTGTTCTATGAAGCACATTTTGGAGATCTCTAGTCAAGCTCATAGCATCCTTTAATGTAGTTGGTTTGTGGGATTTAACTAAACCTTTTAAGGGTTCAGCCAAACCTTCAGTGAACATCAATACTAACCTTCCCATAGATACATCAGCCACCTTGACTGATAATTTTTTAAATTCCAACATATAATCAGCAGGGTTTCCCACTTGCTTCAATTGGGCTAGTTCTTTGAAAGGTAATTCTGGGTCCTTTTGCTCAAATCTCTCTAATACCATGTCAACAAATTCTCCATAGGTAGTAACCTGATAATGTCCCAAAGTTTTCAGACCATGGAATCACCATTCACTGGCATCTCCTTCTAGATGCAAAATTGACATTTTTAAGGCATCCTCTTCCACCATTGGATTTGGTTGAAAATACACATCTAGTTTTTGCACCCGAGTGTTAACAAAACTTTGAGAGGAACCATCAAAAGTAGGAAGTGCAATTTTACAAATAGCACAATTTAATTCTTTGTTTTGGAATAGAGCTCTATTATCCTCCCTCTTCTTGAGTTTGTTTGAGACAGTAAAGTATTGGTCAAATGGCAGAGTCCTTTTACAATCCTCACTCAACTTTTCTCATTCTTTTACCACTTCATTCATATCAAATTGGGTGTTAGGATCTTCTTTGGGAACAATAAATTTAGGTGCAGTAGGCATTGGTGTGCTTTGAAATTCATTAGGTCTATTATGGGGTCCTGTGCTTGAAAAAATATGCTCACCCATTGTCTTCTTTTCTTCTGAATGTGAACTACTACTACCTTCCCTTACTATTTTGCTTCCAAGTTGGCTAGCCATCAATTCGAATTCTTTCATAAAATGCTAGGCCATGTTATTGGTCATGTATTCAAAGAGGGGTTTTATGAGTTTAATATATTCCTTCTTATCATTAGAGAGTCCCTTAGTCATAGTTTCAACAAGATACTCTTCTTCTCCTACTACTTCCTTTTCAACAACAACACCTTCAATTTCAGGTTCTGAGGGTGGTGGATAATTTGTTTGAATGGTTAACCACATCAGGTGCCAAGACCATGCTCTGATACCACTTGTAGTGTCCCTTTTTTTATTTTTATTAAAATAATGAAATTTTCAACTTGTTTCCCTAGTTTGGCCTTTGACTAGTTTTTAGGTCTAGGTCTCCAAATTTCTGCAAATGCTCCCAAATATTCTAAGAAGGTGTATGAATTATATTAGGACTTTATTATGATTTTCGGGGATGATTTAGGACCATCAAAAGACTTCTAGAAACCCCTTTCATATTCTGGCCAAGCTAGGAGTTTCTACTAGCAATTTGGGGTTCAAATCCCTCAAGGGAAAATGCTGAATATGGCTCTCCAAAAGCTCTCAAAACCTCTCGAATTTATGAAAAGAGGAAGAGGACATATCAGGGAATATTTTAAGGTCTCATGTTCATATTTATTTAGTTTTTTAATCCTGTTACAACCCTCTCCAAACAGCTGCAAAATTACTAGTTTCGACCTTGGGGGAAATGACATTAAATCCTCTCCAAATGATATAAAACTGAGCAAGATGACTCCAAAAGATTAAGTACCGAACATGAAACTTTGAAACTCATTAATAACAGTCCATTCATCATAAATACATCAGTTAAACACTCTTCCATTCTAATTCATGAGCATTTCATTGGTATACATCAATATAGTGGGGAAATGGTCACTATTTGCTTATTAATGATCAATTTTACATATATCCACTTGGAATATAGACCTAATAGAGTTATTAAAGTGAAGAAAAAATTATATTAATCTTATTACAAAATAAATGGGGCATTAGAATCCCCCCCAAAGAGTACAATAGCTCACCAAAAGCGCCTCTCCTCAAGGATGAAGAATATGCAAAGAAAAATGGAAATGGTTGGAGGAATGAGCTACACTAGAAGAAACCACGAGATGTCCTGTAGTTTGCACCTGTAAATAAATACTCCATTAAATCTCCCATGAAATTTCTGAGTGGCCTTTCCACACACGAACTAGGATGGGAATCTTTCACCCTTGAAATTGGCTAAGGCAAGTAGACTAGTATTCCACTAGCTCTCTTCACAAATGCAAATTCTCAAAATGATCAAAAGATCTTCCCTTGGTTGATCCTTGTATTTTATAAACATCCTTAGAATTATAAGGTTCCAATCCAATTCTAATTAGGGAGTGGTTCATGATTTTCCCTGTGCCATCCCCTTCCTAGCCTTCCACCTTCCACCAATTTGATTAGGAATCCTTTGAGCTTATCTAACTCTGATGAGCACTCTATTGGATGCCATTTTTAGGCCTGACATGTCATAATGGTCAGATGTCAGCAATCAAGTCTTAAATTTGTCATAGGTGTCATAGCATCTTCATCATTGTTGTCATATAGGTTAGGGAATCTAGTCCAAGTGTTCAATAACTCCTCTTTTGACTCTTCCTCTTCTATGTGAGTTACATTTCCATCCCAATTCGACCTATGATGCATATTGACAAGTGTATGAGCCTTCCAACTCCTCCCAAGAACCTTGGGATTCCCATGGATTCAAATTTACAAGATGAGGATGCCATGTGGCACAAAATTTCTAGCTTGTGTTGGCCCCACAACCTCCATGTGTCTTCATGAACCATTGCCACTTTTATTTTCTCTTGTATTTATTTATTTATCCCCTTTATTAAATATTTACTCCATCCTAGTGTCCAAACACCATTTATTAGCACCCTTATTGCAAATCCTCATGTCTCCATCCAACCTAGGGAACTAGTAGGATTGATGGAATTTCCTTGTGATGAATTTATTTGAATGGGGACATTACAACAACCCAAACATTTATTAGTGCCATGAATTTTCTAAGTTGTGGTTAACCCATAAAAATTTCTATAAGGGTCATGAAATAATTTTGTGGAGGTTATATGGAGCCATGCTATTTGAACAAACTAATTTTTACATTGACTCCTCTAGTGGTAGAATTGTGAGGGTTGATGGAACAATAACAATTTCTGACTACCATTTGATTTGGTTTGTTATTTTGTGGGTGTGAAGAACCTGCAACAATTGATTAGTCAAAATACACGAGATAGCAGAATTATCAAAACTCAGAATCACTTTTATTGATCGCAGGCCACTTCGAGGGGGCAACCTCCTTTGAGCAAGGTCAACACAAATAACTTCATGGTGCCTTCATAGGCCTCAACACACACTTATTTACTAAGTCTAGGCGCCAATACTATGAGTCAAAACCATGGGCCAATACAAACTATGGGCGACTTACAAAACATTTGCGCCAACAACAATAACACAAACTATGGATCAACAAATACTACGGGACGACTTACAAAGCATATGCGTCCAACAACAATATACTAACAAAGTAAAGACATGGGTTCCTAACATCCCCTCTCCCTTAGAAAAAGCTTTGTCCTCAAAGCTTTAGATGTGGAAATTGATGCAGAATCTAAAGGAGTGGGTCCCCTATAGCATCCTCGGGTTGCATTCTGGGCCACGGGTGCCTTTTGAGTTTCAGGGAGGATTGCGTGGAAGGCTGTAGACGAAGAAGAACCATATCAACGACATGAAAAGTGCACGCAGAACGGTGTTGATCGACTTGTTGTTTCAGTCAAATTCTTTCCATGTGAAGATTGTCCTGCAGAATGAGAAGAAGTTGATCGTGGTTTTGAAGAATTGAGTCAATTGCCTGAACTGGGGAGCTGCTGACGGTGTATGGAAGAAGAAATGGCGGTGCCTGTCCATAGACTGCTTCATATGGTGTCCTTTTATATGTGGTACTATACCATTGGAGCACTTCTAGGAAATCCATAGAAATAGTTGTCCAAATCTGTGTAGGGATGGGCAAGGGTTCGAGCAGTCCCATAAGGAGTGTCATTTCACCCTTGTTGACCTGGAAAGTATCACAGTCAACCACCATCCGTTGAATTGTCATTTTCAGTCCCTGCCAAAAGAAGTTGCATTGTTCCTGGTCATACGTTTTGAGGAACCCAGAGTGCCCTGCTGATGAAGAAGCATGGAGTTCATAGAAGAGATAGCCCCATTGAACAGGTTGCAACTAATTTGGAACAAGCAGAGAAATAGCTGTAAGAGAAACCGGGTCATCAAATGTGCGAGAAGGAGAATATGCCACCATATTGTCCTTACCCTTCTAGTAAGTGGTCGCATAGTCATAACCCATGAGTTGGATAACCCATTTCAGGTGTGCTGGGGAGGAGACCCGTTGTTCCAGGAAATTTTCCAGACTCTGGAGATCATTTTTGATGCATAAATAATTCCCCAATAGGAATGGATGCCACTTATGTACTGCATGCAAAATAGGCATCATGTCCGGTTGAGATGTAGATGCAGTTAAATGCTTACCGGAAAGGTCTCGTGAAGGCAGCAAGCCCACTGGTGCAACAAAGACACCTGCATATCTATCCAAGGAAGTAGTGGAGACCGTTGGTGGGTGCATCTGATGGGAATGGAGCTGAGCAATGACACGATGTGAATTTTTCTTAAGGATCTTTTCCAGGTGATGTGAACTGATGATGCGGAGAGACCCTGGTTGTAAGCCCATAAATTTGTGTTGTGTCCCATTGACTGAAAACTCCATCCAAAGTTCAGCAAAATACCATAAGATAGGGCCAAGTGTGCGTAACCATTGAATGCCCAAAACCACATCACATCTGTCTAAGGACAAGGAAAACATGTCAGAGCGCAGGTTATAATCTTCCATAGAGATACGCACATTGTGACACTTCCCCTTGCAAGGTAAGGTGCCCCCATTGGCAACCATGACTTCAAAGTTGGAGCAAGGATGGACAAAACAATCATCCTGTTGGGAAATCCAAGGGTCAATGAAGTTATGAGTGCTACCATAATCAATGAGTATGGTAAGAGGGAGCTGCTTGAAGTATCCCCTGACCCGCATTGTTTGTGGGGTGGTGGCGCCTGTTACAGCATGGAGAGAGATCTCGGGTGGGTCGTCCTAAGATGGGGTATCAACAGGCGGGTGTTGAATGTCGACTTGATCATCGACTATATCTGGGGCTTCTTCACCAAGTTCAGAGGCAGGCGGAGAATCCACATCCAAGAGATAGAGCTTTTGTTGAACACATCTATGTCCCCGAGTGAATTTCTCATCACAATTATAACGAAGCCCTTTTTCTTGGCGTGCCTGCATCTATGTTTCAGACAAATGCTTGATAGGATGTAATGTCCCCAGTTTGACCCCATGGCATTAAACTGTAAATGATGTAATATTGTTATAAAATCGTGGTGAGGAGCTCAAGGCCAAGGCCCCGCCATCGATTTAGTGATACATATGGTTTACGTGCTAGCCAGGCACATTGAAATTGTAAATATGCATTTTAATAAATACCCACAATTAGCTATGTAATGCAAGAAGAGATGGGGGCATGATTTTACAAGGAATTGGGAGGGAAAACATTCAAACCCTTGAGCCACTCAAGTCAAGCCAAGTGTCAATGAGAGAACCCATCAAACCCTCAACTACCCATGTTGACTTTTGTACCCAATCATTGATTTCTCCCAATAGTTGGTTGAGGTAGTTAATACCTTGGGGAATGGGAGGTATGGCTGTCCAAATTCGGGTATGGGAAAACCACCCTGCATGGGAATTCGCGTTTTGCTTCTTGGGAAAGAAAAGAGCCATGAATTTCTTCCTCAAGCCATTATCCATGATCATTCCCTCTCCCTCATGAGTTTAGAGCTACCTGGGCGTTTTCCAGGCATGTTTGTTGTGTTTTCCTTCATTCTCCTAGTAGAGAAGGGCGTTTTTGTGTTGTATACTAATGGGGAAGAAGGGGAATGGAACGGGGGTTCCATAGAGACCGTTTTTGTTGTTAAATGCTGAGAGAGTTGGGGAGAAAACGTTTATCCTCCCTGTGGATGCATTACCCTTCCCACAGCTCGTTTTGGGTGAGCCACGATTTGGGAAAAATCTATGGCCATCTTGTTTGTGAATTCCATTGCTGGAAATGTGTATCTATGCCCAATGTTTGTGCTTTCTGTGTGAGAAATGAATATGTTGGGGTATGGGTATGGGTATTCATTGCTTTGGCTTGAGCTTGAGAGTAAGCATCCAGGGTTCAATTGTAGCCTGATAAACCCAGCTATGGACTGGCTTGGCTCAGGTGGAATGATAAATTGGTTGTGAGAGAGTGAATGTCCCCTTTTCTTTGTAGGAATCATGCCCAGCTCGGGGGTGGCAGTTGTGTTAAGAGATTGATGAACACAACTGGCCTATGGTTGGGTGGAACGTTGCAGTAACATAGCTAGTTGTTTGGGACAATTGCATAATGGAGATAAGTGTTTTTCTGTCTATGTATTTACTTCTGCAATGTATTAATTTGATGACTGTTGATATGTTGTATGCATGAAAATATGTGTGTGGATAAGTTTAATTCCGTTGTGCATACTTGATTAGTTTTACATCTGCACACAAATGATTTACTCATATCATTCCAATGAATGGGCTGATAGAATGTGAAAGCCCCACATATTGTTATCATCTTCCCTCTCTTATTGGGTCAGTAGGTGGGTACATTACATAGGAGTTGGTCGAGGAGCAGGCGTGATGGGAGGTTGTTGGGAACCCATATTTCTGAAGGGAACAAATGTGGGTTTGGAGCGTTGTTGAGCTATGATCTTGTCCTCTGCCAACTTAGCCAACCCTAGGAATTCCATCATTGTGTTGGGACAGAACATTTTGATCTCTGAGCGGATTTCATCCTTGAGACCACTAATAAAACAACTTCTGTAGAATTCATCAGGCAATCCTTCTGTGTGATTGGCCAGTCTCTCAAATTATGTCTGATACTCTCTCACGGTACCAATTTGGTGAAGTTTAGTGAGTGCTCCCGTGAAGTCATCAAAAGCACTAGGACCAAATCGTGGCAAAAGGAGTTGGTAAAAATATGTCCAGTTTGGCTTAGGATGAGCTTTGATGTACCAACGGTACCATTGAAGGGCTTCCTATTCCAAATGAAAGGATGCAAGTGGAAATTTTTGGACGTCAAAAGTATTATGCAGACTGAAATATTGTTTTGCTCGGTATATCCATCCAGTCGGATCAGTGCCATTAAAGCGAGGAAAATCAAGCTTCGACCCACGAAAATTGTTGGAAGAAGAGAACTCGGTGGCTGCAAAAGATTCTGGCTGTTGGTTATTGTTCATGGCTGAATGCTGAAGATGGAGGCTGAGAAATTTTTCATCCAGATTTTGAAGTTTGGTTTGGATGGCTGCAAGTGCTTCCTCCATGGTGTGTGCTCCTGCACGGGTGACAACCATAACTAGGGTTTTTTTTGTGTGGAATGGGTAGAAAAACACAAACAAAAGCTGATTTAGTAAAGGGAAATTTGGATAGGGGAACCAATCTGATGGGTAATTGGGGTTTGACTAGATTTTGGATACTGTCGAAAGGACAGGAAAGCAAAAAAAGGGGATTTCAGAAGCAGGGTGATAGAATGAGAAAATTTGGCAGAGAGGGACAAAGAAGCAGAATTAGAAAAGGAACTCTGTGGTAAAATTTGAAGGCGATCGGGCGAAAATCGAAGAAGTTATGGAAAACCTTAAAAATAGACAAATGTGAGATTTCGGGTGTTTCACTCGGCCACCAATGCTGTCTAATGGCTTGCGTATTGGGGCAGTACCCATCACTCCACGGCTCAGGTAAAACTAATAACCGCTTTGCCACAAATGACAGCTCTTGGTTTACCTCACGGGTGGGAACTAGTCAATCAGGTAGGGGTCGTTGCCCTTTTCGCTGGCATGTCCTCTTAATGGGCCAGCTACTTTGGGGTTCCTGTGGTACTCCTCACAATGAGTTTTAGGGCTTATGCCCAAGTACTTCCCACAGTTAAGCGGATAGGGATTATTCCCATATCCGAAGCTGCGAAAAAAAATTTTGATAGAAATTTCACCCAATGAGCCGAAGAAAGTGCTTTGATACCAGATGTGAAGAACCTACAACAATTGATTAGTCAAAATACACGAGATAGCAGAATTATCAAAACTCAGAATCACTTTTATTGATCGTAGGCCACTTCTAGGGGGAAACCTCCTTTGAGCAAGCTCAATACAAATAACTTCACGGTGCCTTCATAGGCCTCAACACACACTTATATACTAAGTCTAGGCGCTAATACTATGAGTCAAAACCATGGGCCAATACAAACTATGGATCAACAAAACTATGGGCGACTTACAAAGCATATGCGCCAACAACAATAAAACAAACTATGGATCAACAAATACTACGGGATGACTTACAAAGCATATGCATCCAACAACAATATACTAACAAAGTAAAGGCATGGGTTCCTAACAGTGGGAAGCACAAAAGTTGCATATGCACAAAACTTAAAAATATTATGAATTTTTACCACATGCATACCCTTGTATACATTGCTTGTATTAAGATGTTTAGAACCTTCTATGATGACCCCATGGAATAGATGTGTGGATCATTTAGTGGGTTGATGTCCTCCCTTGCATAGTGGCCCTTTTGAGGGGATATGGTTGTCAAATTGTAGCTATTTGGTGCCACTTAAATTGGATTTGCCTAAGAAGAATTTATAAAAGGTTCTCATCCTTTGCAATTCATTCCTTTTAATGAAGAAATGAAATTGCAAACTACTAGGTTGCACCACCCCCTAGGAGTGGAACAAATTCATCAATATAAAGGACCTTTGACCCCAAATTCATTGGCTCAAGATCAAGGATAAAATCATGAAGGATTCATTCAAATACCTATCCATCAAGGTGGAAAGTGAGTAATTTTCTACTATTATAACTAAACATAGTTCTATCATTGACCAAGAAATGATTAAACCCAAGTTTCTTTCTCATTACATGATGGTGTTCAAGCCCATGAACCTACAAAGGAAAGATGTGTGACCATGCGACACTAACTTAAGATTGTGTTAGTTAAGGTGATATAAGAACAAAATATGGCATGTCATCAAGCCTTATCCTTGGATGAGCTGACACCTATCTTGTAGGAAATGGTGAAGGACACTATGCATAGGGTCTATGGATTCCAATGAAAATTTTACAAGACCACATAGGAATATCTTGGAAAATGATATTGATATTTGGAATTAAATGAGTAAACTCAAGCCTCAAGTATGGACCCTTTCTTCATCAGAATAAAATTTGAAAAGGCCTATGACATGGTGGAATTACTAGTCATCTTAATAATGCTAAGAGATATGGGATTTTCCTAATTCTTTATCGTTGTTGCTGAAAAATTATTTTTGGAGGCCTTTGATTACCTCTCTAATACCATATGAAAATATAAAGTGGTGTGGTCATTTCATTCCTTTAGGTAGAGTTTTCTATTAATGTGACCTTGTGTGTTTTGTCCACAAAATACAAACATCAAACCTCTAAGGGATAAACCCTAACCATATGCTTCCAAGATTGTAATATCCCTTTTTGGAATTTTATTAAAATAGTGAAATTTTCAACTTTTTTCCCTAGTTCAACCTTTGACTAGTTTTGAGATCTAGGTCTCCAAATTGCTCCAAATGCTCCCAAATCTTCAGAGAAGGTGTATGAATGATATTAGGAAATTTTTATGATGTTCAGGGATGATTTAGGACCATAAAAATACTTCTCAAAACCCCTTTAATATTCTTTCCAAGATAGGAGTTTCTACTAGCGATTTGGGGTTCAAATCCCTCAAGGGAAAATGCTGAATATGGCTCTCCAAAAGCTCTCAAACCCTCTCGAATTTATGAAAAGAGGCAGAGGAAATATAAGGGACAATTTTAAGGTATCATGTGCATCTTTATTCAGTTTTTTAATCCTTTTACAACCCTCTCCAAACAACTACAAAATTACTAGTTTCGACCTTGGGGGAAATGGCATTAAATCCTCTCGAAATGATATAAAAATTAACAAGATGACTCCAAAAGCTTAAGTACTGAACATGAAACTTATGAAACTCATTAATAATAGTCCATTCATCATAAATACATCAGTGTAACACTCTTCCATTTGAATTCATCAACATTTCATTGGTATACATCAATATAGTGGGGAAATGGTCACTATTTGCTCATTAATGATCAATTTTACATATATACACTTGGAATATTGATCTGTTAGAGTTATGAAAGTGAATAACAGAGTATATGCATCTTATTACAAAATAAATGTGGCATTAGAAGCTCCCCCAAAGAGTACAATAGCTCACCAAAAGCGCCTCTCCTCAAGGATGAAGAACATGCAAAGAAAACTAGAAATGGTTGGAGGAATGAGCTGCACTAGAAGAAACCACAAGATATCATGTAGCTTAAAACTGAAAATAAAGACTCTAAATCTCCCATGAAATGTATTAATGGCCTTTCCACACAACAAATAGGATGGGAATTTTTCACCCTCGAAATTGGCTAAGGCACAGTAGACTAGTATTCCACTAGCTCTCTTCACAAATGCAAATTCTCAAAATGATCAAAATCCCTTCTCTTGGTTGATACCGGTATTTTATAAACATCCTTAGCCTTCTAAGGCTCCAATTCCATCCAAATACTCCAATCCAATTCGAATTAGGGAGTGGTTCATTATTTTCCATGTGTCCCCCCTTCCTAGCCTTCCACCTTCCACCAATTCGAGTAGGAATCCTTTGAGCTTCTCTAAATCCCATGTGGGCTCTCTTGGCTGCTATTTTTAGGCCTGACATGTCATAATGTTCAGATGTCATCAATCAGGTCTGCAATTTGTCATAGGTGTCATAGCATCTTCATCATTTTTGTCATATAGGTTAGGGAATCTAGTCCAAGTGTTCAATAACTCCTCTTTTGACTCTTCCTCTTCTATGGGAGTTACATTTCCATCCCAATTCGACCTATGATGCATATTTCCAAGTGTATGAGCCTTACAACTCCTCCCAAGAACCTTAGGCTTCCCATGGATTTGAATTTACAAGAGGAGGATGCCATGTGGCACAGAATTTCTAGCTTGTGTGGGCCCTACAACCTCCATGTGTCTTCATGAACCATTGCCACTTTGATTTTCTCTTGTATTTATTTATTTATCTCCTTTATTAAATATTTATTCCATCCTAATGTCCAAACACCATTTATTAGCTCCCTTATTGCAAATCCGCATGTCTCCATCCAACCTAGGGAACCAGTAGGATTGATGGAATTTCCTTGTTATGGATTTATTTGAATGGGGACATTACAGTCCTCCCCACCCAATATTTCTTGTCCTCAATCAATTTCATATTTGTATGCTTAAAAATTTGTTCCTCCTCCCATGTGGCATCTTCACTTGGAATATCCTTCCATTGTACCAAGTATTCTTTGATAGTTTTGCTCCTTAGCTTTCTTTCCCTAGTCTTCAAATTTTTTTCTGGAACAAGTGTGTGAGCTGACCTTCATCATCCAAAGGAGGAATTTTTTCTGAAATGACAATTTGCTGACAAATGGATTTTTTGAGGCATGAAACATGAAATACATTATGGATTTTACTTCCTTCCGGAAGTTCTAACTCATATGCTACCTCTCCAACCTTTCGAACTACCTTGTATGGACCATAGTATCTTGGTTTTAAATTTTCTTCTCCCTTCTTTTTCAAGGATGTTTGTTTATATGGCTTCAACCTCAAATATACCAAAGCATTGAACCGAAAGGTCCTTTTTTCCCTATGTTGATCTGCATGTTGTTTTTGCTGATTTTGGGCTACCTGCAAGTTGTCATTCAAGAGCTTCAAAATTTCTTGGCTCTCTTCCACCCAATATTTAGCTTTTGGGGCTCTACTATAACCAAATATAAGATCAAAAAAAGTAAGTGAATCATAACCATATAATGCTTTGAAAGGAGACATTCCTATTGACATATGAAAGGTGGTGTTGTAACAAAACTCAACCAAGTGTAGCCATTTTGCCCATGCTTTTTGCTGCTCTCCCACATAGTTCCTTAGGTACCCTTCCAAACATTGATTCACCCTCTCTATTTGGCCATCATTTTGTGGATGATAGCTTGTGCTTGGAGTCAATTGAGTGCCCATCAATCTGAAAATTTCTTTCCAAAAAGCACCCAGGAATCTGCTATCTCTATCACTTACAATGCTCTTGGGGAGCCCATGCAATCTGAATATTTCTTTAAATAAAATGTCAGCCACTTGTGCAGCACTAAAATATGATGTAACAACAAATAAATGAGAAAATTTTGTCAACCTATCCATTACCACATATATGCAATCCTTTACCAAAGATTTGGGAAAACCTGTGATGAAGTCCATTGAAATACTCTCCGATTTTTGTTCCGGAATGGGAAATGGTTGCAATAAACCAGCTGGGCATGTAAGTTTAGATTTGTTTTTTTGACATACCTTACATTCATTCACATATTTCAGAACATCTTCCTTCATCCCCTTTCAAAAAAATCTTTGCCTTAATTGCCTATAAGTTTTGAAGACCCCTGGATGGCCAGCTAGTGGGGAATCATGTGCTTCTTGCAAAATCTTGTACTTGAGTTTTGGATTTTGAACCAAATAAATTATGCCCTTATAATATATCATCCCATTCAAAATCTTGTAGTTATCATCCCCTTTGACCCCATCTAATACACCACAAAAAAATCCATCTTTTGCATATTCAACTATTAACATGTTTTTCTATTGGCTGTAAAAAACCTTCTGGAGGTTTTCAACATAGACCCAGGTACTTCGCGGTTCAAGGAACCAACAAAAATCTTATTCACCGGCCCTTTCGGCAACAGACTGCGCGTAGCCTGAGGTCTCACCCAAGGCGAAGTTGAGGGGGTGGTTGCGGAATCAAGTTTCCACAACCAGGTGATGCGAGGGGGGAAAGACTGATAAGCAGCGCAATACTTTGCGGACTGCTGCGGACAAACAACTGTGCGAACCCTCTGTTCCGCGTCGGGTACTTCGGCGTGCAATTGTGCTTGCGCACTAGCGCCTCTAATGACTACACGATACATGATACTCTTGCGTTACGACAATAAGCTATCAACATCTTACCTCGCAGCAAACCCCAATGACTCAACGCGTTAACTAGACCACGCGTCCCTTCCAGGATGATTAATTCTAACCAATCCTACTTAGCATTCTTTATTTATTCAACTCATTCAAGTTCTTATCATTAAGTTGCAGGTGATTGAATAAACATACATTACTGCGCGCTCCAACGTTGCGCTTAAATTCAATGTTCAACTATGTGACTAATTGGCAGATTCATACATTCCTAGACTTGTAAGTGTTGAATACTTAACATTCCTCCATGCATGTATTACTTAACATATTATTCCTATTCTTTGCGGCGAATACATATAAAAGCAATCACATTACAGAATACTGCAACATTAAACCAAGCAAACGAACAATCATAAACACACAATAATCACATAACACATAATTTAATGTGGTTCGCCCCCCGGATGGAGGCTACATCCACAAGAATGGTTGTTAATATTGCTCTTTATGGGAAGGGTACAACCGTTCTTAATCTGTGCACTCAGCTGTAGACTCTCTTCTCTCTCAAAATTAGGTCTCTACGCACTCATTTGCAGAGCCTTTATAATAGCTTTACAACTCAAAAGATGTTACAATACTCAACAATAGCTAATTCTACGAGAGATCTCTCTAACCCTTTCCCATACAATGTGCCCTTATTTATAGATCACGCCCAAGGGTCGTGTCTTTACACTCATTAGGCCGAAACCCTAAGGTTTCCAAAACTGGCGTGGCTAACTGCCACCCTAGCTGTCGCCGTCGACAACCTGCTTCGCCTGCTCCAGCTGGGCCACTCGTGGCTCACACGCTCTTCTGACAGCTGCAGTTCTCAAAACGGGTACAAATGCATCATGGCCTTTCCCTTTCCACTCCTTCGCCTTCCTGTCGCCATCGGCATCGTGGCCTAGCTTCTCAACTGCTTGCCGCCACACGTTCGAACATGTTGCTTTCCTCTGTCGTCCACCTGTTCCTTACCCAAAATAGGCCATATCCTCGTCTGAACTTTACCCATGTTATGAACCAAAAATAGCTCATGCGCTACTATGCGCATTGTCCTACTGCGCAATCGTGCCTTGGTGTAAAGTACAAGCCTTACATGATTATCATATTTGATAATATATATATATTTTTATAATTGAATGATGATTTACAGAGATAGTGATCCATGTTTAAATATGGCTGATAGGCACGTACATGTCTATTAGTAATAGACATGTCGTATGATAACTATTAATTAATAACTAATTAACCTAGTAATGACTAAATAGTAAACTAACATTAATTAACAACTGTAATAACCATTTAGGTTTATTACAAGTCATCCTGCTTTGAAAAGATTCGACCACGAATCTTCTACGAGCAAGCTGCAGCTGGAATTCTTGCCACGAATAACTGTGCCATGGTTTAGCAGTTCTTGGAATAATTGGTCACATTTCCATTCAAATTTTATCATGCTTATGATTCTGTAGATGAACGCATAATAACTCAACGGCGCATATTTCGGATTTGCTAATCTGATGGTGTTCTTTTTATCTTCTAATTTGGTTTTCTTATATGTAGCGGCAACTACTAATAATGTACTTACTTCCTTGTATGACGAACTTGTGTTTAGTTGTTCCTTGGGATCCTTTCCATCTTGAGTTGCGACTATTGGTAGAATGTTCATCTCTTCATTTGACACAACATCTTTTGGGTTTTGTTTTTCTATGATATCGTGATTAAGGTCATCTTTGGCACCTTTATTTTCATCATTGCATTCTTCTACAACTTCAATTCTCACATAATTGATGTTAACCTTGATTTTATTGACTTCATTGACTTCTACGACATTGATATTTTCTTTACAATTGATATTGACATTGTGATTGTCAATATCATCTTGATCTTCCATATCTTTTTCTTCTACCTCTTCTGTTTCATTGTCCTTGTTATCGTCTTCCTTAACAAGTCCTTGTTCTAGAGTTTCACTAGACAATTTTATAGATTTTTCGGTTGGCATATTAATGTGTCTTACTTCCCTACCTTGTAAGAAGCCACAACGAACTTCTGGTAGGCGTGCATCCTTTTTACGAAGTATCACATTTTGAGGTTTGTAGTTGAGATGTCTTTTCTTATCACACTTGGTGTCTGGTGGTGTCGTTCTTTTGTGAGGGGGGGTATAAGGAGTCGGTCAACCAAGCTTCCTTTCCTTCCTGGGGGTAGTAGCGATTTTATATTCATCCCTACTTGAATACGTAGGAGTGGCAGTAGTCCCTTGTTCCTCTTGACTTGGTAAATCAAGAGTCACAGTTACTTCTTCTGTCATGGGTGTAGATGTAGACCCCAACTCTGCTTGACCTGAGAACTTGGGAGTCAACATATCTTGTTCCTTTATGATAGGAGTCCCTTCTTCTAACATGGGTGTAGATGTAATTTCCATCTTTTCTTGACCTGATAATTTGGGAGTCACTGCAGTGTCTTCTTGACGTTGTGTTATTTTCAACTTCAATTCCTTAACTAATTTGATAATGTCTTCATATCCGCTTTTTATTTCTTCATGTTGGTTTCTTTTTATTTCTTTAGCCTCGATCCTTTTTATATCTTCCACTTCAATTCTTTCATCTCTTTTAGGTTTGTGGAATGGGCTAATGATGATCCTGTTGAATGAAGAGAGCATAGTGATTCCAACTTGTGAAACTCTTCATGAAATTTGATTTTTGCTTTTGAATTTTTATATATTATTATAATAATAATTTTTTTTATTAAAATAATAATACAATAGTATAAAACCTATATATAGATTTTTATAATATTTGAGCAAATTTAATTATTGTAGTAATTAATAATAATAACATTATTATTATTTTTAAAATGGATAAAGTGTGAATAAATTAGGGTTGTAAAACCCTAGGGAGGAGAGTAGCTACGAATGGTGGAGCGTATGGGGACTGCGTGTGAATGAAGGGTTGTAGAGTGGAGGGACGACGTTGTAGGGGTGCGGAATGAACACATAATTTCTGAAATAACCCACATATCCGTAGATATAAAAATGATATATAAATTTATAGATTGATGAGATGAATAGCAGGTTGTAGGCTAGAGTTTTGTGCAGCTGGGGAACGAAGGATGCGAAAGTGTGGAACATTGGAGAAGGGCGCAACAATGGATTTCGCAGTGAGGGGATGTGGGAGTGGAAATGGAAGACGTGGTGGAAGCAAGTAGGGCAGTGCGGAAGAGTGGGGGAGTGGGGCTGACGGAATGGGGGGTATGAGGTGGTGATTGGAGGAAGTGGAGGAGTGGGGGGGAGTGGTAATGTGGATGCGAGGGACTGAGAGGAGGGATGTAGGACAAAAGGAGAAGCAGGAGTGGGAGTGCATGAATGAGGTGACGTGGGGAGTGGAGCATGGGAAGGAGGAGCGGTGATGGGAGATTAGAGTGAAGGAGCCGGTGGAGTGGAGGGGGTGGCGCAGGCGTGATGGAGTGTGTAGAGTGTGGGCACAGAGGTGGGAGTGAGAGTGAGGTAGATGGTAATAGGTCTGCGCAGATGGGTGTAAGGAAACGTGGATTGGAGGAGAGGAGGTGTGAAGAGGTGTGAGGTGAGTTGCTGGGGAATATAGAAGAGAGGGGGTGCTGCGAAGGGTGTGGGTAACGGAGGAGGGAGCACGATTGGGGGAAGGATTGTGTGGAGTGCCGAGGGGTGTGAGTGGAAGTGACTGATCGTGGGTGAATGGGGATGGCGATGGAGTGCAAAAGTGAGGAGGGCGTGGACTGGATTGAGCATGGTCGTGGATGGAGTGGAGTGATAAGCGAGTGATGGAGTGAGTGTGTGGAGTATAGAGGATATGGGCAGCGGTGGAAGAATGAGAAGTGATGTGACGGATGATGCAGGGATGAAGGAGCCGAACCGAAGGAGCGAGTGTGAGAGCTGAGAGCCTGAAGCTCTGATACCACTTGTAAAGTACAAGACTTACATGATTATCATATTTGATAATATATATATTTTTATAATTGAATGATGATTTACAGAGATAGTGAGCCATGTTTAAATATGGCTGATAGGCACATACATGTCTATTAGTAATAGACATGTCGTATGATAACTATTAATTAATAACTAATTAACCTAGTAATGACTAAATAGTAAACTAACATTAATTAACAACTGTAATAACCATTTAGGTTTATTACACTTGGCCATTGCCGCTGCACGACATGCGCAATTCCTCAAAACTGCCTGTAGCCTATCGCCGCGCACAATGCGCACTTTTTAGTACTTGTGCAAAATATTCCAACTTGGGCCCCACCCAACATTTTCCAATCTTTTGCAATGTCCATGAGAGAAAAAGAAGGTCTTCTAGATAATGCATAAACTACAATGTTATTCTTCCCTTTCATATATTCAATATCAAAATCAAAAGCTTGAATCTTTTTTACCCACTTTTGTTGCCTCTCATTAAGATCTTTTTGGGTAAGGAAGTGCTTTAAACTGTTGTGATCAGTTTTCACCACAAACTTGTTTCCCACCAAGTATTGTCTAAACTTGGCCAATGCATGCATGATGGCCAACATTTCTTTGTCATATATGGAGTAAATATTTTCATGTGGCTGCAACTTTCTGCTCTCAAAGGATATAGGGTGTTGGCCTTGCTTTAGGACAGCCCCTATCCCTCCACCTAAAGCATCACATTCCAAAACAAAAGGTTTAGAAAAATCAGGTAATGCAATTATTGGACAACTACTCATTACCTCTTTCATTTTTTGGAAGGACTTTTCAGCCTTTTCATCCCACTTGAAAGCATCTTTCTTTGTCAAATCAATGACTGGAGAAGTCATTTTGGAGAACCCTTTCACAGACTTTCTATAATAGATGCATATTCCAATGAAACCTCTTAATTCTGTGATGTTTGTTGGTGATGGCCATTCAAGGATGGCCTTTATCTTTTCCATGTGCACTTTCACTCCTTCTTTTCCAATAATGTACCCAAGATACAAGAGTTCCTTCATCCCAAATTCACATTTAGACATCTTAGAAAACAAGGACTGTTCATGCAAAATTTTCAGCACCACCTCTAAATGATGCAAATGCTCTTCCCAAGTTTTGTTGTAAACGAGAATGTCATCAAAGAAAACCAAAACAAAACTTCTAAGCTGCTTGCAAAAGATACTATTCATGCATGCTTGAAATGTAGCTGGAGCATTTGTTAATCCAAAAGGCATAACAAGAAACTCAAAGTGGCCATAATGACATCTAAAAGCAGTCTTTTGCACATCTTCTTCCTTCATTCGAATTTGATGATAACTTGATCTAAAGTCAATTTTGGAAAAATATTTGGCCCCAAATAAATCATCCATGAGCTCATCAATCCTAGGAATAGGATACCTATTCTTGATTGTCTTCTTGTTCAAGGCTCTAAAGTCTATGCACGTCCTCAAGGTTCCATCTTTTTTCTTTACCAACACTACTAAAGAAGCATAAGGGCTAGAGCTTGGTCTAATGAGTCCCAAATCTAGAATTTCTTGGATGACCTTTTCAATTTCATCTATGAATTTATTTGGATGTATATAGGGTGGTATTTGGATGGGTGAAGTACCCTCCTCCAAAACAATGTTGTGCTCAACCCCCCTATCAGGTGGTCTGCCATGTGGAAGATCTCTAATTTTTTTTCATATTTTTGTAGGAGTTGCTCTATCTCCTTTGGGTGTTCAAAAACCTTTATGTTTGGCTTGGGAGAGGTGATGTGACATTCAGCAGCCCATTCAATATCTCCATGACTCAATATAGACCTCATACTATGTGAAGTTACCACTTGATTCAGACAGGTGTGCTTCCCTCTCACAACCCTTATTATTCCTTTCGAATCTTGAAATTTCATTTCAAGAATTTGATAGTTTAGTGTATGCTCCCCTATAGAGTACAACCATTTCATTCCCAAAACCACATTAGTATCAGCAACATCAACCACATAAAATATATCAGAAAAAGTATAGTTACCTATGGTGATTTGCAGCTTTGGAACCCATGTTTTGCACTCCATTGTGTTGTGACCTGGAATGACAACTGTGAAGCCATCAAATGGTTCAGTAGGTATCTTCCCTATCTCCACCATGTATGCATAAATGAACTTATGTGTGTCTCATCCATCTACGAAAACTGAGGTCCATTGTCCTAGTACTACACCCTTGCATCGAATAGTGTGATAACGAGGCACTGCTAAAAGTGCTGCCATTCTTACTTTGTCAGGTGAGGGCTGATTTTATTCTTGTTTCCCTTCTTCTGCTGTATCATAATTCTCTTCTTGATCTTAAATATGTCCTTATTCCTCCATGCCCCCTTCATACTCATCATTATCATAAAATACTTCAATGTATTGAGCTTTTCCCTTAGTACATTTATGCCCCGGTGCCCATGGTTGGAAGCATGTGTAGCACAATTTTTTTCTTCTAAGTTCTTCCCTGTTTAGTCACTCTTTCTTATTCTTTTAAAATGAATCCTTTTTCCAAGGCTTCTTTTCAAATTCATCTCTTTTCCAAGGCTTCTTTTCAAATATGAAGTTAGGCTTGGGAGGAAACCTTGTTCTAGGAAGCACATTTTGGAGATCTCTAGTCAAGCTCATATCATCCTTTAATGTAGTTGGTTTGTGGGATTTAACTAAACCTTTTAAGGGTCCATCCAAACCTTCAGTGAACAGCAATACTAACCTTCCCATAGATACATCAACCACCTTGATTGATAATTTTTTAAATTCCAACATATAATCAGCAGGGGTTCCCACTTGCTTCAATTGGGCTAGTTCTTTGAAAGGTAATTCTGGGTCCTTTTGCTCAAATCTCTCTAATACCCTAGCAAAAAATTCTACATAGGTAGTAACCTGATCATGTCCCAAATTTTTTAGACCGTGTAACCACCATTCATTGGCATCTCCTTCTAGATGCAAAATTGCCATTTTTAAGGCATCCTCTTCCACCATTGGATTCATCTGAAAATACACATATAGTTTTTGCACCCAAGTGTTAGCAGAACTTTGAGAGGAACCATCAAAAGTAGGAAGTGGCATTTTACCGATAGCACAATTTAATTCTTTGTTTTGGAATAGAGCTCTATTATCCTCCCTTTTCTTGATTTTGTTTGAGACAGTAAAGTATTGGTCAAATGGTAGAGTCCTTTTACAATCCTCACTCAACTTTTCCCATTCTTTTACCACTTCATTCATATCAAATTGGGTGTTAGGATATTCTTTGGGCAAAATAAATTTAGGTTCAGTAGGCCTTGGTGTGATATTAAATTAATTAGGACTATTATGGGGTCCTGTGCTTTAAAATATGCTCACCCATTGTCTTCTTTTCTTCTGAATGTGAACTACTGCAGCCTACCATTACTACTTGGCTTCCAAGTTGGCTAGCCATCAATTTGAATCCTTTCATAAGTTGTTGGGCCATGTTATTGGTCATGTCTTCAAAGAGGGGTTTTATGAGTTTAATGTATTCCTCCTTATCATCATAGAGTCCCTTAGTCATAGTTTCAACAAGATACTCTTCTTCTCCTACTACTTCCTCTTCAACAATACCACCTTCAATTTTAGGTTCTAAGGGTGGTGGCTTATTTGTTTGACTCCTTGTCTTCATGAATGTTTAACCACATCAGGTGCCAATACCATGCTTTGATACCACTTGTAATGTCCCTTTTTTGAATTTTATTAAAATAGTGAAATTTTCAACTTTTTTCCCTCGTTCGACCTTTGACTACTTTTGAGGTCTAGGTCTCCAAATTGCTCCAAATGCTCCCAAATATTCTGTGAAGGTGCATGAATGATATTAGGAATTTATTATGATGTTCAGGGATGATTTAGGACCATCAAAATACTTCTGCAAACACCTTTAAGATTCTGGCCAAGATAGGAGTTTCTACTAGCAATTTGGGGTTCAAATCCCTCAAGGGAAAATGTTGAATATGGCTCTCCAAAAGCTCTCAAACCCTCTCGAATTTCTGAACAGAGGAAGAATACATATAAGGGAATATTGTAAGGTCTCATGTGGATCTTTATTCATTTTTTTAATCCTGTTACAACCCTCTCCAAACAGCTACAAAATTACTAGTTTCGACCTTGGGCGAAATGGCATTAAATCCTCTCCAAATGATATAAAACTGAGCAAGATGACTCCAAAAGATTAAGTACTGAACATGAAACTTGTGAAAATCATTAATAAAAATTCATTCATCATAAATACATCAGTGAAACACTATTCCATTCGAATTCATCAACATTTCATTGGTATACATCAACATAGTGGGGAAATGGTCACTATTTGCTCATTAATGATCAATTTTACATGTATCCACTTGGAATCTAGACCTGATAGAGTTATGAAAGTGAAGAATAGAGTATATTCATCTTATTACAATATAAATGGGCATAAATGGGGCATTGGAATCTCCCCCAAAGAGTACAATAGCTCACCAAAAGCGCCTCTCCTCAAGGATGAAGAATATGTAAAGTAAACTGGAAATGGTTGGAGGAATGAGCTGCACTAGAAGAAACCACGAGATGTCCTGTAGCTTGAACCTTCAAATAAATACTCCATTAAATCTCCCATGAAATGTTTGAATGGCCTTTCCACACACCAACTAGGATGAGAATCTTTCACCCTCGAAATTGGCTAAGGCAAGTAGACTAGTATTCCACTAGCTCTCTTCACAAATGCAAATTATCAAAATGATCAAAATCCCTTCTCTTGGTTGATCCCTGTATTTTATAAACATCCTTAGCCTTCTAAGGTTCCAATTCCATCCAAAGACTCCAATCCAATTCGAATTAGGGAGTGGTTCATGATTTGCCATGTGTCCCCCCTTCCTAGCCTTCCACCTTCCACCAATTCGAGTAGGAATCCTTTGAGCTTCTCTAAATCCCATGAGCGCTCTCTTGGCTGATATTTTTAGTCCTGACATGTCATAATGGTCATATGTCAGCAATCAGGTCTGCAATTTGTCATAGGTGTCATAACATCTTCATTATTGTTGTCATATAGGTTAGGGAATCTAGTCCAAGTGTTTAATAACTCCTCCTTTGACTCTTCCCCTTCTATGGGAGTTACATTTCCATCCCAATTCGACCTATGATGCATATTTCCAATTGTATGAGCCTTCCAACGCCTCCCAAGAACCTTAGGATTCCCATGGATTCGAATTTACAAGAGGAGGATGCCATGTGGCACATAATTTCTAGCTTGTGTGGGCCCCACAACCTCCATGTGTCTTCATGAACCATTTCCACTTTGATTTTCTCTTGTATTTATTTATTTATCTCCTTTATTAAATATTTATTCCATCCTAATGTCCAAACACCATTTATTAGCTCCCTTATTGCAAATCCTCATGTCTCCATCCAACCTAGGGAACTAGTAGGATTGATGGAATTTCCTTGTTATGGATTTATTTGAATGGGGACATTACAAAGATGCTGCAAGATACTCCAAGAAGACAATGAAACCCTAGTGGAGAGAGAGAGAGAGAGAGAGAGAGAGAGAGAGAGAGAACAAATGAAGACCAAGAGAGAGTGAGAAGACTACTACATACTCTTACTCAAGATCAGATTTCTACACAAGAGTGAAATATATAATGAGTGGATAATATCAATGAGAAGAACTCTCTCCTTGTTCTGTATATATGAGAGGTAAGGGAGGCTGAAAATACAATGTAGGCCCAAGCCCTTACAAGCAACCTACAATAAACACTTGTAGGCGTACATAAGTGAATCACTCCACTCCAAGGGTGCACACGTCATGCTCCAAGGAGTTTTCATACACAATACAAGATCCAAGATGGCGTAGCCACTCAAGGCATGTCCGTGCCTCTCCATCCCAATCCCACATGGAATCCATAAATTCTCCTAAGCCATGTACTCAACTAGGTAAATTGCCCCTTCAGGAACAACATCGCAACCCAAGTGTCCTTGAGCCAACCCCATGCTTCCATCCAAGAATCCAAGCAACCCAGTGTTGGCTAGGGCCCAATAAATTCCTCCAAGATGCATGACATTGCTCCTCCTAAGTAATGTTTTCACCAAGCAAGTGGATCACTCCATGTGTCCACGATGAAGGGAATCTACCAAGCAAGCAAGAGAACTCCAACACGCTATGGAAGAAAGCCAAGAAAGGACTCGATTGACATCAAGAAATCGTTGAGCAAGTCATCTCCATTGTGCAAATCCATGACGTACCAATCCATATCATACCATCCATGGGATAAACATACACCATGTACCCCAAACCTCATGAAGCACCCCCAATCATGATGTAAACATTTTCAAAGTAACCCAATAGCTAATAGAATTGTGTCTCATAATCATGTTCCTCTGGATGTTGTTTCATATCCCTTTCCTAAAGACTCAATCCCATATATAGAACCCTCCCTCTATAGCATTTGTTTAATCTTGGAGGGCCACAAGGTGTCAACAAGACTTTTAAAGTCCGTAATTGGATCAAGGCACAAATGAGGCCAACCCTTATGTCACAATTAAGGAAGAGAACCATGCGGATGCTTGTAGAAGTGAGTCAAAGGAGCACAAGTTCATAATGAGTATGTAAACTGATATTTTTCTTCTCTAATTTATTTCTATTGTATCATGTAGTTTATTTACTTAAACAACATGTAGAGTAATATATCTACCAATCCATTAGATGTTAGAACATGAAAGACTAACCCAATGGATTGAGAGATTTGCAATTTTACAATTTAAACACTCAATTATAACTAACCCTTTTCATTTTTATATTACAATATTGTTATTCACTCAATTATAACTAACCCTTTTCATTTTTATATTACAATATTATTGTTCGATATATACACAATATTTTTCTAATATATAAAATAAAAAATAAAAATAAAAATCAATATCATGAAAAAAAACAAACAAACAACGTAACTCCCTTTAACTATAAACAAGTTTTCATATCATTTATATTTATAAGTATTTAAATCCTTCATATTATACTTTAACCCTTTTCATTTTTGTATTACAATATTATTGTTCGATATATACACAATATTTTTCTAATATATAAAATAAAAAAAATCAATATCATGAAAAAAAACAAACAAACAACGTAACTCCCTTTAACTATAAACAAGTTTTCATATCATTTATATTTATAAGTAATTTTTTTTCATTTTAAATCCTTCATATTATACTTCAAATCTTCAGGTTTTTGTCTTCTAATATTTCAAGCGGTGTATGTTGAGCTCTTATAGGTGTATAATTATTTACAAGGGAATTTATAACTCGCTATAGTCCTTAACATCATTTGGTGGTCTCATTTAACCAATTGAATCAACTAGCATGCTTATCCATATCCATAGTCATTATTATAACATATAGTTACTTTAATATTAGGTGAAAAAGCATTGGCTTCTTGATTTTAAAAATCTAAGTGAGACAGTGGGAAGGACAAGGTTTACAGAGTATAAAGGTAAATGCAATCATAATAGTTTAAAGAACCATGGCGTCGTTGAATGCATGATCAAGTTATATATTGGTGGCATGTTGAAGTGGATGGTAAATCACTCAATCATAGATTGGTCGATTGGAAGATTACATACCTCTTTTTTTCAATTGACCCACATTTTGAATATTAAAGGTCTTAAGTTAAATTTCTTGTTTAAATATGGCTTACCAAACCTTTTAAAACCTTTTTAATGTATAGATGACCATTTGGGTTTATGATCACTAACTAGCTTGTTTATTTCCCATCTTTCTCTCACTCGAATTTTTAATTCATTTTTCCTACCATCACGTTGTCCATTGTGAAAGGTTATACATTAATCAACACCTTAATTCTCTCCATTTCAGAGTTCAATCTATACATCATTTTCTTAAATTTTCTGGTGTCACTAAAACCACTCCCAACTTCTCCCCAATTCAAAAGACTAGACCCCCAGACACACACAACTTTGAAAACCAAAAATCCCCACCCAATGAAGAATCTTGTCCATAGGCACAAATTTGAAATCACAAAAAAAGGAATAGAACACTTGAATTTCTACGTTATTCCCATCACTCTAAAAGCATTTCTTCAACCCTTTATTTCTATCATGATGACAAGATAAGAACAAAGGAACACAAACATAATTTTTACCTCCCAATGCTTCCCAAAATATCTAGAATACACTATATGTTTCACACCCTCTTGAAACAAATTTTCATTGCTTCCCAAATTCATTCACAATGCTGATATATCTCACCGGAGATATCCCACCTGTTGAAGATAAAAATGAACCTAGTTCCATAAAGAAGCCAACCAACGGAGGAGGGTAAGAAAGATTGAGGGAGTCAATAACTCGACGAAGTGTTTTATGAGTCTATAACCAATGTTGTAAAGGATATTTTGGATACTTTTTGGTCACATTTCCTTCGGACTCATGGATTTACTTTTGCATTGTTCATAAAAGTAAATGATATAAATAAAGCTCTAAGACAATCCTTTAACACTAAACAAACTTACCATGAATACAATGAAATATTAATAATTTTAAAAATTGAAAAATAATTTCATTTGAAATTCATTGAATTTGTAAAATAAACTTACCTTAACAATAAATAAACTTACCTTAACACTAAACAAACTTACCATAAATGTAGTGAAATCTTAATATTTAAATAAAAAGAAAAAACATAAATAACAGTTGAATCAAGATATTTAAAAAAAATTGAAAGGAAAAACAAACATCAAACCTTCATTATAAAAAAATATGTCTAGTGTTAACTTCCGTTGTTGTAGAATGGGGTCAATGATGAGGTGTGCTAAACTCCCATAGTAGTAGGGAAATAAAATAAAGTATATTTTAAGGTGGTATTGGATTTGGACTAGGGACATGTAACTTTTGGGCAGGTCAAGTGTGTTATGCCTTGTTGGTTGTGGGAGTTGAACTATTAAATACAACATTGCCTTAGATAAATATAAATCGGGTGGACTACCTACCCATGTCGCTATGTAAATTAGAAAAAAAATTATGGTAAATTGAATTTTTTTATTTCCTAATTTTTATAATCAAATTTCCAACACATTCTGTATTTTTGAAGAAAAAACAATTTTTTTTTTAATTTTTTTGGTAGGTGAGTTATAATATGTATTAAGATGAGAATATACAAAAATTGCTATGGTTGGTCTGTATTTATATAAGCCATACCAAATACGATGAAATAAATCTTGATGTTACTATTGATTATGATCTAAATACTTTGCTTGCAACTTGGACCCCACATGAAATGGTTCTAGAGGTTTATTAGACGAAATATTTTGCAGAACCAACCGACAAACTGACCCTTTCAAACAAAACATGACACTAGTCATTTGGAAGATGTTAGTTTTAAATTTGAATGGACAAAGATAACGGGCCTGTAAGGAGGGGCTACTCTAGCAAACAATTATAGGAAACTTAGTTCTAGGAAAGACTAGCTAACAATGTAGGTAGCTAATAATGTGGAACGAAACACAATGATTGAAAAACAATAAAGCAGGTTCTGTTGGGAACAATGAAATCCTAAGAACAAATGAAATGGAGTCATTTTGGAGGATGGATGCTTTGTTACACCCAACTAAACTGTTGAGTACGAATCAACCAGAACCATAAAACAAATTAATCCTTATGGCTAGTTACTTCTTGGATGCATTCAGCTCCTTAGCCCATTTTGAAAAGCTACAATTCTAGGAAGAGAATTTAATATCATGGACCTACTTGTTGGTTTAAAGATGGACATCACAATCAACCAAAAAAAAATGTCTTGTAATATGTAATTGGTGGTTTGTCATCAAGTCGTTTTGAAATCCATACCCAAGACCATTGACTCACAGAACATGAAAGTTGGACTTTCGCAAACAACTATTCCCAACAATTTATTTTTTGTGAGACCCACCTATTACGACAAACTCTATTGAACATATTTAGATTCCAATAGCTATGTTCCTGACATTAAGTTTTCGGCCGAGGAAGTTAATCCGAGGGCAGGTTGATAAATCAACGTGTCCGCCCAAGGTTTAACCAAATTCCTTCAAAATCGACTTATTATGCAAATATTTTAAATTGGATTTTTCAGGTTTTTGATTGGCGCCGTGCACAGTGATACTCGCTTGGGTTCCTATACCCTAGGAGTTGGCTGTGTGATGGTGTCACGAGGGATTTAAATCCTTGTCCCTCTTCTTTTGCGTAGTTGTTGTTCGGTCTTTGTAGTTTGGGTGATTGTTACACCCAAAATCTACTCATCATAAGATTTAGTGTATACACCTCTGAAGATATCTTGACTAAGTGATCAACCAGGGAGGATTTGTACCCAATTGTGCTAGGTTTTGAAGGGTCGTCGTAGGCTGCACATGAGAAACATTTGACGTCACACCTTGCCCCATTACAGGGTGCGATGAAGTCAGTTAGATGAAAAAAATAGCTTCTTCGAGGTCCTTCTCGAAGCTTGCTGACTTGGGACCCTATCCCTGACCTCTTGGAGGAGCTGGCACTCGGTTCCTAATACTTTGGAGAGATCCCTTAAGCCTCTCCTACCATCTGTCAACCTATCCTATCCATACCCTATCCACTTAGTCCTATATGAATGAAGCTCACTCCCATCCCAAAGGGAGGAAGTCTATGGTATCTACATGCTGGTGAAATCACCCTTGGAACATCTCCACTCACCTATTGGAGAACTCATACTTCCTTGGAAGGATATGGCAATTGGCTTCGTCGGAGAAGGGCTACAGTGTTAAGCCTAGGTTGTAGTTCTATATCTCTATTATGTACTTCCCTCTTTTTACAGTAATACAAATTCTTTCCACCAATATTGTTCATGTGCGTAATGATATTGATTAGTTTACTTGCTTAACTGTTTACTTAGATCTCTTATTGTATAGATGCTTTTTACTCGTTTCTCTTGTTTCTTGTCTTGACAGGTCTTGCAGCTTGGATCTGACGACCGTGAGACGTGGAGTAGCATTCAGGAGAAAGGATTGCGAAGTGAAAGGTAAGACATCTAATACTCGATCCTTAAGTAGATCTAGGAAATGCATTAGTAGTCTGTTCTATTTGTTCTAGACTCACTTTGAGCTAGGGAGATCCTGCTCGCGTCCGCTCGAGTGGATTGTCCGATAACAAATCTGGCGACCATACTGGGGAGTATAGAATCTAGTCAGTAGTTGTCAATCTGAGAATCATTTTCAGTTGATTGCTTGACACAAGCCTTTTTATTTTTTCCATTTACTTCTTGAAGCTGATTTCACTATTAGATCTTCATATTGAAGAATCTAATCTTCTTCCTCTGAGTTTATACGACTCATTCCCAAACCATTCCATGGTTCATTGCTGAGAGATCTGATTCATTTTTGAACTTAGACTTCGCCTGTCGCACCTGGGTAGTGGGAACAGAGCGACACTATGTCATTTTTGGGTCTCTGTTCTTTACCTGTTAGTTACTCGTCGCATCCCTTGCATTGGTAAACTGTGACATCGTCGCACTTCCCGTGTAGGTAAACCGCGACGTCGCACTGTGTACAATAACAGAGTGCGCCAATTTGTCAAAATTTGGCATGCAGGCATCTCCTCTCCATTTGACAGTCTGGACTTTGGTTTGTTGTATGAACTCCCTCTGTGTTGCAAAATCCAGCCATAAATCCCATTTTTTATTTGTGTTTTGAGAGTTTGGTTCTGTCTGGATTGATTTTGGGTTCCATTTTGGACAAGTTCGAATACTGGTAGTGGTGGATACTCTTGTCTCCTCCACCTTCATCCGCTCATCCTTGCATTCCCTTCCTTCCATCCCTGATCTGATCATTACATTAGATCAGATTCCAGACCTCGTTTTCATCATTGTTTGAGCTTTGATTGCTAAGTTTGCTTGCCGCTGCTTGATTTCGAGTTAAGTGTGTCCTTCAGCTTGATCGAGTGCTTGTCTTTTCTCAAGTTTTCTAAGTGTACTGAGTCCTGCAAGTAGTGTTTTATTTTCAGTCATTTAGATATGAAAGCTCAATTGCTATCAAGTTTATTCTTTGATGCATCCATTGAAAAGTTAAAAAGTGCTTCTTTCCAATCATTTCTTGAGCGTTATTGAAGAAAATTGTTGTGCATTGGAACGTTTTCGTTTGTGTTTTGGAAAATTTGAATGAATGTATAATCTATTGTGTTTTTCTCGAATTATGAATCGCTCATTTTCTTCAAAGACTCAAAGTACGCTTCGATTTTTGCAAAATTGATTCCATGCTAAGGAAAGATAGATGCATTTTTAATTTTTGTTGCTTTTAGACCATTGAAAGTGAAATTGAAAAACTTGCATATTCCATTTAAGAATCCTCTCTTTTCATTACCTAGTGTCGTCTTGCTTTGAAAAGAAAAAGAAAAGGAAAAATGTTTTGATTTGGATAGTAGTGTTGTGATTTTTTGTGTTTCGTTGAAAAAGGAAAAGAATACTTTCATAGTCAAGTTTTGTTTGAATTGGGATGTGTTGCATTGTGTTGTTTTGGAAATCTCAATGGAAAGAAAAAGATTTCTCCTTCCCATAGCTAGAATTCATTGAAAGAAAATAATATTTCGTGCATGTAGCTAGGGCTTGCATTATGATTTCGATTATGTACTCACCTCATGCATTCACCTAACCGTCCAAGATAAAATTAACGGTAGAACTAGGTAAAATTTTTAGCAACTTGTGTGTAAGTTAGAGATGTGTTTCGGCGTCGTTAAGCATGGCAGCTGTTGTTATTTTCCAGCACTGTATCCTGGGGGTATTGTAGTCTTCCACGTACTTGGCGTATATCGAAGGGTGTATCACGTACTCGGTAGTATAACGGAAGGTCTCTTGCCGAACGGTTGTGCATTAGATAGCACCAATACGGATTTGAGCTCCCACGTACCTTACATATATCGGGAGACACCACTAGGATTCCTGAAACCAACTGAGTTAACCATTTGGCCGTCTTGGAAAAGCAATACATCGAGAACAACACTCGAGGAGATTAGCACGCACGTACTTTCCAGGTAATCGGGTATGCAGGAAAGGGTACGGTCCCAATCCTCCTTGTCGTGTCATATTGTTGGACCCTACAGTATATCGCGGTTTGCGATGCCTTGATAATCCCGTGAGGCTCCAAACTTTTGAATCCACTCTGTCACATAAGTTTGCTTGTTGCCTTAGTTTGAGTAGGTTTTTCTGGACTACTTTTCTTTTAGTATACCCTTAGGAGAAACACTGTTTCAGCCATCCTGGCTGATTATCTTGATGCTCTGGTGGATTTTCCCTGGAGAAGATCCCATAAGATCTTAAACTTATCACCCGAATATCCCCTTAATATGGAGGTTATTTCAAGGGTAAGAATGGATCAACGTAACATGGACGTAGTTACTGAAGTGGAAAACCCCACTCTGAATGTTGGAGGACTTTTGTTTCCACAAAATCCTCTGGATTCACCTGCCCCTCACCCCCGCAGGATGAAGGAGCACAAATCCCCGCTTCACAAGACCTTTCTCCCGTCATCCCGGGAGAACCTAGATCGTTGGAATGGATAAACCGACCCCAGGATGACCCTATAGCAGCTGTTGGTCTTTTAGCTACTTACTGGATATCTTCTACAGACCACCCAGTGGCTCATTTTGTCATCTCATCCCCACCTAACTAGACTATTCCAGAGCTCTCTAGACCCTACTACAGGCCTGACCCCGCCGGGATTTTCGGCCCTATCTGTGAATGTGTGGAACAGTTACGTCTTAGGGGTGATGACCTTCGAAGACAAAGTCTCGAGCAACGCTCTGAAGAGTTTTTGAAATAGGAACTTCCAAATAAGATTCGATGACCGACCCATCCCAGATCATCCGATATCTTTTGGATCACCAGAACAATCTTCCCACCACGAGACCATTGATAAGACTGGTCAACCCTCACAAAAGTCCAGTCCTGCACCTCAAGTGAACCAACCAATGGAAGGAAAACAGTCCAACACACCTGTTACTACCACAGTTACTTTACCAGTTCCTCCCCCACCTCAAAATTCAAAGGGAGGATATTCCATTCCCACAGATTATCCCATCGGTAATGTTATTACTATGATAGCTAGTCAACAACCTATGTTGGTTCAACCTTTGAATAGTGGTCAACCTGTTGTGGCTGGGGGGAAACCCCCATTTCCTAACCAGAACATAGGCGGTGGAATCCCCAACGAACCTTTCGTTGGACCTTCCCAACCCGCTAGACCATCCACCATGGGATTATCGCATGTTGGGGGGCCATCCAATGTAACCCTACCCTCATGGAGTCAAGCGTATCTAGGTTCTGTTGACCCTGCGCCGAGCCAATCTAATCCCAGAAACGCACCATACGGGATACCTTATCTTGGGAATCCATACACTCTATGGGGGAAACAACCTGTGTTTCAACACGGACCCCAACCGAATATCCCTCAAGTACCACCACCCCCGATCGATCCTCCCACCTCCTGTTGGAGGCGGCGGACCCCCACCTAACCTTGGTGGAGGCCCACCTCATTTTACCAACAATATCCCTCACCCTTCTGGCGGTGGCGGGAATGGTCCACCACCCCCTCCTGGCGGAGGTGGCGGGGGACCACCCTATTATGGTGGAGGAGGACATTTCCCTTTGGGTGGCGGAGGTGGTCCACCACTCCCTCCAAGAGGAGGCGGTGGAGGACCTAATTACTATGGTAGTGGTGGTGGTGGTGGAGACCCTCATCCTTCCGGTGGCGGAGGTGGTGGGGGGCCCCATCCTTCTGGTGGTGGAAGTGGTCCACCACCCTCTCCAGGCGGAGGCGGTGGTGGGACGCCTTATTACGGTTATGGACCCCCACCTCCTCCCGGTGGTGGCGGTGGACCTCCACCCCATCCCGGTGGTGGAGGTAGGCCCCCACCTTATTGGAATGGACCACCTTATGGTGGCGGACCCCCTTACAGTCTAGGCGGCACACCCCCCTATAGGCAGTTTCCTCCTGGTACACCTTACAGTCACACCAGTCCTTACATGCCTTATCCGTATTATCAATACGCGTAGCCTAACCCACAACTGCCTTTCCTGGCTACTTTGGACCTGCCTGACCTATCCCATTTAACCAACGATCCTATTTACCACGGATCTAACTGGACACCAATTCTGGTAAAATTTGACGGCAAGCCGGGTGAAGACCCTAAAAACCAAGTGATGACATACCACTTATGGTATTCATCTAATTCCTTAATGTACGATTCAATTCGTCTTAGATTGTTTCAAAGGACTCTCACCGGTTCAGCTTCCAAGTGGTACATTGAGTTGCCACCCCACTCTTTTCGTGATTTTGGTTCTCTTGCCATGAAATTTTTGACACATTTCCAGCTGCCCATACAGTATGAAACTAGTACTGAACTTTTAACCTTGCTCCGTCAGAATACCGCCACTCATATTTCGGATCATATCCACGAGTGGTGAAGGAGATGACGTCTCATTAGAGATCCTATTCCAGATCATCTCCTAGCAGACCGGTTTACAAAATCCCTCATCCCTACCATAGCAAGAGATGTTTCCATGCGAGGTGTTGTCACCGAAGAACAAGCCATCGCAAGTGACCATGTACTAGACCTAGTCTACACTCAATCTGGCACTTTGTTTGATATTCTACCTAACACACCCCCTGACGTTAATGACCCTGCGAAACCACATAAGGGACTCCAAACTGATGGAATCATTAGTTCCCTTAACACCCATCCTACTTCTAGCACTATTGGATCATCCAACCCCCACAGTTCTTCCCCATTACCGACTCAGGCTGGCCACAACACCACCAAATCCACCACTCCTGCTCTAACTGAAGAGGTTAATTCTGTCCAATCAGCTTCATCTCAGAAGTCTGGCGACAAAAAGAAGAACAAGGGGAAACCCTAAAATTCTTCTGGCTAGCAGGAACAAAAGAGCACTCCTGACGATACCAAGCAGAAATGGAAACTAAAGTATCCTTGTTTACTGTGTGGAGATGACCACTTCTCCAAAGAATGTCCCCATAGAGACAAAGTACAAAAGTTTCTTCGGGGTAAACCAACTCCCGCAGTCCTCAATGATTCGTTTCCTACTCAGAACCAGCAGATGATTGCTCAACCCCCCTAACCCAAGGGGAATCATCCAATACCATGCATGTTCTCATGGTGCGTAACAAGGTGATCAATTTGAACACTCGCTCACGATCTTATGAACCGGTCCCTTCGAAGGAATCAACTGGAAGTAATGCTGAAAAAGCTTCTGAATCCTTAACTGATGTCACTGTACCATCAAATTCTCTCACCATTGAGAAGCCATCCTTAGACTCAATATTGCGACCGCCCAAGAGTACGATTCGAAAAGCTATTTTCAATCCTAACGCTCGGGCGGCACAAAATTACAATATCGT
Source organism: Larix kaempferi (assembly GCA_027924585.1). Lineage (NCBI taxonomy): Eukaryota > Viridiplantae > Streptophyta > Pinopsida > Pinales > Pinaceae > Larix > Larix kaempferi. The sequence goes on from BSBM01000093.1 coordinate 70,682,524, forward strand.
AGAAGACTTGGCACAAGCTCCTTGTGCCATGTCTACCCTGGAAGTTTTGTAGAATTGTCCTAATCAATGCAAAACCTTCCTTGCGGCCATCGGTGCAGTCGACCCCGATTCCTCGAATACCATCATGTTCCGACTTGACCACTTCAAGCTGAGGCTCTCCCACCAGCTCACATTCCAAGTTTCCGCGAACATTGCTGGGAAGATTGTCCATCGTACCCTTTTAGACGAAGGCGCCTCCACTTCTGTCATGTCGATTTCCTGTTGGAGATCCATGGGCACCCCCGAATTGAATCGATCTCCCACCACGTTGAAAGCATTCGACGGGAGTGGCTTTGAACCTCATGGGCTCTTACAAGATCTTGCAGTTGAGTTGGGTGGAAAGACTGTAACCGTTAACGTGGAAGTGGTCTCGACCCCAATAGATTATAATCTCTTGCTTGGATGCAATTGGTTTTACACCATGCAGGTGGTAGCCTCTTCAGTCTTCCACATAGTACAATTCCCCCACCAAGGACGAATTGTAACTATCGACCAATTAGATTTTTGCACACCAGACGCTACTACTCATCCTAGTGACCATGTTCCTTCCATTGGAAAAATGTCAAAACAGTATGAGAGTATAGGGTTTGGCCTTTTGAAAGATTCATCTCTCATGGGCGTTTTTCCGGCGACGGACGCCCCTAATCACGTTGCTACGGTGAACATGATCTCCACGGAGATTTTATCTCACTCTACTGATAGTTGGCTTGTACCGGATGAAGCCACAACACACCTACTTGGAGATATAATGCCTCATTCACCCGCTGAACGTATTTACGAGGCTATCCAATCAGCACCAGAGGACCATTTAACCATGGCCTCCCTATCTTGTTCTCTACAACAGACATCATCTCTACTTGATCTCTTACTTCAGACTTTTCATTCAGACGAGTCCATCATGGAAGTTATGAATGTTGACGACAGTCTGTGGGATGATCTCCACCATAGGTCATCTTTTCTTCCTCCTTTGGAGTACATAGAGGACAACATACACACCCTCTTCTTGCCAGACATCTACCCGTTCCCTCATTCCCCCATCCTTATATGTCTTACGGACATGGAGGGAAACTTGGCCAACATTGAGCCAACCACCCTGGTAGACTTCTTGGTGAAACCTGGTATAGTGGAACACATTCGCATAGGCTACAAGTGTTCCCCTAAAGAAATAGCTACTGGCATGACCTTATTCAAGCAATTTCGGGACGTATTTGCTTGGTCCTATGAGGAGATTCGTGGGATAGACGCCACGATTGTTTCTCATGCAATAAAAACCTATCCCGACGTCAAACCTGTACGCCAAAAGTTGCGACCGGTACACCCCCGGAAGACGGTGGTAATCAAGGTAGAGATTGAAAAGCTCTTAAAGGCTGGTTTTATTTATCCTATCCCATTGACGGATTGGGTCTCAAACGTCGTCCCTGTGAACAAAAAGAAGGGTACCATTCGCGTCTGTGTCGATTATCGGTACCTTAACCGGGCTTGTCCAAAAGACAACTACTCGACCCCCTTCATCGACCAGATTATCGACAATTGTGCCAGAAGCGTCATCTTCTCATTTATGGATGGATTTTCTGGTTACAACCGGATTGAGATCAACCCCGCCGACCAACACAAGACGACTTTCATCTGCCCGTGGGGAATGTTTGCATACCACAAACTCCCGTTTGGCCTTAAAAATGCTGGCACCACATTTCAACGGGCTATGTCATATGCCTTCCATGACATTAAGGACTTTGTGGAACCTTACCTGGATGATCTCCCTGCTCATTCAAAGTAGCGCGAGTTCCACATTGATCAGTTGAAGGCCATTTCCTCAGATGCAGACGGTACAATATCTGTTTGAATCCTCATAAGTGTATCTTTTGCGTTGAGTCCAGATGCCTCTTAGGTTTTATCATTTCGAAGGATGGGTCGCATTGATCCCTTAAAGGTGGAGGCCATCATCAACCTGTCACCCCCAACTGATGTGATGGAACTTCAAAGTCTCCAAGGGAAGGTGACTTATTTAAGACATTTTGTTTGCAATTTCACGGAGAAGACTCAGGGGTACATGAGACTGCTCAAGAAGGACATCCCATTCATTTGGGACGACCAAGCTCAAAAATCCTTCGATCGTATCAAACATGCCATCACGCATGCCCCCGTGCTCCAACCACCCAATTATTATCAAGATTATATCTTATATCTCGCCGCTTCTGCTACCATTATCACCATGATTTTGGTACAAGAGGATCAAAACGCCCAGGAACATGTAATATACTATGCAAGTAAGGGTCTCACCGACACTGAAACTAGATATTCACATGTCGAAAAAGTCACATTCGCGGCGGTCATCGTCGTCCAAAAGTTTCGGCACTATATCTTGCTCCGCACCACCACCATCATCGCAGACTCGAACCCCATGTACCACATCCTGACACGTCAGGTGCTTGGGGGAAAGTATTCACACTGGATCGTGATACTGTGACCTTCCTCGTCCTGATGCAGAAATTGAGCACAATGACTCTTTTCCGGATGAATCATTGTTTCTCATCAGTACGACTGATCCATGGTATGGAGATATCTCATTATGTCTTCAAACCCAATGCTTCAACCTTAAACTGTCTCGCGATGACCGTCATAAGATACATCACCATGCGAAGTATTATTTAATCATCAATGATACTTTGTATCTCCGTAGCATTGATTCAATCCTTCGACGTTGTCTAACTCATGATGAGGCTGAACGCGTTCTCAATGACTGTCACACTGGGGCATGTGGCGGTCACCTCTCTGGGATGGCTACATCCCAGAATATTTTGCGCGTAGGATATTATTGGCTTACCATATTCAAAGATTGTATTGAGGCCGTAAAAAAATGTCCTCCTTTCCAACACTTCCATACGAAGAAGCGCACCCATCCCGCCCCATTACACCGAGTTATTGTCGTGGGCCCCTTCGCAAAATGGGGCATCGACTTTATGCATTGTAAGCCTACCTCGGCTGGGGGGCATAGTTACATCATTGTAGCTGTGGATTACTTTACAAAGTGGGCTGAAGCTATGCCCACATACCAGAACGACGAAAAAACCGCCGCACACTTCATGTTCAATCATGTAATAGCACGGTTCGGAGTTCCTCGAGCGATTGTTACCGATCATGGTTCCCATTTTCAGAACCATATGGTTGATGAATTGAGAGATAGGTTGGGTTTTCACCATGAAAATTCAACACCCTACTACCCGCAGTCCAATGGACAAGTCGAGGCCATTAACAAAGTCTTGAAAACCATGGTCCAAAGGATGGTAGGTATGCAAAAATCCAATTGGCATAACATTCTCTTTTCAGCATTATGGGCCTACAGAACCTTCATTAAAACTGCCACAGGTTTCACTCATTTCCAACTAGTCTATGGATTGGAGGCTTTCCTACCTATAGAGTGCGAAATTCCGTCTCTACAACTAGTTGTCGAACTTCTTCCTAATACTACTATCGAAGAAGAACGTCTCCTGCACTTAGCAAAACTTGATGAATCTCGCCGAGATGCCGCTATTGCCAATGAAGTGCACAAGAAACGCATCAAAGCCCAATATGACAAGTCAGTTGAACCTCGTATCTTTAACAAGGGTGACCTGGTCCTCACTTATGACCAGAAGCACGACAAACTAGGAGCATGAAAGTTCGAATCCATGTGGCATGGACCTTACATTGTCAAACGTGTTTTGGAAAAGGGAGCTTACGAGCTTGAAGATTATGACAGAATCTCTTTGGGTGAACCCCGCAATGGGATTTACCTGAAGAGATACTACGATTAAATTCATCATGCTTAGACTTTCTTGTATATACTGTACATGGCATGTTTTTTGTGTGTGTTGTGACGATTTTGTTTTTGAGTGTCTTTAGATCTTGTTTCTACTCCTTATACCATGTTCTGTTTGCGTGTGCAGATGGAAATGTGCTATGGATTCGTGGATGGCGTCAGCCGGCATACCCGTAACCTTGCTTTGGAATCCTGGGTACTATATTCCTCAACAGGTGAGCTCATCAGCTCAGGAGGAAGTTGCTTAGGGTTTGCGACCAACAATGCCGTAGAATATCAGGCATTAATTGGAACCCTAGCTAATGCCATTTCCTTGGGTATGAACCACATTGTCATCCACATGGATTCTCAATTAGTGGTTTCCCATCTTAATTGGGTTTATGCCATCTGTGATCCCACCTTACTCCGTCTCTTCAGACGAGTACATCTCCTGGAAAGGTCATTTGAATCCGTTCAGTACCTACACATTCCACGAGAGTTAAACACAGTTGCTGACTCGATGGCCAACTTCATTTTGGATTCGTACATCACACACACATAATATTCATAATATGTAAAAGCATTCACAACATGTAAATAATGCAATGTATAAAAGAAAACATGTAAACAAGATCACATCACTCATCATTTTAAAACACATAATGTATAAATCGTCGGGAATGTCTGTATATATATATCATTCAAAAGTAGTGCTGGTACAATATATGAAGCACGATGGCTTTCAGTGAGTCTCTACAAAATCTGAAGCATCGTAGCTTTCAGTAGTACAAAATCTGAGGCCTCTAAGCTCTCAGTACAAGTATAACAATGTCATCAGGCCTGACACCTGACCCGTACACCACCCCTAGCACGGACAACTCGCTGTCGTAAGTAAGGAAGCAATCCACTGTCCTTGCTACCTTGCGGAGTAGGGAATTGAAGCGTACGAACGCTCCAACCCCAAACCTCTACATAGGTCTCGGTAGGTCATCTATTGCTAACTCAGGAACCTCTACTGTCAGCTGGGACAAGTTCCTATATACCTCCTCCATCTCCTCGATGGAAGCATGAGCACTTGGGGGCACAATTGCTTCCCCACCTCTGTCTCTCCTCGCCAGAAGGGAAAGTCCTACCGGTCGTACGGGCCCCACATCTACACACACATGTTACATACTTGTCAGCACTACATCAAAAAAATGATAAATATGCAAAACTAAAAATACAAGGGTTTTTTTTCTCACCTATGTCACCCCATGCTACACCCTCGGGCAACACTAAGTCAGGATCCTCTCTGAAATCCGTACCACCATACGGGAAGTCCTCAACCATGAGTAACTGGCCTTCTAGCCAGCTGAAGAACTCAGGACCAAAGATGATGATAGGTCCTCCACCATGACAGGTCATCACCTCAGCCCATCTGAGCATGTGGGGATATCTAGGCTCCCTGTCATCTAGTACTACTTGTGGACGCAAGAGAGGGATCCGCTCCAAGAGGAACGATACCACGATCGATCCATAACCAAACTGCTTGAGCTCTCCCCTACGACACTTGGTCAGCTGAGATCAGAGGTTTACGAGGAGACCCTCACACTAGTTGCAAACCATGGGGGACATTTAGTCCTCCACATAAAGCATCTGAGTCCAAGTAGCCGTGTGTGGGGATTGGATTCCCACCACTCTAGTAATAGTAAACAGTATGGTACGCAATGGGCGGCTCACCACATCCCTAATAAGAATCTTCCCACTGGAAGATCGAGCAAGAGTGGTACAATGTTGTGACACCATGTCATCAACTGTGCGGTCGTTGGCCCATGTTCTAGTAAGAAATACAGGGTCCCCCCTCCGGGACAAACCTGTGAGAAAATAGATGTCCTCAACATATATTGTGAGGATGTGCTCACCAATCATGAAATGTTGTTGGGATGCATCCCAACTCTGGAGCATGTGTGATAGCAACAGGATTTGAGATCTCATCCCCTGAATCTCAAAGAACTTGAGGAAACCGCAGTTCCTCAAGGCATCCACGCATTGTGGATCATTGGCAGCTTGTACATCTTCTACTTCGTGTTCTCTTTCCCGCCATTCTAAAACCATGTTGGCTTGCTAGCAACCTGCCAAAAGGGACATTTAAACACTGTTAGATCCTACTTCAACCACAACAAGTTCTTTTTTTGAGTTTATTTTGATGTTTGGGAAATGCATCTCCGCCATTGCATTATACTTTTGCATACAATGCGATGTCGTCGCACTTCACTCATTCAAGACTTGTGCCAAGTTGGTCTCGTCGCAGTTCCCGAAAGGGCCATTTGTGACGAGTTGAGAGCGCAATAGCCCTCCATGAATTCATCAAAAAACCCAAAAATTGAACCTAAAAACAAAATCTAATCCACTGGAAAGTTGATGGATGAAGTTTAGGCTTACCTTCTCCTGACGGTGGGTGAAATGGCGGATCATAGCTCCCGGAATCGGCAAAGGAAATTTTGGCTCCAAATTGGTACTTCTCCTCCCAAATTGGCAAATAAAACAATGAAAACTATTTTTGGCCCATTTTTCTATTTATAAATAGAATAGAATATTCCTTTTCAAATATTTTGATGCTCTTGGGCCATTTATCATTGTTTTTGACCAATTTTGTCATATTTGAGGCTATTTGACACATTTTCTAGTGTGCAAGAGTTATAAGTAGTATTTTGTGTCGTTTCTCGTATCACAACGGTCATCACGGGTATGAACACTCCCTTGAACGTTTTGTCATTATTTTCGCAATGGTTAGTTTGTAATTATTGTGTGAGGATGAGTTTACTCTTCGTTTGTTCTCGTACTCATGAAACTATGAGAACAAGTACCGAGTTATGATTTATCACTTTTTCGGGCTCGTTAAACTTCCACGGAAAAGGACACCCCCCAGAGTCTACCGTTAAGCTCTTTTCAGGCTCTCAAAAAATGATAAGATTACCAAGCGAACTTGTCGTGTTCACGCTTGTTAAAGTATTTGAATGGTTGTCTTCCTGGTGATAGTTTACCCCTTTTTCGGACCAGGAGGCACTGATTACGAAAAAGGTATACTCCAGCCAATCATGACTGGAAGAGTCCTTTCCTGCATTGTTTTACCCTTTTTCGGGCGATGAGGCTAACTTTACGAAAAAGGACCGTTGGAGTCTTCTTTAGTTCTTTTCAGACTCTCTAAACATGAAATGACGACCGAGTTTACCTTCTATGGACTCGTTAAAATTTTCACATTGAAGGGCCCGTCATGGGACGAACCCCTCCTATCCTAGGTTCAGAAAATATTTGGGATTGGACTCATCTATGAGATGATCTATACCGAGCATCTGGTTACCTTCATCAAGCTCGTAAAAAACACATGAGGCACTCATCATTCATGATGGGGAAAAATGAAAGCATTTGTGTTACATACCTTGTTAGTGGCAGTATGTAATCATTCTTGAACATGGCTCTCATTTGCATTTGCATACAACACTTGGATCATCTGTTTATCCTCAAATTTTACTTATTTCTTGAGTCTTCTTACTCCTTTGATTCATTCAAAGAAAATATTCCATCATTAGTCGCTTTAAGAATTTGTGTCGCACTTGTCGTGTCAATACTGTCAAGTCATGCCATGCCCATGTTCAAGAAAATGTCTATCATTTATCATCTGTAGTCAGTACACCCGCCATCACGGCGATCTACTCTGAGTCAGTCTTGCATGTTACTGTACCATCCGATCTACCCTATACATTTGTGTCATGTTTCGTGTCAATTGATGGGGGATTCATCATGGCCCTCCTTCGACGGATTCATCCTTGTCGACTTCAACACATCATCCGAGGATTGAATCTAGAAACCAATCAAGCACCTTGGCCCAACATGCCTCAATGGTAGGTTACCTCACTTTCATCGTGAGTTTACATCATTGACTCTTGATTGAAATATTCTATCTTGCGTTCGACTTCAACTCATTTATTCACGCTAGATGATATGTACTGTGATACCTTGGGAATCATTGACATAAATGGTGATCTCCCTCGCACTTGTTAACGATTTACATCAATGGCCGATAATCAAGTGGTTTCTACCATGTTCGATGTCAAGACATTTGTAATCACATGGATAGATTCGTATCATTGCGGGTTCAGCTTGAAGACCCTGGGGAGTCATGTTTTACCCAGGTTGCGATGGAGTTTGTATTGAGTTATATCACACAGATCCACATTTGTATTGGTCGTGGCTGTGTTATGATCTCATCATGGATCTACGCTTGTGTCTAGTAGCCATGATTGTGTTCAGTCGGTCATCACTACCATGGATCTACACTGTATTGGTCGGCATCCATGTTGCACTTTATATGAGATTGTCAGTTCAGAGTCAGTTGTACTGTAGCAGTGTCCTTCGTCCAACAAGTCTATTGCCATTACTTCTATCAAAGCACTTCACCTGTCTATCTTCAACAACTTCATGCTTTGGGGGGAATTCTGTTACACCCAAACTCTACTCATCATAAGATTCAGTGTATACACCCCTAAAGATATCTTGACTAAGTGATCAACCAGGGAGGATTTGTACCCAATTGTGCTAGGATTTGTACCCAATTGTGCTAGGTTTTGAAGGGTCGTCGCAGGCTGCACATGAGCAACAAGTGACGTTGCACCTTGGCCCATTACAGGGTGCGACAAAGTCAGTTAGATGGAAAAAAATAGCTTCTTCGAGGTCCTTCTCGAAGCCTGCTAACTTGGGACCCTATCCCTGACCTCTTGGAGGAGCTGTCACTCGGTTCGTAATACTTTGGAGAGATCCCTTAAGCCTCTCCTACCATCTCTCAACCTATCCTATCCATACCCTATCCACTTAGTCCTATATGAATGAAGCTCACTCCCATCCCAAAGGGAGGAAGTCTATGGTATCTACATGCTGGTGAAATCACCCTTGGAACATCTCCACTCACCTATTGGAGAACTCATACTTCCTTGGAAGGATATGGCAATTGCCTTCATCGGAGAAGGGCTACAGCATTAAGCCTTGGTTGTAGTTCTATATCTCTATTATGTACTTCCCTCTTTTTACAGTAATACAAATGCTTTCCACCAATATTGTTCATGTGCGTAATGATATTGAGTAGTTTACCTGCTTAACTGTTTACTTAGATCTCTTATTGTATAGATGCTTTTTACTCATTTCTCTTGTTTTTTGTCTTGACAGGTCTTATAGCTTAGATCTGACGACCGTGAGACGTGGAGTAGCATTCAGGAGAAAGGATTGCGAAGTGAAAGGTAAGACATCTAATACTCGATCCTTAAGTAGATCTAGGAAATGCATTAGTAGTCTGTTCTATTTGTTCTAGACTCACTTTGAGCTAGGGAGATCCTGCTCGCGTCCGCTTGAGTGGATTGTCCGATAACAATGATGTGGATATTTCCCCGTTCTCTTTGCTCCCAACGAGGGAGAGGGTTTTCCCATCTGAGTGATGTGGGTCTCCAGTGTTGCAGGTTTCCAATGTTGCGAGGTCAACTGCCATCTCTTCTGGATATGGAAAGGGCCGTCAATGAATTAATTGTTGTCCGTATGATTGATGGAGTTATTTTCAGTCCGGCCTTTGAGTTCCTTTGTTTTCTGGAAACGGTGGCAGGCCTTTCTTTAGGTGGATTGCTTGTTATTCTTCTTGCTCCTGTTGTTCAGAAAGCATATGTGCCTCCCTTTCTAAAATGAGCCTGTCTTTTGGAGGTGACCAACAGGCTTTGTACAAGCATGGTTCTGCGTAGGGTTCAACTTTGTGTTTTTTGTCATGTTATCTGTTGCCTCTGCCTACAGATCCTGCTTATTTATTTCAGAATGGTGAACTATCACGTCTCATGTCATACATGGTGTCCTGTTTGTGGTTTTAGCGGCCTCGTCATCTTTGTTTCCCACAGCGTCAACTTGACTTCAGTTTTCTTTCCCATTTGCAACTGTTTCATTATCCATGCAATCTCGACAGTTTCTTCCACTCATTCCACATGCAAATTCACAACCATTGTTGTTGTTGTTGTTTTTCTTTGGCTTCTGGTGCAACTTCTAGTTTGGAGTCTCCCCTGTCCCACATATTCTTGTGGAAAACAATGGCTTGTGGATTATTTTACCTCATCATCGTTGTGGTTGGACAAGTACTTCAGTCAGTCCAGTTATTTCATGAAACCCTAGGAAAAACATGTTCTTCCTGCTGCATGAAGTTGTATGCATTTTGTCTCTTGGTTAGATATTAATCCAAAAGAAAATCTTGTTGTTGCTATCGTCAAATGCTAGGGAAAAGAAAGCCAGTTCTTCTTTTTCAAACTGCCTATGTTCTTTACATTTTCTATGTAAATATGTGTGAAATTTTTCTCTACTTAGGTTGTATGCTTAGGTACATGTATGATTTCATGATATTAATTGTTTTTCTATCCATTTAATTCAATGAAATCTCATTTTGGATGTAGCCACTGGCTTATCGAATTTACCTGAGCGAGTTTCTCCTGATGTAAAATCTGAATTCCTTTGCAATATCTTCCTTGGATGTCACATACTTGTGAATAAATTCTTCAAAGGCTACAAGCAACTTCAATACTTTTTTTAGGATCTGTGGATTTGTCAGAACAAAGCCTTAATAAATGGTTTTCCAATTATCTTTTGATCGAATTTACCTATTCAATTACATAGAAGTTCAATATGCCATAATGGACCCTCAAATACGGACATACATGTGATATATTCCTTAGATAACAACTTTAGATTATTTCGGCATAAGGAAAAACCTCAAGATATTATTATTAGGATTGAGAAGCAAGGATTGTGAACTTTCGTGTGGTGGATATCACGCTTCGAAGGATGAAAATTCCCTGACAATATTCCTCTTTCTGTGCATTGGTCATCAAACACGTTATGCGATGCTTCATGGTGGATTTGATCACATACCCCATGAAACCCCATGTTATTCCTTTCTCCTTTTATTAACATCGCTTCAAGCAGAGCTTATAAATATTAATCTTACGTGAAATGAAAGATTTGGAGGCCTATGAAATCTATTCTCACTCTCGAGGTTGTTTTATCTATATTTCCGCTAGGGACGAATTGACTACTATCTCTCATCTCGATGCCAATGATATAGTGGTTTTCAAATCCAGTTTCATGGTGTGTGTTTTGTAGCCCTCAGCTGAGTAGCGGTAAATTGTGCCTCCAAGTCCTTGACTGAAACCATAAACAACGACCACTCCAAACACAAAAGTCCAATGCAACTCTCGAGAAAGCATAGCCAACCATACATAAGGATCCCATACAAAACTCATCCACCCACTTCTAGTTCCCTCTTTGGCAACCTCTCCCTGACAATTTGTATTTTCACATTCCTCCATTCTTTCTTTCAAAAAGTGTTTCCAAAAACAAGCTTTGAGGCACTGGACTGCAACAAATGGATTTCCCTTCATCTTAGAATACATATCTAAGGAGTATACATTCTTCCAAGGTCACCTTTGACTTCCAATAACTCGTCTCATATTTCTTAAACTCATGCCGTACATAGGTAGGAAGACCCAATGTGAATGGAACTTGTGGTAGAATGTTTTGTCCTCTGTTGACCTTACAAGGTCAATGATCTTATGATATACTGGTACTATTGGTCGATTTGGCTTCTCATTGTTATCTCTGTGATGTTGCAAGTTATCTTACTACAATGCCATATTGGTCGATTTGGATTCTCATTGTTATCTATGTGATGTTGCAAGTTATCTTACTACAATTATCTTATCTCTGTGATGTTGCAAGTTTAGCAAGGCTTGAATTCTAGTTGGATTAGAATAAATTATCTCATACTAAACTCAATTGTTTGAATTAATTGAGCTAACCAAATGGAATACACACGTATATGAATTTATCGATTGGACTTAATCCTATTTATAAGACACGTAAAACAATAACATACTTCACAATTATCACAAACTAAAACCCAATGAAAACTTCTGGGAACAAGCTCGCTTGGTGCTGGATCTCTTGTCAACATCTTCATGTCCATACTATAGTGATTCTGTGCCAAATGTTGTCCTTCTCAGGTCAGAATATATGCAAGGAAATTGTAGTTTCCTGAGTTATACTTGATATCAAAATTGAATCCATCAAATCAGAGAGACATTGAAAATCACAAATATGTTTTAAATTTTTCTATTAAAAAAGATAATCAGTGAACTCCTAAGTTTGCATGCACTTCTTTGAGTTCTAGAACTAGTTGTGAAAATATAAATTCTATTTTCTATAAATAGGATACATTGCGCTTCACATTAATTCAAAGATTACAACACTCCGTGCAAATTAATGTAAGGATTTTCCTGCGGTGTAAAGGGAAACAATTGTTTTCTCTGTAAGATACTAGCCAAGGATAGGCTAGGATCTCAACTTAAAACTCAAATTGTAAGCAAAATTTATAGTAGAAAATTTTAACATTTTTTATGCCTGCAAGGTGATAACTCTGGACATTGAATCCCAACTCAAGGATGATGGGGATGACTTTAGGTTCTAGTTTTTTATATGGGTAATGTGCAACAACAAGGTAGAACAAGACCAAATTCCAAGTCCTATGCACAAAGTACTGGGGCCATTTATGTTTCGAACATCAGCCAGGCTGAAGTCTACTCCAATGCTTCATGGGCACACCAGCATATGCAAACTAGAATTAGATGTAATGCTCGAATGAAACCAAGGGTGTATGTTAGGATTTAAAATATGTAATAAATGATGGATCAAATTTCAGGGAAAATTGGGAGGCTCTAGGTGAATTTTGGGAGCAAAAGGGGTCAAGTGCGCTAGGCAGGATTGCTTTGCTAGAAGTTTTCCAAAATCTCTCAAAATAACTAAGGTGTGTCCAAATTCTCAGAAACAGGGTTTGGGGCGATTTAACAGTGTCTCAGGAACCTCATACATCCACCAGATCAGAAAATATATTTGTACATAAAATTTACTGGCCAAAATGGAAAAACTAGTCATTAATTGATGCATAAAGAGATGGTCTTCCATTTAATTGTTCCAATTAGCCTCAGAGGCTCACAAATATCAGTTCTGGAATAAAGGAGGGTTTTGATACAATATATTGAACATCAGAAGGTCGAAATAAGTGGTCTTGAATAGAGAATTAAGATATTTTAACATTCATACCATCAATGCATCTCCAATGCTAAAAATTCTTACATTATTGAGAAAATGGGCATGAGAAGAGGAGGAATAGATGGAAGTCTGCATTGGAACTGATGTGAGGATGAGATCAGAGATATTAAATGTAGATAGGGTGCACACTGAACATTCTTATTTGCACTGAACTTCTCCACTGAAATGGAGCACCTCCTTCTGATGAAATATTCCAATACTCTCTCCAAAGGCACTCTGATTGATGCTAACTCTATGGAAGCTTGATAATATTTAATGCTGGACTGATATGGATCTGTAGATCATATTATTAACTGTATATGAGGTGCTCACTGGACATTATGAGCTGCATTGGACTCCTGTACTGAAATGGAGCACCTCCTTCTGATGAAATCTTCCAATACTCCCTCCAATGGCACTTTGACAGATGATCACACTCTGGAAGCTTAAGAATATTCAATATTGGACAAATATAGATCTGTATATCAGTACTCCCTAGCTTTGGATCTGATCAATGACTGACTAGAACATGAAATACCTTGGGGCTCATCTCCCAAGCAAAGGTTGAGGCACATCTCTCAATTGTGAGTAGCAAGTGCTCTCAATGACAAAAATAATTAACCAAAAGATGTGAATGGGAGTTGCAATCATTCTTTTATAGATGAGTTAACTTCATCCACAAGCCATCCGCGCGTGTGAGAGAGGAAGGGCGCATTCCTTGAGAGAAATTATCAATTAATTGCTTTGCAAACTTTCTTGCTTTGTGTCCTTTCACTGAAATTAGCAAGTGTGCCCTACTTAGCCTTTCTGAATATTGCATGCTTTTCCACTGTTTTCTTTTTGCAATTTTTTAAAAATTTCTTGCTTTGTGCTTTTGCCTGTTTTTTTCCTTTCTTTTGTCAGTTTCCATTTCCTTGTGTTTCCACCTTGATTTTTCTGAGCTTTCCTATTGAGTAAGTGAGGCCTAGTTTTGAACTTATGCGCCCTCCTAGCCATGTCATCATTAATTATTTCCACAAAAATTAATTAATAATGATGAGACATTTATTATCAAAGATAATTTAAAACACAGAATATTAAAAATAATTAATTACTATAGTACTTGTGCCCAAAATTTACCCCTATTAATTATTCCTTATTAAATTATTTTTCCTAGACCCCCTAGGGATGGGAGGATCCAAGTCTTGACCAAGGTCACTAGGGAAGGGACATGCGATTCCTCCCCTCCCAAGACTGCTTTCCCTCAAGCAATTGCAATCCAGGGTGTTGCAAAATCTATTCACTTTCCCAGGTTGCATCTTCACTAGGAAACCCCTTCCACTGCACTAGATATTCTTTAATAGTTCTTCTCCTCAACTTATTTTCTCTAACTTGCAGAATACTTTCTGGTTCTAAGACCAGGTGTCCTTCATCATCTAGAGGAGGCAACTCTTCTAAAACAATTACTTGTTGACCCACTGCTTTCTTCAAACATGACACATGGAAAAAATTATGTATCTTGATCCCTGATGGCAAATCTAATTCATAAGCAACTTCACCAACTTTCCTTGTGATCTTATAAGGCCCATAGAACCTTGCCAACAATTTCTCAGCCCCTTTTGATTTCAAAGTGGTTTTCTTGTAGGGCTGCAACCTCAAGTAGACCAAGTCACCTTCTTGGAAGGTTCGATCTATTCTTTTCTTATCTGCATTCATCTTATGTTGGTTCTGTGCAATCTGCAATTTTTCTTTAAGGGCCTTGAGGATGTCTTGGCTTTCTTGCATCCAATACTTTTCTTTTTGTGCTCTTTAATCCCCAAAAATCAGATCTGCAAAAGTGGGGTATTCATATCCATACAAAGCTTTGAATGGGGTCATTCCAATGGACATATGGAATGTATTATTATAACAGAATTCTCCCAAATGTAGCCAGTTGACCCATGCCTTCTACAGCCCGGTAACATAATTTCTGAGATAACCTTCCAGCCATTGATTTACCCTCTCACTCTGGCCATCAGTATGAGGGTGATAGCTTGTATTGAGATTCAAACTAGTTCCAACTAGCTCAAACACAGATTGCCAGAAAGCACTAGTAAATTTGTTATCTCGGTCACTGATTATAGTCTTGGGTAGACCATGCAATCTGAATATTTCTTTAAAAAATAGTGCAGCTACTTGACTGGAAGTAATAGTTGTTGTGACAACAAAAAAGTGAGCAAATTTAGTCAATCTGTCAACTACTACAAAAATGCTATCCTTACCTTGAGATTTTGTTAGTCCTGTGATGAAATCCATGGACACACTTTCCCATTTACGTTATGGAATTGGTAGGGGTTGAAGGATACCAACAGGATGAGTGTGCTCCACTTTATTCTGTTGGCATGCAGTACACTCCCTTACATGCCTTAACACATCATTTTTGAGGCCCTTCCAAGTGAACCTCTCTCTCACCTTCCGATAAGTTTTTAGGAATCCAGGGTGGCCTGGTACCGGTGCATTGTCGGCAGCCACCGAAATATTTTCTTTTAATTTGGATCCAAGTATTAGAAAAATTTTGTCCTTGTAATATATGACATCATTGAGGACTTGGTAGGAATCATCCTGAATAACCCTATCCAACACTTCACAAGCAAACTTATTTTAGAATATTCCATAGCTAATTGAACTTTCCAATCAGTAGGGACTTGTAGCAAAGTAAAGGCAGGTTTGCTAGAGAGGGTATAAACTACCACATTCAACTTACCCTTGTTGTATTCTATGTCAAAGTCATAAGACTAAATTTTACTTACCCAATTTTTTTGTCTATCATTTAGCTCTCTTTGGGTTAAGAAATGTCTCAAACTGTTGTGATCAGTCTTGACTATGAATTTTCCTCCCACTAGGCACTGTCTGGATTTTGCCAACGCATGCATGATGTCCAACATCTCTTTATCATAAATTGAATAATTCTTCTCATGTGGTTGTAATTTTCTGCCCTCATAAGCAATGGGATTCCTATTCTGCATTAAAACTGCTCCAATGCATTCTCCTGAGGCATCACATTCCAACATGAAAGGCAGAGTGAAATCAGGAAGTGCAAGTACTGGGAAACTACTCATGAATTCATTCATTTTGTTGAATTATTTTTCAGCCTCATCTGACCATCAAAAATCACCTTTCTTGGTGAGGTCTGTTAAAGGGGATGTTAGCTTAGAAAATACTTTTACAAATTTTCGATAGTAGGTGCACAAACCAATTAATCCCCTTAAGGATGGTATGTTCTTTCGGCTTGGCCATTCAAGTATGGCCTTGATATTATCCATATGTACTTTGAATCCTTCTCTCCCAATTATATGACCAAGATAAAGGATCCCAGTCAAACCAAAGTCACACTTTGACAATTTAGCATAGAAAGACTGTTCTGCAAGGATTGTCAAGACATTGTCCAAATGGTGCAAGTGTTCTTCCCATATCCTACTATAAATCAGAATATTATCAAAGAATACAAGGACATACTTACGTAGGTGCTTACTAAAAATTATGTTCATGCACGATTGGAAAGTATTCAGTTCACTGGTCAAGCCAAAATGCATGACAAGAAACTCAAAATTCCCATAGTGGCATCGGAAAGCAGTTTTCTTAATGTCTTCATCCTTCATCCTTATTTGGTGGTATCCGGAATGAAGATCAATCTTAGAAAAATATTTGGCTCCATGCAGCTCATCCATCAATTCATCAATCCTTGGGATATGATATCTATTCTTGATGGTATTCTTGTTCAAATCCCTATAGTCAATGCACATGTGCATTGTTCCATCCTTGTTTTTCACTAGGACCACCGATGATGAAAAGGGACTTGAGCTTGGTCTTATGAATCCCATCTAAAGCAACTCTTTGATGGTATGTTACACCTAAATCTTGTCATCACAAGACCCATGTCAACTCAGTGCCTTGATCCCTGAAGTCTCCCTGATCAGAAAGTCAATTAGAGCAAGTTGTTGAACTTTTTCCACAAGTTCTAGTTGGGCCAACACAGATTTCCTTCCAGCAAGGAGCGCCCAACTAGGTCAGGCGCAGATTTCCATCTGGAAGACTGCGTCGATGGCTCAGGTTTCCTTTGTGCAGCCTGCACTTTCCCTCTTAGGTGCAAGTTTCCCTCATGTAGCATGCACCGTTGTTGGTTAAAATGGATAAAGGTGGCCTTCGAGTGAATTCTCGAAGGTAGATGCAGTGGATCTCTATCCCTAACTTGTAGGTGAGTTGTCCTACGGTTCCCTAACCTCAAGGGAGGATCCCTTAGTCCTCTCCCCATAATATTCAGTGTACTATATCCACTTGGTCTTATAAATATGAATCTCCTCTCCACTCCAAAGGGAGGAAAGTCTATATCACTTACATGATGGTGGAATTAACCTAGGTGATCCCTATCCATCTCTTGGGAGGAATACATTTCCTTTGGAGTCATTGGCTTGGCTTGTTGGAGGAAGATTGCAGTGTTAAGGCTTGGGTTGTAATCATCAGTCTTCTATGTACTTCCCATTTATTTACAGTAATATAATCTCTTTCCATAAATGTCTTTGTGTTAATGATATTTAGAGCTCACTTCCTTAACTGTTTGCTTAGATCAATTAGTGTTTAGATGTGCTTTTACTACTCTTTTTCCTCCGTGTGCTTTGACAGGTTTTGCAGCTACGGATCTGACGACCACGAAGCTTGGAGAAACAAAGAGGAGAAGGATTCGTGAATCTGAAGGTAAGACATCTATCTACCTTGATCTCTAAGTGATCTAGGAAAGTAGTTTTATATTCTGTCTCTATTTGTTCTAGATCCAGTTGGATTAGGGAGATCATGCTTGTGTCCACTCGAGTAGATTGTCCGAAAACAAAACTGGCGACCATATTGGGGACTAATTTGTTTTGATGTTAATTTGAATGTGTTGTTCATTGATTTCTTTGCGAGCCACTTCTTTGCCTCCAGAGCCTATTTCTACCATCATATTTTCTTCTTAAAGAGTCTGTTGACTTTCCCTGATCCTGTTTGGGTCAGTATTAGACCATTCGTTTATTCTTTGTTTGGAGATTTTTCATTTCTTGCATTGGGTTATTTGCGCGACGCACCTGGGTAGTGTATCCAGTGCACCCTTCCATTTCAAGCGCTTTCTGCCTTTGAGAATCCTGCGCATTTGGCGCTTTTGTCGATTCAAGAGCTTGCGCCACCAGTGCTTTACCCCTGTATACAGTCTGCGTCGGGTGCTCTGACCCTAACCACATACTGCGTCAACCCTTTAAGCTTGGTGCTTGGTCTACCCCTTCTCCAAATTTTGATTTTGGTCTGACAAACATAATTCTCTGTGTTGTACCTTCCAGTTAGAGACTTATTCATTTAGCATTGATTGTGTTTGGTTTGTTTGTGTTGATCCTTGGGTTCCATTTGGTCAAGCGATAGATTCGGTGGTGGTGGGAAATTTCAATCCCCCACGCTCATTTGCTCGATCTTGCATTCCCTTGTCACCTTATCAGGTCTATTCAGCATGCTAGATCTGATTTCCAAACCCTTCTTGCACTTAGCCATTTGGTTTTGCATGCATTTGATTGATTTTGAGTGACTTGAGTGTCTTTGGGTTCATTTGAGTCCTTGTTATTTTTCTTTGAGAATTTCTGAGTTACTAGGGTGCTGCGATTAGTCTCTTGTTTTCTGCTATTTACATCTGAAAAACATACTTATTATCATATATTGTTCAGATATACACATTGGAAAAGTTGGAAGTGTCTCATTCCCCTATTTTCAAAGTCATTTGTAAATTGTTGTAGGTTTGTTTCATGCATTGGAATTCATTATTTACCAATCTTTGAGAAGTTTGAAAGGAAATCGATTGATTGTATTTTTCCTAAATTATGAGTTATCCATCTTTTCGAAAAATCAAGTGAATTCAAGCTTTTGCAAAGTGGTTCCAAGTTTGAAGCATTCTATGCACTTTTGATCTTTTTATGCTTTTTAGTTCATTATTGCGAAAATTAAGAGTTAGTGCATGCTAGATAGAAGTTCTCCTTTTTCATCAGTACTTAGTTTATTCTAGTTGGCAAAGATAACAAGAAAAAGTTTTGATTTGGTGTGTTGTCATTTTTTGTTTTTTGTTCTAAAAAATAAAAAGAGTGCTTTAATCATATTTGGTAGATTGTGAACTTTGGGATTCTTGTCTTATTGAGATCATTGGAAAAATAATTTATCCTTCCCTTACATAGGTTTCATCGAAAGGAAAATTGCACCTTCATGTTGTTAGGGTTGCATTATGTTTAATTTCCTGTCTTCACCTCATGCATCCACCTAACCGTCCAGATAACATTTACCGGTAGAGCTAGGTTAAAATTTACTAGTAACTTGTGTGCTAAGTTAGTGACATGTTCCGACGTCGTAAAACGTGGCAGCTGTCGTTATTTTCCTACATTGCATACCAAGGGCACTGTAGTTCTTTCATGTACCAACCGGTATATCGAAGGCTCTTTCACATACCTTCGGGTATATCGAAAGGAAATTCACGTACTCGGTAGTATATCGGAAGGCTCTTGTCGCATGGTTGTGCATTAGACAACACCACTATGGATTTGAGCTCCCACGTACCTTGTGTATATCGAGAGACACTCCTAGGATTCCTGAAACCAACCGAGCTAACCATTTGGCCATCTTGGAAGAGAAATACACCGAGAACAACACTCGGGGAGCTACTATGCACGTACTACCAGGTAGTCGGGTTATATGGTCAAGGGTATGGTCCTAATCATCCCTGGTTAGTGCTCTGAAAAATTGGGCTGAGTATAACTGTTGGAACCTGGAGTATATCATGACTTGCAAATCCTTTCCAATCCTGTGAGGTTCTAGACTTTTGAATCCACACCTATCACACAAGTTTGCTTGCGGCCTTAGTTTGTGTAGATTTTTTTGGATTGCTTTTTCTTTTGTATAAAATACACTTAGGAGAATTTTTGGTTCGGTCATTCTGGGTGAACAACCTTTGGGAAGGTCCCGTAGAATTTTAAACTTGACACCCGAGTATTCCCTTAACCTAGAGTTACTTTCAAGGGAAAGCATGGATCCACCAACTGTTGTCATATCACCTGAAGCAGAAAACTTCACCATGGAGTCAGGAGTGAAATTTTCACTTCCTTTGAGTCCACCTGTCACTGACCCTCGAAGGTCTATGACCATGGAATTGTCTGCTTCACGAGACACCTCTTTCCACCATTCGATGGAAAGAGAGCCTGGGGCTACATAATAGTTTAATCAGTACCGGGATGAACCTGTATCCATAGCTTTTGGTCCATCTACATCTTTTTGGGAAACCACTCTAGGGAAACAATGGGCTCATTTTTCCATCTCACACCCCAGTTGGGATTCCCATGAGGATCTTTTGGCACCCTTTTGTGACCTCCTGAATTGGCTACGTACAGCCAACGAGGAAATTAGAAGACAAATCCTCTCACGAATGGATCAGGACCCAGAGGTACCCATATTTAGACATACCCCATTTCGTTCTTTATCTTATGATTCACCGGAAACACCCACACCCAATATGACCACTTATGACCTTGGTCAACCCTCATTTACTGCGAGTACACCTCTTAATCAAGAGACCAGTTCCATACCTCAGATGACTCAAAACATTGAAGGAAAATTGTCCAACACCCCACTTACTACTACTGGAACACTACCTCTTCTCCCACCCCAAAATTCGAGGGTAGGATACTCTTTACCTCCTAATTTCATCATAAGTAATGTTCCTCCACCAGTAATTCAACATCAACATATTGTGATTCAACCATCAACAAGTGATCAAAACATTGTTACTAGGGGGCAACCCCTGTTCTCTAGCCATAATACGAGTGGAGGACGTCCAATCGGTCATTTCGTTGGCAGCTCCTTACCCGTTGTGGGATCCACCATGGGATTACATCATGGTGGGGGACCATCCAACCCAACCCAACCACCATGGAGTCACGCATATCCATGTCATTTTAATCCTGTGTCAGGGCAATTTAATCCCGGAAACGTACTCCACGAGATACCTTATCCCAGAAACCCATACACTCCATGGGGACTTGTTGATGCCTCGGTTGTGTATGTGATGGAATCGTGTTGAAGGAAAACAACAGGGGATGAAAACCTAGCCAAAGGCTTCAGATAATCCTACACAAGTATTACCCTATCCTCGATCTGTTTGGTGTGGTTAACACCCACGAATACAAAGGCCTCCGTTGTCACTTGTGAGTGTTTGATCCTAGAAAGGTTCTATCTTCCTGTGACGAAAGAAAAGAGTTTTACTGCTCCTAAGAGTTAGTCTAACTTTGAAAATAAATCTAATCTAAGTCAAGCCTATTCTAAAAGGAAAGATTTGTTTGTGCACAAGACAACCTGATCTGAAAATTACTAAATCTTTTCACCAATTTAACAAACATGCAAAACTGGATCTTGACTCAGTAACTCAAGATATAATTAGTAAAGACATTCAACCGACAATAGATTAAGAATTAAGTGCATACAAGCTATCATGTATCTGGAATGTTAATTGACAAATTAACATTAACTTAATGTTTACTGTGAATCATTTGCAGAAATCGATAAAATGTTCTAGATAAAGACATTCATTTAAAACATCAATTACAAAGATCATGAGTGGAGAGAAATCTGAACTATAGACCCATGCAAATTATTGATTGCAAATAATAAACAGTATTAGTGAATGTGTCAAAGCAAAATCACAATCCATCAAAGACATTTGACAAATTATAATAGAAGAGATAGCTGAAGAAAACTAACTATGTATTAAGGCCTGCAAAACATTACATAGTCCGCAATAGCAGAGCGTCTCCAGACTCTTTTGGCGATTCTATCCCCTAACCATCCATCCCCTGCTATGAGATCTAAAACCCCTTAAATAATAATTACAAAGTAATAATTCAGGATCAAATCTCCCATAGAGCATGGATAATCAAAACTGAATTATCCTAAGAATGGCCAAGAAAAGGCTGTTGCTTGGCCTAAAACATCTAACGATCCTTATACATAGGAATAATAAACCAATTCGGATACCAAACTGTACATCATACAATTTTTAAAAGATTGCATCCCATATTTTCAAGAACATCCCATCATAGGCAAAGAGGAATGAGGATAGATCATGAGCTGTTGATGGAAGCTGGAGAGGAACATATGAAATATTCCCTTGATTCACGAGGACCATACATATATTCAAAGACCGAAAAATCAGCTAACGGATCATCCTTGAGAGGAATTGCGGGGAACATAGGTGGCAAGTTGATGATTAAGTCCCGAATAATTGCATTATCTTGATCAAAGCCTCTTTTCTCACCCTTCTTCTACTTGTTGAAAAGGAGTCGTTCATATGTGAATTGAATCACACCATCTTTCTCTTCACTATCTGTTCTATCATCGAAAACATCAACGTCAAATGGTGTAGGAACAGGTTCACAGTATTCCACTGGTTGAGGTTCTTTCTCAATAGAATGCTTGACAGGGATACTACAAACTCTCTACATTTTACTTACAACATGCAATTGTTAGCAGAGATAGTGAAATATCAATCAAAATTTACATTTATCATCGTAAATAAAGAGATTATTAATAGCAATCCTTATAGAAAATGAAACCACAAGATTTGACATTGACTGAGTATAACTAACTGGCATGATTACACATCTACGATGTGCAGGTTGCAATTACCATTTCTACGAGCGAAATATCAGTCAGTCACGTATCAATTGAAATTTGGCGTAAGATGAGATAGGTTTGCATAATAACACATGTGATTAACAGTCAAATCTCAGAGTTTTGATCATCAAGCAATCATTAGATTCAAAGATTTCACATCTGATCAAGCATAACGCAGACGAAAAAACTGGATTAACACTTGAAAATGACGAACCAAGAACCCAAAATAAAAAATTTAAATCATTTTTCTAGATGCAATCAGGGCCGTCGGATCATCATAAATCAATGGTCGGGATGCGAGATGTGGGATGCCAAGTGCGGGCATTCGTTATTTGAAAATATATACATCCTTCCGCAAGCCACATCCCGTAGTTGTGGGTTGCGGGTTGCGGAACATAAAACATAATGCGTGGTCAAACCATTCCTGCATCCCACAATTGCAGGTTGCGGGGGGTGGAAAGGTGTGCATGCCACTTTTATTTGAAAGACTTTTCCGCATCCCGCAATCCGCAATTGCAGGTTGCGGGAAGAAACTTTTCATGCAATTTTCTACAACCTCTTTCTGCATCCCGCAATCCGCAATTGAGGGTTGCGAGTTGTGGAAAGAAAAACCTCAAGGTGCAAACAAGGAGTCCACAACCCGCAATTGCAGGTTGCGGAATGGTCGAAAATTTTCAACCAAAAACTTATTTCCGCAATTCATAAAACACACTAAAAATGCATAACTTTTAAGAAGGAAAATTTACTAACTTAATCAAACCAATTCAAAGGCAGGAAAATGAAAGGAAAATAGGCTGAACAACCCCAACAATTGATTAAGCTATCCTTTGATATAAATGGGGGCTCCCATATTTTGGATAAAACATGGGTCTGTTGTGCCTACAACAGGACCCCCACCAACGTTTCCTCACGTCCCACCACCCCCACCATCGTTTGGCCCACCTCCAACTCATTCCAGAGGCGACGGACCCCCACCTCATTCTAGAGGGGGAGGACCTCCACCTTCTGGTGGAGGTGGAGGACCGCCCCATTCCGGCGGTGGAGGCCCACCATAATCCGGAGGCACAGGTGGAGGACTACCACCTTATGGAAGCGGCGGACCCCCACCTTTTGGAGGAGGCCCACCTTATTCTAGAGGCGTTGGACCCCCTTATTCTAGTGTCAGAGGAAATGGTCCACCCTATTCCGACGGCAGAGGCGGCAGACCCTCTTATTTCGGCGACGGAGGAGGACTCCCACCTTCTAGCGGGGGCCCACCTTATTCCAGTGGTGGAGGACCCCCACCTTCTGATGGTGGACCACCCTATTATGGCGACGGGCCACCATCTGGCCCACCACCCAATCCATGCATCCCACCCCCTTATGGCCAATTCCCTATGGGAGGACCTTATAATCAATCGATTGAAGGTCCTACTTGTACGCAAATGGCATATCAATACTACCAGTATCCGCAAGCGAACCAAAAACTACCTTTTGTGGCTACTCTGGATCTGCGAGATCTGTCTCGGTTGATGAACGATCCCATCTTACACAGTTATAACTGGCCACCCATTCCGGTCAAATTGCCATATGTTATTCCAAAGTTTGATGACAAGCCCAGTGAGGACCCGAAGAACCATGTGATGACTTACCATCTATGGTGCTCATCTAATTCCTTGATGGACGACTCAATACATCTAAGGTTATTTCAACGAACCCTCACCGGTACCGCTGCCAAGTGGTATATTGAATTACCACCGCACTCATTTCCTGATTTTCGCTCTCTTGCTACGTCCTTCCTGACTCATTTCCAGTTACCCATACTCTACGAGACTGGTATGGACCTACTAACCTTGATCCGCCAAAACACCGCAACTCATATATCTGACCATATCCATGAGTGGCGGAGGAGACGACGTCTTATTAAGGTTCCCATTCCAGACCAATTATTAGTGGACTGGTTCACAAAGTCTCTTTTACCCACCATAGCTCGAGACGTGGCCATGGGTGGAGTCGTCATAAAGGAACAAGCTATTTCTCGTGCCCAGTATTTAGACCTTGCCTATGCTAAATCTGGCACATTGTATGACATTGTTCCAGATGACCCCGCCCTACATACGATCCTGCAAAACCACCCAAGGGACCTCATGCCGACGACATTATCAGTTCCCTTAATTCCTAGCCTTCTAATCAAACCGATGGATCCTCGAACCACCATGGTTCTTCCCCAACCTCACCACAGGCTGGAAGCAACACCAACAAGTCACCCACCCCTACTCCCCTCGAGGAGGTGAATTTTGTTCAGTCAGCTTCACCTCAGAAATCCGGTGGAAAGAAGAATACCAAAGGTAAACCCAAGAAGTCTTCCAACCAGCAAGAACAAAATAACCCTCCCGAAGACATGAAACATAAATGAAAGGTCTAGTATCCTTGTTTACTGTGTGGCGGTGACCATTTATCCAAAGAGTTCCCACACAAAGATGAAGTGCAAAAGTTTCTTAAGGGACACTCCACACCTGTGGTTCTCAATGATCCCTTCACCACCCAAAATCAAAAAATGATTACCCAACCCTCTCCTTCTCAAGGAGAAACATCCTCCACCGCACATGTTCTCATGATACGTAGTGAAACAGTTAACCTGAATACACGATCATGATCATACGACTCAGACCCTCCTAAGGAACCTACCGGAAGTAATACTGAAAAAGCTTATGCCTCTACTCTAGATATTTCCATGCCGCAAGGTCCTCTCACCATTGAGAAACCTTCATTAGAGTCAGTGTTGCATCCACCTAAGAGCACGATTCGAAAAGCAGTTTTCAATCCTAATGCTCGGGAAGCTCAGAACTATAACAATGTAGAGGACATGGCACAAGCTCCTTGTGCCATGTCGGAGCTAGAATTCTTGCAGAATTGTCCCAATCAACGCAAGACACTTCTCGCTGCCATCGGCATGGTAGACCCGGATTCCTCAAATATGATCATGTTCAAACTCGATTACTTTAAACTGAGGCTTTTCCATCAGCTGACATTCCAAGTTGCCACAAAGGTTGCTGGGAAGACAATCCATCGTATTATGTTAGATGAAGGTGATTCCACCTCGGTCATGTCGTTATCCTGTTGGCGAGCCATCGACTCTCCCGATTTAAACTGTTCTCCCACCACCTTTAAAGCATTCAACGGTCTTGTATTCCAACCTCACGGACTCTTACAAGCGTTAGCAATAGAGTTGGGAGGGGAAACTGTAACCATTAACGTGGAAGTGGTCGCTGTCCCTTTGGATTATAATATCTTGCTTAGTCGTAAATGGTTTTATGGCATGATTACGGTCGCGTCCTCCGTCTTCCGCATTGTGCAATTCCCACATCAAGGTCGAATTGCCACTGTTGACCAATTGGACTTTTGTACACCGGACATCGCTACTCATCCCGGCGATAATGTCCCTTTGCTAGGGAAAACTTCGCAGCTATATGAGAGCGTAGGGGTTGGCCTCATTAAAGACTCATCTCTTATGGGAATCTTTCCAACCATGGATCCCCCTAACCATGTTTCCATGGTGAACATGATCTCCTCCATGATTCCATCATCTTCCATCTCCAGATCCATGGATCGTACCCGATGAGGCCACCATGCATTTCATTGGAGACACCATGCCTCTCTCACCAGCTGAAGCTACTTATGAGGCTATCCAGTCAACCCCTGAGGATCACTTGGCTGTGGCATCTACATCTTGTTCTCTACAGCGCATGTCATCCTTACTAGATTCTCTACTCCAGAATTTTCATTATGACAAGTCCATTATGGAAATTATGAGTGCAGATGACCCCCCCGTGGGAAGACCTTCACCATCGATCGTCTTTCCTACCCTCATTAGACTCTATGGAGAATAGCATCACAACCATTTTTACACTAGATGTCTATCCTTACCTGCAGTCATCGATCCTCACTTGCGATACGGTCACTGAAGGAAACTTGGCGAACATCGATCCCACCATTCCGATTGACATCTCGGTTACCCTTGGTGTCGTGGAACATATTCGTTTAGGCTAGAACTGTTCTCCCGAAGAGATCACCACATACACGGCCTTATTCAAACAATTATGCGATGTGTTCGCTTGGACCTACGAGGAAATTCCCTGGATAGATCCTGCCATTGTTGTTTATGAGATCCAAACCTATCCCAATGCTAAACCAGTCCACCAAATGATATGACTAGTGCACCCTCGAAAAACTGCGGCGATTAAAGCTAAGATTGAAAAGCTCTTGAAGGTCGGATTTATATACCCTGTTCCTTTAACAGAATGGGTCTCCAATGTCGTCCCTATGGCCAAGAAGTAGGTCACTATTAGGGTCTGCGTCAATTATAGGGATCTGAACAAGGATTTCCCTAAGGACAACTACCCTACTCCCTTCATCGATCAGATCATTGACAATTGCGCCGGGAGCATTATATTCTCATTTATGGATGGATTTTTCGGTTACAACCAAATTGAGATCCACCCGGCTGACCAACATAAGACTAATTTCATCTGCCCCTGGGGTACATTTGCTTATCATAAACTCCCTTTTGGCCTAAAAAATGATGGTGCTACATTCCAGCGGGCGATGTCGTATGCTTTTCATGATGTGAAGGACTTTGTGGAGCCCTATATCGATGATCTCCATGCTCATTCAAAACATTGCAAGTTCCACATCGACCATCTGACGACACTATTCCTCAGATGCAGGCGGTATAACATCCGTTTGAATCCTCACAAGTGCATATTCTGTGTCGAATCAGGACGCCTCCTAGGATTCATCGTTTCAAAAGACGGGATCC
The DNA here is from genome assembly GCA_027924585.1 of Larix kaempferi. Classification (NCBI taxonomy): domain Eukaryota; kingdom Viridiplantae; phylum Streptophyta; class Pinopsida; order Pinales; family Pinaceae; genus Larix; species Larix kaempferi. The sequence goes on from BSBM01000093.1 coordinate 70,709,961, forward strand.
ACATTGATCCCTTGAAGGTGGAAGCCATTGTTGCTCTCCCACCTCCCACTGATATCCCAGAACTACAAAGTTTACAAGGGAAGGAAAACTACTTACGACATTTTGTTTGTAATTTCACTGAAAAGACACAAGGGTATACGTGATTACTGAATAAGGACGTCCCTTTCATCTGGGATGACTGAGCGCAACAATCCTTCGACAGTTTGAAACATGCCATTACCCACGCCCCTGTGCTCCAACCGCCCAATTACTATAAGGATTATATCCTTTATCTTTCCACTTCCGCCACCACGATCGCCATGGTATTGGTCCAGGAAGATGATAACGCCTAGGAACATGTGATCTATTACCTAAGTAAGGATCTTATTGACTCTGAAACCCGTTATTCGCATGTCGAGAAACTCGCTCTCGCGGTAGTCATTGCCGTCCAAAAGTTCCGACACTACATACTACTCTAGACCATAACCATCATTGCCGACTCGAACCCCATGTATCATGTCCTTACACGTCAGCTGATCGGGGGAAAGTATTCACGCTGGATCATGATAATTCAGGAATTTGATCTCCTCTTCGAGAAGGCCAAGTCAAAGAAATCTTTGGTTTTTGCGGAGCTCATTTGTGATCTTCCCCGTGTTGATTTGGGATCTAAGCCCATCGACTCTCTGCCAGATGATTCGTTGTTTCTCATCAGCACGTCAGACCCATAGTATGGATATATCACCTTATATCTTCAAACCCAAGTTCAACCCCCAACTATCCCATGACCACCATCGTCGTATACACCACCACGCCAAATACTACTTAATTGTTGGAGATACCCTATACCGTCATGGTGTTGATTCCATTCTTCGACGTTATCTGACACACAAGGAGGATGAACACGTACTGAATGATTGTCACTCTGGGGCTTGTGGTGGTCATATTTCTGGGATGGCTACGGCCCAGAAGATACTATGAGTGGGATATTACTGGCCTTCGATCTTCAAAGATTGCATTGAGGTCGTTAAGAAGTGTCCCCCATGCCAGCACTTTCAATATAAAAAGTGCTCCCATCCATCCCCTTTACATCTGGTTATTACCGTCGTCCCCTTCGCTAAGTGGGGCATTGATTTCATGCACTGTAATCCTACCTCGGCTGGGGGGCATGGTTATGTCATTGTATCCGTGGATTATTTCACTAAATGGGCTGAGGCAATGAGGCAATGCCTACATACAATTAATACGGCAAAACCGCTGCACTCTTCATCTTTAAGCATGTCATTGCGCGTTTCGGAGTTCCACAAGCCATAGTCACCGATCATGATCTCACTTTCAAAACCAGATGGTAGATGAATTGAGCGTTAGACTGGGTTTTCTCCATGAAAACTAAACCCCCTACTACTCACAGTCCAACAGACAAGTAGAGGCCATCAATAAGGTCTTGAAAACCATGATTCAACACATGGTGGGTACACAAAAATCAAACTGGCATAACATGCTCTTTTCTGTCCTATGGGCATACCGGACCTCCGTTCAGACTACCACCAGATTCACACCATTCCAATTAGTATACGGATTGGAGGCAGTCCTAGCAATAGAGTGCGAGATTCCATCACTGAAACTTGTAGTCGAGTTCTCCCGAACACCACTGCCAAGGAATAACATTTCCTTAACCTAGAAAAACTCGACGAGACCCGCTGCGATGTTTCTCTTGTCAATGAGGCTCATAATAAATACATCAAAGCTCAGTATGATAAGTCGGTCAAACCTCGTGCCTTCAACGACGAGGATTTGGTTCTCACATATGACCAAAAGCATGATAAGCTGGGGGAAGTTAAGTTTGAGTCCATGTGGCATGGGCCATACATCATAAAATGTGTCCTGGAGAAGGGAGCATATGAGATAGAAGATTATGATGGAATATCTCTAAGGGAGCCTCACAATGGGCTCTACCTAAAGAGATACTATTCCTGAATTTTTCACACATTCGTACCTTGTATATACTGTACATGATGTGTGTTTTGTGTGGTGTGACGCTTTGCTTTAAGTGTGTTAGGATCTTGGTTTTTTACACTTACGTCATGTCCTGCCTACGTATGTAGATGACAACCTACTTTGGATTCGCGGATAATGCCATACGACATACCCGCAGCCTCGTCTCGGTAGGTTGGGTACTTTATTCCCCTACCGGTGAGCTCATAAGTTCAGGAGGGAGTTGTCTAGGGTACGCAACCAAAAACTTCGTTGAGTATCATGCGGTGATTGGAGTCTTAATCGACGCTCTTTGCCTAGGTATGGACCACATTGTCGTACACCTTGACTCACAGTTAGTGGTCTCCCATCTCAACCGAGTCTACACCATCCGTGATCCCATGCTACTCCATCTTTTCAGACAAGAACATCCCTTGGAAAGGTCCTTCGAATCTGTTCAGTACCTGAACATTTCAAGAGACATAAACATAGTTGTGGACTCCATGGCCAATTTCATCTTGGACTGGTACATTGCACATACATGAAATTACCATAAATCATAAAAATGGCACGACATGTACATAAAGCATAAATAAACACAGATAAGATCCCACATTCATCCATAAGAACACAATATGTATAAATCCGTCAATAGAGTCTATATATATCAAGTCGGTACAAAAATAAAAAGTGTAGTGTTGATACAAAATTTGAAGCATGCAATATTTAAGTAGATATCATCCAGTACAAAATTTAAAGCTCATGGCTTTAAGTACATATACATATGCACGAGTCTAGTCCCTGGGATGCTCATGATAACAGATAACGGCCCTCGATACTCTCTTGAGCAGCGAGCCAAAATGCTCAGATACGCCAACAGTAAGTCGCTGGTAGCGACGAGGCAGGGCATGGACTGTTAGATCCTCAATATCTAATGTCAGCCTCCGGAGGTTATCCTCTACCTCCTCCATCTCCTCAACGGATATCGTGCCGCGGGGCCTATCTCCGGCACTACCACTCTCCGTGCAATAGGAGAGACTCCCACCGGGCGTGCCGAGCCCACATATGCATCAACATGTATCGATTATCAGTACTAATCCAAAAAAATCTAATATATATAAAATGAAAAAACACATTCAAGTTGTTGTTCTTACCGATATCACCCCACTGTGCCCCCTCAAGAAGCACTAGGTCAAGATCGCCTCGAAAATCAGTCCCGTCATAGGGAAATCCTCGACCATGAGGAGCTGGCCCCTCAACCATCTAAAGAAACCTATACTGAAACCGATAATGGGATCCCCTCCACCATGGAGGGCCATCACCTCTACCCATCAGATCATGTGAGGATCCCATGCATCCCGATCATCGACCTCAACTTGTGGACACAGGTGCGGTACCCTCTCCAGAAAGAACGAGACTACCACAGAACCATAACCAAATTGCTTCAGCGCCCCGTGTCGGCATTTGGTTAGTTGATCTTGTAAATTGGTGAGAAGTCCCTCACCCTAGTTGAACACTGTCAGGGCCATACACTCCTCGGCATACATCATCTGCGACTTGTTCGCTAGATGAGGGGATCTACTACCAGCAACTCTCACAGTGGTGAACAGGACAATCTGAAGAGGTCGATCTCTCACCTCCTTGATGGGAATTTTCCCACCTGCCATTTGTGTGCCAGCATGGCAACATTGATCTATGAGATCCTCCACAGTCTGACCACCTCCTCATGATCGAGATAGTGATACGGGATTCCCCCATCGGGACAGCCCTGTCAAGAAATAGATGTCCTCCACATCTATGGTCCGAGTGTGCACGTTGATCTAAAAATGTTGTTGCACCGGATCCCAGCATTGGATCGAGTACTCCAACAATGTAGCTTGGGCCCTCATGCCCGGAACCTGGAAGTACTTCAGTAATCTGAAGTTCCTCAATGCAACCACGCGTTGAGGGTCATTTTCCGCTTGGGCATCATCGAGCTCATGCTCCCATTCGCGCCACTTGATCATTTTTATCACTTGGACCCTGTCCAAAAGCCCATAAAAATACCATTAGGATCCTTCCCAATCTATAAAATACACTTTGATTTGGTTGATTTTTGAACATGCCATGTGGGTTTGCACCAGCACGGGATGTCCTTTTGGATAGGGCGTCATCGATGCAAAATGTCCTCTCAGGATTTGTGTCGTTGCACCCTCGGTGCAGTTCCCGAATGGGGGGATTGCGTCGATTCGTGGGCGCAATATCCCCCACGTAGCAAGCCCAAAACCAACTAAATGAAAAAAATAAAAAAAGTAATCCATTGAAAAGGAATAGGGCTGAGTATAGGGTTACCTGACACTGACAGCGCGGTGAATGGTCAATCGTAGCTCCCGGAATCAGTAGTGGAAAAACAACTACAAATGGTACTTCTCACCTCTCCAACTTGGTAAAAACAAATACTAATTGATTTTTACTATTTACCCCTTTTTATATCAAAAAAGAGCATATTCCTTTTTTTAATTTTATTCTATTGTAGGTTATTTTGCTATAGTTGAGATTATTTCTATATTTGAATACCCCGTTAATCATTTTGACCTAGTTTTGAAGCCTGCAGGTGAATTTAAGTACCTTATTAATATTGTTTTTCGCAATTGTGGTCATCTCGTGCGCGTTATCGGGTATGAGCAACTCATTGAGCGTTTTTATGTCATTATTTTGCTCGTTAAATTCAATTATTAATGACACCGAGCTAAGTCTTTGTTCTTTCTCGTGCTCGTAAAATGATGAGAATAAGTCACCGAGTTATAGTTTATCACTTTTTCGGGCTCATTAAACTTCCACAAAAAAGGAACCCCTTGGAGTCTTTCTTTAAGCTCTTTTCAGGCTCTTGAAATACGAAAAGATCGCCAAGTGAACTTGATGAGTTCACGCTTGTAAAAGTATTTGAACGATCGTCTTTCTGGTGATAGTTTACCCCTTTTTGGACCAGGAGGCACTATTTACGAAAAAGGAATACTCCAGCCAGTCATGACTCGATGAGTCCTCTCTCGCGTTGTTTTACCCTTTTCCAGGCGAAGAGGCTAACTTTATGAAAAAGGACCTTTGGAGTCTTATTTAATTCTTTTCAGACTCTCTAAACATGAAATGACGCCGAGTTTACCTTCTATGGACTCGTTAAAATTTAACATTGAAGGGTCTGTCATGGGACGAACCCCTCCTATCCTAGTTTCATAAAACGTTTTGGATTGGACTCGTCCATGGGATGAGCTATACCGAGCATCTGTTTACCCTCCTCAAGCTCGTTAAAAAAAAAAGAGGCACTCGTCAGTCATGAGGGGGAAAGGAAATATTTTGTGTTACACTATAATTTATGGAAGTACATAGTCGCTCTTGAACATGGCACTCATTTGCATTTGCATTCAGTACTTGGGTAATCTGTTTGTCTTCGATTCCTGTTGATTTCATGAGTCTTGTCACTCCTTTGGGTCATCCAAAGAATTCTTCCATCATCAGTCACATTAGGGGTTGGTATTGTTCTCGTCGTGTCAATTCTTCCAAGTCATTCCATGCCCATGTTCAAGAGATGTCCGTTACTCATCATCTGTAATCAATACACCTTACATCATGTCGGTCTATCCTGATTCAGTCTTGCATGTTACTCTACTATCCGATCTACTCCAAACATATGTTATCGAGTTTCGTATCGATGATGGGGGATTCATCATGGCCCTCCTTCGACGGATTCATCCTTGTCGATTTCAACACATCATCCAAGGATTGAATCTAGAAACCAATCAAGTACCTTGGGCCTGCATGCCTTAATGGCAGGTTACCTCGCTTTCAACATGAGTCTACATCATTGAATCTTGATTGAAATATTTCATCGAGCGTTTGACCTCAACTCATTGATTCATGCTCAATGATGTGTACTATGATACCTTGGGGATCATTGACATCAATGGTGATTTCCCTCGCACTTTTTAATGGTATATATCAATGACCGGTAATCAAGTGGTTTCTACCATGTTCTACTCCAAGACATTGTAATCACATAGATATATTCGTATCATTGCGGGTTCGTCTTGAAGACCCTGGGAAAATCATATCTTACCCAGGTTGCGATGGAGATTGTTTGATTCATATTACACAGATCCACTTTGTATGGTCGTGGTTGTGTTATCATCTCATCATGGATCTACGATTGTGTCTAGTAGCCATGATTGTGTCCAGTCAGTCCTACTACCATGGATCTACATTGTATTGGTCGGCAGCCATGTTGAGAGTCATGTAAGACTTGGATATCAGAATCAGTTGTACTGCAGCAGCATCTTCCAACTGACAAGTCTTTTCCATCCATCTTTCAAAGCATTTCACCTGTCTTGTTCTGCCAGCTTCATGCTTTGGGGGGCATTCTATTACACCTAAATCTCGTCATCATGAGACCCATGTCAACTCAGTGCCTTGATCCCTGAAGTCTCCCTGATCAGAAAGTCAATTAGAGCAAGTTGTTGACCTTTTTCCACAAGTTCTAGTTGGGACGACGCAGATTTCCTTCCAGCAAGGAGTGCACAACTAGTTTAGGTGCAGATTTCCATCTGGAAGACTACGTCGGTGGCTCAGGTTGCCTTTGTGCAGCCTGTGATTTCCCTCTCAAGCGCAAGTTGCCCTCATGCATCATGGGCCGGTTTTGGTTAAAATGGATAAAGGTCGCCTTCGAGAAAATTCTTGAAGGTAGATGAGGTGGATATTTATCCCTAACTTGTAGGTGAGCTGTCCTACGGTTCCCTAACCTCAAGGGAGGATCCCTTAGTCCTCTCCCCATAATATTCAACCTATTCTATCCACTTGGTCTTATAAATGTGAATCTCCTCTCCATTCCAAAGGGAGAAAAGTCTATAAAACTTACATGCTGGTGGAATTAACCTAGGTGACGTGATCCCTATCCATCTCTTGGGAGGCATACATTTCCTTTGGAGGCATTGGCTTGGCTTGTTGGAGGAAGATTGCAGCGTTAAGGATTGGGTTGTAATCATCACTCTTCTATGTACTTCCCATTTATTTACAGTAATATAATCTCTTCCCATAAATGTATTTGTGTTAATGATATTTAGAGCTCACTTCCTTAACTGTTTGATTAGATCAGTTAGTGTTTAGATGTGCTTTTACTGCTCGTTTTCCTCCACGTGTTTTGATAGGTTTTGCAGCTACGTATATGACGACCATGAAGCTTGGAGCAACAAATAAGAGAAGGATTCACGAATCTGAAGATAAGACATCTATCTACCTTGATCTCTAATTGATCTAGGAAAGTAATTTTATATTATGTTTCCATTTGTTCTAGATCCAGTTGGACTAGGGAGATCATGCTCGCTTCCACTAGAGTAGATTGTCCGAAAACATGGTCTTCTCAATCTCATCCTTGAATATTTTTGGGTTCTTATAAGGATGGATCTTGATAGGAAAAGTGCTAGGTTCCATCTCAATCCAATATTCAGTGCCTTTGTCAGGAGGCCTTCCATGTGGCAGATCTTCAAACACTTTCTTGTGTTTGTGTAGTATCCTTTGGATGTCCTCCGGATGGTGTGACACATCTATGGAGGTCCCTTTATTGGTGATGAAACATTCAACATCCCACTTAATATCACCATGCCTCAATACTGACCTCATACTATTTGCAGAAATTACTTGTTTTGGGTAGGTGTTGACACCCTTCAAAACCACTTGTTTTCCTTCAACATCTTTGAAGCTCATTTGGGGTACTTGGTAATTTACTAAATTCTCACCAATGGAGTACAAACACTGCACTCCCAACACCACATTGGTATCAGCCACATTGACAACATAAAAGCTGTCAACCACATTATGGTATCCAAAAGCAACTTGCAATTTTGGGATCCATCTGTTACACTCCATAGTGTTGTTTCCCGGAGTGATGACAGTGAAACCTCAAAATTTTTCTATTTGTAGTTTTCTCCTCTCTACAATGTCTGCATCAATAAAAATATGGGTGGCACTCCCATCGACCAAAACTGATACCTTTTGTCCTTGCACAACCCCTTTGAATCTCATGGTATGGAAGCGGGGAACTCTGCTTAACACTGCAATTTTTCTTTCTGGTTGCGGGGTTTGATCTTCTCTTGTTGTTTCATAACCATCATCTACTGGTGCCTCTTCTTCCACTTCTTCCTTATCACTTTCTAAAAATACCTTAATGTAGTGTGCTTTCCCCTTAACACATTTGTGTCCCGGAACCCAAGTTTCTTGACAAGAAAAATAGAGCTTTTTCCATCTTAACTCATATCGATCTTCGTATGAGTATTCCTTCTTGTTCGGGGAAACCACATTTCTGAAGGGTGCTATTTGGTTCTGAAATTTAACAAGTGCATTAACCTTTCGTGGATATCTTGTTCTTGGAATTGCATCTTGCAGATCCCTTGTTCTACTCACTGCTTCTTGTAAGGTAGCTGGTCGGTAGGCCTTTACCAGCCCTTTTAATGGTTCTGCCAATCCTTCTGTGAACAAGAGGATCAAGCGGACTTCATATATGTCAGTGACCATTACTGCAATCTTTTGGAACTCTAAGATGTAATACTTAGGAGTTTCGATTTGCTTCACATGTGCCAACTCCCTGAAAAAGATTTTAGGGTCTATTCTATCAAACCTCTCCATTAGTCTCTTAGTGAAATATTCATAAAAATTCACTTGATCATGGCCCAAGGTTCTCATTACATGGAACCACCAGTTATTTGCCTCTCCTTCCAAATGAAAAGTTTCCAATATGATGGAATCCCTCTCAGCCATGGCATTCAGTTTAAAGTAAGTGTCTAGCTTCTGCACCCAAGAGCTAGCAGTACACTTTGAGGATCCATCAAAGAAGGGTAATTGGATCTTACCAATTGCATTTCTCAACTCATAATTATGTGTTGGAAGCCTACGACCTCCTCTTGGCTGGTTTTTATACCGTGCTTCTAAAAAATCCTTGAAAGGGAATGCCCTTCTGCATTCTTCACTCAAGGTTTAGTATTCTACATACCGATCCTCCAAGGAAGCAACTGATTCAGTTGGAACTTCATGATCCTCCTTGTGTTCCTCAAGGAAATTGGGAGTGGTCTGTCAAGGTTGGTCCTTGAATTCCTCTTTGAACTCATTAGGCCTATTATGAGGCCAAGTATTTGAAAATATAGATCCATCAAGGATCTTCCTTTCTTCATTCTGAGAGCCACAACTGCTCCCTTCTCCATCTTTATGTCCTAGCTGCTTAGCTAAGAATTCTCTAGTGTCTTGCCTAGATTGGATGATGTTTTGGGATATGTCATGCATCCCCTTTAACATACTTTGGAAAAAATTTCTGAACTCTTCCTTATCATCTAAGTCAGACATGTCCTTTCCCCCATGTATTTTTCCTCCAGTGGATTCCACCTCTTCTTCAACAAAAGGTTCTTCGAGTTTATTTCCTTTGGGGAATGGTACTCTCTTAGGAATCATCATAAATTTTAAAGAGCAGGTTCAGAGGACCATGCTATGATACCACGGTAAGATACCAGCCAAGGATAGGCTAGTATCTCAATTCAAAATTCAAATTGTAAGCATAATTTTTAGTAGTAAATTTTAACAATTTTTATGCCTGCAAGGTGATAACTCCGGACCACCTCCGGACAATGACTCCCAAATCAATGATGATGGGTATGACTTTAGGTTATGGTTTTTTATATGGGAAATGTGCAACAACAAGTTAGAACAAGGCCAACTTCCAATTCCTATGCACAAAGTACTAGGGCCATTTATGTTTTGAACATCAGCCGGGCTGAAGTCTACTCTAATGCTTCCTGGGCACACCAACATATGCAAACTAGACGTAGATGTAATGCCTTCAGCCAGACTGAAGTCTACTCCAATGCTTCCTGGGCACACCAACATATGCAAACTAGACTTAGATGTAATGCCTGAATGAAACCAAGGGTGTATGTTAGGATTTAAATGTTGTAATAAATTATGGATCATATTTCAGGGAAAATTGGGAGGCTCTGGGTGAAGTTTGGGAGAAAAAGGGGTCAAGTGCGCTAGGCAAGATTGCTCTGCTAGAATTTTTCCAAACTCTCTCAAACTGAATAAGGTGTGTCCAAATTATCAAAAACATGGTTTGGGGTGATTTAATAGTGTCTCGGGAACCTCATACATCCATCAGATCATAAAATATATTTGTACATAAAATTTACTGGCCAAAATGACAAAACTAGTCATTAATTGATGCATAAAGAGCTAGTCTTCCATTTAATTGTTCCAATTAGCCTTAGAGGCTCAAAAATATCGGTTCGGGAATAAAGGAGGGTTATGATACAATATATTGAACAGAAACAGGTCGAAATAAGTGGTCTTGAACAGATAATTAAGATATTTTAACATTCAGACCATCAATGCATCTCCAATGCTAGAAATTCTTACATTATTTAGAAAATGGGCATGAGAAGAGGAGGAATAGATGGAACTCTGCACTAGAACTGATGTAAGTATGAGATCAGATATATTAAATATAGATGGGGTGCACACTGAACATTCTGAGCTGCATTGGACTTCTCCACTGAAATGGAGCACCTCCTTCTGATGAAATCTTCCAATACTCTCTCCAAAGGCACTCTCATTGATGATCACTCTATGGGAGCTTGAGAATATTTAATGCTGACTGATATGGATCTATATATTAGATTATTGACTGTATATGAGGTGCACACTGGACATTCTGAGCGTTACTAGACTCCTCTACTGAAATGGAGCACCTCCTTCTGATGAAATCTTCCAATACTCCCTCCAATGGCACTCTGATTGATGATCACACTCTGGAAGCTTAAGAATATTCAATACTGAAATGATATGGATCTTTATATCAGCACTCCCTAGCTCTGGATCTGATGAATGACTGAATGGAACATGAAAGACCTTGGGGCTCATCTCCCAAGCAAAGGTTGAGGCACATCTCTCAACTGTGAGTAGCAAGAGCTCTCAATGACAAAAATAATTAACCAAAATATGTGAATGGGATTTGGAATCATTCTTTTATAAATGAGTTAAATTAATCCACAAGCCATCCACAAGTGTGAGAGAGGAAGGGCACATTGCTTGAGATAAATTAGCAATTACTTGCTTTGCAAACTTTTCTTCTTTGTGTCCTTTCACTGAAATTAGCAAGTGTGCCCTACTTAGCCTTTCTGAAGGCTGCCTGCTTTTCCATTGTTTGCTTTCTGCACTTTCTTTCTTTTAAAATTTCCTGCTTTGTGCTTTTTCCTGTTTTTTCCCTTGTTTTTGTTAGTTTCCATTTCCTTGTGCTGCCACCTTGCCTTAGCTAACTCCTCGATTTTTCTAAGCTTTCCTCTTAAGTAAGTGAGACCCACTTTTGACCTTATGTACCCTCCTAGCCATGTCATCATTAATTCTTTCCACAAAAAATAATTAATAATGATGAGACATTTATTATCAAAGATAATTAAAAACTCAGAATATTAAAAATAATTAATTACTATAGTACTTGTGCCCAAAATTTACCCCTATTAATTATTCCTTATTAAATTATTTTTCCTATACCCCCTTAGGGATGGGAGGATCCAAGCCTTGACTAAGGTCACTAGGGAATGGACATGACATTCTGCCACTTTTAACATTGTATTCGGTTTGTGACATGGACCTGTGAAATGCTTCTTCCTCGCCATCGACAACAAGTGTTTTAAAATCTCCACAAACTCTGCTGTCGAGGACTATTTACTCTAACAATGAACAATAGGATCATAGACATCAAAAAAATTTGAGCACCAAGTATCAAAACACAACCCTCTTTTTATACAACTGTTGCAATGATTAAACTTTTGCTGCCGTTGCATTTGACAATGCACCGAACTCTATTTCTGGAATACATGTTTTCTTGTGATGCAAAATTCTGCTTGCACATTGTAGTCAATTTGGTATTATTAAAAAGACAAACTTGAACTAGACCATGCATGTGCCGATATCTATGTCTCTATATCTGCTTCCTACACCTTCAGAAATAAAGAAAAAACTTCAATTTTCTTCCAAACTAAAAAAACCTTCTACTAGAAGTTGAAACTTGAGAGCAATAAATAAATACATTGCAATATTGAACTGATACAGAAAGACATATGCTCTGCCGGGTTAGTTTGTTTGGTCATTTTCATAGTTTGTTGCTTGTTAATCAACATAACTTTGTTTTCAAACTAAACATAGCCTTGGTTAGGCATGCTTCCTTTGCAGTCACACTCTTCAATTTTAGCATTACAGAACATGCATTGTTTCCTTTCCATTGCTGATGATTGTACTTATTGCATTAGGCATGTCTCTGTAATTGATTTCAAGATGCAGAGCTTTCTTTTCTACGAATTGCAAATGCCCAAAATATAAATTCACATTCCAGCATCAAAACCTGCATATTAGCTTTTGCACTCATTTTTGCTCATGTTTTTTTTTTTCTTTTCAAAATGGGACAATGCCTTTTAATACTATTGAATGTTTAGTGCTAAAAAAAAACAACAAAAAAATTCTGGTACAAATTTAGCACCACCTGTGATGTTTAAATATTGAAATTTCTGTCAGTTATAAGGCATATTGTTCAATTGCATTATATTTATGGTGCAAGCAAAACAATATTTCCATCATTGTAGCATGTGTAGTTGCATCTTCTCAACTCAAAAACTCTCTGAAACTTGTTCAATGATATGGATCTTTGTTTTTGTCAAAGGAAATAACCATTGTAATATGTTTCATGTGCCGACATTGTTCTTTGCACAGTCAAATTGGCAGCAACATTTACAGTTATTTTCATCGTCATCGCTGGCATGTGTTATGCTTTCTAATATGCAAATAAACTATTTTGACTAATGACGATTATCTTTTTTCAGTGTTGTGCTTATTCTACATCGTTCTCTATCATTGTAAATGCTTCTGTTGTGCCACAAAATTGTTTTTTGCCTGCAATTGCTATTGATTGTATAACCAAAAAGATGTTTGTCCCTTGTAGGTTAAAAAGTTCAAGAACATGATGTAGCTAGATTTCAATGTCACTATATTTTTTTTGAAAAAGACATATCATTTTAGAATATTATCTAAAATCTGTTGCAGGAAAGAGATCTCATGTTAGAATGTTACCTCAGATCTGCTACAAGAAAGATTGTTCTAACAATTTATCCTCTCGCTATGTCCTTCAATAGATTTCATTTAGAGTCGGAAGTGCAACTTCTATACTGCTGCAAGGTGTGGAGGATTCGTCCAAACAATAAATCTGTCGGAGTAACCTTTGAATTCCCTAGACACTAGTCCCCAGTCACGATTTTTAGAGATTACTCCACAACTTTATTCTTTGAATGAATTCTAGGGATCTTTCTAAATTTTATGCCTTCCAAGCCCAATTCCATCCATATGTGCTTTTCAGTTTGCATTCTTCTTTCTATAGCTACAGCCTCTTTTGAATATTGAACAATGCCATTGTCAAGAACATTGACTATGCTTTTTAGTTGCACAAATGGTTTCATTATGCAAATACAAATATGCTACTCAATTTTTCCTACATGTTTTCAATTTGACTTGTTTCATTGTTAGAACAAAGAAAGATGTCCTCTTAGAAAATTGCAAATGCATATGCTACGGCTATATTGTTCCATGTTTTAACCATTCTCTGCATACAATGTCCACTTGCAGGGTCATAAACATGCAGAAAACAAAGAAGAAATGGCTGCCATTGCAATTGCTTTTTGCCTCCACGCCAGATTTTGTACAGCAGAGGTTTCAAAATGTCTTTGGTTTTTTCCCTCTATATCTTGTTGAAATCAAGAATACACCAAAAAAAAACAGAACTTCAAACAATGTTTATTGCCTCCATTATTATCTCTTGCATGTATCAAATGGCCTCGATGGCAGTTTTTTCCAACTCCATTTCTGATGGAATTTACAATGCATAGGCCCTTTTTGTGCAGTACAAGAAAACAACTTTTTTGGAATACTTATAGCAGTACAACAATATGATTTGTTTAATGGCTATTGATATTTTGCAGATCATTCTCCATATATGGTTCTTCATTGCATCAAATCTTGGACTTTGCTTCATCTATCTGTTCAATACCTATTGTCTATGCACTTTGCCCTTACATAAATTTTATGCCTACTTTTCTTGATAAATATTTAGGCAGCTCTGATTTTGAATCTCAATTCAAGTTTCAACACTTTGCACAAATAGGATATCAAATGTCAAATGAATAGTTATGTTTTCCAATTGTGATGTTCTATGCTTGCATTTGCATATGAAAAGTTTATTACATTATCTAAATTGTCATGGCCTTCAACTTCGTAGTATTAACTGAAATAGCATTGCATCCTAGTTTAAGTTATTATATGAAAAGTTTATTACATTATCTAAATTGTTATGGCCTTCAACTTCGTAGTATTAACTGAAATAGCATTGCATCCTAGTTTAAGTTATTATAGTGGTTTGAAGAAAGAAAACATCTATCCCTCAAATGTTTTGATCTAGACCTCTTACCATGGTTTAAACAAGAAAAGCATATATCCCTCAAATATTTTGTTCTCAACCTCTTAACTTTTGATTTATTTTAATGTACTTATATATAAAGATTCTTGACACATGTCTCCTCACAAAAGCTTGCTTTAGACTTGGTTTTTTGAAACGGTAATCTGATTTGGTTATTATGATTTGTAATTATTTTTTCCAAATGGTGATATGATTTGATTATTTCAATAAACATAAAATGCTTTTAGCAATTTGAAAATTAAAAAAAATCCATACTATATTCTTCAAATATATTTGATCCAATATTTAAAGCTTCTGCAACTCACCATTAAAACCTCTACACTATTCCAATGGTCTATGAAATGTTTATGGCTTCATCTCAATTGCTATGGCCTTCAACTTTGTAATGTTATCTGAAATAGCATTGCATCCCAGTGGGGTGGAAACTCGGGACATTCCCGAGTAAATGAAATAGTCTAAATATAAAAACCTTAAACGAAATCTAGCCTAGTTGAAGTAAAATCCCACTGAATTGTTGTTGAAACGTAGTCTAACCAATAATAATTTCCATTCTCACCTTCCTGATATGTCAATAAAACATTGAAAAGGTCTTCCTACTCCCCTGGTATCAAAATTCAGTGAAAGCACACTACAAAGAGCTTCAGTAAAATGCACAGATCATGGTCTATTTGCATGAATAAATACCAATCAATCTCATAAAAGATGAACGATATATATATATATATATGATACTTTGAGACAACAATGAAATTATGAATAGAATAATTGACTTGAATATTGTAAATTTGCTCAATGCAGTGAACTAATAACAACTACATGGGCACGATGTTTTCCATTAATGCAAAAAGCTTTGCACTTATTTTTTCCAACTACCTGTATGATTTGTTATCTCAACATTGCACTATAAAAAAGCATCTTACTTTTCTTAATGAATTGATGATAATTTATGACAACATGACAATGTTTCTCTAGTAGCATTCTCTTTTCCTTTTGAGAAGCATATTGTAACGCTTAAACCCATACATTAGATTGTTTGCTCATTGTTTTCACATATGACAAGTTCAACACCAAAACAAACTTCAAGTCACTCACGATTTGGATCTTTTGAAGTTTTCACTAATAGCTTTATGTAGCAATCAAAAACATGTCTAGGCATTTTGTATAATTGTTTGGCATCCTGCTTAATATTTGAAAATACAACCTTAAATATTTGCCTTGATGAATGTCTTTTTGGACAACCAACAAAAGTGTTTTATATTCTTGATATATGGCTTCTCACAAAATACATGTTTTTCCAAACATTGATATGATTTTGTTGTTTAAACCCAATTTGGGATTTCACAGTGCAATTGCCAATTTGGCATTCCACAATCTATCCAATACAGGTGCAATGGCAGGGGCATTGCCACTTTCTTGTTTCTACTATTTGAGCAGTGGTGTAACATACCCACCCTTGGACCCAATGCAAGGAAGGGAACCTGATGCCATTCTATGGGGATTTTCATAAACTCAGCCATATTCATTAGATTCACAGCCATAAAAGAGATGTGTGCAGATGGAGATCAAACAAACATGCACAGCGGAAATGAACTCATCCACACACATATTACATGACTGTTATTCAATTTAACACAGTCAACAAATTAACACATTTGCATAAGTAAATACACAATAAAATACTCATCTTGATGCAATGCTGTCCCAAACAACTAGCTATGTCGCTGCCACGTTCCTCCCAACCATAGGTATCTGCCCAGCCTGTATTCTTTCAGCACTCAGAGACCACCCCCGAGCTGGGCATGATATCTACAAGGAAAAGGGAACCCTCAAGAACAGCACAGCCCAAAGCAATGGATACCCATCTCAACCCCAACATTCTTTTACACACAGCAACTCAAAACTGGGCATGGATACACATTTCAACAATGGTTTTCACAGGACAGGGTCTATGGGTTTTCCCTAAAATGTAGGCACACCAAAAACGGACTGTGGGAAGAGGGAATCAACCCCAGGGAAGAAAACCGATTTGTCCCACAGATGTATGAGCATTCAGTGGGCCAAACGGCCTCAATAAAACCCCAAATCATTTTCCCTTTCTTCCCCCACTGTTAGCCACAGCAAAAACTTCCTTCCCAGCTAGGAAAATGAAGGTAAACACAGCAAAACCATGGAGGGAACTGCCCAGGAAGGTCCCAACTGGTGAGCGAGCAAACTAATAGGTGAATAATGGCTTGGGGAGCAATTTCGTGGCCATTTTATTGCCCAAGAAGCCAAACATGAAAATCTAGGAAGGGTGGCTTGCCCATACTCGAATTTGGACAGCCATACCTCCCATTCCCCAAGGCATTAACTACCTCAACCAACTCTTGGGAGAAATCAATGATTGGGTACAAAAGTCAACATGGGTAGTTGAGGGTTCATGGATTCTCTCATTGACACTTGGCTTGACTTGATTGGCTCAAGGATTTGAATATTTCCCTCCCAAATCCTTGTAACATCATGCCCCCATCTCTTGTTGCATTGCATAGCTAGTTGTGGGCATTTATATTAAGATGCTTATTTACAATTCCTGTAGTTCACTAGCACATGGGTAGCATAATTTCAAATATCTGCCTCTTCTAGATCGAGCGTTCACTAGCGGGGCCTTGGCCTTGAGCTCCACGCTAGGAATCATACATAATATGCATACATTATTTACATTATAGCCCAAAATATTACAAGGGTCAAAATGGGGGACATTACATTCCCCTCCCCTTGGAATAACACCGTCCTCGGTGTTCCAATACCTAGGAATACATACACGCTATATACATGTCCAAAATTCACAAAATATGGCAGGTCTGTCCTACATTTCACCATTTTCTTGCGTTTTTAGGACCAAGTCCTTTGGCCTTCACAAACTGCTCCCACTAGCTGGGACCTTCTAGCTCTGCATGAGAGCATTGTTCCAAAACAATCCCTTCCCTTTCTTTACCTTCCCGCTGATCTACAAGTCTGGAAACTTTATGGCGGCTACCATCTTGATGTTCCATTGTTGGGCAGTCGCAGAGGCAATGATTTCCTCCACATCCCCAACATTTCATTGGTTGCTTTACCTTTTCCTGCTCAGTTTCCTTTGAGTCTTCCCACCTTAAACATTTCTTAATCGACCGATTAGATGAATGCTTCTTCATGGATCCACTTTCATTTCCTTTACTGATTGCTCCCAGAGTGTTTTTTACCTCTTTTTGCAGACGAATAGAGTCCTGCAAAACCTTATGGTTCATCTCATTTTGTTGCCTCTGTAGCTTGAGCATCTCTCCAAGATTTTCTTAGGTCTCGGCAATTGTTTGAAGAAGTCTTTCATCCAACTCTAATAGCCCTCGGTCTGTTGCCATGGTCAATGGAAACAACTAACCGCACTTTTCTTACTAGAAGCACTTTCTTGTGCCGGCTGCAACCAATTGTTTCAATTCCTTACCTGTGAAATTCATCATGGAAATTCTTTGTTAGGACAAGCATAATATAAACATTAAAATTAGTCAATTATTTTCCCAATTGGCATGGAATGTCCATGCTTTATTCATGGGACTTCCACACTTTCATGCTTTCCACGTACACATGAACTCATTCATGTTCATTCTTTCACAGGAAATTTATTATTTCAGCATTCACAATTCATTTCAAGCAATTAAACGCAACCTATTTTCAGCCATGACATGCACTCAACAATCTTTTGTTTTATGAATGCATCAATCGAAAGGAAAGAGAAGAGTAGGAGTTTCTCCCTCTTAGTCTTGTTCTATTATGGAGCTACACCATTGCCTTGGTTTCATGCTCCTTAGTCTCTTTCACTTCACTGTGAATGCTTTGACTTTCCTTTCTTGGCTATGACACTTAGTGTCTAAGGTCTGTCTAAGGATTTTCAACTAGGAACCCTCCTCCATAGTTTCCTATAGAACCTTTGGCTGTTATGACCCACTCATGTCCACCATCACCATCTTTCATTGTACTGCTCATACTGAGCTCTTTAGGATGGTCACATGTCCATCTGCATCCCTGTGATGCCTTCCTGGTCCTTGCTTCCAACAATACCTACACTCAAACATTGAATCAATTCACATGTTTAGTTTATTTTTATAGGGTTTATCTCTAAACATGAGCTTAGGAAATCATAACCAAATTATATACACATGTAAATTCATAAGCAAAAAGCTGCAAGATAACCAAATACTTATCTGTATTGGATGTCTCCACTTTATTCCACGGGATCCTTTTTTGCTTTACGAGCCTTGGATTTCCCGTGGACACAATTATGAATGTTGGGCCAGCACGTAGACTACTCCACAATCATTCGAATAGGCAATGCCAAGCCAATACGACGACTGGGTTTATCAATCATTTCCTTTAGCAATATGCTAGACCAGTGCTCCGACTGGTTTTATCAATTGTTTAAGGGGTGTTGGGCCAGCGTACACATTGATTTACCATATCAAGTAGTTAATTCCCAACTAGTCACTCTCTGGACTTATCAAGAACTTTATAGCGTTCAACCAGCTACTCCTCGGATTTCTCAATAATTTATATCGCCCACTCATTTACTCTCTGGATTTACCAGCAATTTATATCGCCCACTCATTTACTCTCTAGATTTACCAGCTATTTATATCGCCCACTCATTTACTCTCTGGATTTACCAGCAATTTATAGTCTTTCGGGTCTTTCCTTCCTACAATGACCAAGGTTTCCAACAAAGAAACAATAGCGTATCAGCTTAGCTGTTAGAAGACTTATACCTGAAATTTTCATTATTCCAAACAAGACATAAATGAAAACGAATACTTATCTGTATTGTGCGTTTCCCCTCTGGTCCACAGGGTCCTACTTCGCTTTGTAAGCCTTGGAATCGCCTATGGACTTTGATGTAGTTAATGCTTAACCAGTACACCTCCCCATCGGCTAGATTTACCAAGAATTTGGTGGTGCCCAACCAGTCCCATACCTGGTTGGCCCTCTCTAGTGTCGAGCCAGCACATTCGTCTGGGTCATCGACCAATGGAAGGAAACTGCGCCACCTGACCATTATAGGTCAAGGCTCTACTATGGAGCCATAGGCATCTCAGGGTTTTCAGTCAGTCTTGGCGCTCACCCTCGTACTGCTAACCCAATAGCCATCTCAGGGTTTTCAGTCAGTCTTGGCGCCCAGCCTCCTACTGCTGACCCAATAGAGATTGTATGCCTTCACCAATGTCACCACACCTTCTTGCACCACACACCTCAACTCTTCATTTATACAAGGACGCCACTCCTTCTATTGTGCAAATCGGTAGTTCCTTTTAGGAACTTTATAGGTGACTTTGTTGACTGCAGGTTTGCATGGCCCCACTCACACAAGGATGATACCCCTTTTTTACTACACAGCTCCTTGGTTTTGTCCATCCCTTCCAGTATTATTTAGTGTGAGCATAGAAAGGTTACCAATTCCTATACTGTCCTTCTGCGTACCCTTCTTCACTTTGCCTCATAATGTGCAGTACCAATTTGCACTTGTGTAGGCTGACAACACAAGAAGGATAAGCAGGCTTATCAGTATTGCTTCTCAAAATCGCAACCACATTCCATAACATTCACTATCAAGTATTGAAACACCAGGAATGCGTCCATTCCCTTAGGGTGTAGTTAATATTGACAACCCTATCATGACCCAGCACCAGAAAAGGTGTGCACCCCCTTTCCAATGTGAGCCATGTAGGCCCTAATCATACTCAAGCAGTCTGCAATGATATATATAAATAAAGTAGAGCATGCTCTACATATTAACCCTAATAATTTAGACATGCATGTTCTATCTAGGGTCACAGAATACTCATTCATTTTGCAGATGTATCTTTTCTTCGTTTGTGAAGAATGGGGGCTCCCTTCTCTGAGTCAACAGTGCTTCGGGTTGCCACCCCAATCTTTCCACGTTCCATAATCCACACATGTCTTCTTAGCATAGCTTTACCATCTCACTCTCATGGTTTTCCAACATACAGCTCAGTTGAGATGTCATCCTTGAATTATGCAATGGTGTTTCACCCAAAACCCATTTCTAAAGCATGGGGTCCTTCCCATGGAATTTGGCTTCTGCAGGTCATCACACATGGTCTTCCTGCAATGTGTCTTCCTGGCACATTTATCAAATATCCAAACAGTCAACAACATTTAATAATAAAGTTCAAATCTGATTTTCCATCATTTGATGACATTAATAATTAAATTCAAGTATGAATTTGCAATTATGTTCTCTGCAGAATTGATTTGCTTAGCCGTGACTCTATTCTCATGTCATCTAGCTCTTTCTCATGGTAGATTCCAATCTTCATCATGGATTTACCCACATTTTCCATGTCCAAAACAATCTACCTGAAATCTGAGACTTCAATCAGCCAAACATGTTGTGAGTATCTATGCATTTAATCATTTCATTGCTACAACAGTCACTGAAGTGATCTCGGAATTATAGCACTCAATAATTCAATCACCTTCAGCTGTTAACATTTGATATGCAATGAAATATATATATATATATATATATATATATATATATGCATCGTTATCATAAATAAAATTGCAAGACATGGGTACACTATCTGTGCAATTTAAATAAACTGTAAATACTCATTACTTCACATTCCATGCAATCTCTGTCCTTCCACAGAGCACTCTAGTAGCCCATCATCATGTCTACCTTCTTCATGCAATCTTTCTCCTGCATTGATAGTAGCTCATGAAATGCTCTCAGTATTAACAATGGTTCACCATTTCATCTATTATCTAAATGCATTAAAACCTATACATATCACAACCGTGCATTCTCGCAATGCATCTTAACATGTGCACTTACACATATGCATGCACATTCACAACATTTACATAATATTTTAATGTGCATTCACTCAATGCATAATCCCTCAATACAACTTTGCATCAATCCGCGGATACTATGCATTCCAGCATATTATGACTTAACCATTCATATGGCATGTACTACCACAACATGACTATAGGTCTTTACTTTCTTTGGTTATTTAAACTTATAATCCAGCATACACAATGGCATGTTATAATTTCATATAAATGCATTTAGGTTTCCAAGAAATTATAGGATGTAAGGATCCTTTCCTTCACTTACCCGCACCTCATCATACTCAGTAGATTAACATTCACATTCAGGCACTCAATACCATATGCAAACCAAATCAACATAGTTAAACATAGTTGAAGGGATCTTACCAAATCCTCTTTCAACATTCATGCAATTAAGCACAAATAACCATTACTTGCATGGCTGTCATTAACATCTTTTGATGTTACCTGATCAGTTGGCCTCTTACCAAGGCTTCACAATTCTTTTTCCAACCTCATGCTCGTAGATTTGTTGCACCATCTTTTTCTCATAAGGTTGTTGGTCATATGCAACAATCATCATCCACGCCCTTATTCATGCTTCAGTTGTCTTTGGTCCTATAACCATTGCAAACATGACTAGTTATTTAACAACCACCATAATCATCTTTAAGTGGCTCATTGCATATGCAAAACCTCACTATTCTACCAATATGCAATATCATATATATACACAAGTATTTTTACATGCACTGTGCAATCTTTATGAGTACCCCAACTAATACATATTCACTTCATCTATCTATCCTCTTGCATTTTCAATCATGCTTCTATAGTCTGATCAACAACATTAATTGTCGTCGACCATAGGCAATACCTTTAATGGCATACTGCCTGTGTAACTTCAGTACCTTCTTACCCATATGCAACATCATGCTCATGCATAAACACCTTCTTATGCAGTATGCAATATCTATTAATGTGCCAACTAGTGCACATTTACTTCGTCTATATGATCCTTTGCATTTTCAGTGTTTCTATGCCATAGCTTTTATGCATATAAAACTTGTAAAATACAAAAACAATAGTAAGAGAGGAGTTAAGGAATTCCCCCTTTCCAATTTCCTCATTATGACATGGAGTTCCTCCTCTATATCATAGCTGATCATTTTCTTGGCTTTCCCTACCAAGCACGCAAGGAATCATTAGTTGTCATCTTCTCACGAATTAGCAATTCAATATATACATACGTGTATAACATTCATTCCTACTATTTTCTAAATACGCAATTCTTATGTTATAAACAGAAATAGCTAAGGTGAGAAGTTTCCCTCTTATCAATGTTGCCTTACTGCTCCCATTGCTTTTCCGCAATGCATATTAAAGCCAATTACTTTTAATAAGTCTTCCACAAACCTTCCATGCAATTCCCGCTTCTCATCCCAAGAATGCATTTCACACTTTCAACGATTGTCTCTGGGGGACGATTGGGGTCAAGGGGGCTTGCCCCCTTGTGGCTCACCACTGCAGGGTGGGTCGAGGGCAGCGCCTTCGTTTTTTTTTTTTTTTTTTGGTAAATCCTTCGATTTCGCGCAATCTGGCGCATAAGTTCCATGGCATTTTTCAACTTTCGGCACCTGAAAAATCTCCCTAGAAAACAGCTGCAATTCCTTGTTTCGGAGCAACTCATCGAGTTCTTTCGACCTGTTGCGGAGCAACTCACCGAGTTTCGCCGATCGGCGGACTCATCTATCTTTTCCATCGTTTTGGACCAACTCACCGAGTTCTTCCGATGCTGCAGATCAACTCGCCGAGTTCTTCCGCCGAAAGACACTTAGAAAAATTTTCGGGCCAACTCGCCGAGTTCTTCCGCTACTGCAGACAAACTTGCTGAGCTTTTTTGGTTGAAACTCAGCTTTTCCTTCCGTCACTGCGGCGGAAAATTTCCAATTCCTTCCGATGCTGCGGCGGAAACTCACCAATTCCTTCCGACACTGCGGCGGAAACTCACCAACTTTTTCCTCCGTTGCGGCGCAAACTCGCCAGCTTCCTCCGACATTTGCGGCGCAAACTCGCCAATTTTTTTCCGCCGTTGCAGACAAACTTGCTGAGTTTCGCCGCCGTTGCGGACGAACTTGCTGAGTTTTGCTTCTGTTGCGGACGAACTTGCTGAGTTTCATCGCCGTTGCGGACGAAAACTCGTAAGTTCTTTCCAATACAGACTTAGAAAAAATTTCAAAAACACTTAGAAAAAATTTCAAAAATTTGAAACTTTGAAATTTTCTTAATGGTCTATAATGAGCAGGAACCATACTTACCCCTGCAAGCTGTAATAGGTAGCCCATGAAGGCCCAAATGTTGCAACCTTCGCTCTGATACCATCTGTAATGTACCCACCCTTGGACCCAATGCAAGGAAGGGAACCTGATGCCATTCTATGGGGATTTTCATAAACTCAGCCATATTCATTAGATTCACAACAATAAAAGAAATGTGTGCAGATGGAGATCAAACAAACATACACAGCGGAAATGAACTCATCCACACACATATTACATGACTGTTATTCAATTTAACACAGTCAACAAATTAACACATTTGCATAAGTAAATACACAATAAAATACTCATCTTGATGCGATGATGTCCCAAACAACTAGCTATGTCGCTGCCACGTTCCTCCCAGCCATAGGTCTCTGCCCAGCCTATATTCTTTCAGCACTCAGAGACCACCCCCAAGCTGGGCATGATATCTGCAAGGAAAAGGGAACCCTCAAGCACAGCACAGCCCAAAGCAATGGATACCCATATCAGCCCCAACATTCTTTTACACACAGCAACTCAAAACTGGGCATGGATACACATTTCAACAATGGTTTTCACAGGACAGGGTCTATGGGTTTTCCCCAAAATGTAGGCACACCAAAAACGGACTGCGGAAAGAGGGAATCAACCCCAGGGAAGAAAACCGATTTGTCACGCAGATGTATGAGCATTCAGTGAGCCAAACGGCCTCAATAAAACCCCAAATCGTTTTCCCTTTCTTCCCCCACTGTTAGCCACAGCAAAAACGCCCTTCCCAGCTAGGGAAATGAAGGTAAACACAGCAAAACCATGGAGGGAATTGCCGAGGAAGGTCCCAACTAGTGAGAGAGCAAACTAATAGGTGAATAATGGCTTAGGGAGCAATTTCGTGGCGCCATTTTCTTGCCCAAGAAGCCAAACACGAAAATCTAGGAAGGGTGGCTTTCCCATACTCGAATTTGGACAGCCATACCTCCCATTCCCCAAGGCATTAACTACCTCAACCAACTCTTGGGAGAAATCAATGATTGGGTACAAAAGTCAACATGGGTAGTTGAGGGTTCATGGGTTCTCTCATTGACACTTGGCTTGACTTGATTGGCTCAAGGGTTTGAATATTTCCCTCCCAATTCCTTGTAACATCATGCCCCCATCTCTTGTTGCATTGCATAGCTAGTTGTAGGCATTTATATTAAGATGCATATTTACAATTCCCATGGTTCACTAGCACATGGGTAGCATAATTTCAAATACTTGCCTCTTCTAGATCGAGCGTTCACTAGCAGGGCCTTGGCCTTGAGCTCCATGCTAGGAATTATACATAATATGCATACATTATTTACATTATAGCCCAAAAAATTACAAGGGTCAAAATGGGGTACATTACAAGTGGAAATATTCTCCAGCCACTGGAGAAGTGTTTTTTCTACTATCTTAAATCCCATGTCGCAAAAAGAATTTGATTTACTCACTATTTAGCTAAATTGATTTACTCACTACGAGAATAAAGTTTAACACCTCACCGTGAGATGCTTCCTTTCGCTTTGATCATTAAAATGTCGTTCCCTTTAATGGTCATCATCTTTCAAAATTGTTGAAAGAATTAAACTTTTCTCTATCAAAGTAGAAGGGAAAAATTTAGACCAGTAGTCTCCAATAAAATAAATTTAAAGGACCTTGCACATTGGTACCCTTAATTCAACAATAAAATAATTGCAATTTCCATAATGAAAATCTACACTTTTGTATAATGCATTAACATGGAATGTTTCAAAACCATTGTAGTGAGAGGACAATGACGTATTAATGTCAGCCTATGGAACAAGTACCAAACCACTATAGATTTCTTGTGCATCACCATTATAGATGGAAAGAGGGACCATAATATGTCATTTTAGTGCATTCCCAACTCATATTTAGTGTTTTGGATGATGCAGTTTCTTCCCTTTTCCATTACAACAACTTCCTCCATCTTCCATTACAACAACACTGACTCCCCGAACATACAAACTTGTTTGGCATTCATATTGATCGAATGTTATCCATGTTATAATTTAATGGCAATGTGTGTGCAGCAGAAATAGAACTGGTCATCAAACCAACAAACTTGTTGCATAAGCCGATATTTTACCTGTTTCATTTTCATATTATTATGCGCTAGATTTGTAGTATAAATGCATGTCTTTGTTGGATTTACCACATAGAGGACCGTCGAAGATTTGTGTTGATAGAAGGTACTAACAATTAGATCTATGTCTTAAATAAATCTGTGTATATATGTGAACAACTCACAACTCATGTTTCGAGAAACTAACCTGTCGATCAATATTACAATCTAGCAAGTATCAATATTAATGCCTATCAAATCTCGATATTAATGCCTATCAATAAATCCCCATAAAATCATGAAAAAGTGAGTACTGTAAATCCTAAGCGAATCATCCTGAGCACATTAAATTGTAATAGAGACGCATTTCTATAGTAGAGATAAACAATACAATATGGATTGCTCAACCCTTATTAATTTGGGTCTAGACAATTCCAATAATGTGTATTGTTATGTCCGGGGATATATGGATCCCTTAGTTCTTATTATATTTAAAAACAACAAACAAAAAAACAGAATTTAAGGCGGCCGTGGAGTTTTATGGAAAACAATTATTAGTATCAATATACAAAGAGGGCCGAGACCAATGTGGAGGATTCTGGAGGAGCTTGAAAATAGTGGACAACTCACAGATTTTTAAAGCAAATAGTGGACAACTCACAGATTTTTAAAGCAGATTTCTTCAGGTTTGTATTCTTCTAGACAATATATCCCAGGATCCTGTTCAATCCAGATTTCTGACAATATTTCCTAGGATACTATTCAATCCAGATTTCTATAAAATCTAGACTTAAATAAGCTTATTAAATTGTTGATATGAAATAAGAAAATTACATTAGGTGACTGCTTTGTTGTGATGCATAAGAGCCATGGCATGACTGAATGTTGCAAATTACTTATTTTCGAGGACTACGAACAATAGTTTTTTGTTTTTTATACAATGATAAGTTATCTTTGAAGATGAACTAACGATAGTTTTTCTTTTTTTTACATGCAAAGATTGATGACAACAACTATGATTTCTCATCATGTATAAAGTGCGTGCTTGCTTTTTGCGCCGAGACATTCCAATATGGGAGAGATCTTGTAACGTGCTAAGTAACATTAGTAACATGTCGACCAAAAATAATAGTGATCGTGAATATTATGAGAGAGATTTTGTAACGTGATGTAACATTATGTAACATTAAAGTAAAAAGAAGTAAAGTAATAGTGATAGTGAATATTATGGGAGAGATCTTGTAATCTGATGTAACATTAGTAACGTTTGTAACATTAAAGTAAAAAGAAGTAAAGTAAGTATGGGGGAGATGTTGTAACCTTTGTGATGTAATGTTTGTTATTAACAAAATAATTAAAAAAATTCATGTCCGCTCATAAAATAAAAAATTATGGAAAGTATTTAAAAAAACTCCCGCTAGTTCAAAAAATAAAATATTATGAAAAGTAACTAAAAATAGAATTTAAAAAAAAGAAATACACCTTAAGAAATTGAATTCCTCGAATTTAAGATGGATCTATGCTGATTTATGAACATTAATAATTCTATTGAAAGTAAATAATTTAGTACTCTAATGCAATTAAATGTTAATATAATGACGATACAAAATGGTAATCAAACATGACAATTATTCCATTATTAATTTAAAATACTATTTGCGAAATAAATGTAGAGTTTTCTTTAAAAAAAATCTATCTTATGTGTAGAAAATTTGGTTTTTTAACCTAAAAAATTCAGTTATTATTTCAATTTTTTGGATATCAAATTTTGGATTTTTTTAATTAATGGAAAAAATGGAAGTTTAGATTCCAAGATGCAAACGATTGAGTCATTTATTGGATCCTTAATCTTGTATTAATATTTATCTTTCTTGCCCTGTGGAATTTGGAAATAGAAGCAGAATTTGAAGAAGTGTATACTTACCTTTATTTTATTGTATTTTTTTATTTTATTTAAAAGGTTTATTAATATTTATATTTTCGTGCATGTGGAATTTAGAAATGGAAGTGAAAATTAGAATTTAGAGAAATTTATAGTTATTTGATGAGTTTATTGTGTTTATATGTTTATTTAAATGTTTGATCATGTTTCATTTTTTGTTGGGAATTGTATTGATATTATGAAAATAAGTTGGTGAATTTTTGTAATAATTGGATGAAGCTCTAATTCAATGTTTAATCATATGTTTAATAGATGATTAGGATGAAATGATATTAGTATTGGTTAAAATTTAAAAATGTATTTCTTAATTTTCATCAAATTAAAAAGGGTTTTAAATCTTTTATCGTTAGCCAATGTTCATTGTTTTTACATTTACATTTATTCTTATTCTTTGTATGGAATAATGCTGATACTTCTATATAATGTGGTGTTTTGAACATTATGGTTGTATACATAGATTGCTTAAGGCCTTTATCTTAGATATTTTGAGGTACATTTGTTTTTTACTTTCTTGTGGTTTACATAGTGTATTGGCTTGGTGTTTTTAGATTTGTTTTTCTTTGTTTTTATTTTTGTTTTAATTTTATTTTTAATGGTTATAATAGTAATGTTGTCATGGTGTTATGGTTTTTAGGTTGTTATAATAGCAAATTTTTTATCTATATGCACTTTGTTTATGTTTATATTTTTTATAGGCAACCTTAGATGGGTCAACCTAAACTTGCTTTTATGTGGAAAAATTTGTAAATGAGTTGACATTAATTTTCCTTCATCATAACACACTTTTTGAGAGTTATTTCCTTAGTATGGAAACAAGTTATAGGGCATCACCAATGTCATAAACCTACTACTATTGTGGCTAGTGTCTCTCTTTGAGGGAGTCACCACCTTCTTTAGGTAGCTCCATAGATGGAAGGAGGGAGTCACCACCTTCTTTAGGTAGCTCCAAATATGGAAGGAGGGATAGTAATGAAAACTAAGGTTGGTACAAGGCTACTGGCCATTGTTCATATTTATTTTTGGGGCTAAAACCATTTACTACTTGATCGATTTAGTGGGCCTTGGCTTTGTCGATGTAAGGAGGTAGGATACATTTTTCATCAAAGTTAGCTCTGAGCTTATTCTCCACTATGTCCACAGTATCAACAGATTGAATACTTTATTTCATTGTCAAAGAACCATAGGATTAGGGATTTCCCTCTATTGACAATGGTTGCCTCTTCTGATACCCACCCACACCACTTTGTAGATCCAAAAGGCTTCAACTTCTAGTGAAGGTGGCGAATGGAATAAATTTTCAAAGAAAGGAAAATGTGGCATGGCCCCCAAAGTTGGAGCCAAGGCTATGACTAGTATTGGGCTAGAAATATTCTAGTTGGCCATTTAAACCTTGGAAAAGGCACATACACACATGATCTTCTATTGTTTCTATGTATTGTGGGTGTGGTATCTAGAGGGCCTAGTCACCACCTCTGAGGCTTGATAGGTAGGGGACCATGGATTTAGAAGAAGTACAAAAAAAACAAAGACTAATACCATGGGAAACGAGGTTCTAAGGCTCCTAGAGAAGAAAAACACTATCTCCCATAACTCCTACCAAGTGCTTAATGCTAAATATGGGAGGAAATAAATGTTATCTTAGAAGGTTACCCATGGAAGTTATAGCGCAAAAGTAAGGCGTCTTATATGAACCCGCTTAGGAAGACCATGGTGAGAAGACTCTGCACATTATTTTCATAATTAATCATCTTTTGTCTATAAGAAGTGAAGGTTCTTATTTTTACCTTTAGCTATGAAAACATTAATTATATATGGTTTGTTGTCGTAGATTTTTATACCTTACATGAAGAAGGTAGATGTGGGGAAACCACTCTTATATGTCTCCCAATTTAAAGCATGTGTAATTAATCAAGGTACCAGTTTGTTTAACTATGGGTACTCCTTAAACTAGATAGAAGGGTTCTTGAACTTGCAAACTAGTATTCACCCAACCGTAGTGGATGAATGTGCCTAGCATTGGGACTCACTAGTTGAGTACTAGTCTAAGGTCAACTAGCTTCTCTATATGGAATTTAACAATGTGGATTCCCAAGCTGAAAAAATTGGGACTAACTCTCTTCACATGCTATAGTGAGAGTGTTCTACCTAGATGTCCTTAAGGTTAGGAATGGGCTATATGATCCGAATAAATATGAGTAAGGAATTTGTGAAGCTATGATTTACTTAGTCCAATTTGGGGGTTAGGCTGAAGCAAGTTATCAAAAAACTAGATAAATCCATGCTATCCAAAAATGCACCTTCTTTTATTGTGATGGCATCCTTTTGGTGATTTTTTGGGGGAGGCCACCATGTCTAATCACCAACTAGTGATTATTTTCCCATTTATTAGGTGTCACCTACCCAAATTTCTGAAAATTATTATTTTATTTGCAAAATACTTTATGTTAAATTTAATTACAAATTTTTGTAATTATGATCAGTTGTGATCAAGGATGAATGTAATTACTGAATATTATTATTTAAATAAATTAATTAGGAGAGAAACACCCAAGGGGACTGTTAAATGAGTGTTCACTGACCCACTAGGAGGAATGGAAGATGTTGGAAGTTATGGGACAGATGGCAGCAGTTGCATCACACCACTAACTGTTGGTTATGGGACAACTACCCCTAAAAATGTGGCATTAACCCCCAGGTGGAGGGAGTGAGTAGGAAGCTCATTTAATGACCCAGTAACATCTGAAAAAGCCTAGGCAGCCTATAAAAGGCAAATTCGAATTGAGCAGGAAGCTCTTAATCAATATTTTTGCAGAATATTTTCCTCGCGTGCATCAGGTGATCACTGAGAGATTCGA
Source organism: Larix kaempferi (assembly GCA_027924585.1). Taxonomy (NCBI): domain Eukaryota; kingdom Viridiplantae; phylum Streptophyta; class Pinopsida; order Pinales; family Pinaceae; genus Larix; species Larix kaempferi. The sequence continues at coordinate 70,740,508 of BSBM01000093.1, forward strand.
ATAGAGAGGCTAGTTGTGAGTGCAATCTTGAGTCTGCATATTGCTGAGAAGAACCAGAGATGCTGGTGCAGGTCTATTGGACTGCTAGCTATTGAAGATTCAGAAGTTATTTGCTACTGCAAGAAGAAGTTCTAATTCCTAGAGTTTCTTCCTCCTGGTGGTTCAGTGAACAGGCTCAGGGGTCCTAAGGAAGTACTTGACTGTTTTCAGGAATTGGTTAGGTGGAACAGTCTTCTTGGGTTGTTTGTTGCCCTACAGATTTATCCAGGTTCTACAAATTTTCTACTTCTTCTCAGTTAGTAATTTTGTTTCTGTATAGTTAGTATTTTCTGGTTTTCTGTTTTCGAAAAAGAATTTAATGCTAGATTTGTTTAAATTCTGAATGTTAAAGTTTAATGATGAATTGGAATCGATAAACCAATATCTATATTTTTCCACATGTTGCTTGTGCATCGTACTCTAGTATAGATACGCAAATTAAAAATAGATTAGAAGATAGGAAAACGCCATTGATTCGAATAGATAGTACAGTGATTGATTTATGTTTTTTATTATTCTACCCTATATTTAACAGTAATAAAACTTACTGTATAATATCTAGAATGTCCTAAATTACTATATTGTTTCATAAAATATAAGTATTGTTCTCTTATCTATATATATATATATATTATAGTTTTTGTTGATGTATATGTAACTTCGGAATGTATTTCATCTGTGTATTATATATATATTTATTGTACCCTTATAAGAGATGTGTTATTCCTCTATAAGGAAGTGTCATCATGTGGATTGACAAGTGTCGCAAGTGTGTGTACTTGCCGATGGGTTATTAGACCACCATATGGGGTCGGCCCTGATTAATATATAATATAATGTGGATGTATCTAAGTAGACAAGTCGGCCCCAGTAGGTCACTAGGCAAAAAGGTGAGTATAAATAGAGATAGGAGATCTCTATTTTACTCACTCGAAAAATTAACTCACTCTCTCTCTGAAAAGTGGCGCACTAGTGAGGAGGAGGAGGATCATCTGCTAGGAGACTATCTCAGTGTTATTTGGTTGTATTTTGGTTGAGCCATTGCTCTCTCTATCTCTGAGGAAGTTGTGGGGTTTTTCACCTTAGGGTTTTCCCCACGGAAACTCTGTGTCTCTTGTCTCTATGCTTTTGATTCTTGTGATGCTTGTGATGCTTGTCATATTATGATTGTCATGCATTGATATACTGTAGATGTTATTCTCTCAGCAAAGATCCTATAGTATTGTGATTTAATACTCAAAATTTAACAGTTTTTTCATTCTATTAGTTGATGTAGTATTCAAATGTAAATCGACAAATCATACTATATCATAGCTTCAAAATAAATAGTATTATTATCATCATTCACATGCTGCAAATGCAAACAATCACACAGTCATTCTATATCACACATTGTATTTTCTTACATCATTCACAGTTAGAATAGCCACATTTACAATCATTTTAGAATTAATATAATCTCTAAATTTGTTTTCTAATCACTGTATTGTATCACTATATAAACCTAAGATCGTTTTGTTTTAGATCCCTATTCATTATACATGGTATCATAAAAACGTATATTATATCCACATTATTCTACAGTACAAACCCTACTACATTTAAGGACTATTATGGAAGTAATTATATATTATATTTATCATTTTCCAAAGACCAAACACAAACCACAGTTTGACCTATCGTCTCCATCATCAATGAATTAAATACCATTCAAACGTTTTTTATTACAGAGCTATCATCTGAGACAAGTTTCACATAACCTAAGTATAGAACGAAAATCACATTGACAACCTATAGCAATACGTTTGTTAACATAGACGATTTCTACACAGAAACATTTAGCACATTTATTCAATTGCCGAAGATGGGATCTTTGTATTCACTATAAACTAGCCTCAGCTCCTTATATCATTCTTATAATTTAAACAAACAGGTTGTGTCTCAATGGCTTAAACCAGCACAAGTTCCATTCTTGTTAAAACGAACTCTATGTTCTCAGAAAAAACAATTACAACATGATTTTCACAACCAAATCATAACAGGGAGAGTCCCAAGATCAAACTTTGAAACGAGTTCTTAAACCTTCGGCATAAACGAGTTTTACATTGCCCAGATCGACGGAGATAAGTATTAAGGTTTTACATAATCAAACGAGATTCGCAGCAACAAACAATATTGGATTACTAAACAGTGCTTTGAAGTTCTTCAAATAACAACCATGACGAGTCAAGGCAGGACCAACTACACAACCCTTGAAACCTCATCAACCACAGTCACAGAGCACCTACGAGAGGTTGGAAGACCCGGAGCTTACCATAATGAAAGCTCGCCGACTTTGCAAAACCCTTACTTGATTTTCTTCCTCACAACCTGCAACCGACAAAAACGATGGCTTAGTTTTTTACGAATAACACCTTTTCAAACTGAAAGTTGAAATACATTACAGGAATCACTGTTCGTTGAAGAAAAGTTTACCTTGTTGCAAAACTACCAAAGCATTCTACTTTCACCATTTAAACGATGGCTTTCCACGCTAGTAAACGAGACAGGAAAACCCTTTGAACATTGTCACCTGGGTGTAACTTTCACTCTTTCTTAAACGAAAAATTTCTAAAAACTATCAACTCGACGAATACATGAACTAGAGAACCAGACTCTCATTACAACGCCATTACAAAGGATTAAAACCTGCAACTCCAAACCTATCTACAGGACTCAAGGTCGAGACCTCATGCAAACTTGTCAAACCTAGAAATTTCGGCAGCCTGTCGGCCACACAAACCATAACAATAGCGTAATGAAAAACTTTCAAATCTCTTAAACCAAAACGATGATAGAAGTTAGGGATTGCCATCTAACGGTCCAAATTCTTTGCAATCAACGATCATGATAGTGCCAACGAAATGGCATTGGGACTTACAACCTATGCATTTAATACCTCACCCATTGTTCAAGCATGGCAATTCCATTTTGGCCCCCAAAGGATTGGACAACAACCAGCTCGGAGGAGTGCATTATAGAAATCATCACACAGAGGTTGATTCGACTAATAATACATCGAATTTTCAATTACGTGGATTTGTAATAACCCCCACATATGTTGAGTTGTGAACTGAGTTATTAATGCAAGATCAAGACGTGATCTTCACCGCAGCTCGAGACCATGTCATATTAATGACTCTCAACTCGGATCCTATCAACATTGATTTCATGTCAGTGCATAGATTCACGATATAGTTTCCAAGTAATAACAATATCGTTTAATATATAGTAGTTATGGATCAAAGTTATGATCGAAATCTCGATATATAGATAGTTTGGATATTAGAACTTATATGGTTATGTGATAAAGTTCAAGTTTATAAACATTGATTTATATAGTTAATAGTTTAAAGCTTTAAAATCACATTTAGGGTACTAGGATTAAGGTCTAAGCTATGTATCAAGCATAGATTTCATACCACTTATTATGGTGAAGTTTCAATCATATATTGAATAATTTTGATCTACTTTATGACTAGAACTCTTTATGACTTTTAAGGTTAGCATAATAACCTTGGTCTCTATTATTTTCATCGTTATAAAATAAACAAAAATTAAATAAATATAGGATTTTACACTTTGAATTTCAATAATACCATTGAGTTATAACAAGTACAAAAACCATGCAATGGTCTTGAACATCTTATCATGAACTCTTATCACAATGCATTTAACAATACAAACACGACGCTAATTTTCACAAGTACTTAATATCTTAAGACAACAAAGCCAGCTATATCAACGACGAGGATTACGGCAACAAAACCATCAGCTTGATGACATACATAGGTGACTCTGTTATAATATTGTGGAATTGTAAGACGTACATCTGAAAGACAATAGTTATAGCTTTGCAATTCATACCTGTACATTTTTTATGAGTTGCAACAGAACTTATAACATTTTATATGTCATGATGTTGAAACTGAACTATACACGTACTTCGCTCTTACCTGTTGTCTGCACATAGGACATTCAATATGCTTTAGCGTTGCAGCTAAGTAAGCTCCAGGGTACCTCATAGGACACCCTTATGCAGCAAAGTCAAACTGTTAGTATCTTTGCAACATAAAATTATCGCATCGTATTTCCGATCGTTTAGTACTCATAATCATAATTGCTAATTATGTGTTAAACTGTCATTATCATATTGTTGTTAAAACAGAAATTAAAGCATGTTTAGTACTAACAATTTTACAATTAATGCTGTCATAATCTCATTTATTATTTCCGCAATTATTATTATCTTAATTTATGTTGTTATCAAAATTTTAAATTTTTATGAAAATTCGGGATGTTACATGTGGTATCAGAGCTCAGATTCGAACACTAGGCCTGAAAGAGGTCCAAACACACGCAGCAGAAAATTGTACTAATTTGAAATTTTAATTACTATGTTATCCAGAAATCATTTTCAGTTACAGGTATGGAGAACTCAACTGAACAATTAGACGACAGATTTCATCCAAACAGTCACAGTTCGGGATAGCACTATGTAGCAGAAGGTCACGATGAACTAAATAACAGTTCGACAGAACTGTTACGTGCCTTTCATGAGTTAAAAGCAGAAATCAGATCGGTGAAACAAGACAATGAAAGGATTCTTCAAGCACAAGAGAAACTAAACCAAGTGCTGTTTGAATAGAGTCAAACTGAGGAACAAGAAAAAGATAATGAAGATATTTCCAAAGTTGAGGATTTTCCTCATGATGATAAAAACAAGAAAATTAAAATCAGCAAGGTGAACGGCAGTTCAACCTCATCGGGAGATGCTATTGAAGCACACAGAAAGAAACGTAACTACACCAGTGATAGCAGTGAAGGAGATTTCAAACCCAGGAAGAAAAGTCAAAAGGAATATGAGCAAATTTCTGGGGAGTTCAAAAAGATTAGACCTCCAACTTTCAATGGAGAAACTGAGAAGGGAGAGATAGTTGAAGCTTGGTTGTCCGGTATGAAGAAATACTTCCAAATTTATAACTATTCAGAGTCTTTAAAGGAAAAAATGGCTATATATAACTTGACCGGAAAATTGGATATTTGGTGGCAGGACATCAAACGAGTAAAAGGAATCAAAGATAAAGATGTCAGCTGGAGTACCTTTAAACGATACTTTAAAAAGAAGTACTTGTCTAAACAGTACTATGAAGAAAAATCCAAAGAGTTCTACGATTTGAAGCTGGGAGGTATGAACATGAAGGAAATGAATAGTAAGTTTTTGAACTTACTAAGATATGTACCATACCTCATAGAAGAGAAACCAAAAATTCAAAGGTACTTGAGTTGTTTACCTTTCAATATTAAGGACAGAATCGAGTACGACAGTCCTAAGACCTTGGAAGAGGCAATGAGAAAGGCAGTTTTCTGTTATGACACAAATCGGAAAAGAGAGGGAATGTCAAACTGGAAAAATCATAAGCCCAACAATTTTGAACAGAAAAGGAAAAATTTCAGATTCAATGGAATTTCCGAATTTCAAAGGAAAAAATTTCAGAATCAAAATCATCAAGGGAACAATTCCATAAACAATTCACAGCAGAGTTCTACAACAACCAGAAATGCACCTAATAATGCCAGAACCAGTGAGCCAAATACACCTATCAAATGTTTTGAATGCTAAGGTCCTCATTATGCATCAGAATGTCCCTTGAGAAAGCGAAAGACTAACAACATCAACTCTATTCAGACTGAACCTACGGTTGGAGATGTGGCAAGGGAAATGCCCAGAATCAATGCAGCACTTGAAAACAGGCAAGCAGATCATCAAATCTCCATGGTAGAGATCGAAGGTATGCTACATGATCATCCTGTTACTGTTTTAATTGATCCAGGTGCTAGCTTAAGTTATATATCACCTGACATTGTGGAAAGTCTTAAATTGAAAACTTAAAAGTTTAGTAAATCTTGGCTAGTTACACTAGCAACTGGAACAAAGAGAAAAGTATCAGATTTTATAGAAAACTGTGTTTTGTCCATGAATCATTTACAAACACAAATCAAGTTGAATATTCTACCTTTAGGTTCTTAGGATAATATAGTTGGGATGGACTGGTTAGAAGCCCATCATGTCATCCTGGACTATTATGGAAAAAAATTTACATGTTTAAATGACGAAGGGAAAACTGTAGAAATAAAAGGCATCCCAAGGAAGGTAACCCTTAGACAGATTTCAGCCATGCAAGTTAAGAGGGCAATTAGGAAAGGATGCCAAATGTTTGCAGTAAATGTGGTAAATGATGAATTCATGGGAAAAAAGGACAAACTGAAATTAGAGGACATACCTGTCCTAAAATATTTTAAAGATGTATTTCCTGAGGAGATTCCAGGATTACCTCCCAAAAGAGATTTAGATTTTACCATAGAGTTAATACCAGGAGCTGTACCAAATTCTAAAGCCCCATACAGAATGAACATACTGGATTTAAACGAATTAAAATCACAGTTGAAGGAACTGATTGATAAGAATTATATAAGACCCAGCGTGTCTCCTTGGGGAGCACATGTCATCTTCGTTAAGAAGAAAGATGGAACCTTAAGACCGTGCATAGATTATCGCCAGCTTAATAAGATGACAATCAATAACAGATATTTGTTGCCCCGCATAGATGATCTATTCGATCAGCTGCGTGGAGCAACTATATTTTCTAAGATTGATTTAAGATCAGGATATCATCAAGTATGGGTTAAGGATGAAGATATTTTCAAGACAGCTTTCTGAACTCGGTATGGACACTATGAGTTCGTAGTCATGCCATTTGGCTTGACTAATGCCCCGGCTGTATTTATGTGTCTGATGAATAATATTCTGCATAAATACTTAGACAAGTTTGTTGTTGTGTTTATAGATGACATTTTAGTGTACTCAAAAAGTAAAGAAGAGCATGATGAACATTTACGGATTATCTTACAAGTACTATGAGATCATTAACTATATGCCAAGTTTAGTAAGTGTGACTTCCACAAGGACAAAATTCAGTATTTAGGACACATAATTTTAGCAGAAGGAATCTTGGTTGACCCCAACAAGATAAGGGCCATTAATGACTAGTCGGTTCCTAAAGATATGTCGGATGTAAGATCATTTATGGGCATTACGGGGTATTACAGAAAGTTTATAGAGAATTTTTCAAAAATTGCCAACCCCATAACTTCCTTGCAGAAGAAAGGGAAGAAATTTGTTTGGGATCAGAGATGTGCTGATAGTTTTAAGAAATTAAAGGAACTATTCACGACAGCACCTATCTTGAGGATAGCAGACCCCAACAAGGATTTTGTAGTTTGTACAGACGCATGCAATGACGGGCTCGGAGGAGTCCTGACACAGGAAGGGCATGCGGTGGCATATGAATCTAGAAAGCTGAAAGTACATGAAAAGAACTACTCTGCCTATGATTTAGAGTTAGTGGCAGTTATTCATGCCTTAAAAATGTGGCGTCACCACCTTATTGGAAGGAAATTTACATTATTGACAAATAACATGGGTCTGAAATATTTATTAGATCAGACAAACCTGAATGCTAGGCAAGCTAGATGGTTGACGTTCTTAAGTGAGTATGATTTCGAAATTCAGCATATTAAAGGGAAGGAGAACAAGGTTGCAGATGCCTTGAGTCGTAAGGCAAAACTAAATTTCATTTCAGCAATCAGTACTTATTCAACTGATTTGGAAAATCAGATTCTAGAAAAGAGTGAAACAGATGAAGAGTACAGAAAAATGAAGGAAAAGACAGCAAACAATAGTTCTGAAAATTGTATGGCAGATTTTAGCATGAAGGAAAATGGTATATTACTGTTTAAAAACAGATTGTATGCACTAGACATACCAGAAATAAAATTTCTGATATTAAATTTCATCATGAACTTTCATCTTCCATTCATTCAATAAAGGCTAACATTCATTAAACCATTGTTTCATTCAGTCAACACATTCATACAATAAAAGATAGCATTCATTAAACCATTGTTTCATTCAGTCAACACATTCATACAATAAAAGATAACATTCAATAAACCATTCAGTCAACACATTCATTCAATAAAAGCTGGCATTCAATAAAGGTAACAGTTTACTACACTGAATCATTAAACCATTAAACCATTCATTCATTCATTAGGCCAAAAATCATGGACGATATATTATTATCAAAAATAATTAGACGACATTTTTCCAATCACTTCTTTTTAATTTTTCTTCTCTTTAGTGGTAAATAATCTATAAGAGGAGCATCTACATCTGGACTTTCTCTTCCAATTCTTGGTTCTTCATCAGGCGCTTGTGGTGATGTCTGCATCCTAGAGTGCTGATCTAGACGTCAATTGTGTGGCAAGGGGTTCGGATTTGTTGCAACAATGTGAAAATGTTACATCGTTGTATTTTGCTATTGTAATGACAAGTATTTCATTTTAAAATAAAAATAAAAAGTGTTTTTTACCTAGTGTGGCCACATCATGTTGTTCATGTTCTTGTCTAGGCTCAACCTGTACAATTTCACCCTCTACATGCTCTGCAGTTGAAATATGGTGAACTACAATTCATGTTCACCATTTGCAATGCTTAACATAAAATTGTAGCATATGAATAAATTGATTACCAGGATTCGAAGCAGTATCTTCGATTTGTTGTTGTCCCTCCTCGACATTAGGGGGATCATTTCTTTCCTACTTAAAACAAAGTCAATATTTTTTGTCAAGTATTTATAACGAATAGATTGCACAAGCAATAAATCTTCATTAAAATATATAGATTCTATTTACCTGTGCACCGGATGGATTGGTACCAGAAGACTGTGTTTTCCCAGACAAGCTTTTTCAGCGTTCAACAACAGCTCCAAAGCCTTGCTTGAAGCCAAGCTTCATGTCTTCCTCAGTGGCCTCTTCATTGAATCATTCGGCCTGCATATTTGCATAACATCGTTAATTAACATTTTGCGGTGCAATAAAACGAAAAATAATTTGCAATTTATTATTTGTATGCATTATTGGTTTTTTGAAACTTACAATTCGTGCCGCCAAATTCGAATAACCACCAGGCCCAAGCTTGTGCTGACCTATTTTTTCCAGTATTTCCTTTGTGGCCTTTGATGTGTCTGGCAACCTATGCAAGTGTTGAAATACGTTAGATGTTCCAAGTTCGATATAGAATTCAATAATAATAAGGTTTAGAATTACATTGCAAAAAGTATTGCATACCTCCCTGTACCTGGTGGTATCTTTCCTTCTCTTCTATGAGCCCTCTCCTTTCCATCCTCCACCAAAGCTCTCCACTCCATTGCTGGAATCATTGGAGGGCGCTCATACCTACGTTTTTTTTCTAGGTGGGTCTTATATTGGTCTCGGACAACCTTGATATGTTGTCCATCCTTTCTCAGGACCTCGGCTTGATTGAAGGTCTTATCACCGAATAGAACAACCAACCGATTAGTGAGTTCATCTTTTAAAAATTTTGGTTGTCTATCCCACTTTGTTCGGATGGTGGGCGTGAAGATCTCCAAGGACGTGTCATTTATTTGTTTATAGAAAACATCATTTCCTGCAAAACGATCATGCCATGATCATAATTATTTGAAAAAAAAACTTTTATCGGTATATTACAATGAAATTATAAACACTAACTTGATCAACGTATATTAATTAACAGGGATCTTATCGATATTTATTGGGACGAGATTTTTGTCCACCAAAAATGTTGCCTCCATTGTTCCTGTGCTAGTGACACGGGAAGATCCTAGAAATGCAGCTAGGTTGATATCAATATTACCAGGATTCTCGGTTTCGACTCCTTCTTCTGGACGATCCGGTGTGCATTGGTCACTAGCGGCCGGTGCGCTCACAGTTGGGGTCTGTGGTGTGTCAAAACCTGTTGTCGACTATTCAGTCGACAACAATGGAGAAGGAGTCGATGCACATGGATTCGTTTGCTCATGATGCCACGTCTCTCCACGAGCCTCACTAGGGCCAACACCGCCTTGACCACTATTGTGTGGTCTCCGATAATTCTGTAAATACAAACCACGTCTTATACGTTTAGTACTATCATATAAAAGAGAAAATTATAAAGTTATAAATGAATTATTTTATGATTCAATATTCCTCAACTAACTCGCAAGGATTCATATTTCCGTCCCAACAATTCAATCCTTTCCCTAATCTGGCTTGTCTGTGGATCCTTGATTAGCAAAGAAACAATTTTCGCACTATATTTTTCCAACATTTTTTCTATCATCTTAAATGGGCTTGTGGCTTCACCAATTATGTCGGAATCTTTAAGCATCTCAACCACTTTAGGATCTACTGAATATTCTTGCGATTCTGTTTCAAATGGCGATTCACTGGGCTGCAACAAAAAATTAATAAAACACTACTGAGTTCTATCATGATAGATTCCTAAAATTATATTAACAAAACATATCTGTCATGATAGATTCCTAAAATTACAACTAGGTTTACTTGGTGCCTGGATGAAGGTGTCATCTAATCCACAGTTGTGGACTTGCCCCGACCATCGGGCCCCTGCAAAAAAAAGTAGAAAACATTATCACAACGAAACCAATATACACATGAAAAATGCATAACAAAATAAACATTATGCTACGTATTATATTGGTACAATTCCAATATTGGATTATACCTACAACCTAGAGGATCGTGATCCACTCATCGGATCGATGGTCATAGGTGACTTTCTCTGATCTGCTAATATCTGGGAGCTGCCCCTTACAGATACCTAAATAAAAAACCTAGTGAAAGTCACCTAAACGAATCCAAAACTAATCGTGAAAAAACACATCGATTAAAAACTATTATTAAGTATTATATTTTTAATATTACAAAGATGTATACCTGTTGCGTCGAGGGTACTGTGACCCTAGCAGAACCGGACTGCATCAAAAACATAGAGAAAATTACGTAAATGAAATAATTAGATAACATTATAGAAACGAAACCAATATACTAATAATGAAAAAAAAGGGAAAAAAAAAACTTTTTTTTCTTATTATATTTTCACTATTACAAAGATGTATACCTGATCCCTCGAGGAAGATGTACTCCTCCGACCATTTGCTGGTGGGATTTTATCCCGATCACTAGCCTACAAAGTAAATATGGAAAATTTAAATGAAATAAACTAACAAAAAAATCCTTAATATGTTAAATTCATTAATAAAAGGTCGGGTAAAATGTTATATGTACCACTCCCATATTAACCTTTTTTGTATCTACTCGGTTCAAATTGTAATTAATAAGCAACTCCTCCCCTGCTGATATTGATTTAATGGCAACTACAAAAACACGGTTTCTTTCACGCCCCTCAAATTCGTAGTTTGGTTGCTTAATTGTAGACCCTGGTTGTGTACTGTTTATAAACCCCGTAATATTCCCCGTGGCCTTTGGCCTTCCGTCCATGTACAACGTTGCTCCTTTATTTTGATTTTTGTCTTTCAACTGTAAATAGTTTGCTAACAATCCATAGCTACGCATACTTTTTGTAAATTAGACCAGGCGCATCCAATCTGTGTAGCTGTAATAGGGTCCAGCATACTCCATCAATTCTATACATGTGTCATAAGGGACCTTTATGCTATCCATGCAAAACAACCCGAAACCATGTATTGACGACAGTGCTATTCGATATATCCTCTTGTTCACACAAAAATATGTGTTCAGTTGAGGAAGATCATTGGGTACCCATTGTTTCACTAAATGTATGTACCTCAAGGGCACCTCGACGTTGTCTTTTGTCTCATCACCATAGGAACATGACCCCCCTCGACCGTGAAAAAATTCATTGCGTTTATGGAATTTTCTTCTAGTCTTTTGACATCTAGTTGATACAACTCTTCTAGACCTACTGGATGTCTCACTTTTCTCTATCCTTCCTAAACTCCCCTCGCTCGAGGGAGACAGATATGACAAATACCTGTTTGGTTCTACCTGCAACATGGGAAAAAAGTTTAGATACGACCGCAAGGCATAGCGCCTTAAAGGTGACATGTAGCACCTTTTATAATGTTACTTCATCCTCATTCCCTTTCTCAACATGTAGGCATTCAAGCGATGAGGAAGATGATCACTTTATCTTTCTTATGAGTACAAATTCACGCAATTATGAGCTTTCTTTTATTGCTACTTTGGGTCCTGACTCCCATATCAAACCATCCAACTATCAGCTTTGTCATCATGGCCCTAAAGTCTTTCGCATCCCATCAGTTTGATTCATCACCTCGGTAATTGAAGTCCAGTCACATTTAGTAAGATATTTATATTCAACAATAATAATATAAAATAAAAATAACTAACCATTATGGAAAACTTCTAAAAGTTTTTATGACTTTCAAAAGTAAGATCTTTTAGGTGGTTAATAAGTGTCCAAAACTCTTCAAAAAAAATATTTTATATAATGTTATGGAACTTGTATAATCTTATTCAAGCATGGTCTTCTTAGATGACTGAAAGTAATTGAATCAAGCAAAAACGGAACCGTAAACATGTAAGTTGTTTTGAAAAATGGTAGCTTTCAATCATACTCCCAACTAATGTTGCCTTTGGACAATTACTTGTAATATTGGCTTAGGGTATTTAATTCATAACATAGATTTTCAATCATATTGACATAGAGAAAAGTAGGGCTTTCTTTATATTATCATGACATAGTTACAAAGACTTTCTTTTCAATCTTCATGACAATCTGAATGGACAGGCCCCACTCATAGCCAAATACTTTCGAGATATTTACAAATCATCAGAGTATGGGGGACCATATATTTCTCGAAAGATGTTGGATTCAGTCCTCCATTCCTTTGAATAAATAGACCTCAAGACCACACGTCTATTATGATGCATGTGGACGTCTATGCGGGTTTTGACAAGCCACTATTATTTGTGTCTAATGTAATACCCAAGGATTTGATCCTTAGTAATCTTTGTCTGCAAAATATCTTTGACCTGTTCGAGAGATTCTCCAACATCCCGTTTTAGATTATAAATAATAGCTTGTTCTAATGCTGTCAGGTTGATGCCGAATGACCGCCACCAACCTCTCATCCATTCAGGGACGTAGAATGCAAGATCCTCATGGATATGTGTAATTTGAGGTCCAAACTTTAGCATGGTATAATATGTTCTATCTGTATTTTCTTTTCTCAAGAATTTCCACCATAATTTTTTATATTTTTCATAAGTGTGTGTAGTACTTGGAAACCGGAGACTAGCATCTTGATGTGGCCATGCTTCCAAAGAACATATCTGGTTAATACAGTAGTATTGTTGGTCTAGTTGTAGCCCGGGGTGACGTGTAGAGCCCTTCGTCGAGATTAAGTTAAGATCATGGTAGAGGTGTGTTAATGTAAGGTCTGTCAAGATGAGCAGGTGATTTTTTTTTTCTTTTTATACTAAAAGCTTTCATGTCACCAATTCATAACACTATCATCATAAGTAAACCTTAAACTCAAAATTTCTAACACATCGACACATGAGTAGCTTAGTATGTTGACCTAAGGGCAGTAAGGTCATTCGACTACATTTCCTTAAGATGGACATAATGATGAAACCCCATGCGACAACTTCCACCATCGAGAGGTAATTCAACATACATAAAACTTTACATTTTAATTCTATCATTATATCTGAAATTCCTCTAATCCTAATACTAACATCATAGTCCATTCATGACCAAGCATAAATGATTCAAAAGTACATTATAAAAGAAGCATCTTGTAGGAAAGATAACTTGACATTTTCATTCTAAGAGTTCATTTCAACATTAAGAATATGAAATTTACATAAATATAATATTACATTTTAATTCTATATTTACATTTGAAATTCTTTCTACATAACAATATGGGATCATATTGACCAAAACATTATTTTTGAATTAATGCAATAAAATAAAAGATACTCTTAATACTCCCACCAAACTATGTGACATTAAATAGTCAAGACATCCTTTTCGAATTAATGCCATACTAAATAAAATGCATTCCCAATGTTCCCACAAAACTAATGAAAATAAAATAATCAAGGCATTTTTTTTAATTGATAATAATAAAGAAATGAGCATTTTTAATATTTCCAAGAGGCAATATTTTCTTGAATTAATAATAATAAAAATAGAAGATACTCTCAATGTTCCCACCAAACTTTTTTTAATAAGCAAATATTCATTTATAACTATGCTTTTCCCGACATGTTATGCACCTATGTTATATTAATTTCATTATGAAGGTATCAAAATATGTATGCTATATTTTTTTTTTCAAGACATCTAATACAACGATATGTAAAAGAATTTACTATGCATTCCTTATATTCTAATAATTCTCGAATGGAGGTAAATGTAACTTTTAACCCAATCCTACCGCAAAAGAATGTGCATCTGAGCTATTAGATACATCAAATACTATATTAAATGTACATAATTTATCTAGGTAATATACACTTGTAAAGCATTAAATATAGTATCATAAAGTTATTCCGAATTGGGATTTCGGAACACTTTGGATATCTACTTTTCTATGTAAATGAAAGTAATAATAAAAAGAGATTAATTAATTCTAACTAACATTCTCGCATCCAAAAGTATCACGTTTCTTATCTAAGCATTTCCTTCGGCAGAGGTAAGCGTAAATTTTTCTTCTGTCTAGATACTCCCGCAGTAGTTCGAATGTAGATTTCCAGAAATGTAGCTTTGGTCTCGCCTTTCTTCCACACGATCATCGACAAACCCCTTGGTTGACCACCCTACCGTATCGAGGTTACTCTACTTCACCTCGAACCCCCGAGCTCACAGGGTCGTAAAAACACACTCAAATAGCCTCCCGAAAGGATCTCCCAATCCTCGTTCCAGCGAATCCCAACTCCAAGGATCAAGAACGTAATCTGAGATTACGATGTTCATCCAGCATTAGGGAGCAAGAGAGCCCCTCTCTCTTTTCTCCTCCCTCTTTATATAGGAAAAGCTCCTGTGCCATGTGTCGGTCCATGCACATTATTTAGATTAATTTAATATTTTAATTAGCTTTATTCTCAAATACAAGTGTCTGTTTTTCACTCAAAGTGTACACCTAACTCCCTAAATCAGTGCAAGGTAGGTGTAGTTGTCTTTAAGAGAGTTTCAGTTGTGATTGTCTTCTCAAATCTAATTGTTGTAGAAGATTTAAGTTTATTCTATTATTTTTCTTTTCTTTTTCTGTTTTATAAAAGCAAATACTTTATTTAAAATATTTCCTTAATAAATTTAAATCTTTTTTTTTTAAATAAATATTTTATTTAAAAATATTTCTTTGATAACTTCAAATATTTTTCTTTTTATAAAAGCAAATATTTTATAAAGAAAAAATGATTATTTATTCTATCTACAATTTTCTTCTTTTTCTTTTATAATAAAAAGGAATTATTTGAAAATAATTCTTTATTCTATTTTAAAAATTATTTTCTTTTTGAAGAATTAATATTTATTTTCATCAATTATAAAGAAAAGGAACATTATCTTTTCTAAGTTTCAATTTCCTTTCACAACCATAAAAGCAGGAAGGACCGGCAGACGTCGGTCAAAAGCAAAGGTTTGGGGCAATCACGAGGACTGTCGTGATTGTTATCTCGTCCCTTAGTGGTCAGCGACATATGGGGACCTGAACCGACACAACTTTTACGGCAAGCAAAGATTCCGACAGACAAATAGAAATAATTATGTATGTATGAGTAGTTTTCTTTTTCCATTCTTCTTTTGTCTAGGTACCTTTTCAGCGGGCCCTTCCAACAGTGTCTTTCTTTCTTCTTATGGGGAGTACTACGTAGCGATCGGGAGTCGTTACCACAATCTCTCAACTATGCTCCTTGAAGACTAAGGGATGTTGAGGGATAAATCTCTCCTTATTGTGCGCCCCTCAACTCATCGTACATGACCAAATCATTATGGTCCTGCCCATACAGCATACGCTTCCCCGGGTGAGCTGAAACAACTTCACCCGTGCGTGAATTGCTTGTTTAGGGTCGACAGTCAGTCGCCGTACCCCTAAGTGTTCTTTCTGTTCTTACGACTCCGATATTTCCTTTGTGGGTCAGTCGGTAATTCGTTTTACCTACCACTGCACACACACTCAAACGCATATTAGTAGCGCTGCACTAATAAACACTTCAACATTCATAATTTTCATTTTCTCAGTCAATCGAGTATGAACAATTCATCATTTTTCATTTCAAGTAATTCCAATATTCATCATTATCATTTTCTCAGTCATTCGAGTATAAGCATTTTTCTAACTATTTTCATTTCACATATAAAGTTTAAAGCAATCATTCATGGTCCAAGTTTTATAATTTTGGGTCACTTCAAACCAGTGCCCTCAAATAGTCAATCAGTCGTAGGTCTCAAATGATCTAATCAATCATAAGCCCAAAGTAACCAAAATCAAACATAAGTGTTGAGGCGGGCATTACAGTTAACCAATTGCTTGCATCAGCTGCTTTTCTCAGGGAGTTGTTGCAAATCATCTCTGGTACAATATTGGATCCCATAGGCATTCTTCTGAGTTCTAGCACTAGTCTAATAAAAGCATCAAATCCCTATAAGTTAGCATCTAATACTTCAACATGTCTCAACTCCCACCTAGGTTTCCAGTCTTGCATATAATCCAACCAACTCATATTATCATTAATAGTATAGATATGATTTTTTCCTCTGGTCCAAGCAGAGATTTTCATGTTTACTTGTGGGTTATGGGCCCACTGGATTCCGCTTTGACCTTCTACGCTCACTTGCCTCGTGCTCGCTTGCACCAGGATCTCTTGTTGCAGGCTTGCTTGCTTTAGGCTCTTTTCTTAAAAATTAACAGCACACTTCTGTGTCAAATATTCTCTTGTTAAAAAATCAAGAATTTTTTTTGCTTTCCCAGAAATGAGCTCGTGAACAGTACAGTTATAACATCAAAACAATGCTTTCCATCTTGCAAACTTTCCTTTTGTTGTTGCAAATTTTATTGTGTTGTTTAGCACAAATGGAAGACTGGAGCAATCTGTTCTTATGATAAAGTCATGGTTCAACAAATAAAGTCATAGTTCTACTTAGTTTTTTGTCAGGACACTTATTCTCCAAGATAATTTTCCTCACAAGTTCAATCGAGGAGTTCCACCACTCTTAAAATGCTTTACCAACAAATATAATTTGATTACCAACAATTTTGTCTGACAAGACAAGTTTTAACTACTTAATTCAAATTATTTACCAATATTTGATTACCAACAATTTGATTACTTAAGTCTTATAACCAACACATATTTGATTACCTAGGTGTAGACGTTTCCTGAAGAGTTACTTTCAGAAATGACTGTGCCTCTTAGAGACCAGTCAACTCTAGGAACCAAGTGACCCTATTGTAGGGTTAGTACAAACCAGAGAGAGAGAGATGACCGGGCTATGGTACGATCAATCAAAGAAATTCAATGACATTCAAAAGGCTCAGTACAATCACAATAAAGATGAGCTAACAGGCAACAAACTGAGGCCAAAGAGACTCGCGGCCTCCAGTAAGGTACAAGGACCAACCAAAGGGTAAAAAAACCAACCAGTAAGGTACAAGTAAAAAAGAAAAGAGTGGGTATAAATTAGACTCGTAACCCTTGGGACTAAGGGGGTGTACTACCTCAAATGTGGACAAACTACGTCCATAGTTATACCCACAAGACCAAAACCATAAAAGTCAGTACAAATCAAAAGATAACTCAAGATCAGTAAAAGACCCAAAAGGTGAGAGGCAAGGTACCACAAAAAAATGAAAGGACCAAAATTAAAGGACAATCTACCACAAGACCAATAAACAACAGGGTGTAAGGACCAAAAGTAAATCAACCATTGTGGGGAAGGTACAAATAAGGTCAAATTTATATTGCAATAGCTCCTTGTAACTACCTGTTATTTGACATGCCAAAGAGATGGAAGGTCAAATAATGTCAAATATATGCAATAGCTCCTTGTAACTACCTCTTATATGCAATAGCTCCGTGTAACTACCTCTTGTAACTCAAATAGGACCACCAAAAGGTATGATAGCAAGCAATCTTCCTAACTAAGGTATGGAGGGTGGTACGAAGTGGGTATAAAAACTCATAACAACTTGGACAAAGGGGGTGTACCTCAAATGTGGACAAACTACCGTAGTTACAACCACAAGACCAAAAACATAAAAGGTGGTACAAATCAAAAGATATCCCAAGATGATTAAAAGACCAAAAAGGTAAAAGGCAAGGTACCACAAAATTATTATCGACAAAATGGAAGGACCATAAGACAATCGACCAATGTGGGGTACAACCAATCATCTCTCTCTCAAATGTACCATTGTTCCATATAACCTGAAAGACCATCATCACAGTAAACAAAAAATTCCACATGGATGATGTGATCACGTGGTCCTCTAGACTACTACTAAGGTCAAGCGTTAGTGGCTCCATCAAGGGGTGTTCAGTCCCTTGAGAAGACCATCTAACTCAACCATCTCGAAGACCTAGGAGAAGAGGACATCACACATCATCAAATAATTGGTAACTAACCGTGTAAGAACTTAAAAACCCTAAAGCAACCCAGCATGCAGAAGGGGAGCTAGGAAAACACAAGGCTCGCAGGCCAAAAAAGCAAGCTCAAAAAACTGTATTGGGACCGGTGTCACAGTAAGTGAGCTGAAACAAAAGTGGCCAGAATGCCAACAAGCAGCACTAAAAAGAAAAAGTCCCTCTAAAAAGGTGAAATAGCAAGCAATCTTCCTAACTAGGAGCTGGAAACCTCGACAAATCGTATCCTTCGCAAGGTGATGAAATCCAAGTCGAACAATATGAAGTGAGAGACCGAATTTGAAGGATATCCCTCTACCGAAAGGGATCCTAGGTAAAAGAGCCCTAGAAGAAAAGTCACTAGGCTACCTCGTTCATGACACGTCGGAGAAGGTTTTCGGCACTTCTGTCTTATCACCCTTGTATCAACATCCCGGTAGAGTACAAGGAATACAATGGATTGGTATTCCTTAGGAACTAAGTGGAGTGCGGCATTCCACAAAGTCCATCCGGAACCAATCCTCGCAGCTTAACCCCCGAAAAAACAGGAGGCCCCTCCACAAACTGGTCGATGACCGTGTTAATAAATACTAGAGTATTTTAGTACCCTAGAGGAAAACATCTATGTCTCAGATGAAAATGACAGCGGGGAATTGTTTGGATGCCTATCCCCGGTGTCCTACCTAACTACCAAATTCTTTTTATCCTCAAGCGAGGTTAAAGTGTGTTTAGTTAGCGAGTTAAATTTTAATGGCTGTATTACTCGGTCGGGAGATGGAAGTGCAACTCGTGGTGTGATGACTGACTTAAACCATGCAAATGCATATGAATCAAATAAGCCTTTCCTTTCAATGAATGCTAGCTAAGGTAAGGAGAGATTTCTTTCAAACTATAACTACTCTTTCAAATTAAATGAATGCAATGAGTGTTCAAGTTCATTCATGGGACCTAAAGGAGAGATTCAGATATACTCAAGGCATGCAAATGAATTAATCACATAAAACAAAGTCATAATAAATATAAGGAATTGTATATATCCATGTTCATAATTCTTTAGCCACACTTATAACATTTTTCAATCATTCATCACAAAAACACAGTGATAGTAGAAACAATAAACTACATATAAATGTTCATGAGCTTAATAAAAAATAATAACCACAATAGGGGAAGCTATACCACAACTTGTTTGTTTATGACTATAAATACAAGAGTATCCTAATCATGAGCAATACATCCTTTACTTTTACATCATGAGCAACACTAATCATTTCCCCTTTAGCTTGCATTCAGTACCTTGACATCATTGCCCCCAAGCTCTTGCCTATGGGAATTGAAACTTCCCTCATACAACCATACAGATGATAATGATTGGTTGTTGTTATTTATTTCTTAGTACCTAAGTTTGTCATTCCTAGTGTTTGGTCAAAGATCTAATTCCTTGAGATGTTAAAACTTTCATCTATGGCACATCTATCCCACACATTAGTTGAATTGGAATTTCAAATATCAAATAATTAAATTGGAAAAAAAATACCTTATACTAGAACTCCCATCAATCAGCTTATGGTCATGTTCATTTTCCTCAGTTCCTCTAAATTTTATTGCACACAGAGTACTATCAACTAAGCTCAAAGTTTGATTGCAAACAAACTACTATCAACTAAGCTCAATTACTCTTGTGTGATATCCCATGCTTGGAAGAAACTCTAGACTCTATGTACCCACGCCTGCCGTTCGAGTTTGTTTCCAATATGAAACTCAAGACCGTTGGCAACAATCCTCGAACGGAAGGCATGGGCACACAGAGTTAAATCACTTCTAGTTTTGGGATAAAAACAATAAAGGTCCAAGTTGAACAAAGAAAATATAATTATAAATACAAATATATTTATTTTTATCATGATACAATAGGGGAATATCATGATGCTAATGGTGTTATAGGATCTATCTCACATGGTTCTACTTCATAATGGGATGGGGCCAATTAATCTTACTGTCAAAACTCATATGGTGGCAAGGATTGATACATATTGTACATATGGACACAATAGAGAGGATTGATAGCAAGGTAAACAAATTCTGCTAGTAGGAGAGATGTTGATAGTCTAGAATCTTTCTCATTGGATCTTTCTCATTCCTCAAATTCTACATTGCCCAAACTTTTCTAATTGTCTGAAAATTGAAGCTTTAAATTTTATCCAAACCATGTAAGGAGAACTTGACCTAATTGCAATTTTTATAATCTACATGGAAGGGTATGTCAATTTATAGACAGGGCAATTTAATTTATAGACAGGGCAATTTTTAGCTGTAGGATAGTTATCAACCTAATCCTTCGCATATCAGGGCAATCTAATTTATAGACAGGGAAATGATTTGGTTGACATCCATATAGGGAAATGTATAAACCTCTACAATTAAAGGCATCGCAATACCGTATTACTAAGTATCCCAAGGCATTTTTATTTGGAAATTCGTTTACAAATTATAAATATGCAGGTTTGATATACTTAGCCGAATTTTTGGACCCATCTTTCATCACATTCGTTGGGTAAATTAAATGCTAATTTTCTAGTTTATGATTCCTTGGATCATTGTCATATTGTTCCTGAGTTAGTGTTTGAGAAATATCTTAAGCATATCTTGGTTACTTGATCACTATTATTACCATCACACTTGGAATTTGTCTCACTGTTGTTCATTCTCTCTTACATAGAGCAGACCTCTGTTTGTGGTTCACTCCTTTATTGGCACCATATTGTGATCACTTTAATACTCATTTTGTGGACTAAAGAATCACTATTGTCACTGTTCTGATTGAGTATCAGTCTTTTCATTAGCTTCTAATTCCAAGAATAAGTTACAACCAAATTGCATCTCTCTTCTAGTTAGTGGTCGCAGATATCATTGTTGGAACTTGGAAGGACTTATTATGTTTGAAGGACTCAAAGGTAGCATTGACACAATATCCTAACGCCATTAGTAAACATATTGACCTCCTTACTGCTGATATTGAGTAAGTAATAGTGGAATTGGATTGGCACTTAGCGTATTTGTACCCACTGTTGATTGGTTGTTCTAAACCTATGATTGAGGATTGATTTTACAGATCCTAATCTATGCAAAGAACATAAATCACTAATGAGAGATGCTAAGATATTTTGAGATAAATCTGAGTTTGATTCACAGTGATTTTATTGCCGTTTGTTACCATTTGGTTACTGCTGTAATAGGTCTTCATTTGCTTCATTCTTGGCAATACTTGTGGGGCATATTGCTTGATTACTACTTTGGCAACTAAGACATCCTGATTAAATAACACTATAAAAAATTCATGCTACGTGACAACCTCCTAATCTACTGTTTTGCATGCCCTTGATCTCACATTTGGGACTATTTGGTGCCTCTAACAAATTCATATTGATTGCAAATTATCCTTTGGTTGAGATATGACTTAATTGCTTTGAGAGATCAAAGGCTCGTCTCCTAAGAAGCCTAATTCGGTAGTGACAGGTTGGGAAGGAAGTTCATAGTTGTGGGGATTCACTTTTCTTCTAGAATGCAAGCATTTTGAAGAAACCAAGTCATTCAATTGTAATAGAGCTTCCCATATACTTGTCAACAAAATGGTGTGCCAAAGAACAAGAACAAATCATTGAAGGAAATGACACTTTGAAGTCTAAATTGCATAATTGCATGTTGCAGTATAAATTGAACACTTCACTACAAAATTTTTTTTGGAACTACGTGAAAAATGTTGTCTCTTGACAAATTCACTACAGAACTAACAAGGTAGCAAGCTGCAAGACAAACTTGTTCAAATGGGCACCTTAAATACCTCAAAGGCTCATTCCCTTGCCGCAAAGAAAAGTACAAATGATTCAACAACCAACTTTCTATGTTGGAAGTTTGAGGGACCCCATTGCACTTGGGATCAAGCATCCCATCCAAACTGGAATTTATAATCTTAAAGGGGAGGGCATATTGGGCTATCGCCAAACTATGAAAGTAAAAATTTGGTTGTTAAAGGATTTTTTTTGGAAGGACTTGTGCAATCCAGTACGTACAACAATAAAATGCAATCAAGAAGAGGAGCATAGAGGATAGGAGGTTTAAGAAGGAGGGATTTGAACTTCAAAGGCATGCTAGCATCCTTTATACCATACAAATAGAACATCCTTCCTAAATAGGTGGTTAATTGGTTGTGATACTTATATTAAACCCTCAACAAAATGGTGAATAGCCCCAACTCAACCAAGGAAAGAATGACAACCTTTCACGCGGTTGCATATCAAGGATAGCCTTTAACTCCACTGGATCAATCTTAATGCCATAATAATAAATGATGCAGCTAAGTATTTTTCCAAATGTGACTCCAAATACACACTTGGTGGGGTTAAGGAAAATGTGATATTGCCTTAATATCTCAAATATGATCCTCAAATTATTGACATGGTATAATCTAAAAATAGATTTTCCAAATATGATATGCCCTCTATTTTGTAACTAAAATTGAAAATACAAGATAAGAAATTTATGGAAGATGGAACAAGCCCTGCAGCCTTCACAAATCTGGATGTAACAATCCTATAAGTTTGAATGACCTAGTTGAGTGATTTTAATTACCAATATCAGCTCAACTTTCTCTCAACCAATGACAAATACATTTGTATTTCCTTCCCAATGTCGAGTTTCTAAGTTTTGTTTCAATTCTGTCTTCTGTTGTGGGAAGTAGGGTTTGGTTCTTCACTAGTTGTCAAGGATTTCACTCAATTTCATGGGCATGAATATCTGGTTGAGGGGTTCAAGTTCATTTAGATCATATGCCAGAGTCCATATCATGGCATTGGATACCTCCTAGTTTGTATGATTGCACACATTGGAAAATATCAGCAATATTCAATTTTTTATACATGATGGGAAACTACAATAAAAAAATCGAACACCTACAATAACAGAGCTATCACTCTCATTATCCAATGATGGCAGCCCTTCTCTCATTCACGTTGGCTCAAACCCTTAAAAATATTAAACTACCTGAATTTTGTTGGCATGGGAATTTTACATGGATTTTGCAGTGGACAAGGGCTTCATTGGATTGGAATCAATTGTCATACGCAGGTATAAAGAGAAACGGTGGGATGCTAAACGACTTCTTGGTTTTGGTGGAATGCCCTCATTGCATTCTACCCTAAACAAAAACCGTTAGCTGACATAAGGCCTCTTCGAGAATCTTGGGTACATCACGCTAGGGCACGTTCTCAAAAAGGTTAGATCCAAGATCGAATCCTCCGAACACCCTAAAACTCAGTCAAATGTTTCATATTTTCTTCATCCACAACTTTTTCAAAACGCAAACTGTAAATGGAGATTGATATTATCTACAGTCACAGGGTCTATCCCTTCTTAACCATAACTTAAAATGATAAAAGATGGAAGTTTTCTTCTTCTTAGTGGGAAACTAAGAAGAAAACTCATTAATCCAAAATTCAAGCTCATTAAGACTCATTAATCCAAAATTCGCTGCATTCAAACACATTAATCCAAAATTAAAGCTCAATGGGAAACCATTTAGGGTTCAGTACTCACAGATTTGGGAGGCATTGGCACCTCTCAAAGTTTCTCTGCTCGACCTCCCTGTCCCCTACACGACCGCAATCCAACTCTGCTATGCTCAGTATCCACAGGCCCAAATCGCTTCTCTGGCCGAGATGATCTGCTCACGGCTCACTCAGGAAATCAATGGCGCAACTCTGCTCAGAATCTGTGGGCCAAAATCGACATTGCTTGCTTACTGGGTCGTTTTCTCAGTCTCTAGTCGGGATGCTCTACTCAGTACAGCTCACTCATGAACTCGGCGTTGGGTGCACGGGCGGGAGGTTGAAAGGTAAGTCTTCTTTGTGATTTTTTTTGTTATATATATATATATATATATAATATGTGATTTTTTAATTTGTTAGATTTTGTTATTTTTATAATATATATATGTGTGTGTGTGTGTGTGTGTGTGTGTGTGAATGTGATCTTTTTATTTGTTATATTATATGTATATATATAACAAATAAAAAAATCACACATATAAATATGAATTTTTTTTTCAATATATATATAACAAAAAAGACTCACCTTTCATCCTCCCGCCCTTATATATATATATATATATATTGAAAAAAAAAATTAAATTTAAAATAAGATTTTATTTAAAAAATTGATAAAAAAAAAATTTAATTAAAAATTTAATAACGATGTAAATGATGATGACGCTGATGAAATCAATGTTGTTGATGATCATCATCATCACCATCACCACCATCCCAATCATCATCATCATGATAATCATTGTCATCATCATTAGCATCATCATCATCATCAGGAACATCATTGTCATCATAAGCATCATCATCAATGTCATCATAATCATAAAAAACACCATCGTCATCGGTGTCATCATCATCATCATCATCAACGTCACTGCCATCACTTTTTTTTTAACAGTAACAGAGTAAAGGATTATATTTATAAAAGCTTACCACAGCTATTCTTTACAAGCTTTCAGAAGGAGTTTCAACAGTGCAGAAATGTCTAGGCATACTAACACTATATATTCTATCTGCATTACATTACAAGCTCTGAGCTTTGTTTTCCTGAAACTGTCCAGCATTGAGCTGGAATAAACCTTGACAAACTGTCTATAGAGGATTATACAAAAATGCATTGACCAAAATGAACAAAATTTTGAAACCTGGGCTGAGCTGAGTCCTAGCCATACTTCTTTGGCCGAGCAGAAGAAGCATCCACCATAACCTGATTAATTTCTTGGTTGACCGTGGGGTTTTCATGCACCCAACTCCCCTGAGTTTCTCCAGCAAAAACGGCCATGTCTTCCTACAACCTATCAACTTTTCCCATTAATTCAAATAAATTTCTTTCCAGGTCGTCAATCCTGGAGTCCTGGCAGGAAAGCTGTGAGCACACATGAGTAATGTCCGATGCCATCTCTGCATTTTGGTTAACATTGGAGCAAACCGCATCATAGGTATTACGAACTGCAACCTTAATATCCACCAACGTTCTGCTCAGAGCGGCTATGGCCGCCATTACAGACTGCATTCTTTCCAAATTATACGCCTGAGCCAGCAAGAGACGAGGGGGAGGGGTGTCAAGCTCGCCAAGGGAGAGGTGACTCAGGGCGTCAGGCAAATGAGGAGGGCGAGCCATCGCAGAGGGAGGAATAGAGAGGGCGGGTGGGAGAGTTCAATGAGCCCCGTGTGAGCTGACACCGAGGGGGAGGTCGAAGTGACAGATGGAGGAGCGAACGGGGAGCCGTGTGGGTGAAGATTCGGAGGGGGGAGGGGAAATAAAACCTAAGGAAACGAAAAGGAAGGGGAGGTCCCTCATGACCATGACCCTAACCAATAGACCAACCATTAAAGTGATGATCCTAGACATTAAACTTTAAGGGATGAAATGATACCCCAAGACTCCATTGTGATCCTTGACGCGCCCGATTTCGAGCATAATTCCATGGTTAGCCGCTATATCAGCCATCCTATTGTTCTCTCGACGTATGTGATAAAAGGATGCCTTTGAGAGGATAGCATTGGTTTTAATTCTTTGCATGTATCTGTCGGCTTTTGAGCCTGGCGAGGCATACCCTCTTCGCATGATTTGAATAACGTGCCTAGAGTCTCCGTAGATTCTGAGATTGTCTATGCTGTAGTTGGAGGCCATATCTAAGGAGAGAATGAGAGCTAACCATTCTGCCTCATTATTGGTTTTACTACCTAATCTCCACGAGAAGGCTGCAATCTTATTTCCTCCGGGATCAAAAAGTATCCCCCCCGCACCTGCCACCCCATCACTGCCATCACTAATCATCATCATCGTATTCATTTTCATGATCATCATCATCATGGTCATGATCATCCTCATCATCACCATCCCCATCATAATCGTCATCATCACTACTCATCATCACAATCATCATAAACAACAACATCAACGTCGTCACCATCATCATCATCAACATCGATGCCATCACTAATCATCATCAAAATCATCATAAACAACAACATTGTCATGATCATCATGATATTCATTGTCATCAACATCAAGAATATCATTGTCGTCATAAGTGTCATCATCATGGTCATCGTCATTGTCATCACAACCGTCATAGTCGTCATACATATGATCATCGTCATCATCATCATCATCACTATCTTCACTATCGTCATCATCGCCATCATCACCATCATCATAATCATCATCACCATATTCATTTTCATCATCATCATCATGGTCACGATCATCCTCATCATCACTATCCCCATCATAATCGCCATCATCACTACTCATCATCACAATCATCATAAACAACAACATCAACGTCGTCACCATCATCATCATCAACGTCGATGCCGATGATGATGATGATGATGATGATGATGATGACGATGATCATGATGATTATAGTGACGATGATGAGGAGGAGGAGGAGGAGGAGGATGAAGAGATGATGATGTCGATGATGATGATGATGATGAAGATGATGATGATTTTGATGATGGTGGTGGTGATGACGATGACAATGTCAATGATGATGATGATGGCGATGATGATCATGATCATGATTCTCATGATGATCATGATCATGATCATGACGATGATGATGATGAGGATGAGGATGATAAAGATGATGACGAAGATGTTGATGAATATGACGATGATGATGATGATGATGATGATGTTTGAGCCTGGAAGATGAGGAGGAGGAGGAGGATGCAGGAAGATGATGATGATGATGAGGATGATGAGGATGATGATGATCACAATGATGATGGTGGTGGTGGTTGTGACGACGATGATGAACATGATGTTGATGATGATGATGATGATGATGATGACGATGATCAAGATGATGATCAAGATGATGAAGATCTCAATGAAGAAGAAAAATATGATGATGATGAAGAGGTTGATGGGCAAGAGGGTGATGACGATAATGATGATGTTTTAGTCTTGATAATTGTGCATTTCCTTACTAAGCTTCTCTCTGTTTCGAGAATAATTTAGTATTCTCTACTAAATAGGGACAACCACGTGAAGGTGGAAGCTCTTATGGCCCCTCCCCCCCCTCACATCACTCTCAATTCCCCATAACCCGACAAAAATATCTATGTACAAAAAAATTAAATGTCTTTTTTGTCATACTCTATAAAAAGCAAAGTTTCTAATTATAACATACAGGAAAATGGAAACTCATGACTAAGAAACAGTTAATTTATTATTATTGCATACCACGTAAACTTCAATGGTCTTCATCATCTTCTTCATCCGAGTCATCGTCTGTACTATCATCCAATGATCCAAATTCAACATTGTAAGGATTGGCCATATCATCATGACATTGTCGATGTCAGTTACGATCATCATGTCATCGTCGATATCATCTTCATGGAGTACATTGTCTAATACATCACCTGATTCAAGAAGTTCTGCGACATCTTCTTCTGGAACATGATCATCTAACTCAAGTTGATCATGATCATCTTCAATGACGTCTTCTTCTTCGAGAACTTCTTCATTACCTTCATCTATGTTATACTTTACCGGCCTTCCCCTTGGATCGTGTCTCACAGCAAATGACCAATCCGCTCTACCTGGAACCTCAGAGTAAAATACTTGTTCACATTGGGTTGGAAGAACATAGGGCTCCGTTCCTGGCTCAAACAACCTTGTATTTACCATGGTAAATCCATTATCATCTTCAGTAATTTTTTTATCGGGATCACGTTGATTCAATCAACACCTGTACCATTTGACAATGAACAGAAATACCTTGAAGGAGTTAAAGTCACACTAAAGAATGTCTTCCATATACCCATAGTATCGATTTTCAAAGAGTTCTGGATGTTTGTCACTTCTAGAAGAAACATTGGTCACCTCAAAGACTGTAGATATCCCACAATCAGATGTTTTCTTTGTTTCATCCAAATTTTTTATGCGATATCTACATCCATTGCACCACATAGACTTATGGTGTTTTACCTATAACAACAAGCCATACAGGAAAAGATTACATAATGATCCAATATTTATGATTAACTAGAGCATGTTTATAATGCCATACAAGGAAAAAAATCAGCATGACGTACAACGACATTATTTTTTACAAAAAAAAATAGTTTGGATGATTAATATGCTTACCTACCTATCTTTTAAACCTATTGCTAAATCGATTTCACTTTGTGTTAGATTGGTGTCTCCATTGCGATGTGCAGCTTTAACCAATGAAGCCACACCTTCCCATGATATTCCATGACCAGATTTTTCACATCGTTCGATCCATACCTTCATCCAGTCAAGATTGTTTGCGATGTATAAATGAATTGCATCCCACTCTCGACCAACTATTTGATGACAATTAAATTAAAATTCAATACAAAGTGTATTACACTCTAAATTGATGCAAAATACTTAATATAAAAATAGAATATGTATGATATTATATATACATAAAAATCACCGATCAAATGTGTTATATTACCTTTCACCTTCCTCGATCTACCTTTCCCCTTCGGGTACTCCCCTTCGAAACTCTTATTGGATTCTAGATCACAAATGCGACGTAAATTAAGCTTTCCTGCTAATATAGGAAGATATTCACTAATATACAGCATGTTTTGGTATACCATATATCCCTCCATCATAGAACCCTCGGCATATGCTCGTTGTCTGACCATACCCTTCATAAATTTCAAGTGCCTCTCAACAATCCACATGGACCTTGAGTGCGCAGGTCCACACAGTTCAATCTCCTCAACTTGGTGTATGAGGTAGTGTTCTTGTGCATTGAAAAATTCCGAAGGTAGATGCTTCTGCATTTCACACATGAGACGAGGAATTTCTCTCCTCCAATACTTTATGTCTTCTTTATGGAATTCTTTAGATGACAACCATCTACAAGTGACATGACAACCAAATCAAGAGATTAAAGGGAAAAAACATTATAGTAACATGAATTACAGAACGAAAATCAAATATAAGTTCTATGTTGAATTAAACAAACACTAAGTGCATGGAAAAAATCACCACTTACCTCATGTATTTCTCGAGACTATGTATTATTTGCTTGACATTGTTGTCGAAGTTGTCTGGGATAGAGAGAGGTAGAACATACTGTAACAATGATATACAAATCGTTTCATTTTATCAACAAAAAGTAGACAAACAAAAAATATACCAACCATATTCACTGGAATAGGAAAAAAATAATAATTAAATCCATACCATAATAATTACCTTCATGAAGACATGCCAATCATGAGTTTTCACCCCCGCGAAATCACCTTTCTTTGTTATGATATTCTTCATGTTCGCACAAAATCCGTGGGAAATTTAATTTTTCGAATGAATTCTTTTACAACATTACTTTGTTGGTCCATTAACATTCATGGAAGTGAGTTTATATTAATTTGCTCTCCATTGCTATGAAGTTGAATGACGTCTTTCATTGCATGGTTTCTATCTTGAATGTCTTTGCAAATTTTGACAATTTTTTCTTTGTCACTCTTTCCATCCAATATTCGCCATAATGTTTTGGTCACATTCCTTCCGATATGCATTTTATCAAATAGATGAGCAATTTGTAGGTGGTCATAGTAGGGAAACCTACTAAATTGTCTAGGATAACTTTTCATTCCTTGTGGAAGCCCATTAATGCCTTCATGATCACATGAACGACAATCATGAAATTACATAAATCAATGTCAATTACAGTAAACAACACACAATATAAAAAAATACAATATAGCATACCATATATGATGATTCATTATACGTACCTTGACGATTTCTATTATATTGCAACTTCCATAGGTGAGGTGTCATTCTATGCGGTTTTAATGTAGTCTCTTGCTTTCCATTGAACAGATGTTTTTCGGTAGTTTGATACCTGTGATTCTTAGAGAGGAAGTGCCTATACTCATCAAACACCTCCTTTCCTAAGCTTTTTGAATGACGAGATTTGATCTTAGGACCACAAACTGGACATGCAAATTTTCCCTTTGTCTGAAGACCTACATAAAGAGATGGAATATCTATGTCAATTATAATTATATACAAAATGACTGGATTATTTAGAAAAACATGCTTGCGTAGTATATTAACTAGTAGTTCGTATAATTTTTTGCAAATAAAGTGGAACTTATAATTACATACCACAAAAATGGGTTAACCCTGGGGCATCATGTATTGTCCATACAAGCATTGCATGGAATTGAAATTCCCTTTGTCGTATTGGTCTAGATATGTCATACATAGTGATGCCATTCCATAACTTCAGTAGCTCGTCAATAAGAGGTTCGATATATACATTCATATCTTTGACTTGGTACTTACCTATTTGATTTGAACATATAAAAAATATAATTATAAGATGTACCATTTAGATTATATATATTAAACCATATTGCACAATAGAAAAACATTAAATATATATATGACATTATGCGACAAAAATACGACAAATGAGATACTACTACATTAAAAAAAAAACTGCAGGGTTCATACCTAGAACAATCATCGACAACATTATGTGCTCCCGCTTTATTGTCAACCATGGAGGAATGTTGTTGTTGATAACAAAAATAGGCCACGCCGAGTAAATGGATCTCATCTCTGCAAATGGATTGACACCATCTGCTACCAAAGAAATCCTAAGACTATGAGGTTCTTCTTTAAAGTGAGGCCATTTTTCCTCCATATCTCTAAATGCAGACCCATCTACAGGAATCCGAATAATGTCGTCTTGACTTATTTTCTGTGCATGGTAATCCATAAACTGCGCTATGTTTTTGCACCTGAACAGTCGTTGCAAACGTGGAATAATGGGAATATAACGTAGAACCTTGTGAGGCACCTTTTTAGTTACTTGATCTATGCGATATCTACTGATATGACATTCAGGACATTCTGTTGAAAATTCATGCTGATTGTAATATAGAACATGGTCATCGGGGCATGCATGAATTGCTTCATACTACATTCCAATTTCTTTCATGATGACAGATAAATCTCGATATGTGCGAGGTAAAATATTTGACGGTGGTAACAAATATTCACCTATCATGCTACAACAAATTAAAATAAAAATCTAGTTAATATAATATAGAAATAATATTAATGAAACAAATTTCATCCGTAATAATTTGACTTATATATGAATTAACAATAAAATACACAATCATATATATTTTGTGATGGGATATATTACATACCTTAACATCCGTGTGACTGATATGTTTGAAAGACCATTCATAACCGTCAAGTTCATTATCAACAATATAGTAGAGAGAAGATTTGTCTTGGATCCCTCATAAAGGGGTTTGTATGCCTTATCAAGAAGAGGTATATCATGAATATCATCAAAATGTTCATCATTTTCATGATCATCATCATCATCATCATCATCATTCATTCCAACATTAAATGAATCATGGATCAAAGTATTTGTAACATCATCTTCAACTATGTTATTAGTATGATCATCTTCTTCAATGTGATCATTAACTTGTTCTACATTAATATTCATAGCTCCATGTTCCTCCGGTACTTTTTCTGGAAGCACTTCCTCCGGACGATATGCCGTAGGATGTCTTTCCTTTATAATTACATGAAACAATCAATAGATAAAAGTTAATATAACAAATTTCAAATGCAAAATGTACAAATTTCAAACGCAAAATGTAAACATTTATGTGATGCATTTAAAATGTAACAATTTTTTTATTGTTGGGATGAAAAGAACAACGACCAATTGTACTAGTGTTGGTCAAATAGGTGCATCCAAACTATCCAAGAGACATAATAATTGACCCAATTACTGAGCAAAGCTACTAAAAAATAACTCAAAATTTCTCATACTGTCCACTAAGGTAAGATAAACAATGCTATGGTTTCTATAGAGAAAATATAAGAGAAACTACAACATGCCAATATAGTCATTATTTCTATTATCATGATGGAAAGTGTCACAAATCTAGAGAGTTAAGTGCTTTCCCCGGTGAGTAGGTTAGTCTCACTAACGAACAAATAAATGAGTTATTCTACTATACCCTAGATTCAACATGCACAAAAGAAAAAAAAATTATAATAAATAATAAATATTAAAATAATATTTATTGTTCGTGTTAGTCCCCATCTATTGAAACCACAATCAATAGATATATAAGTTAATATAAGAAATATTAAAATAATACATAAATTTACAAAAGCAATCAAAATAAAAACATATATATTACAAATGGATGGTATTCATGTCCACCCTCAGCATGCCCATGCTCCCTACAATTTTTTGTGGCTGTTGTGATCAAAATTCTTCTCCTCTTAAATCCCTTGCATTGAAGACATGGACAATAGCATTTCCCATCACCCCTTCTTTCAACTCCTTTCCACAATCTAGCAAGAAATTGTTGATTTTGTTCATCTGGATCAGGAATATTGCTAGTTGACATTTTCTCGTAAAGAGCTTGAATGAATATTATCGATCTTAGAAAATGAAGCTCCACACTTCACTCGCTTGAATGACAAAAACAATGGAAATAATGAAAAACAATCCGTCGAAAAACAATCCGCCGAATAAAAAAACTTCCGCAAATCGTCGCTTGTATGGAAAACATGTCGGAATGTTTCGATATTTATAGATTTTAAAATTCATTTGACCATCGGATCTCCGACGACTAGAACCTAGTTACCGTTGGTGATTTGGTGTCGGATATTCGACCTCGTCAGGTTTCAAAAGACATCGGATGTCCGATGGCCTAGGTATTAACATGATGTCGGATATCCAGAGAGCCGTCGGATATCCACAAGGCCATCGGATATTCCAGGGGTCTCGTCGGATATCCACAAAGTCGTCGGATATCCGATGGGTCCTTCTATCAATTTAAGAAAAAAAATCAAATTTTATAATTTTTAAGGTGAAATCCGACGACATAGTCCTTTTCGTCGGAGGTCATTGAATTTTCTCATCGGATTTTGGGTTCAATTCTTGTAGTGAGGGTCGAAAGACCTTATTTTCCTCCCTTAACCATGGCCAATTCCTTAAGAGGTCCATCCCTAGTATCAAATACTTCATAATCGTACACAAATTCCACTTGGGGCCAAATATATCTTCTAAAGGACCTATGTCGTGGTTTGAGGTCATGTTCATGTCCAATGATCCCAAGAGATTAATTTATGGGTGAATCCATGAAGATGGGTAACACTTTTTGTCCAAAAGCGACGGTGAAAATTCGTTTTTTAACTCATTTATTAAATCAAATCCCTCAAAACTCATATATGCCTTGTGAAATACGACATGCAACAAAAAAACAAATTCAAGAAAATGTTGGAGCGGTAGGAGCGACAAACTTTACCTCTAAGAGGTAAGATGTTGTCTTTGGTTATTACTACTCCATGCATACTTTATCACTAGATCTAAAATAATATAATATAATCACTCTTGTTTAGAGTAATTTTCTACATATGGCAAGAGTTATTATATAATTTTCTTTGTAAAGTCCTTTGGAATGCTTTGGAGGTATATATAACTCTAGATTACAATACTCTTGTTTATAGGAAAAAATAAAGAAAATAAACTAAAACAAAAAACAAAAAAATGGTTTTAGAGGTCTATATAATTCTACATTACAATATTCTTGTTTATGGAAAAAAATAAAGAAAATAACAAAAAACAAAAACAGTGTTATGCGAGGATATAAAATATCTATACACATTACATGTTACATACTCATTACATGTTACACTAGTATGAAAACAATTCCAAATACAAATTGTTCTTTATATCATGAATGAAAAGTATCTACAGATCTCTACAAGCACTTTGATACTTCAATTTAAATTTTAGAATATACAAAAGTTGTTCTTCATATCTTTGTGAAATATGTCCATCATGATTTCCTTTGGCTTTCTTTTTTCCACTTTGTGGATACGCTAGCTATATTTTATTATATTGTATAGTAAGGAAAATATTTGTCCAAGTTCCGCAGGATTGTGGTCATGGTAATTGAACATGCCTATGCCACCTTTTCCTTTCTTTGACACTTTATTCCATTTTCCACCTTAACTAGAAGTTGAAGCCTTTTGGATCTACAAAGTGCGGTGGGGGGTATCAGAAGAGGCAACCGTGGTCAACAAAGGGAAATTCCTAATCTTATGTTTCTTTGCAAATGAAAGAAAGTATTCAATCTATTGATACCGTGGACATATTGAAAAATAATCTTAGAGCCAACTTTGATGAAAAATGCATCCTCCCTCCTTACGTCGACTAAGACGAGGCCCACTAGATCGATCAAGCAATAAATGATTTTATCCCCAAAAATAAAGATGAAACAATGGCTAGTGAGTGCATCCATGACACTTAATCTTATAGAATCAAGTCCTTGTACCAACCTTAGTTTTCATTACTATCCCTCCTTCCATCTCTAGAGCTACCTAAAAAAGGTGGTGACTCCCTCGAAGGGAGACACTATCCACAATAGTAGGAGGGTTATTGCATGGGTGATGCCCTGTATGATGAAGGAAAAGTAGTGTCAACTCGTTTAAGGATTTTGCCACATGAAAATGAGTTTAAGTTAACCCATTTAAGGTTTCTTATAAAAAGATATATACATAAATAAACATGAACAAAGTCCATATAGATAAAAAAAAATCTTATAACAACATAAAAACCATGACAACATAACAAATACAGGAAAGTAAAAACAAATGTACCTCAAAATATGTAAGATAAAGACATTAAACATCCTATATATACAACCACAATTTTTAAAACACTACATCATATGGAAGTATTAAACATATTCCAATTTCTATAAAAAAAAAAAAAATAAGGTAAATGTAAAAATAATGAACATTGCATAATGATAAAATATTTAAATAAAAACATTTTTAATTTGATCAAAATTTAAAGATTCATTATAAGTTTTAACATTGAAATAATAATCATCATTTCATTTTAAGTTTCATCAAGTTATTTAAAATAATCACCAACTTGTTTTTATAATATCAATACAATTCTCAATAAAATGTAAATATAATAAAACATTAAAAAATAGCTTTAATTAATTACACGCTTTTCCTTTAAATAAACAAATAAACATAATAGGCTCATTAAATAAATATACACTTCTCCAAATTTCAAATGACAAGAAAATATAAATATTAATAAAAAAAATTAATAAAAAAATAAACATAATACACTTAAAATAAATATACATTTCTTCAAATTCCATTTCCATTATTTCCAATAGCAAGAAAATATAATTATTATTAATAAAAGATTAAAGATAGAATATATGACTCAATATTTCTTCAAATTCCACTTCCATTATTTATAAATTCTAAATGGCAAGAGAATATAAATATTAATAATAAAAAGTTAAGGATAGAATATATGACTCAATAGTTGCATTTTGGAAGTTAAACATCCAATTTTTTTATAAATTAAAAAAAATCCAATATTCAGTACCAAAAAATTGAAATAATAACTAATTTTTTTACACATACAAATTATGCATGCATTTTGCTATGGAGATCGTTTTAAACCAAAATAATTATGAATGATAGAATTTTTGATAAAAACTGTACACTTATTTAGCAAATCTATTATTGAATTAATAATATTCTCAACAAAATTAGATGTTAACATTACTGAAAAGAATTAAAAATATTTTCAAGAGAATTCGGTGTTAAACCATTTTAATATTAAGTTCAAATCAATTTCTCTACAATAAGTACCATATCTGATTGTAGTTTTCCTTTCTCCATTTTACCAGGTATTAGTTTTCCAAGAGAGTTAGCAGTTTCCAAATAAAAACAACCAAGCACTTCATAAATGATGAGAAATCATGATTGTTTTTTAGAAAAAAAAATATGGTTAGTTATCTTAAAAAAAAATGATCAAAAAAAGAAAAACTATAGTTCGTCATCCTCAAAAATAAGTTATATAACTGCAATTATAAAAACTCGATGTGAAATGAAAGTAATTTGCAATAGTCATCCCATTGCTCTTATGCATCACAACAAAACAATCATGGAATATAAGTTTCTTATTTCATATCAACAATTTAATCAGCTTATTTAAGTATACATTTTACAGAAATCTGAATCTGATCAGGATCCTGGGAAATATGGTCTATGAACTTCATTAGGGCAAGACATCATTCAAGACATTACTGACAAAGGTATTTTTTATTTACAGCTTCTAGTTATCTGTCTTGTTTTCATATCATTGTTCTTTGAAAAAACACCGCTAGTTAATAGATTTCAGGTTGAAGGGGTTATATGAATATTGGTTTCTGTGTATAAGCTTTTTACCTACATTGGCTCCAAAAATTATTTAAAACATACAGGGTGAAGGGGTTTAGATCACTGTAGTTAAACATTTGATTAATATTGTTAGTTTGAATGATTAAAAAAGAAATTGTCTTTTTTCGTATCGAATGTTGGTCAATTATTGATTGTTAATTGTTAGAAGAATAACGATGTTTATGAGATTGAGATAATTCTTTTGGATTGAAGCATTCTGCCTTTCACTATATAATCTGTTCCTATAAATACTGTTCCTATAAATAAAAATGAATGAATGGAAATGATTGTGTGGCTTTTAATTTCTAATTTCATATTGTAATGTTTCCTTGTCTCTCCATGCCTCTTTTTCTATGTTTTATCATGATATGAAAGGACTGAGCTTAATTCCCTCAAAGAAGAGAGAAATGGTTCTAAGTATTATCGTATTATCAGTATTAAGAGGAGGTATTATTTTTATTTTCAGAATGCCCCCTCTTAAAATGTGGATTACAGTCATACAATCATACAGGTTGTTTATCTGATTTTAAGTCGTGTAGTCTGATTGCAGTTGTGTGACTTGCAGTTATATAGGTTGTCAATATAATACGAGTTTTTCATGTGGATTACAGTTATACAGTTTTTTTTAGTAATTATCTGATTTTAAGTAGTATAGTTTGATTGTAGTCATATGACTTACAGTTAAAGATGATCAGTGTTTGTTTTTTTCCAAGTAGCATTGTTTGGTTATGGTAATGTATTCTGAGTGTTTGGTTTTTGCAATTTTGCACGATTCGGATTTGGCAAAGACTCGGCTGGCATATGACTCGTGGACTTGGGAAAAACTAGGGAAAGACTGGGATAGACTCGACAAGACTCAACAAATAGGAAAAAAATAAAAATATTGTACATTTTGGACACAAAAAAGAGGTTAAAATCATTTCCAATCCCATGTAAGCTATAAAACTACAATTTATGCAATAATTCATAACATTGTCTCATAAACTATGATTATACGACATAACGCAATCAATTTTTATATGCAAAAATTTAAATAGTGATCATAAACCATAGTGTTCATAAACCATAAATCATAACTATAAACATAAACCATAGTGTTCATAAACCATAAATCATAACTATAAACATAAATCAGATTGGTGCAAGTTCAAAATACAAAATACAGTCTGATAACAGAAATAGAAAACCAAAATAGACAATGTCTCCATGTACTTGAGTCTCATGCCTAACCACCAGTACGCCTACAATAATCCCTCGAGGAGCTAGTGCCAACATTGGCACACTAAAGCAACTATGAAGCAAGTGTATTTGGAGTTTCCATTACAAAAAATTAATAAATATATAACAAAAAAATAATAAATATAAATTTAAAACATATAACATAAATGAAATAAAATCAAAATAAAAATATATATAATAAAAAAAATTATAACAAAAAATATAAATAAAAAAATATCTAACAAAATATATCTAATAAAAAATATAAATAAAAAAACGGCATATATATTATATATGAAATATGAAACAAAAATAAATAATAAAAAGTTATATAACATAATATATATATATATATATATATATATATAACAAAACCATAAAAGAACTATATAATAAAATATTAAAAATTATATAACATTAACAAACCTATATATTTATATATAATTTAAATTTTATATTACATAACATAAAAAAAACTACTGCACAATCAACTTAGCCAAAACAGAAGCCTGACCCGAAGTCGAAGAATGCACTTGAACCCGACAAGCAAGAGGCTTGGCCCGAATCCATCCGTGGCTTTTTGCTAGCTGCCCCGACAAGCAAGAAGCTTGGCCTGAATCCGGCCGTGGCTTTTTTCCAGCTGCCGAGTTCCACAAGTAAGCAGCCGAGATCATCAAGTGTATGTTGGTTCCAGCGAGTGGGGTGAGTCCACGAGTCCGTTGCCCAATCTCTGCCGGTTACCCAGTGTGGGAGGCTGCTCGGGGAGACTCGCGAGTCCCCGACGAGTGATGCTTCACTGGTTTTTTGTAAGTAACATTTGCTGAGTATTCCCGTGTGATATAATGTTGCAGTAATTATCGGTGTTTGTTTTAACAATTTTTTTATTATACCTATGTGATATGTTTTGCTTGCCTCTCAGTAGATAAGGGGCATCTCTAATTTATCTTTTACAAAGAATTTTTTGATCTAAACTTTGTTGGATGTATACATGTTATTAATTAATAATTTGGTGTTTCAAATTTTAAGGGAGTTGAATTTATTTTTATAATCAAAATTGCAATTTGAACCGTCAAAATTAGAATGCTTAAAAAATACAATTCATTTATCCTATTGTGTATCTCATATATATCAAATATCAAATATATCTATCTATATATAGACATATATCCAAGGTAAAGTGTTGAGATGAGTATAAACCACTAGTACATTCGGGCGGATTTTTCCACGAAATATTTCCACGTTTTGAACATTCGTGGATTAATACAATGAAATTTAAGATGTCTTTTCATTTTTTTATCATGGAGGAAAAACCGTGGAAATATCGACGTGTTTTTAATTTTCGACGCACTTTCGTCTCTATATCGACGACCTATGGCTATCTTTGCACACCCTCCAAACCAATGCCAGCTTCCAACGGCTCTTGGTTTTTTACGCGTGGGTCAACTCATGCATTTGCATCGATGGATCGACGATCGTCGATTTATAAATACATATTTTTAAGACAATTTTCGACACATTTGCTATATATATTCTTCATCTTTTAAACCTTGCATCTCTTCAAACTGCGCTCATGCCTTTTCGTTATCGTGCCTCTTCAAATCTGATAATTAATCTTTTATTTGTGATTCTGTTTATTTCATATTTTTAATTAATTAAATAAAACTTCTTTGGATTTCTTAGGTCTGCGGGCTTCATCCATCTCGGCTCTCCCTATGCGGGCAACAACCCTACGCCCCCTTGCCTCTTCGTGGGCATATGCGGGCAAGCACCTTGCGGGCATGCTTAAACTCCCGTGGCTTTAACTTTAGCCCCTACGGGCTTAACCTTACATCCTGCGGGTATCCCCTAAGCCTCTGCGGGCTTAATCTCATCCCCTACGGGCATCCTTAAGCCCCTGCGGGCTTAACTTCACCCTCTGCAGGCATCCCTAAGCCCCTGCAGTCTTTACGGGCTTTACCTCAACCCCTGCAGGCATCCTTAATTAAGCCCCTACGGGCTTAACTTCACTCCCTGCGAGCATCCCTAAGCCTCTGTGGGCTTAACCTCAGCCCCTGCAGGCATCTTTTAGCCCTTGTGGGCATTTCTTTAGCCCCTGCGAGCATAATGGAGCTTTTAACCCTTAAGCCTTTTTATAAATAATCAAGTTTTTCTATGCTTTTGGGAGACCAATAGCTTGCACGTGAGAGCACCAAGGAGGGAACTGATACCACAGTTGGATGGCCAGATCACCAAGGAACATGCCCATGTCATCTGGAAAAATTATCAGCACAAGGACACTCTTTGTTGGGCATTTCCAAATGCCTTTTCAACTTTCTGATCTTAACACTTAGCCAATTTTTCTTTAGTTCTTAATATACTTTTCCTACTTTTGGCAAATTGATATTTTTCATATATGACCATCATAAGGCAAACTGAAAGTATGGATGGATAGCCACC
Source organism: Larix kaempferi (assembly GCA_027924585.1). Classification (NCBI taxonomy): domain Eukaryota; kingdom Viridiplantae; phylum Streptophyta; class Pinopsida; order Pinales; family Pinaceae; genus Larix; species Larix kaempferi. The sequence goes on from BSBM01000093.1 coordinate 70,781,161, forward strand.
TCAACAAGGACCAGATCCATGTCACCTTTTGAACGTTTTGATACACACACATCATCTGGCGGGCATTTGAGAATAGAGTACTTCCAAACTGTTAATTCAATACTTAGACAAAATTGTCAAACCCTAGGTCAACATGATGAGATTTTTATTTTCATCACATTTAAGTGTGAGACACCCAATGGGTAGAGGCCAACAAGGTGATTCCATCAAGACCAATTTCATTCTCTGAAGCTTCTTTCTCTCTCCTCGGCGGGCATTTTACTGGAGTAGTGCAATTTAGTTTGGGAGGCACTTTCGGTAGATCAATATCTTCACCTACATAAACTCTTTGGACAAACCATTGATATGGTTGGATGCACCATACAACATTCTATAGATCCATACTCTCAAAATGATTTAACACATCAACCACAATAGGTGTCGGGAATTTTACCGAGGTGACTTAGGCAACTTTAGTGATTTTACATTTAGACAATTTTTTCACTTTCCTAGACTTGGTCCAATCTGCCTAAAACATTGTTTTGGAAGATCCATAACTTCTCCCTCAGGCACTTTCAAGTCAAGATGAGGGCATGGTCAGGTATACAAAACACCAACCTACAAGATGACCATATGGTGCGGGCAGTTTCTTCAACCCACAAACTATGGTGGCATTTCCCTAAGGCCACTTGAGCCAATTTTCCAACACTTAGTCATTTTTCAGGAATTTCTCCAAAGTTTATCATGATACCCTATTTTGGCAAACTTATAACTTTCTCATCAAACATGCTTGAGGAAAACTGAGACCATGATCAGGTAGACCAATCAACAAGCTACATCCTAACCATATGGTGTGATCATTTACTTTAACCCATGAATAATGGCGGGCATTTTACTGAGGCCACTTAGGTAGTTTTACTCCCTTTGGTGCAAAACAGCCTGAAACCTTGTTTTGGCAGACTTTTAACTTTGTCATCAAACATTCTTTTTGAGAACTTAGACCATGGTAGGATAACCTCTTCAACAAGATATAGCATGATAGTTTCAGATGATTTTTATCATTCACCTATGAGGTACGACATGCATTTCCCTAAGGCTATTTGGACCAATTTTCCAACGCTCAACCATTTTTTAGAATGTCTAAAACTGCTTGTAGAAGGGTAGCAATGCCGAGATAAGTGCATAAGAGGGAAACCTTTCCTTAGGATATTATGGTGCATATACACCATGAAGTGCATGGATTCACAATTAAAATAAGTGCAATTACCTATTGTATAATCATTTCATGGAAGTAAAGAAATTGCATGGTAGCTAGGGAAGAAAGTGACGACCACCATAGAAGAGAAAAAAGTTGCAAGGATTATTTGAAAAGCGCATAGAGTTTATAATATTTGAATTTTCAAGTAATCAAGGACCAATAAAGAAACATAGGGTTCATATACAATATATCAGGGCCATTGATAAGGGCATTGGGTCTAGACTCTAGATGCAAATAAACATAAATATTCTCTCATAAGGCAAGTAACTAGAACATAGAAGAATTTTGGTCCCTTATGTATGACCTAAGCAATGGAAGCAATTGCGTGGGAACATAATAAATCTTGGATATCTAATTTTAGAAACTTTTACTAACTTCCAAGAAAAAGGACGATGAAATTTACATCATAGGCAATAAGAATGGAACCATCACAAGCTAAGTAACCAATGGTCGCTTAATAAATCTACACAGACAGCTTATCCCTAGGTTCGGTCATGGTTAGAAGTGAAACCAATAACTTTTAAATAAATAACATTAATAGGAATACAACATACCTTAGCATGCACCTCCACGGTTTAACATATCATACAAAAGAATAGACACCCACAATATGCAAGGACATTCACACGCATGTCTGCTTGTGTGAAGAAAAAGTAATATTTATAAGATTAATAGAACCTCAAATTCCAAATAAACATCATAATCCAAATAAACAAGGAAAACATAAAATATCGGTATTTTTGTTTTTCTACAAAGCAAGAGTATGAAGGATCACATGGGGAACGTTTCTCAGCCACATTCATGAAAAACAACACTTGCACACAACGCCATTCCAGATGGAGCCATGCACAGTTACACCTATACAACATGTTAATCCTTCATAAATCTTGCTATATGATGTTCATTAAATATTTGATTAATTTATATGGATGGGTATTAAAAAGGATAACCAAAATACAGATGAAGCAATTGGGTTTAACTTTAAAATGGCGGTATAAAGTAGAAAATCAGTTCATTCCATTGGGACCAAGCAGGAAAGAAATCTATGCATCTATAGATTGGGTGAATAGATACATAGCAGAGATGAAAACTCCAAGAGGTAAAATTTTTCTATGTGTTAGTTGTGGATTAATTGATGCATCTCACATTGTCATGTTTCATGAGCAGCAGCAAAGGCATATATGGCTGCAATATGATGCCTCCAGTTCACATCCATACATGGATTGGGTGGAAAGGTACATGGGAAATATGGAGTCACCTTGTTCTACTTACTCTCATAGTATTTGGAATGCAACAGCACACGCGAGGTGTTTGATGGCACATAGGGAGACACACATGTATTTTTTTTCATTTGATCATGATTGTTTGGTCATACCATTGAGTTTGACATGTACATCAGTTATTTGGTTGTCTTGTGAGAAGTTAATGCATCTATGGGTGCTATTTGGTACCTTACCCATGCATAGAAAAGCATGGGAGTTCCACTTGATTCATTTGGGTGGAACAAGTGATGGTGATGTGAGCCATTGGACTATATTGCAGTTGGCACGAGAGGAGCTTCATGTCTTATGGAAGAGGCTCATAGAGACTCAGTTTAGCATTGGGAGTGATGAACCTCCAATACGGTGGTGGGATCTTGGCATAGATTGGAGTGATAGATTCCCACCAGTGACAATTATCTTTGGAGGAGTTCAACAGTGGAAATGGGATCCTGGCATTGCTTGGTATAGCAATTCAATTGTTGACATTGGAGAGTGAGCTAGCCATGATTTCCAGGAGTCCATCTATGTGGAGCATTGGTTGAGTTTCCTCATTAGGAAACCTTGTGATGTATGGACATGTTATTCACTTGCTTGTTGGTTTGGGAGCCTTCAGGAGGTTCCTTATTGTTGAGATATTGTAACTTCTAAGAATATTATTTTTGTACTTTATTATTCCGAAGATGTTTCATTCCTCCGTGGAGACCCTATTCTATATCCAGAGCTGTTTATTCCTCTGAGAGAATGTGGTAACTAGGGTTATTAGACCTCCCTTGTGGGGTTGGCCATGAGTTAGTTGTTTAGGGGTTATTAGACTCTCTTAGGAGAGGTCGGCCCAGTTAAGGTGAAAATTCAGTTAAAAGATGAGTATAAATAGAGGAGGTGTGTTCCTCATTTATCACTCATTCACTCACTTGTGTATTGTGCATAGGAGAGAGAGAGGTATGCATAGGAGGAGAAGGAGCTCTTGTTTGGGGACTACATCTTTCTATTGGTTGATTATCTATATTGAGCAAAGCTTTGCTGGGTTTTCTACCCCATGAGGGTTTCCTAGGGTAAATCTTTTTCTATATTGTGATTATGTTTCTTTCAGTGATCTTGCTTGTGAATTTAGGCTAAAGTTAACATGGTATCAGAGCTAGCCTAAATAGGACATCTTTCACAAGGTGAAAATCCCTCTCTCTCCTCCTCCGGTGAAACTTAGGGTTTTTGCAAAAGTTGGAATTTTTTGATTCTTAGAGCATGGCTGGATGCTCCTCCTAAAAATCAAAATTCTGAGCCCTAGATCGAACTTTTTGAGTGGGTAGAACCCCGGGCTTTGTCAAACCCTAGTTTGACTTTTGGACCAGAAAACCAGTAAACCAAAAAAACTGCAAACATGTGCACCAGTAAACCAAAAAAAGTGCGAACCAAAAAACCAGAAAACCTGTTGTAGATCCGAAAGTTGTTGGTCAGATTTGAAGGGTGAAAAAGTTGAAGTTTCCAGAAGCAGAGTCCACCATTCATCTCAATTCATTCAAGCACATCTCCTGGTAAGTTTCATTCTATCTTTTGAGAAACTTCAATTTCTGTGACCTCCTGGATAAGATGGCTCCAAGCACTAAGCTTGAAGACAAGCTAGAGGGTATAGAGAATTTACAGGCATGGAAATATAGGATTGGTCTCATTCTTGAAGAGAATGATCTTGCCCAATATATCAAAGATGAGGTTGCAGAACCTATGGAAGATGAAGCCAAAGAGAAGTATAAGAAGAACTTGATTAAGGCAAAGAGAATCATTGCTAATTCTATCAAGGACCACTTGATTCCCCAAGTGGCATCCAAGAAGACCCCAAAGGAAATGTATGATGCCCTAGGCAGAATGTATGAAGGGAGGAACATCAACAGGAAGATGAATTTGAGAACTCAATTGAAGAGTACCAAAATGAATAAAGGAGAATCTATTGAAGTTTATTTCACAAGGGTCTCCCAGTTCAAAGAACAACTAGAAGCCATTGGAGACATCCTTGATGAAGATGAACTAGTCATGACTGCTCTCAATGGTCTCACTAGACCTTGGGATTCATTCATCCAAACCATGTGCGCAAGAAAAGAAAGTATGAAGTTTGATGTGGTATGGGAGGATTGCATTCAAGAAGAGGCTAGGGTAGCCAATAGAGAAGCCTTCGGCTCAAAGGAGATGACCAAGCTTTGGCCACTCACACCAAAAGAAGAAGGAGTCATTTCAACTCCAAGAAGAATCGCCATAAGAGGTCTCATCCTCCACATAGATTTCAAAAGAAAGAAGGAGTAAGTTCAGAAAGAGACCTCTCCTCAGTTAAATGTTACAATTGTCACAAACTAGGACACTTTGCTAGAAATTGTCCTTCAAAGAAGAAGAAGAATCTTCACAAAATACATCATGCACATCTAGCAGAAGATGATAGTGAAGAAGAAGAGGAGGAAAGGCCTCAAAAGAAAAGAGCTAAAGTAGAAGAAGAAGATGCAGAAGAGTATGTTCTATTCTCTGCACTCTTTGGGTCAGTGACACCTGGAGAAGATACATGGCTCATTGATAGTGGTGCTTCAAAGCACATGACAGGACAAAAAAAGACTCTCTCAAGACTGGAAGAAAAGACCTCTCCACAGAAGGTATCTTTGGGAGATGACTATCAATATCCCATCAAGGGAATTGGTGAAGCAAGCTACAAGATTGATTCTAGAACTCCATTGAAGATGAAGGAAATCTTATATGTACCAAGTTTGAAGAAGAACTTACTCTCTATCTCAGCATTCGATAAGAAAGGTTATAGGGTTGCATTCATAGATGGACAAGTACTCATGTGGTCCAAAGAAAAATCAATTGAGGATGCAATTGTTATTGTTGAAGAGGAAGGAGGGCTATATAAACTCAAGGGTCATCCAAAAGCTTCCCTTGTTCATGAGGCCACTATCCCTAGTGAGCTATGGCATAGGAGGCTTTCTCACATTAACTACAAAACATTACCTCATGTGAGCAAGGTAGTTACAGGACTACCAGATTTGAAGATTGATCATAAAGGCACATGTAAAGGATGTGGAAAAGGAAAGAATATCAAGAACCCATTTCCAAAGAGTAAGACAAAGACTAAAAGTACTTTGGAGTCGATCCATTCAGATGTATGCGGACCAATGCCCTTCACATCCTTCAGTGGATTTGAATATTACCTTACATTCATTGATGACTACTCAAGGAAGACTTGGATATATTTCCTAAAAGGAAAACATGAAGTCTTTGGGGAGTTCAAGGAATTCAAAGCCTTGATAGAAAATCATTCAGAAAAGAAGATCAAAATACTTGGGACAGATAATGGTGGAGAATACACTTCAAAGGATTTTGAAGTATTTTGTAAAGAAGCTGGAATCAAGAGGGAACTAACCACTCCCTACAATCCTCAACAAAATGGTGTTGCGGAGAGAAAGAATAGAACCATTATGGAAGCAATAAAGACAATGATACATGATCAAGACCTACCTATGTATCTATGGGCTGAAGCAGCCAGGACAACAGTCTATGTGCAGAATAGACTATCTCATAGTGCTATTGAATTCAAGACCCCATAAGAAGTGTTCACAGGGAAGAAGCCTGAGGTAAGTCACCTCAAGATATTTGGATGCCCAGTATATATTCACATTCCAAAAGAAAAGAGAACCAAGCTGGATCCTTCTGGGAAGAAGGGAATATTTTTTGGATATTGTGAAGCATCCAAAGCATTCAGAATATACATCCCAGGATTCCATCATATGGAAATAAGTAGGGAAGTGACATTTGATGAAGAGGTAGCGCTCAAGAGATCTACGAAGTGCCAGTATGAAGAAGTATATGAGGAAGTTGCACCTCCCAGAATTACAGAAGCTGCACCCACCCCTAAAGATATAACACTTAAAGACCATGACATGATGGAACCACAAGAACCCCCTGTCATAAGCATATCAAGAAAGAGAAAGCCAGCATGGGCAAGAGACATCATACAAGGAGCAGAAAAGTATGGAGCTCCTGAAGGCTCCACTAGAGTGAGCAAGAAACCAAAGACATTCTCCAACTATATGGCTTTGATGTGTGATCTTGTAGATCAAGAACCCACTAGTTATGAAGAAGCATATCATAAGAAAGAGTGGGTGGAGGCAATGATAGAGGAATACCAGTCAATAATGAAGAATGATGTTTGGGATATAATTCCCAAACCAAAGGACAAGATTGTGGTATCCTCCAAATGGATATACAAGATAAAGCATGCTGCGGATGGTAGCATTGGAAAATATAAGGCAAGGCTTGTGGCCAGAGGATTCTCTCAAAAAGAGGGAATTGACTATGAAGAGACATTTGCACCAGTTGCAAGGTACACTTCCATTAGAACCATCATGGCACTTACATCCATGATGAAGTGGGAATTACACCAGATGGATGTGACGACAGCTTTCCTGAATGGTGTGATTGAGGAGGAAGTCTACATAGAACAACCACAAGGATTTGAGGTTGAAGATAGAAGAACCCATGTATGAAAACTGAAGAAGGCTTTGTATGGGTTGAAACAAGCTCCCAGAGCTTGGTATGGAAGAATTGACAGTTTTTTGACAAGCTTGGGATTTACCAAAAGTAAAGTTGATCCTAATCTTTATCTCAAATTTATGGATGATGAACCTGTCATATTGTTGCTATATGTGGATGATCTATTTCTGACTGGAAATGAGAAACAAATTATCGAGTGCAACAAGAATCTCTCTACATAGTTTGAGATGAAAGATCTCGGATTGATGCATTACTTCCTAGGTCTGGAAGTATGGCAAGGCCCAGAAGGAATCTTTCTCAACCAGGGAAAGTATGCGGTGGAAATCTTGAAAAGATTTGATATGTTGGAAGGCAAAGCCATGGCCACTCCCATGGATTCCAACTTGAAGTTGTTAGTTGATGACTCATCAAAGTTAGTGGATGTGACTCTGTACAGGCAGATTATTGGGTCATTTATGTATCTGACGAATACCAGGCCAGATATATGCTTTGTTGTGAACACCTTGAGTCAGTATCTAGTAGAACCTAGACATGTTCACCTGATTGCTACAAATCATGTGATGAGGTACCTAAAGGGTACGATAGACTTTGGTCTATGTTATCTTGGAGATCATGACTTCAAATTGTATGGCTACACAGATGTTGATTGGGCAGGAAGTGTATCAGATAGGAAGAGCACATCGGGAGGATGTTATTGTCTGGGATCTTCCATGATCTCGTGGTTTAGCAGGAAGCAATCTAGTGTGGCTCTCAGCACAGCTGAAGCGGAATATATTGTTACTTGCTCTGCTAGTTGTGAAGCGATATGGCTTTGAAAGTTGTTATCAGGATTATTTTACTTAGAGATGGACCCCACTGTGATCCTGTGTGACAACCATATTTGTATCAAGATGACAGAGAATCCAGTGTTTCATGATAATTCAAATCACATAGAGATCCGATATTTTTATATACGGGATATGGTGTAGAAAGGAGCTATCAAGCTTGAGTATGTGAGCACTGACGAACAAGTTGTTGATATATTGACCAAACCTCTGTCTCAAGCAAAGTTTGAGTATTTTCGAGACAAGCTTGGTGTAGTTCAGAAAGACCCTCCTCGAAAGGGGGAGTGACATGGTCGCTAGTGATAAGATTGCCTGCATTGACGGAAAGGTCGATGATGTGGATACCTATATTGATGAGAATATTGTATGAGGTTACCTGTTCCGACGATGAGGTCGATGATGAGGTTACCTGCTCCGACGATTAGGTCGATGTGTGGTCCTTAGATTTTGTCTAAGTGGACGAGAGTACTGCATCGTCCCTGAACAGTTAGTTCAAAATGTACGTGATAGGACTGCATCGTCCCTGAACAGTTAATTCAAAATGTACGTGATAGGATTGCATCGTCCCTGAACAGTTAGTTCAAAATGTACATGACAGGACTGCATCATCCATAGACATGAGAGGTGTCTTAAATTGATCTGGATTGCATCGTCCATAGAAATGAGAGGTGTCTTAAATTGATCTGGACTGCATTTTCCATAGACATGAGAGGTGTCTTAAATTGATCTAGACTGCATCGTCAATAGACATGAGAGGTGTCTTAAATTGATCTGGACTGCATTGTCCATAGACATGAGAGGTGTCTTAAATTGATCTGGACTGCATCGTCCATAGACATGAGAGGTGTCTTAAATTGAGCTGGACTACATCGTCCATAGACATGAGAGGTGTCTTAAATTGATCAGGATTGATCATCCTGTAAGTAGATCTGGATTACATCATCCATAGACATGAGAGGTGTCTTAAAGAGAGAAGGATTGATCATCCTATAATTAGATCATGTGCATTGCAGAGTATGCTTCCATGATGATACTGTTGATTGAGAGGATCCAGATGATGATACTGTTGATCGAGAGGATCCAGATGATGATGTTGATCAAGATGATCCAGATGATGGTGTTGATCGAGATGATCCAGATGATGATGTTGATCTAGAAGATCCAGATGTTGATCGAGATGATCCAGATGATGATATTGTCGATCGAGAAGATCTAGATGATGATGTTGTTGTAGCTATTTGGATGCTGCAGAAGATGAATACTTAGTACTGAAGATGTTGATATTCCAGTATTGAAGATTTGAAGATGTTCCAGTAACTGGTTGAGTTATTGATGATGTTAAAGAAATCTTCCAAATATTTATAGATGTATCATGTATCATGTAATTGATGACTCCTTGCTCTAGCATATGTTGTTATAATATCCTTCTCATTAAGGGGTGTTTGACGGACAATCTACAAAGAGTGGACTCGAGGCCTGATCTCCCTAGCTTAATGTAAGACTAGAACAAATAAGACAGAATATAGAATACTTTCCTAGATCTAATTAGAGATCGAGTAGATAGATGCTTTACCTTTCAGATCACGGATCCTTTCTCCCTAATGTTGTTCCAAGCTTTGATGGTCTTCATATCTCAGCTGCAAAACCTATCAAAACACATAGAACAAGACAAGTAGTAAAATGCATCTAAACAATAACAGATCTAAGTAAGCAGTTAAGCAGGAAAACTACACAAACATCATCAACGCAATAACATTTGGTGGAAAACATTTATATTACTGTATAAAAAGGAAAGTACATAGAAGGAAGTGATTACAACCAAGCCTTAACGTAGCAATCCTTCTCCAATCAAGCCAATGCCAAATCCTCCAAAGAAAGTGTGGATCTCAAGGTATGAGTAGAGATCTCTCCTAAGCTAATTTCACCAGCATCTAGATACTATAGACTTCCTCCCTTTGGAATGGGAATGAGCTTCACTTATATAGGACTTAAGAGGATAGCATAGGTTGAGATATGGTAGGAGAGAGTTAGGGGATCTCACCAAAGGGCTAGGAAATAAAATGCCAGCTCCCCTATAGGCTAGGGATAGGTATCCACATCACTCAGCTTCGAGAATGGGCTCGAATATGCTCTTTTATCCAATTAACTGACATCGTCACAGGCTGCATTAGGACAACCCGCGACGTCGCAGGTTGCACAAGGGTGAACTGTGACGACCTATAAAAATGGGTCAATTAAGCGCTCCAGTCATAGGAAACTTTAGGGATGTTTACACTGAGTCTCAGGGTAGCAAGATTTAGGTGTAACAAAATTCCCCCCAAAGCATGAAGCTGTTGGAACTTGACAGGTGAAATGCTTTGACAGAAGGAATGGCAATGGACTTGTCGGACGAAGGATGTTGCTGCAGTACAATTGACTCTGAGTACACAGTCTCATATGACTCACGACATGGCTTTCGACCAATACAATGCAGATCCATGGTAGTAATAACCGACTGAACACAATCATGGCTACTAGACAGAAGCGTAGATCCATGATGAGATGATAACACAGCCACAACCAATACAAAAGTGGATCCGTGTAATATGACTCACAACAAACTCCATCGTAACCTGGGTAAAACATGACTCCCCAGGGTCTTCAAGTCGAACCCGCAATGATACGAATCTATCCATGTGATTACAAATGTCTTGACGTCGAACATGGCAGAAACCACTTGATTACCGGTCATTGATGTATACTGTTAACAAGCGCGACGGAAATCACCATTAATGTCAATGATCCCCAAGGTATCACAGTACATATCACCAAGCATGAATAAATGAGTTGAAGTCGAACGTTGGATGAAATATTTCAATCAAGATTCAATGATGTAAACTCATGTAGAAAGCGAGGTAGCCTGCCATTGAGTCATGCAGGCCCAAGGTACTTGGTTGGTTTCTATATTCAATCCTCGGATGATGTGTTGAAGTCGACGAGGATGAATCCGTCGAAGGAGGGCCATGATGAAACCTGACATGGTGGAAGGTGTACTGACTACAAATGATTAGTGGTGAAATTATTCTTGAACATGGGCATGGCATGACTTGGCAGTATTGACATGATGAGAACAACACCAACTCCTAATGCAACTGATGGTGGAAGTATTCTTTGGATGACCCAAAGGAGTAACAAGACTCAGGAAGTGGGTAAAACTCGAGGACAAATAGATGACCCAAGTACGGTACGCAAATGAAAATCAGTGCCATGTTCAAGAACGACTAGGTACTGCCACTCATAAAAAGTGTAACATAAAAGCTTTCCTTTTTCCCCATCATGACTGATGAGTGCCTCATGTGTTTTTTACGAGCTTGATGAGGGTAACCAGATGCTCAGTATAGCTCATCTCATAGATGATTCCAATCCCAAATATTTTTCGAAACTGGGAGAGGAGGGGTTCATCCCATAGTGGGCCCTTCAATGTCAAATTTTAACGAGTCCATAGAAGGTAAACTCGATCGTCACTTCATGTTTAGAGAATCTGAAAAGAACTAAAGAAGACTCCAATGGTCCTTTTTCATAAAGTCAGCCTCTTCGCCCAAAAAAGGGTAAAACAACGCGGGAGAGGACTCTTCCAGTCATGATTGGCTGGAGTATTCCTTTTTCGTAAATAGTGCCCCCTAGTCCGAAAAAGGGGTAAAATATCACCAAGGAGACGACCGTTCAAATACTTTAGCAAGCGTGAATGCGAAAAGTTCGCTTGGCGATCTTTTCATATTTCAAGAGCCTAAAAAGAGCTTAAAGATAGACTCTAAGGGAGTTCCTTTTCCGTAGGAGTTTAACGAGCCCGAAAAAGTGATAAATCATAACTCGGTGACTTATTCTCATGTTTTTAAGAGCATGAGAAAGAACAAAGAGTAAGCTCGTCATCATCTAATAATTGAAATCTAACGGGTGAAAATAACAACAAAAATATTCAACGGGTTGTTCATACTTGACAACATTTATGAAATGATCGCTACAATGCGAAAATGGCACAAATGAAACACTTAATGTCTCTTGCATGCTTGAAAACTAGGTCAAATAGTCAACCAAGTATTAAAGTGCGGTAAAATAATCACACTATAGCAAATAAGCCATAAAGCATCTAAATTTGAAAAAGAATATTCCCTTTTTGTTTATAAAATAGGAAAAAAGACCAATAATAGTTACCATTGTCATTTGCCAAGTTTGGGGAGAAGAAAGTGCCATTTGGAGCAGATTTTCATTCATCGATTGCCGGAGCTACGATTGACCATTTCACGTACCGTCAGGAGCAGGTAAACCTAGACCTCAGCCAGCAACTTTCTAGCGGTTTACAATTTCATGTTTTGTTCATTTTTTAGGTTTTTCGGTTAATTTATGAGAGGATTTTGCGCCCTCGGGTCATCGCAGGTCTCCTTTACGGGAACTGCGACGAACCTGGGTCATCGCAAAACCCATAAGGGCGTCTTGCAATGATGTTTCCCTGTCAGCAAAGATGGGGTGCGACGGCGGAAACGTCCATCTCCAAATCAAAACCTAGCCCACAAGAAAAAATTTCAGTGGTTTGGGTGAGTTGTAATAGTGTTTAAATGCTTCCTTTGACAGGTTTGTGGCCGTCACCATGGTTCTTGAATGGCGTGAGCGTGAACATGAGGTAGAATATGTACAAGCAACAAATGATCCATTATGTGTGGATGCATTGAGGAACTGTGGACTGTTGAAGTTTTCCCAAGTCCAGGGCATGAGGGCCCAAGTCCCATTACTGGAGCACATGCTCTGGAGTTGGGATGCAGCGTAATAGTACTTCATGATCAGGGAGCATGTATTGACTATAGATGTTGATGACATCTATTTCTTGACAGGACTATCCCAGAGATGGGATAATGTGTCTCTTACCGGATCACGAGGGAGTGACCGGACGGTGGATGACTTGATCGCCCAGCACTATACTCCACATGCTCGTGCCTCTAGTGGGAAAATTCCCATTAAAGAGGTTCGATAACGTCCATTGCGTGTTATACTCTTCACTATAGTGAGGATAGTAGGGAGCCAAGCGGCTCATCTAGATACCAAGTCCCAAATGCTATATGCGGAGGACTGTATGTCTCGAAAGGTGTTTAACTGGTGTGAGGGACTCTTCACCAACCTTCGAGCTCAGTTGACCAAGTGTCAGCGTGGTGAACTCAAGCAGTTCGGCTACAGATCAGTAGTGATCTCCTTCTTGTTAGAGCAGGTCCCTCTCTTACGCCCGCAAGTGACCTTGGATGATAGAGATGCCAAGGATCCACATATGGCTCGATGGAAGAAGGCGATGGCCTGCCATGGTGGCGAGGGTCCGATCATCGGGTATGGTTCCAGATTCTTCACCTGGATGGAAGGCCAGCTGCTCATGATCGAGGACTATCCATACAGTGGTATGGACTTCAGGGAGGATCTAGACCTAGTGTTGCCCGAGGGAGCAGAGTGGGGAGAGATTGGTAAGAACAATGACCCTTGTACTTTTTCATTTTGTGTATTTATAATTTTTTTGGGTAGTGTTGATGAGTTAATAACATGTGTGTGCAGATGTGGGCCCTTCATGATCGGTGGAAGTTTCACTTCTCGCGAGGAGAGGAGAGGCACCAGCTGTAGCCCCAGCCATGCACGAGGCCATCGTAGAGATGGAGGATGTCTATGAGAACCTCACTAGGTTGACATTAGACGTTCCAGATCCAGTAGTGCATGAGTTACCGATGCCCATGCAGAGGTACACAGTAGGCATGACTTTTCATTTTAGTGAGCTTCTCCGCAACGTAGTGAGAGCGGTAGACTGCTTCCCCGGCCAGCAGGCGAGAGCTGCGAGACCCAGGGGTGCACGGGCCAGGCGTCAGGCCATATGATATTATGTATGTACTAAGAGCTTTGTGAGCCTTAGATTTTGTACTACTGAAAGCTATCAGGCTTCAGATTTTGTATAGACTCACTGAAAACCATCATGCTTCAGATTTTTGTATCAGCACTACTTTATCTCGATTTATATATATACAAACATTCTGGAGACTTTATACATTTGTGCTCGATATGAGATCTTGTTTATGTGTTTGATTATGTGATGAATTATTTACATGTTATGTTTGCTTTTATAGTTCATGAATATGCTCATGTGTGTGCAATGTACCCATCTAGAATGAAGTTGGCCATGGAGTCGGAAACTATGTTTATGTCTCGTGGAATGTGTAGGTACTGAATGGATTTTAAGGACCTTTCCAGAAGACGAACTCGTCTGTAGAGACGGAGTAGGGTAGGATCGCGGATGGCATAAACCCAGTTAAGATGAGAGACCACTAGTTGAGAGTCCAAATGGATGACAATGTGTTCCATACCCAAAGAAATAGCGTCGGTTAGGGTTCCAATGACTACCTGATATTCCGCAGCATTGTTGGTTGCGAAAACTAGACACATTCCTCCTGAGATGATAAGCTTGCCGGTAGGTGAATAGAGCACCCAGGCTGCCGAAGCAAGGTTGCGGGTATGCCGGCTGGCGCCGTCCACGAATCCATATCAAGTTGCCATCTTCACACACAGACAGAACATGGTATAAGTAACGAAACAAGACCTAGGCACACAAAAATCAAAGCGTCACACCACACAAAACACACGCCATGTACAGTATATACAAAATACTTATGCATGAAATATTTAGGCATAGTACCTCTTTAGGTAAAGCCCATTGCGGGGTTCACCTAAAGATATACCGTCGTAGTCTTCAAGTTCGTAGGCTCCCTTCTCTAAAACACGTTTCACTATGTAAGGCCCATGCCACATGGACTCAAACTTTCCTGCCCCCGACTTGTCATGTCTTTGGTCGTATGTAAGGACCAAATCACCCTCACTATAGACGCGAGGTTCTTCTGACTTGTCATACTGCGCTTTGATGCATTTCTTATGAGCCTCGTTGGAAAGAGCGGCATCACGACGAGTCTCGTCGAGTTTAGCTAAGTAGAGGAAGCGTTCTTCCTCGGCAGTAGTGTTAGGGAGAAGTTCGACTGCGAGTTTGAGGGACGGAATCTCGTACTCAATCGGTAGGATGGCCTCCAATCCATAAACTAATTGGAAGGGGGTAAATCCAGTGGCAGTTTTGATGGAACTTCGATAAGCCCATAGTGCGGAGAAGAGCATATTGTGCCAGTTGGACTTGTGCGTACCCACCATGCATTGGATCATGGTTTTCAAGACCTTGTTAATGGCCTCTACTTGTCGATTGGACTGTGGGTAGTACGGTGTTGAGTTTTCATGGCGAAAACCCAATCTAATGCTCAATTCATCAACCATGTGGTTCATAAAGTGAGAACCATGATCGGTAACTATAACATTAGGAACTCCGAACCGCGCTATAACATGATTAAACATGAAGAGTGCGGTGGTTTTGCCGTCGTCCGTGTATGTAGGCATAGCCTCGACCCACTTTGTAAAGTAATCCACGGCTACTATGACGTAACCATGCCCCCTGGCTGAGGTAGGATTACAGTGCATGAATTCAATGCCCCGTTTAGCAAAGGGGCCAACGGCAATAACCGGGTGTAACGGGGCTGGGTGGGTGTGCTTCTTAGTTTGGAAGTGCTGGCATGGAGGACATTTTTTTACGGCCTCAATACAATCTTTGAAGATAGATGGCCAATAATATCCTGCGTGCAGTATCTTCTCGGCTGTAACCATCCCAGAGAGATGATCGCCACACGCCCCAGTGTGACAATCATTTAAAACGTGTTCATCCTCTTCATGAGTGAGACAACGTTGAAGAATAGAATCGATACCACGACGGTACAAGGTATCACTGATAATCAGGTAATACTTTGCATGGTGGCGTTTTCAACGACGATCGTCCCGCGAGAGTTGAGGGCTGAAATGTTGGGTCTGAAGATATAAAGTGATATCTCCATACCACGGATGAGACATGCTGATGAGGAACAATGATTCATCTGGAAGAGAATCATTGGGCTCAAAATCGACATCAGCCCGGGGAAGATCACAGATCAGCTCAGCAAACACCAAAGACTTTTTAGACTTGGCCTTTTCAAATAGGAGATCAAATTCCTGTGGTATCATGATCCAGCATGAATACTTGCCCCCAAGAACCTGACGTGTCAAAACGTGGTACATGGGGTTCGAATCGGCGATGATGGTGGTGGTGCAAAGCAAGATGTAATGTCATAACTTTTGGACGGCAATGACTGCCGCGAGAGCGAATTTCTTGACATGTGAAAAACGAGTTTCGATGTCAATGAGACCCTTAACTAAGTAATATATCACATATTCCTGGGTGTTGTTGTCTTCTTGAACCAAGACCACGGCGATCGTGGTGGCAGAAGCGGCAAGATAAAGGATATAATCCTTGTAGTAATTGGGCGGTTGGAGCACAGGGGCATGCGTGATAGCCTGTTTTAGGATTTCAAAAGATTGTTGAGCTTGGTCATCCCATATGAACGGGACATCCTTCTTCATCAATCTCATGTAACCTTGCGTCTTTTGCGCGAAATTACAGACAAAACGCCTTAAATAAGTTTCCTTCCCTTCCAAACTTTGAAGTTCTGTGATGTCAGTGGGAGGTGGGAGAGCAACGATGGCTTCCACCTTCAGGGGATCAATGTGGATCCCATCTTTTGAGATAATGAAACTGAGGAGGCGTCCAGACTCGATGCAGAATATGCACTTGTGAGGGTTCAGGAGGATGTTATACTGCCTACATCTGAGGAATACCGCCGTCAAATGGTCAATTTGGTACTCACGCTACCGTGAATGGGCAGGTAAATCGTCCAAGTAAGGTTCCACAAAATCCTTCACGTCATGAAAGGCGTACGACATGGCCCACTGGAATGTGGCACCAGCATTTTTAAGGCCAAAAGGGAGCTTACGATAAGCAAACATACCCCAAGGACAGATCAAAGTTGTCTTGTGTTGATCAGCCGGGTGGATCTCAATCTGGTTGTAGCCGAAAAAGCCATCCATGAAAGAAAAGATGACACTTCCAGCACAATTGTCAATGATCTGGTCGATAAAGGGAGTCGGGTAATTGTCCTCGGGACAAGCCTTGTTGAGATCCTCATAATCGACGCAGACATGAATGGTACCCTGCTTTTTAGCTACAGGGACAACGTTTGAGACCCATTCTGTCAACGGGACAGGGTAGATAAAACCAACTTTCAAGAGCTTTTCAATCTCTGCCTTGATTGCCGCAGTCTTTCAGCGGTGCACCGGTCGCAACTTTTATCGGAGTGGTTTGGTGTCAGGATAGGTTTGAATCGTGTGTGAAACAATAGCGGGGTCTATCCCGGGCATCTCCTCGTAATTCCAAGCAAACATGTCTCGGAATTGCTTGAACAAGGTCGTGAACGTTGTAATTTCTTCAGGGGAACACTTCTGGCCTAAATGAATGTGTTCCACTACACAAGGAGTATCCGATATGTCGACCGAAATGGTAGGCTCAATGTTGGCCAAGTTGCCTTCAAAGTCCGTTTGACACGTAAGTATCGAAGACTGAGAGCCAGGGTAGACATCCGGTGTAAAGATGGTGATGATGATATTCTCCATAGTATCCAATAAAGGAAGGAAAGACGGTCGATGGTGGAGGTATTCCCACGGAGGGTCATCCGTACTCATGATTTCCATAATGGACTCGTCAGAAGGAAAAGTCCGGAGCAGAGGATTGGGTAGGGACGATGTCCAATGTAGAGAACAGGAGGTGGAGGCCACAACCAAGTGGTCCTCCGGTGCTGACTGGATAGCCTCGTAACTGAGTTCAGCGGGTGAAAGAGGCATAGTGTCTCCAATCAGGTGTGTGGTGGCTTCATCAAGTACAAGCCATTGATCAGTAGAATTGGGGATAGATGAAATCCGAGAGGAGATCATGTTCATCGTGGAAACATGATTTGGGGGATCCGAGGTTGGAAAAATGCCCATAAGGGATGAGTCCTTGATGAGGCCAACCCCCACGCTCTCATAAGGGTGCAAAGATTGTCCAAGTAATGGAACATTATCGCCCGGATGAGTAGTAGTGTCAGGTGTACAGAAATCTAGTTGGTCGACAGTAACAATTCGTCCTTGGTGGGGGAATTGTACTATGCAGAAGACAGATGAAGCGACCGCAGTCATGGCGTAAAACCAATTATGACCAAGCAGAATATTATAATCAAACAGGGCAGCGACCACTTCTATGTCAATGGTTACGGTCTTTCTCCCCAACTTGACTTCTAAGGCTTGTAACATCCCATGAGGTTGAAAGACACGTCCGTCGAATGCTTTCAAGGTGGTAGGACAACGGTTCAACTCGGGAAAGACAATGGCTCTCCAACATGAAATCGACATGACTGAAGTAGAGGCGCCTTCGTCCAAGACGGTACGATGGATTGTCTTCCCAACAATGTTTGTTGCAACTTGAAATTCCAACTGATGGGAAAGCCTCAGTTTAAAATATTCCAGCCGGAACATGATGGTATTCGAAGAATCTGGATCAACCACGCCAATGGCAGTGAGGAGAGACTTGTGCTGGTTAGGACAGTTTTGCAAGACCTCAAGCGTCGACATAGTACAAGGAGCTTGTGCCAAGTCCTCTACAATATTGTAGTTCTGAGTGGCCCGAGCATTGGGATTGAAAACAAATTTTCTAATCTTGCTCTTGGGCGGATGCAACACTGACTCTAAAGAAGGATTCTTAATGGTGAGAGAAGCGTGTGGTACAGTCACGTCGGGAATCGAAGTGGAAGTTGTTTCAGTATTACTTCCAACTAGTTACTTCGACGGGACAGATTCATACGAACGAGAACGCGTGTTCAAGTTGACGGTCTCACTACGCATCATGATAACATGTGTGGTGGAGGATGCTTCTCCTTGGGAAGGAGAGGTGTGTGCGATGAGTTACTGGTTTTGAGTGGGGAAGGGATCGTTGAGAACTATGGTAGTAAAGTTTCATTTGAGAAACTTCTGAACTTCATCTCGGTGGGGACATTCTTTTGCAAAATGGTCTCCACTGCACAGCAAACAAGGATACTCTAACTTCCTCTCCTGTTTGGTGTATTCCTAAGTGGGATTGGGCTCCTATTGGTTAGAATATTTCTTAGGTTTCCCTTTGTTCTTCTTCTTACCACCGGACTTCTGAGATGAAGATGATTGCACAGAATTCACCTCTTCGGTGGAGGCAGGAGTGGTGGACTTGGTAGTGTTGTTGCCAGCCTGTGGTGGTGATGGGGAAGAACCTTGGGGGTTCGACGAGCCACCAGTTTGAGTAGAAAGCTGGGAGGCAAGGGAACCAATGATGCCATCGACCTGTGGTCCCTTGGGTGGTTCCGTGAGATCATAAGTAGGGTGAGGTGTGTCAGGAACAATTCCATACAATGTGCCGGATTGAGCATAGACCAAGTCTAAGTAATGTGCATGGGAAATAGCATGTTCCTCAATGACGGCCCCTCCCATAGCTACGTCTCGAGCTACGACAGGTAAAAGTTACTTTGTGAACCAGTCAGCTAAGAGTTGGTTCGAAATATGATCCTTAATGAGACATCGTCTTCGCCGCCATTCATGAATATGATCAGAAATATGAGTGGCAGTGTTCTGGCGAAGGGAGGTCAATAAGTTCGTACCAGTCTCATAGCGAATGGGAAACTGGAAGTGGGTCAAAAATGACATATCCAGAGATCGGAAATCTGGAAAATATTGGGTGGTAGCTCAATGTACCACTTGGCAGCTGGGCCGGTGAGAGTCCGTTGAAATAACCTAAGACAGATCGATTCGTCCATCAAGGAGTTGGATGAACACCATAGATGGTATGTCATCACATGTTTTTTGGGATCCTCACCAGGCTTGCCATCAAATTTGGGGATATCTGATGGTAAATTAACCGGAATGGATGGCCAGTTATGCCCGTAGAAGATTGGATCATTCATCAGACGAGACAATTCGGGAAGGTCCAAAGTAACCAAAAGGGCAGTTGGTTGTTCAGCTGGGGGTACTGATAGTACTGATAAGGCATGTACGGACCGGTAGGACCTTGAATCGACTAATTGTAAGGTGTCCCCAAAGGGAACTGACCGTAAGGGGGTGTGCCGCCCGGACCATAGGTAGGTCCGCCACCATAATAAGGTGGTCCATTACCATAATAAGGTGGGTCGTTACCGTAAGGTGGGGGCCCGCCTCCACCGCTGGGAGGGGTTGGGCCGCCTCCAAATGGTGGGGTTCCGCCACTACCACCGGGATAGTATGGACCTCCACCACCTCTGCCGGGAGGAGGTGGGGGTCCGCCACTACCACCGGGATAAGTTGGGCCTCCACCACCTCCGTCGGGAGGAGGTGGTGGTGCATGGCCTCCGCTAGAAGGGTAAGGACCGCCCCCTCCACCTCAACTAGGATAGGATGGTCCTCCACCACCACCACCAGGATGGGATGGTCCTCCACCACCACCAGGATGGGATGGTCCTCCACCACCACCACTAGGGCAGGAAGGGCATCCACCATAAGGTGGAGGTCCGCCACCACCGGGGGGGGTTGGCCCTCCACCTCCGCCTGAAGGGGGAGGGCCTCCACCTCTGCCACCAGGGAGGTGGGCCATGATAGCCGAAATGAGGTGGTCCTCCGCCAGAAAGTAGAGGTTCGCCTCCTCCGGAGTTGTGTATGGGCCCGCCGCCTCCACTGGGAGGTGGGGGTGGACCAAACGGGGGTGGTGGAATGTAGGTGGGGGTCCATGTTGTAAAACATTTTGCTGACCCCATAGAGTGTATGGATTTTCGGGGTAGGGTACCCCGTAGAGTGCGTTTCCGAGATTAATTTGTCTTGACACAGGGTTAAGATAACCTGGATATCCTTGACTCCATGGTGGTTGAATTACATTGGATGGTCCCTCAACATGGGATAATCCCGTAGTGGAAGGTCCAAGAGGTAAGGAATTTCCAACGGAAAGACCGATGGGAACCCCTCCTCCAATATTATGGTTAAGAGACGGGGGTTTCCCCCCAGCAACAACTTGTTGACCACTAATCAAAGGTTGACCCAACGCGGGTTGTTGATTATTTGCCGTAGGATTAAAGAATATCCTCCCCGCGAGTTTAAGGGTGGGGGAGGAGCAAGTAAAGTAACCGTGGTAGTAACAGGTGTGTTGGACTGTTGTCCTTCAACATGTTGGGTCATTGGAGGTATAGAACTGGTCTCGTGTCTAGGGGGTGTATGTGCAGGAAGTGATGGTTGACCAGGTTCAGAAGTTGTCACGTGTTGTGTGGATGATTCCGGTGAATCATAAGATAAATAATGACTGTGATAAGGAGGTAACGTCGGGTCTTCAACCCTTCATAAAAGATTTTGTCTTCGAAACTCCTCAGCCATAGCACGTAATCAAGTCAATTGTTCACAATAAGGTGCTAGAGGGTCGTCGGGAGTAGCCCAACTGGGTGTGGATGCAACGGCAAAATGAGCCACTGGGTGGCCTAGAGATGATGTCCAATAAGCTGCAGCTGGACCAACAACTGCTGCAGGGTTGTCCTAAGGTGGATTTAACCATTCCACTGATCTAGGCTCTCCAGGTACAACGGAAGGTAGGTCTTGTGAAGTGGAAGTTTGCGCCTCTTCACCCTGTGGGGGGTTGGAGGCAGGTGAATCTAGAGGAAAAATATGTGCTCAACATTCAAAGTAGGGTTTTCTACTTCAGGTGACATGACCGTGGCTTGTGGGTCCATCCTTACCTTCGAAATTACCTCCTGGTTAAGGGGATATTCGGGTGGTAAGTTAAGAATCCTATGGGACCTTCTCCAAGGAAAGTCAGTCATAGTGACTGAAACAAAATTTTCTCCTAGGGAAAGTTAAACAAAAGAAAAGTAGTCCAGAAAAAATCCTACACAAACTAAGGCCGCAAGAAAACTTATGTGATAGGAGTGGATTCAAAAGTCTGGAACCTCACAGGATTGTCAAGGCTTCGCAAATCGCTATATACCGCAGGGTCCAACAGTAAAACATTACAAGGAGGATTGGGACCATACCCTTGCCTGAATACTAGACTACCTGGACAGTACATGTGTAGTAATCTCCCTGAGTGTTGTTCTCGGTGTATTGCTCTGCCAAGATGACCAAAGTGTTAACTCAGTTGGTTTCAGGAATCCTAATGGTGTCTCCCGATATACTCAAGGTACGTGGGAGCTCAAATCTATAGTGGTTCTATCTAATGCACAACCGTACGGCACGAGACCTTCCTATATACTACTGAGTACGTCAAACACCTTTCTATATACGCCAAGTACGTGAAACACCTTTCGATATACGCCAAGTACACGAAGTACTTGGTGAGTATGTGAAAGAGATTCGATATACCTGGTTGGTACGTGAAAGAGCTTCGATATACCGATAAGTACGTGGAAGACTACAATACCCCCGGAATACAGTGCTGGAAAGTAACGACAGCTGCCACGTTTTACGACGCCGGAACACCTCTCTAACTTAACACACAAGTTACTAAAAATTTTACCCTAGTTCTACCATTAATTTTATCTGGATGGTTAGGTGAATGCATGAAGTAAGTACATAAATGTAAACATAATGCAAGTCTTGACTACATGCAAAAGATATACTTTTCTTTTGATGAACTCTATATATGGGAGGGAGAAATTTCTTTCCAAGTGATTTTACCAAAGCAACTAAAATGCAACACAATCCCAAATCTATCAAATTTGATAAAAAATATTCTTTTCGCTTTTTCCGTTTTTCCAAGCAAAACATAAAAAATCAACAAGCATCACAACCAAATCTAAACATTTTCTTTTGTCTTTTCGAATCAAACTTTAAGAGATGAAAAGAGAGAAATTTCCTATCTAGAGCACTCTAACTTTTCAATTCCACTATAATGGTTTAAAAGCACAAAAAACCAAGAATGCATACCACTTTTTTTTCAAGCATGGAATCACTTTTGTAAAACTTGATCTCACTCAAAGTTTTCAAGAAAATGAATGATTCATAATTCTTGAAAAGTACAAATGATTAATTCTTTCTCTCAAACTTTGCAAAAGACTAATGAATGACAACTTCCAATGCATGAAGGACTTCTACAATAATTTTTAAATGTACTTGAAAACAGTAAAAATGATGCACCTTTAATTTTCCAATGATATGCCAAGATAACAGCTTGATAACAATGATATTTTTAAGCATGAAAAACTGAAAAGAAAATTTATTTGCAGCACTCTAAACACTCAGGAAATCTCAAGAAAATGACAAGCACTCATATGGACTGAAAACACTTCAAAACACTCAATCAAACAACTGAATGCAAACAAAGCTAAATGACTAGTGCAAAAAAGGAAGTTTGGGATCAGATCCAATGCAAATATCAAATCAGGTGAAGAGAGGAGGGGATAGCAAGGTTAAGCGGATGAAGATGGGGGAAATCAAAGTGTCCAGCACTACCAAACTCAAGCTCATTACAATGGGACCCAATACAAATCCACACAAAATCCAAACACTTTCAACACGCAAATCAAAAAAGGATCTCTGACTGGATCTTGCAGCACAGAGGGGTCTCCACACCAAATCAAAACTCAAATCAAAAAATGGAGGGGGGATGCCCTTGCATCAAAATTAACAGATCGACGCAGTCTGTGTTCAGACACAGAGCGACCGTCGCAAGTCACTAATGCGGGGATTGCGACGATGTCGCGGGACACTAGTGGGGAAACTATGACGACAGAGAAGTAGAGTGCAAAAAGAATGACAGATTGACGCTCTGGTTCCACTGCCTAGGTGCGACAGGCGAGATCCAAACTCTAGGATCAACAGATCTCCAAGTGATCTGGATTTGTGTGGGAACGAAACAAAAGATGGAATATACAGAATCATATACAGATATATATATTCACATACACAGATATATGGCAAGAAACACAGCGATACAATAAACACATATTCTATTAAATATCGGAAATAGAACAGACTGTAAATACAACAGCTAGAATGGTAGTAGCTATCTCTGAGAAGATATGTGGCCGTTGTGCTCATTCGTGCCAAGATGAATACAAAGAGAGGCTGAAAGGGCCTATTTATCATAAGCATGAGGGAAAGAATCCAAAACATCCAAAAACCTAACCCTAGAAGATGAACCATCATAAAGTTTGCGGCCCCAAGGTGGTTAATTGAACAGTCAACTTCCTGGGGTCATAACTTTTGCATACGATCTTCGTTTGGGGCGCTCGGTAGCCCGTTGGAAAGATCTATTCGAGGAATACGCTGCAAACCATTTAATATAAAAACTTCGTCGGACCAATATTTTCCAAAAAACGTCGTTTAGGGCCTCAAAACGGCCCCAGAAGTTTGGGACTTGAAAAACTATAGAAAAATTACTAGAAAATTGGCAAAATGGGAAACTGTTTTGAGCCAGTGGAATAGGTGGGTGGCCACTGATATCCATCTGGATGAATCCTCCCCCCTTAGTAACCAATGGTCTCCATTGCGTCAAATCCCTTGCCATATGTCGAACTATGTGTTGAGTTGAGCTCCTGGTGCGGCGTTTGTTGAAGCGAAAAGGTTGTCTTTCTTTGAAATCTTCAGAGGGTTGTAATTGTTGTTGTTGGATGCGTTGGAGTTGTTCAACGGTTTTGGTTGTTGTGGTATCCTTGGTCTGCACTGGTGTGGATGGTTTCTTTTTGGAGGAGCACCTTGAATGCGTGGCCTTGCACTGCAAAGGTGCTGGAATAGGTGATGCTGCACTGAATTTCTGTTTTTCTTGTTTCTGCTGAGTAGAGGGATAATGGGCAGAGGTTCTGGATGTCTCTGTGATCTGATGTTCTCATTTAGTGGAAATTGCGAATAGGGAAAATTTCCCATTGTGGGAGATTATCTTCCTTCCTTGCTTGGTCGGGGTAGGTGAAACTGTCTCTAGTATCCGATAGAGTTGTCCTCCCACAGTGACAATGACACTATGAGTTCGTGATTCATATACAGCACGACGCTTCCACATATATGGTTGTCCTAAAAGAACATCGCATACTTCAAGTGGGGCCACATCACACAATACCTGATCTTTGAAGGGCTTGATGCCATATGGTAGGCAACATTGATGACTGACGCGGATCCCTCGTCCTTGGCTCAGCCAACCAGTGGTGTATGGTTGCAGGTGTGGAGTTATTGGTAGCTCCAGTTTCTTGATGACTTCTATTGAGATCGAGTTCTTTTGGCTACCACTGTCCACAACAAAGTGTAGGGGAATTCCCTTCACCCACATCTGTGAGTGGAAAAGGCACTCCTCTACCTCCAACTCTTCAGGTTCCTCTGGTTGAATATGTGTGGTGGCAACAATGGCACTGGGTTCTGCATCAATGATCTGCTTCCCTTTTTGCACGGTTGTGAAATTAGGTTTTCTGAGTTAGAATCAAAACTGGGATCTGATTCTGAAGCTTTGATCTCAGCCGCCAATGATTGTTTTGAGCGACATTCATCAATGTTGTGCCAGGGGATTTTTTGGAACTCGCACCACTTCCCGGTGTCCTTCTTTTTCTTTTTGTTACCCTTCTTCGCTTGTGGTTGGGACTGGTTTCCCTTTCCCTGCCCCGTGTTCTGCAAGCCAGAGTTTCCCTTGCCCTACTTCTGTGCAGGTCCGAAGTCACGCTTGTTCTTTTGCTGAAATTTCTGCTCAATTTTGACAGCATATCGATAGGTGGATCCGAGTGAAGAGATTTCCAGGAAATTCATCTATGTTCGTATGTACTGGTGTAGGCCACTGCGATATTTTAGTACTAGGTGTCGCTCGGAGTCCTTGATACCTAGCTTTGTGCGCAAGGTATGGAATTTGTTGGTGTACTCTGACACCATTTGGTCCCTCTCTTGACGCAGAATGGTCAATTTTGTGTACTGGTCATCATAGTTTCCCACAAGGTAATATTGTTCCTTAATGACATCTATGAAAGAGGCCCACTTTGGATCGTAATCAAACAATCCAGACTCGTCTGATGAGTTTTTCTCACAATAAGTTTCCCACCAATTTTTGACATGGGGGACAGCCTTGAGGAGCGCAAAGATGATCTTTTCTCTGTCGGAAAAATTGTGGACAGAGAAATACCCTTCTAGTAGATTCAACCATTTATCTAAGGAATCGGCATCGATCTGGACTTCAAATAAAGGGATATCAAAATTAACTTGTACCTTGAAGGGAGTCGCATCGTCGAAACAGTTGCTCGTTGAAGGTGTATTTGTCGTCGTCAGCATGCGTCGAAGGATTTGGGAGAAATTATCCATCATCTCGTTCCTCTGTCGCGTCAGGGCTTCCTCGAGCAACAACTTGATATGATCTCCTTCTCCGTCGTCTCTCTTTTCATCCACCATGGGAGGCCATTTGGGGTGGCGAGGATGATCTTCCCCAAGTGAAACTAGTTCAAGACCCAACTCTCTGTATCCTGACCTCGTCGGGGACATGCACTGAGAAACAATCAAAGAGCATATTGCTCTAATACCACTGATCCAGATTTGTGTGGGAACGAAACAAAAGATGGCATATACAGAGCTATATATTCACATACACAGATATATGGCAAGAAACACAGCGATACAGTAAACACATTCTATTAAATATCGGAAATAGAACAGACTGTAAATACAACAGCTAGACTGGTAGTAGCTATCTCTGAGAATAGATGTGTCCATTGTGCTCATTCGTGCCAAGATGAATACAAAGAGAGGCCGAAAGGGCCTATTTATCATAAGCATGAGGGAAAGAATCCAAAACATCCAAAAATCTTACCCTAGAAGATGAATCGTCATAAAGTTTGCGGCCCCAAGGTGGTTAGTTGAACATTCAACTTCCCGTGGTCATAACTTTTGCATACGATCTCCGTTTGGGGCGATCGATAGCCCGTTGGAAAGATCTATCCGAGGACTATGCTAAGAACCATATGATTAAATAGCTTCATTTGACCAAGAGTTTCCAAAAAACGTCGTTTAGGGCCTCAAAATGGCCCCGGAAGTTTGGGACTCGAAAAACTGTAGAAAAATTACTAGAAAATTGGCAAAATGGGAAACTGTTTTGAGCCAGTGGAATAGGTGGGTGGCCACCAATATCCATCTGGATCACCAAGAAATGAGCAATAAAATGGTTTAAATATTATGAGTACATACTCATAGGAGGACTACAGACTCTTCAAAGTGAAGATCTGATGGTGAAAAAGACTTAGGAGGCAAATAAGATGGCTTGCAAAAGAAATCAAATGAAAATGGAATTCAAATTGAAAACTAAACGAAGTACCTTCCCACTATGGTCGCCAGATTTGTTTGACGGACAATCTACCAAGAGCGGACTCGAGGCCTGATCTCCCTCGCTTAATGTAAGACTAGAACAAATAAGACAGAATATAGAATACTTTCCTAGATCTAATTAGAGATCAAGTAGATAGATGCTTTACCTTTCATATCGTGGATCCTTTCTCCTTGATGTCGTTCCAAGATTTGATGGTCTACAGATCTCAGCTGCAAAACCTGTCAAAACACATAGAACAAGACAAGTAGTAAAATGCATCTAAACAATAACAGATCTAAGTAAGTAGTTAAGCAGGAAAACAACACAAACATCATCAACACAATAACATTTGGTGGAAATCATTTATATCACTGTATAAAAGGGAAAGTACATAGAAGGAAGTGATTACAACCAAGCTTAACGTAGCAATCCTTCTCCAATCAAGCCAATGCCAAAGACTCCAAAGGAAGTGTGGATCTCAAGGTATGAGTAGAGATCTCTCCTAAGCTAATTTCACCAGCATGTAGTTACTATAGACTTCCTCCCTTTGGAATGGGAATGAGCTTCACTTATATAAGACTTAAGAGGATAGGATAGGTTGAGATATGGTAGGAGAGATTTAGGGGATCTCACCAAAGGGCTAGGGAACCGAATTCCAGCTCCCCTATAGGCTAGGGATAGGGATCCACATCACTCAGCTTCGAGAATGGGCTCGAAGATGCTCTTTTATCCAATTAATTGACATCGTCGCAAGCTGCATTAGGACAACACATGACGTCGCAGGTTGCACAAGGGTGAACTGCGATGACCTATAAAAATGGGTCAGTTAAGCCCTCCAGTCATAGGAAACTTTAGGGATGTTTACACTGAGTCTCAGGGTAGAAATATTTAGGTGTAACAAGGGGCAGTGTTGAGATATTGTAACTTCTAAGAATATTATATTTGTATTTATTATTACGGAGATGTTTCATTCCTCCGTGGAGACCCTATTGTATATCCGGAGATGTTTATTCCTCCGAGAGAATGTGGTAACTAGGGTCATTAGACCTCCCTTGTGGGTTCGGCCCTGAGTTAGTTGTTTAGGGTTTATTAGAATCTCTTAGGAGAGGTCAACCCAGTTAGGGTGAAAAGTCAGTTAGAAGATGAGTATAAATAGAGGAGGTGTGTTCCTCATTTATCACTCATTCACTCACTTGTGTATTGCGCATAGGAGAGAGAGAGATCTGCATAGGAGGAGAAGGAGCTCTTGTTTGGGGACTACATATTTGTATTGGTTGATTATCTATATTGAGGAATCTTTGCTTGGTTTTCTACCCCATGAGGGTTTCCCAGGGTAAATCTTTGTCTATCTTGTGATTGTGTTTCTTTCAGTGATCTTGCTTGTGAATTTAGGCTAAAGTTAACACTTATGTGGAGACTATGCACTGCAAGGGTGATTGTTATAGACACCTTGCATTCATTAGGTTCATTTGGGACCCTGGTATTCTTCTCAGTTGTTCAACTTGGTTGAACATTCAGTTACAAAGGAGAGAGATATTCCTTGGGAAGATGGTTATAACCAGAGTTAGTGTAGAAGCACCATGGTGACACTTCAATGAGTTAGTTTTGAATTTGGAATTCCAATGTTTGTCAATTTCAGCATTAGATCTTATGTATGTTACAGTTGTGGAGAATAGTGTTGGTGATTTGGTTCATTTGAAGATACAACCATATAAACAGTCACCATTAAAGAAGGAGGCAAATAAATGGTTTATGCACAAAGTTGGGGGAAAAGAACATGTACTACCACATTCAGATTTAAAATTGCTTAAGGTCAAGCAATATTGGGTGGGGAGGACTGTAATGTGCCCAAAAATTCTATTATTAACCATTGAAGAGAAATAATTAATTTTGGCCTATAGTCTTTATGTAAAAATTAAATTTAATCATGAGAGCATGATGTAGGCCCACAACCTCGAATATTTAATCATCAAATATTTGTTTAATGAGTTGAAAATGGTATATGTGGCTCAAGAGGGCGCATAGGAAGATGGATAAGACCATATGAGTTGTCTCCCTCAATAAATCTGGGAAAAAGCAACTAAAAGCAACCAAAAGCAACAAAAAATCAAGAAGGCAAAATGTTTCTAGATTGTTGCTAATAAGGCTCAATAAGGAATAGTAACAGCAAGAAAGCACCAAGGAATATCATTAAAAGATACAAGATTCAAAATTATCCAAAGAGTGTGCACTTAATGAGAGAGAATGGGTCCACATGTGAAAAAAACTCACCAAAGTTTCCTCCCAACATCTATGACTCGAATTCCAAGAAAGTTGTCTCTACAAGGAAGGGAAAAGCCAACAGAAGTTGATAAAAGAAGCATGAGCACTGCATTTCACAGCTTTTGGCCATTCTTCATTTGAATTTAAGAGCTATGTGCTTTTCATTGCTTGGTTGATGTGCCCCTTGCTAGAATTGGTTGATGTGGCCCTTTGCAACCAGTGAACTAGTTAGGGAGATTGGGAAGTCATTCTAGTTGGAGATTGAGGAAGAGAACACTCAATTATTTTCATAGAGCTTCATGCCACCTTTAATATAGTATTTCAGTATGGTGTTCAAAATTTTAGAGTGATTTGGTTTCATGTTTGGATTTAGTGGCAGTAGAAGTTAGTTTTGGTGTGAATTTCCAGTGACTAGTTTCCAGTGTGTGTGGTTTTGGTGATGTGTGGCGTGATTGTGTGAAGTGGTGGTTGTTTGTGTGCATCATATTGGCCACCATTATTCTATAGCATTTTATGGAAACCATTCAGGAGTTATTGTCTAGGTCAAGTGTGAGATCCCTCAAGGAGGATAAAAGACTATGTAGAGAACCTCATTGTATTGAGCCAGTTTATATCTCTCTCTCTCTTTGCACTCTATGTGCCTTATGTTCTTGATTTATTCTAAATTTTGCTGCTGCAAATGCATCCATCATGTTGTATCTCATGTACACTCTATAAAATTAATAAATCATTGTGCTTCCCTCTCTCAAATTGTTCAATCTTTAGTGTAGAATTGTCTCATGTTGTAAATTGCCAGAAATGGAAAACACTATTTAAGTTTGGCTCTATCTACCTGCCAATTGATATTCCAAATATCTGTATATGGGCCCATGATTTCAAATAGGGTTTAATAAGACCTAGACACTATGTTTATACAAAAAATTGTGTCTGTTAGGTATGGTTTGGAAAGACCTGGAAACCGACAATTTTCCTATGTTGTGACGAGAACCTAGTCTTGGAACTTTGAATGTCAAACTCTATCCAAAGGGGTTCTGAAGTGTGAAGATGTATTCTAGGGTTTGATACACATGTGTTAGGGTCAATTTGTTTCCATTATTTCACCAAAAGCAGATAATTTTCCACATAATTGCTGGTGAAATTACTTTCGGTCATTTTGGCTTGCCCAGGTGTGATGCACTTCGAAATGTGCAAATTGTCGAAGAAAATCATTAAGTCAAGTCTGTAAAATTTATTTTGTGTGGATATGGTTTTCTAGATTCTGTAGATGCTCCTGAATGCCTACTTGGGAAAATTAGTGAAGGTCTAATGGTGTTTTGGACAAAATTTAAACTACTAGTCCTGAACTAATTAATTATAAGTTAGTGTGCCTAAATCTAGTTTGGGTACATTATGGTGGTATCAGAGCATGGTCCTCTAAACTTGTGCATTGTGACCTTTCCCAAAGAAGATTTTACAGAATGATATTGGTACGAGTTACATATGAAGATGATGATTCCGAGCAGAATGAGGAAGAAGAGATCGTCTACATAGATGTAGGCTTGCCGATTGTAATGAACAAATATATAGATAAACAATTAATAAATACTACTAATAATGTAATAAAATAGAATAACATAAGGGACACGTCCCTTTGGTGAATAGTCACCATGTGATCCTATTTATACGAGCTACACCATTCATTGTAACATCATCTTTATATATTTTATCAATTATTCAACAATTATATTTTTACTACAGAGTTATCATCAATTGTTGACTTATCCACTTGGTAGTCTCGAGTACAACCATATAGGTTGTAACATTGGTATCATCGCTTCATGCTTGATCCTGACGTTTGCCATCATCTCAGAGTTTCTCTGAACTCAGCCTTTGGCCATAGAATTCATTTTTTTTTTTAAAAACCCTCCACTGCAAATATTAATAGATCAGGATCAAAATAAAATGGTCAACACTTCGATTTCACCTATACCATGCACCTCTTATCTCCACGCTCCATGCATCCATTACACCGCCATACATCATCCTTCCCCCCAGTGCATCCACCCCCGCACCCTCGCAGCTCTTCTCGTAGCCTGCGCATAGCATTTCACCGCTCTTGTTCCATTCCATCGTGCCCATCCCACACCACTATCGCCACTACACCCTCCCTAGAAATACCTCCATTCTTTCTCGTTTCCCTTGCATCCCCTCCCTCTCCATACTCACCACTGCTTAGCTCTGCTTCATTGCTCCAATCCACTCCTTCCCCATTCTCATACTCTCCCCACCTCACTCACATCCTCCATCATCTTCACGCACCCACTCCATCGCTCATCCCTACTCGCCCCCCTACCACACCCTTCTCGTCGTGCTCCGTACTCCCCACGCACTCATCCCTCTTTCCACGTTCACGCCTACAATTCTCATTGCAGTCACGCTCACGCCACACACCCTTCTCTCACAACTCTCCTTCATCCCACTACTCTGTTACTTCCCAATCACTCCATTCTACCATCCTTCCCTCACTATTCATGTCACTGTCTTCTTTCTGTAATTCCTTCTTGTGCACACTCCAATCCGCAGACATCTCTTGCATACGCCCAACACTTGTCTGCTCGTTAGTGACCAGTGCACACACCCACTTCTCCCATCTTCAATCCATTCAACGCGCATGCCCCCAAGCTGCGCCTCTCCCTCCACGTCAATGCTAACTCTTCGCCACTCTATCCATCGGTTGATCTAAAACCACATCTTTCCCTTCCACGTCCATTTACTTCAAAACCCTAAAATTTTCCAATTCAAAGTTGTTTTTTAATAATAATATTACTTATTATTCAAATAATACATATTATTATTAATTCAAAAACCCTATTTCTCCATTTCACCATCCATTCAAAAAAAATTCATCATATATTATTGTATAATAATTATTAATAATAATATTGATATTATCATTTTATTTTTTTGTATTAGGGGGAATCGACAACTGGATTTGGGCTGGTATTAGCGTGACACGGGGTCCAGGGATCCAATCTTGCTACCGGTCTAGGGATCCAATCTCGCTACCGGTCCAGGGATCCAATCTCGCTACCACTATACCCATAGGTCCATCGATAGGGCTCGAACCATGGCGCACGGGTAAGATTGGGGGGATTTGAACACGTGACCTTCCATTTACAACTGATTACAACTCATCATCTTTACACTTGAGCTACCCCCCACAGGCTAATAATATTGATATTATTATTAAACATTAATAATTATTATTATTATATATATTTAATAATTGTAATTAATTACAATTATTATTTTATACAAAAGGGGAAGAAGGCAAGAAGTCAAAGTCAAAGGAAGACCATTTACTGTTGAAAAGTTGAAGAACATTTATCACCGAAGAAGAAGACAGAATTCAAGTAAAAAAGAATAATTATTTTCAAGAATAAGACCAACTCAAGGTTATTATACCCTTTGTGTTGCTTATCGATGAAGGAAAGAATCGAAAAAAAATGAAATTAAAAAGAAGTCGTAATCGCAAACAATGGAAAACACATATGCAGTAATAAAGTCGTGGTTACAAGCAACATTGGACAAGTTAGAGCAATATAAAGCAACTAATAATGATATTCAAATCGATATTATGAAGCAAAACTTGTCTAATCATTTAGCATAACAGGAGAATCGTAGCTTAAAATATCAAAAGCAAGAGCTCAAGAAAATGTTATCAGATAAGGATGAGAAAATATCACATCTAAAATGTCACAATCAAAACCTTGAAGACAAAATCAGAAAGTAAAAAAATGTCAAAGAATCACCTTATAGAAGTGATAACAATTTAGAAGAAGAAATAAAACATTTAAACAAGATCGTCAAGGACAAAGATAATGAATTTGCGCAAGTCCATAGAAATTTAGAAAGTCTAAAATCAAAAATATGTCGATATCAACAACAGAAGAAAGAAATCCAATAGAAATATGATGACACTAAGAAGACGAACAAGTTGGAAATTTCGAACGTTATCAAGCAATACGGAAGAGATATTTTGACTAAAAAATCATAACAAGACATTACTTACAAAGGTCAAGAAATTGAAAAATAATCGGAAGATAGAACATTCTAATGAAGACTTCGAAGGAAAAATACTAGAAAAGCAAGAAGAAAATCATCTCCTCATAAATCTTAATTAAGAACTAGAAGAGAAAATCAAGAAGTTAAAAGAGAAAAAAAAAAGTCGCAAGAAAAAAGGTTTGAAAAGATTCAGAGTAATAACACTTTATTAGAGAAAAAATTAGAGCAAATCTAGAAGGAAGCTTCCAGACTCTCAAGAAAACAAATTCAAGTTAAGAAACAAGAAACAAAAACACGCTCAATTAAATTATTATCAGACAATAAATCGCCAAAAACACAAAAGGCTAAAGTCTCGACAAACACTCCGCAGTAATTCGAGTACCTTATCGCCATCCTAATCATACAATTCATTATGCCCGACGATAAAATCAAGAGGAAAATAAACAAAACTACTCCTACAGACAAACTAATTACCTTGAGAGAGAGAAAAGACAAAATCGTCAAATTGTTTAGGAGCAGAAAATGAGAACTTGTTTTCCAACGATCGACCAGAAAATAGCTTCGATGAAGTTAAATATTAGATGGATCGCTTCCTAGGAAATGCAACAACTCAGTTCAGGCATTCGGAAATTATATCGTCTTGTTTCGTTAAGTATCAAAGTTACAAGTTCAGAAGATCACAAAAAAATGTTACGAGCAAAAACATAGGAAAAAATCGTCCATAATTATGCTTTGAGGACAAAGCATCTCTAAGGGAGAGGCAATGTAATGAACAAATATATAGATAAACAATTAATAAATATTAATAATAATGTAATAAAATAACATAACATAAGGGACACATCCCTTTGTGAATAGTCACCATGTGAGCCTATTTATTTAGGCTGCATCATTCATTGTATCATTATCTTTATATATTTTATCAATTATTCCACAATTATATTTTTACTATGGAGTTATCGTCAATTGGATAACTTATCCACTTGGATAGTCTTGAGTAGAACCATATAGGTTGTAACATCAATCTAATATTCATATCCGGATATTCTCATGTTGTGATCATGTCCGAATCACAATAAGACTATCCAAGTGAATTGTCAACCAATAGAAAATAACTCCATTTGGAAAGAATAAATAATATTGAATATATATTGATGAGAGATGATTACATTACAATTTGATGGACCATTTAAATATGGTTTTATGTGCCTTTTCAATGGAAATGTACGTCTCTATCTATTCGATTAATTACATATCAATTTTATATAATATGTGTTTAATTACTTTTCTTTTATTATTTAATTATTTGTTTATTGATATGTTTATATATTATTTTATTTGTTACATAGACTTCCTCTTCAGACTGCCTTGTCCTCAAAGCATTAGTAATTAAGGTCACGTCTTTCTTTGTATATACCTTATAAAATTTGTTTATAATTTTAATATACTAAGTAAAACCATGTGCAGTTTCATAAAACCATGTGCGGTTTCATTAATGTTATTCTTTAACCTTTTTTTTTACTCTTTCTTTTTTTCTTTTTTTTTCTCCTGCGGATAATTCTTTTTTTCCACTTCTTCTTTGTAATATTTTTTTTCTTACTTATTTTTCTCTTCTTCTTATTTGCAACGGAAATAATTACTTATTTTCTCTCTTTTTTTATTTCCCTTCTTGTATTCTTGATTTACGGTTGTCTTTGGATTTTGCAGTGGAATAATATATATTTTTGATTAACTTTATTTGTTTCAAAGTTGCGACTAAATCTTCTTTGGGACAAAAGCCTACTTTTGGACAAGGTCTTAGATTTTTGGAAAACCCCAAAAATGATGGCCAAAAGCCAATGTGGATCAAAGATCCTTAATCAGAGAAGCTCTGAGAATGGTTTGCGGCCAAATGTCAGAATCAGAAGGGGCTCTGATACCAATGTAATATCTGTATCCTGATATTCTCATATTGTGATCGTGTCCGAATCAGAATAAAACTATTCAAGTGAATAGTCAACCAATAGAAAGTAACTCCATTTCGAAAGAATAAATAATATTGAATATATATTGATAAGAGATGATTACATTACAAATTGATGGACCATTTAAATATGGTTTTATGTGCATTTTCAATGGAAAGGTATGTCTCTATCTATTCGATTAATTACATATCAATTTTATATAATATTTGTTTAATTACTTTTATTTTATTATTTTTTATTGATGTTTATATATTATTTTATTTGCTACACCTATTTCACATGAGGAGGAAGATTTCTCATGTAATAGTATATGCAGGGATGATTGGATGCACACTCCACCAATGGCTACATTTATTGACAGCTGAATTTTCTTTGGAGGACAACCATTGGAAGTCAATTCTTTTAAGTACTTCTGGAAATACCTTCACTAATTTTCCTTACTTGGGAAAATTAGTGAAGGTCTAACGGTGTTTGGGACAAAATTTAAACTACTAGTCCTAAACTAGTTAATTATGAGTTAATGTGCCTAAATCTAGTTTGGTTACATTACAGTGGTATCAGAGCATGGTCCTCTACACCTGTGCATTGTGACCTTTCCCAAATAAGAGTTTACAAAATGATATTGGTACCAATTGCAGATGAAGATGATGATTCCAGGCAGAATGGGGGAGAAGAGATTGTCTACATATATGGAGGCTTGCCTATTTCACATGAGGAGGAGGATTTCTCATGTAAATTATATGTAGGGATGATTGGATGCACAATCCACCAATATCTAGCGTTATTGGGCCGAATGTTCTTTGGAGGACAACCATTGGAAGTCAATTCTTCTAAGTACTTCTAGAATTATCAAGCATTAAAAGAAGAAATCTGGACAATCTTGTCTTTCTGAGAATTTTGTGAAGTGGAAGTCAGAAGGTTGTTCCCAGGCATGGACCCCTCTTACATCACACATCAAAGAAGGGTAGCACATATTATTGAAAGTGTATGCAAAGAAGTGGAGCACAAATGGCATTTGAATGTAGCATGGTCTGCACCAAAGAAGTCATTGGCTCAAGGCGTACCCAGAGGATCTACAGAAAGAAGAAAATATAGAGTTTGTGATCAGCCTTTGAAGAAGCAAAAGGAAAGGACCAATCGGCCATCAAAGAAGAAGAGTGGAAATCTTCTGTAATATCTATATCTGAATATTCTCATGTTGTGATCGTGTCTGAATCACAATAAGACTATTAAAGTGAATAGCCAACTAATAGAAAATAACTCCATTTGGAAAGAATACATAATATTGAATATATATTGATGAGAGATGATTACATCACAATTTGATGGACCATTTAAATATGGTCTTATGTGTCTTTTCAATGGAAAGGTACGTCTCTATCGATTAGATTAATTACATATCAATTTTATTTAATATTTGTTTATTACTTTTATTTTATTATTTAATTATTTGTTTATTGATATGTTTATATATTATTTTATTTGTTGCATGGCTTTCCTCTTTAGAATGCTTTGTCCTCGAAGCATTAGTGATGAAGGTCGCATCTTTCTTTGTATATAACTTATAAAATTCATTTATAATTTTAATATACTAAGTAAAACCATGTGCAATTTCATAAAACCATGTGTGGTTTCATAAAACCATGTGCGGTTTCATGAATGCTATTCTTTAACTTTTTTGTTTACTCTTTCTTTCTTTTTTTCTTTTTTTCTCTTGTAGATAATTATTTTTTTCCACTCCTTCTTTGTAATATTTTTTTTTCTTACTTCTTGTTCTCTTCTTCTTATTTGCAATGGAAATAATTACTTCTTTTCTCTGTTTTTTTTATTTCCCTTCTTGAATTCTTGATTTTACGGTTGGATTTGAATTTTGCAACAGAATAATACATATTTTTTATTAACTTGATTTGCTTCAAAGTTGCGACTTAATCTTCTTTCGGCCAAAAGCCTACTTTTGGACAAGGTCCTAGATTTTATGGAAACCTAAAAAATGATGAACAAAAGCCAATGTGGATCAAAGATCCTTAATCGGAGAAGCTCTGAGAATGGTTTGTGGCCAAAGTCCGGAATCAACCCGAAGAAGGGGCTCTCATACCAATGTAATATCTGTATCCATATATTCTCATGTTGTGATCGTGTCTGAATCATAATAAGACTATTCAAGTGAATATTCAACTAATAGAAAATAACTCCATTTGGAAAGAATAAATAATATTGAATATATATTGATGAGAGATCTTATGTGCCTTTTCAATGGAAAGGTACGTCTCTATCTATTCAATTAATTACATATCCATTTTATTTAATATTTGTTTATTACTTTTCTTTTATTATTTAATTATTTATTTATTGATATGTTTATATATTATTTTATTTGTTACATCTTCCAAAAGAAGAACCATGTCTTTCCTCTAGTCAGTACATTGAAGCCCGAGAGCAAAAAGAAGAAGACATCCTATTCAAGTATGGAAATAAATATGATTTTTCTTGTGATCATGTTTCATTGGATCAACTTGGAGAATTCCCCATCACATGTAATGGTAATGATAGCATAGAGTTTTCTAATGCTAAGGTGGGTGTTAAGGATGAACTTGGTGATGTGGATTCATGCCACAAGCAATTTGATAATACATTGCAGCCTTAAGAAAACATGCACGTAACTCTTCCTAATGAAGTTTACACGTCAAATGAGCATGATGATGTAATGGGCCTTTTTAAGAATTTTGTTAAAAGGACCAATTTTTCACTTTTTTCCCAAATTTGACCTTTGACTAGTTTTGATGCCTAGGTCTCCAATTTGCCCCAAATGCTCCCAAATATTCTAAGAATGTATATAGATGATGTTAGAATATAAATATGTGTTTCATGGATGATTTTGTACCTTTAAAATACTTCTACAAATCCTCTTTCAATTCTAGCTAATGTAGGGAACTTTACTAGTAATTTCTCTTTGACTAGATTTGGTTTCTAGGTCTCCAATTAGCTCCAAATGCCTCTAAATCTTCAATGAAGGTGTATGAATGATATTTGTACTTGGTTATGATGTTCATGTATTATTTATGACCATCAAAATACTTCTGCAAACTTGTTTAATATTCTGGACAAAGTATGGAATTGAACTAGCAATTTGGGGTTCAAATCCCCCCGGGGTAAATACTGAAAATGGCTTCCCAAATGCCTCCAAACCCACTCGAATTTCAGAACAGAGGTAGGTGATGTCTCAGGGGTATTATTAAGGTCTCATATGCACCATTAATCAGTTATTAATTATGTTCTAACCTTCTCCCAAACAGCAGCAAAAATCACTAGTTCGACCTTGGGGGAAATAACATGAAATATTCTTCAAATCAAATAAAACTAAGCAAGATGGCTCCAAATGATTAAGTGTTGAACATGAAACTTGTAATAATCATCAATGGAAGTCCATACATCATAAATATATCAGATAAATATTCTTCCATTCAAAATCATCATCAATACATTGGCATACATCAATCTAGTGGGGGAATGGTCACTGTTTTCTCATTAATAATCCATTTTACATATAACCACTTGGTATTTCGACCTGAAACTTTCTGGAGATGAAGAAAAGAGTATATTAATCATATTAAAACAGAAATAGATCATGATAATCTCTCTCAAAGAGTACAAGAGCTCACCAAAAACGCCCTCCCTCAAGGGTCAAGAGTATGCCATCAAAACTGGAAATGGTTGAGAGAGTGTGCTGCACTAGAAGAAACCATGAGCTGCCCTATAGCTTACACCTATAAATAAACACTCCATTAAATCTCCAAATGAAAGGTTTGATTGGCCTTTCCAATTACCAACTTGGATGGGAATCTTTCACCCTCGAAATTGGCTAAGGCAAGAAACTAGTCATCCACTAGCTCACCCTCTTCACAAATGCAATTGCAAATTTTTCAAATGATCAAAAGCCGTCATTCTTCTTTTTTCATGACTTTTATAAACTTCTAATGTCCCCCATGGGTCGAATTCCTTCCAAGAGACTCATTCCAACTCAAGTTGGGAAGAGATTCCAAAGAATGCCAATTGTACAACAATTCCTAGTCTCCCACTTCCATCAAATCACATGTGGAAGCATATTAGCTGCCCTAACTCCCTTGAGAGCCCTCTTGGAGGCTATGTTTAGCCCTGACATGTCATATGTCATCCTTCAGGTCTGATTTGTGTCATAGGTGTCATAGCATCTTCATCATTGTTGTCATAGAGCTAGGGAATCTAGCCCAAGTGTCTCACTAGCTCCAAATTGCCTCTTCCTCTTCCATGGGAGTTACTCTTCCTCTACATTTAGACCTTGGATGATTCATGCAATGAATAATACCTTTTGAACTTCCCCAAGTATGTTACCATTCACCTTGAATTCGAATTGGTGAGAGAATGATGCCAAGTGTAGTGGGGGGAATCTAACAATATGTGGGTCCCCCTTCCTCCATGTGTCTTCATGATCAAATGCCACTTTGATTTTCACTTGTATATATTTATTTAGATACTTTATTAAATATTTATGCCATTCTAAGTTTCAAACATCATTTATTATTCCCCTTATTCCAAATCCCAAAGCTTCCACCCCAAACCTAGGAAAGTAGTAATTTTCCTCCTTGGCAATTATATGACCCTTAGCATCAATTTCACAAACTCTAATGAATATGCCCAATGTGCTTAGGCAATTGTGGCCCAATTCCAATTTGGAACATGACAAATCCTCCCTTCCCAATATTGCTTGTCCTCAAGCAATTTCAATCATGGGTGTTGAAGAACCTGCTTTCTGTATAATTTTTTGAAGTTGCCATTGAATTGCCCAACCTTGAGTCTTTGAGATTCCATAAGGATTTTAGAGAGGAACCACCATGCTTGCTGCTGCACTACTCTAATAAAAATCACTTTATTAAGTGGAAAATCCATCTCCCATACTGCTTTTTTTCCCGAAAAAATTGAAACCAATGGGACAAAAATTATTCCAGGGTCCCATTGCTTGTACTACACCCCAACAATTAGGAGTGCTCTCCAACCCATACCATTAGATAAGAGGATTCCTGGATCCCATTTTCTTGTATGCATTCTTCCAAACATCATGAGTACAAAATATATATCATCAAAGTACATAACAACATAATGAAAATGTACATCAAGGAGGTGCTTCATCAAAGAATCATGAAAGTGCTTATACCTCCAAGCAAGTAGACCACCATTTTCCAAGTGCATACAAGCTTCAAGTGACCAATCAAACCTGCTCCAATGACATAGGTGAGGATCCCATGTCCTATAATGCTGCTCCAAAAGGATGTGATATGCATCAAAATATTCAGCCATGTATTCTTTCATCCAAGAAGTGAATGAAGAATCTCCACTAAAATCTGAACCAAATAATGAGCAAAAAAAATAAGGAGACTTCAAATGACTCAAAGGAGTCTCACCCATACATCCTTGAATGTGAGAATCATAAAGATATAACAAAGTATGTGGCTTCCAATGAAAATGTTCTCCAATCATAAATATATTCACCCAAGTGTTGGATGAAGTTCCTCCAACATCAAATGAATCAAGTGTTGAGCAAGAAAAACCATGAGTCTTCAAGTGACTCAAATGCATAGGTGCATCCATGTAGATGTGCATCATCATAAAGTAACAAAGGATGCTGCTGCAAATGTGAATAAGAATGTTCTCCAAACATGTCATCATAAAAGTAAATCTAGGAGTTCCATACTCCTCATGTGGCACCATAAAAAAGAACCCTTTCACCCATTATTCATTGAGACTAATGCTGCAAAACATGGAATTGTAGGATGTAGGAGAATTAAATAACTCACCCAAATGATCAAAAAGTGCAGAAGTTTCAACATGGGAAAGATCCATATGGGTAGTATCATGCAGCTCCTTCAAAAGTGTGAAACCTTTGTCATAGATTGGTTCCAATGTAGAGGAATCATGCTCTTCTTTAAAAATTGCATAACCTTCATCAAGAGACAATTTAGGTTCCTCTTCCACCACATCAAGTGTTTGGATCTCTTCAAGTTCATCTTCAAACACATCAAGCACATTCAATTTTCCACATTTCTCATGATCCACCATGTCATGAGAATCCTCCAAACAATCTACCATTTGACCATCTGAAACATAGGAGGAAAAACAAGTATCTTGCAACTTTTCAAGAAGTTGCTCATTTTGAATTGTGAGCTTATGAATATCCTCATTATTCTTCAAGTATGCATCATATAACAATTCATTAAGCTCAAACAAGTGGTTTCTATCAAAAACCAAAGACATGAAATTACCTTTGATGTGGTACATTGCTCTTTGAATCTTCTCCATGTCTTCAAGGAAGGATGTTTCCTCCAATGAAGTAGCTCTCCAACAAGAATTTGACACCAATGCTTGAGTGTCATGGAGAATGCTGAGGGACTCTTGGATCTTCTTTTCATTCATATTTAAGGACCCTTCAAGAAAATGAGGATCTTGCAAATGAACCTCCTCATCTTCTTCCTTCTTACTTGGACCAACTTCATGAAGCTCAAGTGGTGATGGGGAAGTTGATCTTATTTCTTCTTCAACTGTTACAAGGTCTTCATTTTCATGTTTAATGGAAGTTTGGCTTGCAGCAACACTTTCAAAAGTGATCTATATGTCACCAACATAGAGGTGTGATCACCCATCAATAGGTACTCCTTCATAGTTCAAGAATCCATAAATAGATTCTCCTTGATTCATGTCCAAGGTAGAATGTGTCTCGAATTGATCTTCAATACTCTCAATAGAATCTTCTTCATGCTCATGTGATGTCTCTTCATATTTATCCTTCAAGCAAGCTGATGCATTTTTCCCCTTGGTTTTATTAAGATCAATATATTTTCTCTCAGGTTGGATAGCCAAAAATTCGAATCCTTTCATAAACTGCTTGGTCATCTCTTCAATGTTTTTTATATGGTCCTCACCATCATTCACACACACATGATTTTCTCTCCAAATTTTTTTACAAGAAGAGCATAAACCTTTCCTCACTAACTCCACATCTTCATTCTTGGACCTATTTGCAAACACCACATCAGCATAGTCTTCAAAATTCATGGCCTTTTGTATATTTTTACTCAAAGCAAGATGTTTTAGATATGATTGATATTGTTGGGGCAAGGTTTTATATTTTGCTCTATACCTTTGTAAATCATCCATAGTACTATCCTTTGGTGGTGTGACATACTCATATTTATCATGCATAGGATCATAATCATAATCTTCATTCCTCCTGAAATTGTAAGGAGTGTTGCATTATGGCACCTCTTCCTCGTACCATCCACATTCCGCTTCATATTGCTCATAAGCATCTGCATATTCCTCATAAGAATTGTACTCATAGGGTTCATCATAATAGTAAGACATGCCTGCAACTTATTCTTCAATGTATGATATTATTTCACAGGTGCAAGGACCATGCTCTGATACCACTGTAATGGCCATTTTTAATAATTTTGTTAAAAGGACCAATTTTTCACTTTTTCCCCAAATTCGACCTTTGACTAGTTTTGATGCGTAGGTCTCCAATTTGCCCCAAATGCTCCCAAATATTCTAATAAGGTATATGGATGATGTTAGAACATAAATATGTGTTTCATGGATTCTTTTGGACATTTAAAATACTTCTTCAAATCCTATTTCAATTCTGGCCAATGTAGGGAACTTTAATAGTAATT
This sequence comes from Larix kaempferi, assembly GCA_027924585.1. NCBI lineage: Eukaryota > Viridiplantae > Streptophyta > Pinopsida > Pinales > Pinaceae > Larix > Larix kaempferi. The sequence continues at coordinate 70,824,209 of BSBM01000093.1, forward strand.
TCCCTTTGACTAGTATTGGTCTCTAGGTCTCCAATTGGCTCCAAATGCCTCTAAATATTCAGTGAAGGTGTATGAATGATATTTGTACTTGGTTATGATTTTCATGTATTATTTATGACCATCAAAATACTTCTACAAACTTGTTTAATATTATGGACAAAGTATGGAATTGAACTAGCAATTTGGGGTTCAAATCCCCCCGGGGTAAATACTGAAAATGGCTTCCCAAATGCCTCCAAACCCACTCAAATTTCTGAACACATGTAGGGGATGTCTCAGGGGTGTTATTAAGGTCTCATATCCACCATTAATCGGTTATTAATTATGTTCTAACCTTCTCCCAAACAACAACAAAAATCACTAGTTCGACCTTGGGGGAAATAACATGAAATCTTCTTCAAATAAAATAAAACTGAGCAAGATGGCTCCAAATGCTTAAGTGATGAACATGAAACTTGTAATACTCATCAATGGTAGTCCATACATAATAAATATATCAGAGAAATATTCTTCCATTCGAAATCATCATCAATACATTGGCATACATCAATCTAGTGGGGGAATGGTCACTGTTTTCTCATTAATAATCCATTTTACATATAACCACTTGGTATTTCGACCTGAAAATTTCTAGAGATGAATAAAAGATTATATTAATCATATTACAATAGAAATAGATCATGAGAAGCTCTCCCATAGAGTACAAGAGCTCACCAAAAATGCCCTCCCTCAAGGGTCAAGAGTATGCCATCAAAACTGGAAATGGTTGAGAGAGTGTGCTGCACTAGAAGAAACCATGAGCTGCCCTGTAGCTTACACCTGCAAATAAACACTCCATTAAAGCTCCAAATTAAAGGTCTGAATGGCCTTTCCAATTACCAACTTGGATGGGAATCTTTCACCCTCGAAATTGGCTAAGGCAAGAAACTAGTCATCCACTAGCTCTCCCTCTTCACAAATGCAATTGCAAATTTCTCAAATGATCAAAATCCGCCATTCTTCTTTGTTCGTGACTTTTATAAACTTCTAATGTCCTCCATGGGTCGAATTCCTTCCAAGAGACTCATGCCAACTCAAGTTGGGAAGAGATTCCAAAGAATGCCACTTGTACAACAATTCCTAGTCTCCCACTTCCATCAAATCACATGTGGAAGCATCTTAGCTTCCCTAACTCCCTTGAGCGCCCTCTTGGAGGATATTTTTATCCCTGACATGTCATATATGTCATATTTCAGCCTTCAGGTCTGGTTTGTGTCATAGGTGTCATAGCATCTTCATCATTGTTGTCATAGAGCTAGGGAATCTAGCCCACGTGTCTCACTAGCTCCAAATTGCCTCTTCCTCTTCCATGCGAGTTACTCTTCCTCTACATTCGACCTTGTATGAGTCATGCAATGAATAATACCTTTTGAACTCCCCCACGTATGTTACCATTCACCTTGAATTCGAATTGGTGAGAGAATGATGCCAAGTGTAGTGGGGGAAATCTAGCCATCTGTGGGTCCACTTTCCTCCATGTGTATTCATGATCAAATGCCACTTTGATTTTCACTTGTATTTATTTATTTAGCTCATTTATTAAATATTTATGCCATTCTAATTTTCAAACATCATTTATTATTCTCCTTATTCCAAATCCCAAAGCTTCCACCCCAAACCTAGGAAACTAGTAATTTTCCTCCTTGGCAATTATTTGACCCTTAGCATCAATTTGACAAACTCTAATAAATATGTCCAATGTGCTTAGGCCATTGTGACCCAATGCCAATTTGGGAAATGAAAGATGAACATCCCACTGAGTCAACTACCAAGGAGACCAAAGAACGTTGCATAATAGAAGGCCAACACATAATGCAAGAGGCTACTAACAGTGTGGATAGCGAATCCACTCTTGGACACCCAAGCTTCTTTGTTGGTGAGTTTGATATCACTAGAAAGGAGATGTAAGATGGGATTGGTGGTGGTGAGACATATTATGGGGTAGCTTCAAAGGAAGATCAAGAATCAGCCCTTCAAACATCATTGGAACTTCATAGTGAAGCAAAAGGAAACCACACACCAGTTGAGAGCGAACATGAAATTTTGGTGGAAGTACATGCCCACATAACTCCACCACATGAGAAGACAGAAGTGACATAGTGGTATGGTCATGATTCTAATTTTTTGCATCATCTTACGATGGAAACCACTTCCAATGAGAAGGTTGGCATGGTAGAGTCTTCCACTGTTGAAACTCAAAATTTTGGTACCAAAGAAGAATACAGCGGGAAGGCCGAATTGATAAATGGGATTATGCATGACTCACACGAGTTGAATGAGAACACATGTGAAAACATACACAGTGTTGTCAAGGATCCATTGAGTGACTTAGAGAGACAACTCTTAGTCACAAAAGAAAGGATACTGTAAGTTTTGTCTAGAAGTGATGAGGCACATAAACTTCTTGAAAATATTATTGGAAGGATTCAGTTGGAGGATAGACAAGGAGAATTTGAAGAAAGAGTCTCTACTTGAAATATGCTTCATCAAAAGAGAGCTGCAAAATATGAAAGAAGATAACTTGTAGTTGTTTATGGATAGAGATATTGCTCTCAAATTTGCAGAATACAAGGTAGCATAAGTAGAGCAAATATATATGACATTGGGAGGATCACATTCATTCCCCAGGACCACCAGTGATCATATGTGTGTGGATGATTTCACACATGATGTTTTTTAGGCAACTCATGAGCAAGGTAACCATGAGGAGTTTTTAGATTTTCCAGCACTTGAAGGGAGAATTGACATGAAGGATGCTTGCCAGACATTTGTTTCGTTCCAGGGAGAACATGAGCTTTCTTTGTGTGAGAAATAATTAGCCATGTAGAATATTCCCGAGTTCATTCCATTCGAACCAAGCAACCAAGAAATCTATGCATTTATAGATTGGGTGAATAGATACATAGTAGAGATGAAGACTCCAAGACGTAAAAAAAAAAATTGTGTTAAATGTGGATTAATTGATGCATCTCACATTGCCCAGTTTCAAGAGCAACAACAAAGGCACATATGGCTGAAATATGATGACTGCAGTTCACATCCATCCATGGATTGGGTGCAAAGGTACATGGGAAATACGGAGTCACCTTATTTTGATTACTCTCATAGTATGTGGAATGTAGCAGTGCAAGCAAGGTGTTTGATGGCACATAGGGAGACACACATGTCTTTTTTTCATTTGATCTTGATTGTTTGGTCATACCATTGAGTTTGATAGGTACATTGGTTCTTTGGCAGTCTTGTGAGTAGCTGACACATCTATGGATGCTATCCAATACCTTCCCCGTGCATAATAGAGCATGGGAGTTCCACTTGAATCATTTGGGTGGAACAAGTGATGGTGATGTGAGCCATTGGACCAGAGTGTAGTTAGCACGAGAGGAGGTTCATGTCTTATACTGGGAGAGGCTCATACAGACTCAGGTCAGCATTGGGAGTGATGAACCTCTAATATGGTGGTGGGATCTTGTCATAGCTTAGAGTGATAGATTCCCCCTAGTGATAGTGATATTTGGAGGAGTTTATCAATGGTAATGGGATCCTAGCATTGCTTGGTATAGCAGTTCAGTTGCTGACATTGGAGAGCAAGCTAGCCATGATTTCCAGGAGTCCATCTATGTGGAGAATTGGTTGAGTTTCCTCATTAGGAAACCTTGTAATGATGGACATGTTATTCACTTGCTTGTTGGTTTGGGAGCCTTCAGGAGGTTCCTTATGTGGAGACTATGCAGTGCAAGGGTGATTTTTATAGACACCTTGCATTCATTAGGTTCATTTGGGACCCTGGGATTCTTCTCAGTTGTTCAGCTTTGTTGAACATTCAGTTACAGAGGAGACAGAGCTATTCCTTGGGAAGATGGTTATAATCAAAGTTAGTGTAGAAGCACCATGGTGGCACTTCATGCCAGGATCCCATTTCCATTGCTGAACTCCTCCGAAGATCACTGTCACTAGGGGGAATCTATCACTCTAAGCTATTCCAAGATCCCATCACCACATTGGAGGTTCATCACTCCCAATGCTAAACTGAGTCTCTACGAGCATCTCCCAATATAAGTCATGAACCACCTCTCATGCTAACTGCACTCTGGTCCAATGGCTCACATCACCATCACTTATTCCACCCAAATGATTCAAGTGGAACTCCCATGCTCTATTATGCACGGGGAAGGTATTCAATAGCACCCATAGATGCGTCAGATACTCACAACACTGCCAAAGAACCGATGTACCTGTCAAACTCAATGGCATGACCAAACAATCAAGATCAAATGAAAAAAAGACATGTGTGTCTCCCTATGTGCCATCAAACACCTTGCTTGCACTGCTACATTCCACATACTATGAGAGTAATCAAAACAAGGTGACTCCATATTTCCCATGTACCTTTCCACCCAATCCATGGATGGATGTGAACTGCAGTCATCATATTTCAGCCATATGTGCCTTTGTGGCTGCTCTTGAAACTGGACAATGTGAGATGCATCAATTAATCCACATTTAACACAATTTTTTTTTAACCTCTTGGAGTCTTCATCTCTACTATGTATCTATTCACCCAATCTATAAATGCATAGATTTCTTGGCTGCTTGGTCTGAATGGAATGAACTCGGGAATATTCTCCATGGCTAATTATTTCTCACATAAAGAAAGCTCATGTTCTCCCTGGAGAGAAACAAATATCTGGCAAGCATCCTTCATGTCAATTCTCCCCTTAAGTGCTTGAAAATATAAAAACTCCTCATGGTTACCTCGCTCATGAGGCTCCTAAAAAACACCATGTGTGCAATCATCCACACACATATGATCACTGGTGGTCCTGGGGAAGGAATGTGATCGTCCCAATGTCATATAGATTTGCTCTACTTATGCTACCTTGTCTTCTGCAAATTTGAGAGCAATATCTCTGTACATAAACAACTACAAGTTATCTTCTTTCATACTTTGCAACTCTCTTTTGATGAAGTATAGTTCAAGTAGAGACTCTTTCTTCAAATTCTCCTTGTATCTTCTCCAACTGAATCCTTCCAATAATATTTTCAAGATGTTTATGTGCCTCAACACTCCTAGACAAAATTTGCAGTATCCTTTCTTTTGTGACTAAGAGTTGGCTCTCTAAGTCACTCAATGGATCCTTGACAACACTATGTATGCAGTCACATGTGTGCTCATTCAACTTGTGTGAGTCATGCAAACTCCCATTTATCAATTCGGCCTTCCCGTTGTATTTTTCTTTGGTACCAAAATTTTGAGTTTCAACAGTGGAAGAATCTACAATGCCAACCTTCTCACTGGAAGTGGTTTCCATCTTAAGATGATGCAAAAAATTAGAACTATGACCATACCATTGTGTCACCTCGGTCTTCTCATGTGGTGGAGTTATGTGGGCATGTACTTCCACCAAAATTTCATGTTCGCTCTAAACTAGTGTGTGGTTTCCTTTTGCTTCACTATGAAGTTCCAATGATGTTTGAAGGGTTGATCCTTGATCTTCCTTTGAAGCTACCCCATACGATGTCTCACCACCACCAATCACATCTTCCATCTCCTTTCTAGTGATCTCAAACTCACCAACAAAGAAGCTTGGGTGTCCAAGAGTGGATTTGCTATCCACACTGTCAGTAGCCTCTTGCATTATGTGTTGGCCTTCTATTATGCAATGTTCTTTCGTATCCTTGGAAGTTGACTCAGTGGGATGTTCATCATGCTCATTTGATGTGTAAACTTAATCAGAAAGAGTTACATGCATGTTTTCTTAAGGCTACAATGTATTATCAAATTGCTTGTGGCATGAATCCACAACACCAAGTTCATCCTTAATACCCACCTTAGCATTAGAAAACTCTATGCTATCATTATCATTCCTTGGTGCTTTCTTGTTGTTACTATTCGTTATTGAGCCTTATTAGAAACGATGTGGAAACATTCTGCCTTCTTGATTTTCTGTTGCTTTTCCTGCTTTCAGCTACTTTTTCCCAGATTTCTTGAGGGAGACTACTCATATGGTCTTATCCATCTTCCTATGTGCCCTCTTGAGCCACCTAGACCATTTTCAACTCATTAAACAAATATTTGATGATTAAATATTCGAGTTTGTGGGTCTACATCATCCTTTCGTGATTAAATTTAATTTGTACATAGAGACTATAGGCCAAAGTTAATTATTTCTCTTCAATAGTTAATAAAAGAATTTTTGGGGACATTACAATCCTCCCCACCCAAGATTTCTTGTCCTCAAGCAATTTTAAATCTGAATGTGGTAGTACATGTTCTTTTCCCCCAACTTTATGCACAAACCATTTCTTTTCCTCCTTCTTTAATGGTGACTATTTATATGGTTGTAGCTTTAAATGAACCAAATCACCAACACTATTCTCCACAATTGTAACATACATAATATATGCGGCTGAACTTGACAAACATTAGAATTCCAAATTCAAAACTAACTAAATGAAGTGCCACCATGGTGCTTCTACACTAACTTTAATTATAACCATCTTCCCAAGGAATAACTCTGTCTCCTCTGTAATTGAATGTTCAACAATGTTGAACAACTGAGAAGAATTCCAGGGTCCCAAATGAACCTAATGAATGCAAGGTGTTTATAACAATCACCCTTGCACTGCATATTCTCCACATAAGGAGCCTCCTGAAGGCTCCCAAACCAACAAGCAAGTGAATAACATGTCCATCCATCACAACGTTTCCTAATGAGGAAACTCAACCAATTCTCCACATAGATGGACTCTTGGAAATCATGGCTAGCTTGCTCTCCAATGTCAACAACTGGACTACTATACCAAGCAATGCCAGGATCCCATTACCATTGGTGGCACTTAATCGAGAGAAGGATGGTAGAACATGTGTGCGGAAACATAAATAAATATAAACAACAAAAATAAACTCTATCCACACACATCTAGCATGCAAATACAAGCATAAACATTACAGGCATTAAATAAAAATGTTTCAGATTCAAATGCATGAGAATACTTATCTTTATCCAATGCATATCCAAGAAATTGGTTGTGTAAGAGCGATTTTCCACCCAACCATAGGCACTGTGTCCAGCATATACTCTTTATTCTAAGAGTCCACCCCCAAGCTGGGCTATGAGGCCAGGGAGAAGGAAACACCTACATGCTTCTCTCTCTCATCCCACAACCCATTATGCTCTCTATGTTTAACCAAATGCTCATACAGAGCTCTATGGGGGTCCTACTCAGCCCTCACATCGTTGGCTTCCACAATACCTTCCCCACACAACACCCCTCTTGGCTCAGCCATCCCCTTTATCGATCCATAGTTCTCTTGGGTGATCCATCTTGCCTGGTGTTTCTAGTGTGTGCATAAAATAAGTACAATTTGATATGTGTTGCTATAGAACCACCTATAGCTTCAATTCGTGGCTTCTCAAGCACCTATGAGCAACAAAACTCAATGGGTTGTGAGGGTTCCTAGCTTTCCCAACCTCTCTTCTCACCTACAACCATCAATTTTCCCTTCCAAATCTACAACATTCTCTCTAAATTTGAATTTGTGGGTTAAAAACAGTCAAGTAAGTTCATGGACATCAATGGAGAGCTCTGCCTGATGTAGATATGCATGAGAGAATGAGATAATGAGGGTTGACTCCAAGGGATATGAGAAAATGGTGAAAAGACAACAGACATAGCTTCTAATAGTAGAAGAAAGGACTCTTGCCAGGCAAACTGACTTTTGTCATGACAAAATTATCACAAAATTGTAGTCAGCCCCATGTTGCAATAACTACACGTGTTGACTTTTCCCACCAACCTCACATGTGTATTCAATAATTGGAAAATAGTAAACAAGGAGATAATTGGCTTATTCAAGGCACGTGACAGAATTTGGGTGAGTTCTAAGGTTGACAGTTGGCAGTAAGGATTTAGTTTCCCATACCCCCTTTCCTCTTCCCCTTTGGTGGAATCATAGCCCCTTTGGTGCTCTTTACACAACCATTATTGTATCATTTTATTATTTATGCACATAGTATTTACATATATTTCAAGTTAGCAGGACAAGCCAACCTTACGGTCCAAATAAAATACATACATCATACATGCCTAGCCATTCACTAGTCGGGCCTTGGCCTTGAGCTCTGCACTAGGAATTCGTACTAGCATATTTACATCATTTACATAATTCGATTAAATACATTACAAGGGTCAAACTGGGGGTATTACAACTTTGTGGACTACGGTGCCTTCTCTTGTGCATTATGAGTGTGGCTTCTTGTTCTAATCAGTGCTAGTTGCGAAGAAATTCATTTGCAAGTAATTTTTTGTTGTCTTCATTTGGATTATGCTCTCTCACTTATCTGGAAGGTGTGGGATGTAGGGGAGTCTGAGGAAACGATAATTTATTCATATGCCTTGGGGGATTAGTACCCTAGTGCGTATTGGGTAGAGTGTATTGTGGATTTCCTTTTGATATTGGTAGTGGTTTGGATGCAGGGTATTCCCTGCATATTAACTAGGTTGATCGAGTTGTAGATTTTTCATAGGAGGTTTGGGATTGTGTTGTAACAATGGATATGGAAAAAAAAGATTGAGGACCTCTCTGAGATAATTCAAGACACTCAAGTTGATATTCATGATATGCGTTGTCAACTGAGGTGGATGAAAATACAAATGAAAGGTTTGATTGTAGTAATCCAACAAATAATTGCCCATATGCCTATTTTTGACTCTCGACAGGATGAAATAGAGAAAACCACTCAGTAGATTTCAACTCATACTTCTAGTCTAGACGCCCGCCTTAACAATGTTGAAGGTATTGTTCATGCTTGTGAAGCACAAGTGGAAGAAATTTTGAAAACCTTGGAAAAACATGAAAACCTTATGGTATGAAAGAACTACAAAATTGATGATAATTTAGAAAGCAAGAATATTGATGGTCATTCTATTATGCAACCCACCCCGTTGATGCGAATATTTATAGTTCAAGTGAGCGTGCTGAAGAAGATCCCAGTGAAGATGCGAATACGTCCAGTTTAGATGGGCGTGAAGATGAAGAATCCGCTGATCAGGTCATGGGAAGTGGAAAGCGTTCCACTTAATTCTCGATTTCTATGTTTAATTTTTGCCAAAAACTGCTAGGATAGTTCATCAAAATATGTAGTAGTATAGTAATAGCTAATAATTTTGAAATCATTTTCAGACTCTGGCTGACTATATATGGTGTTGATAGTTCTGTTGAAAACATTGTTAGATATGTTTTGAACTATTACATTGTATATTTTGAAGCTGATTTCTCCAGTTGTTTATAATACAATCTATCTGTTCCAGTTGAAAAAATAATGTGCATTGGTTTATGTGTGTCATGCATAGCAAAAGTTTAAGGAAACTCTATAAGATTGTTCGTAATTTGAGTTTAAAAGAGCAAAAAAGCTTTAAGAAATTATTGCAATCTGAGGAGTTACCTGGAATAATAGGTTATTAACATGATGTTTTTTTTTACTTCTTATTGATAGTGCTTCTCAAGAATAATTGTGATCATGTTTCAAAGTTTGGATTTCAAATTTGTTGAATGTTGTGCAGGAACAAAGAGCGAGGAAATAGGATGCCCTAAAAAGAAAAAAAATTAAGAAGAATGTAAATGATGATGATATGGTCATCAGTTCAACTGGTGTGTTGTTGGAAGTTAACAAGAGGTGGGGGGGGAGTTTAATAAAACTTTGAGGGATATAGTGGAAAGAATGTATAAACATAGTTTTCTTTTACAATACAAAAATCAATCCAATGACTCTAAGAACCAGGTTATAATTTAACTACAGGAAGCGTTTCCGAAGTAGTGAGCACTAAGACCAGTGAGACTTGCAATGGAAAAAACATACAACAACAATTTTTTTTTTAAAAGGTATTATTGGTACTCGAAATATGCCAGTAGGGATGCCAAAAAGGTGTGCCATGAGATGGTCAAAGAAATGAACATAATCGCATCGCAGAGGGAGCCATCCCAAGTATATCAAAACACACATCAAACGTATGCAGTCATTGTTTTATTTTTAATGTGCATAGAGTTTAATTATCACACGAAATACTAATTTCCAATTGTTTTGTCACATCATAAACAAAATGAAAATGGAACCCATTCAGCGCATCGTATGGGTCGCCAAGGCAAAAAATGGTTGATCGTAAAATTTCTGAGTGCTTGTGGTTTGCTTCAGATTTATTATTTTTTGTGATGTTAATATCATAATTAATTTAAATCATACATGGATGTGTTTTAACAAGTGCTGACATATGGTGAAGAGCCATTCGATCATTTGATTGAAATTGGAAAAGTAATGGTTGTCTGTATGTGTTAAGGTATCGATGGTTAATTGAACAATTTGTAAGTAGCTATATTGTTTTATAATGTCCCTTATTTTATAATTAATGGAACACTAATAAAACTTTAATTATATCTATGCTTTATCATGGTGTATGAAACTAATAGGAAACAAAGTATGGAGAGGAGTCAACATATGATGTATTGAGGATTGACACGAGGAATGGTTTCCAAAATATGTGTGAAGTTTATGACTCACTCGTTGAACTGGTACATTTTCTATTTATGCAATTTTGTATATTATATTATCTATAAATGTATATATACTCATTACATATTTTTTTATGCTTGTATATGGAACATCAAAATATAGAACAAACTAAAGTCAATGAACAATGCATTTCAAATAACTCAGGAAGAATATCCCTTGAAGATGATGCATAAATGGGGTGTGGAGTAGCCCAAGCGACTACAACACTTCAAACGATGATTGATGACCAATACAATTGAATGTTGTTATTGAAAGTTGTATATTTTGGAATTTTTATTTGTGAAAAACAAGCATTCTTGGTAATGTGGACAAATCACCCCAATTGGATGAGGGTAAGTGATCAATAATTGTAACAATGTCAAAATGACATTTTGATTATTGACAACCTTTATGTTGTCCCATATTTTGGATTCTTATTCATATATAAAAAAATTGGTTTCTTCTTCTACTGGATTGTCTAATGTCACAAAATGTTACATTATTGACTAAATATATGAATTTTTTTTTACGTTGTGATATCAATAGAGGTGTATCCAACACACTTTTGGAAACACAATATTTAAAATATAAAAATAAAATATGAAAATAAAAAAACTATACAAATATTTGTTTCTCGAATAATTAATTGAAAATTTGTAAAAAGAAAAAAGAAAAAACAATATTTACATATCAACAACATGGAAAAATTCACCACAACACCATAAACAATCTATAAAATAAATAAAAACTAAATTTACATATCCGCATAATGGAAAAATTTGCCACGACAACATACAAACTCTATTTAGATTAATCACCATTGCAACTTATAAAATATATTTAAATTCACCACGACAACATACAAAATCTATTTATCTCAACCAATGAGTGCATTTTTTTCATTTCCATGAACCTATTCAAAGCCACTAGTGCTATTTCACATAATAAACATACTGATGCTCTTTACATGTAATAAGCATCAGTGCTCATTGTTATAATATATGCACTGCTGCTTATTTATATAATAAATGCAGTGATGTGTATTGATAAAGTAAATGTACTGGTTAGAATAATACACAATGTACATATGCATCGGTGAATTTGCATATACAAACGCATTGGTGCTTTAATAAAATATATGTAGCGCCGATGCAGTAAGGACATCACATCAGTGCTATAGAAATGTACTATATGTACCGTTGTCTGTGCATTAAAACATACAGACTAGTGCATTGTAAATGAATGTATGCATTGGTGATTTTTATTTATAATATACTCACTAGTGTGGTTTATTTATAGGAGACGCACTGGTGCATGTTGTAGAAATATAAAGCACCAAATAAAAAACATGCATTAAAACCTTCGGATGCCCAATTTTTTTAGTTATAGTGAATAGCCATTATAAACTTCGCAAAAACCTCTGCTACCAAAAACGGATGTTGTAGCAGAGGTTTTTTGGAATTTTTTTGCCAATCTTGTAACACTAAAACCTCCACTATAAACTCCACTAGAAGGATTTTTCCTTGTAGTTCCTTGAAGGGGACAACTAATAGGGTATTCATAACTAGCCCAATACCTTTTGTGTTTTCATTTTTTACACAACGCTGGCTCGTGCACTTGAAATATAGTTGCACGCACTAATAACACTCATTCCCTCCATTGTAATATATAGCATTCTTTTTATCCTTTTTCAAGCTTCTCAAAATAAATAAATGAAAAAGACAAAAACAACAAAAAAAATAATAAAAAAAAGAAAAAAAAATGGTGGGGGGGAGCATACAAACCTTTTTAATTTGTTAGGTTGAAACATGGTAGCAGTCAGTGAGCGTCACCCTTGAACATAACAACTATTTTTGCACATTCACAAAATAGGTTGTCACCCTTGAACATGACTTACTCAAATATTGGTTGTCTATCTGAGTAGGCTTTCACATTCACATCCACAACTAGACCTTATGCCATAACTATTGCTTGATCTTTCCATGCTACCACAACATATGTGAAAATTACTTGCACCATTGTACCAACTACCCACTTGTCGATTTGTTATCCAGTGCTTGCAACTTTTTCCATCACTTTGCATTGCTTGTCCTTTGGCCATAATTGCTCAAGTATCTAGACCCTTTATCCTTGAAGGGGACAATTAGTAGGGTGTTCGTAACTATCCCAATACCTTTTGTATTTTCATTTTTTACATAAGGCTGCCTTGTGCACTTTAAATATAGCTACAGGACCTTACAAAAATCATTCCCTCCATTGTAATATCTAGCATTATTTTTATTCTTTTTCAAGCTTCAGAAAATAAATAAATGAAAAAGGCAAAAAACAACAAAAACATGAACAAAAGAAAAAAGAAAAGAAGAAAATTGGTGGGGGGAGGCATATCAACCTTTTTAATTTGTTATGTTGAAACATGGTACTAGTCAGTGAGTGTCACCCTTGAACATGGCACATATTTTTGAATACAAAACTCTTGCAATTGGGATTAGTATTACTTAGGAAGCTATACCATAATGATTAGTCATTCAACCAATTGGTTATCCTTCCAATAATTAGAGAGTCTCATTTAGTGCCTCCAACATTGATGGTTTTCATGGGTTATATATCTAAGTATCAGTGGTTTCCCAAGTCATATTAGTGTCGTGTTCTTGTTTAGAGGAAATTGATACACTTGTGTCGTCCATTCCTCAAATTTTTGATCATGCATGTTGGTTGTCTCAAAATGAAAGAAAATTTTGAGGTGGTCCACTTGGAGGGATCGGCACAGAAATCCAATGGTCAAATATCCCGCAATCTACAACTGAATCCTGGAGGCTCTAAAGGTTTCTCCAAAATGTCCTAAATGCAATGGCATAAATGAACTAGACATTTGATTTTTTGGCCTATATTAAGACATTTTTGAAATAAATTTTGCCCCATACGTACTATCTAATAGCATTTTGTTTGCTATATTGTAGGAATCGACAATGATACATCATCTTTTTAGCCTCAAGACCGTTCTCTTTGATAAGCATTTGTTTTTTTAACCACTCAATTGATTATGTGTAAGATTCCATGATTTTTCTTTCAACTTGTTTTTAACTTGCGATCAAGTACATTGTTGGTTTTTTCATTTAACGACATATTATTGGCTTGCACATTCACATCCACAACTAGGCCTTATGCCATAACCATTACTTGATCTCACCATGCTACCACAACATATGCCATAATAACTTGCACCATCGCGCCTACTTCCCACTTGTCGATTCGATGTCCAATGCTTACAACTTTTTCCATCACTTTGCATTGCTTGTTCTTTGGCCACAATTGCTTATGTATCTAGACCCTTTATCCTTGAAGGGGACAACTGATAGGGTGTTCATAACTAGCCTAGTACCTTTTGTGTTTTCATTTTTTACACAACGCTGCCTCGTGCACTTGAAATATAGCTACACGCCCTTACAAAACTCGTTCCCTCCATTGTAATATAACATTTTTTTTTAAGATTCATAAAATAATAAATGAAAAAAAGACAAAAAAACAACAAAACATTAAAAAAAGAACAAAAAAGAAGAAAAATGGTGGGGAGAAGCATATCAATCTTTTTAATTTGCCATGTTGAAACATGGCAACATTTAGTGAGTGTCACCCTTGAACATGACACCTATTTTTGCATTAAAAACTCTTGTAAATGGGATTGGTATTACTTAGGATGTTTTACCATAATGATTAGTCATTCCACTGATCGGTTATCCTTCCAGTTATTAGAGAGTCTCCATTCAGTGCTTCCAACATTGATGGTTTTTCATTGGTTGTCTATCTGATTATTAGTTGTTTCCCAAGTCATATAGTGTCGTGTTAATGTTCAAAGGAAGTTGATAAGTGTTGGCCACTCCTCAATTTTTTGACCATGCATGTTGGCCATCGCGGTATGAAGAAATATCTAATGGTTTTGTTACTTTCAATTAAATTAGTTACTTATTTATGTGTTAGATAATGAGAGAAGCATTTATGCTCTCCTTTTGACAAGCCTCTTCCTGTCGAATTTAAAACATTATTCGAGAAGTAGGCTTAGAGGCCATTGACAATACTTAGGGGTAGTGATCAACCAAAATTTCTCTTGCTGATAGCAGTGGGTGTACATCATTGGATCCTGCTCACTGATTCACTTATGTGTCCGACATCAAATAATTTATTCACACCTAGTGATTGTACTAAATACCTCGGCACCCATCTTCATCATCGGTGGATTGCCCTACGTTTGTTAACAATATACATCAATGACTAGTAATCAAGCTATGTTTTTCCTATGCTCAACTACAAATCATTTATTCACATTGAAAAAATTGTATAGTTGGCAGGTTGGATTGAAGACCTTGGGACATGATGGCATCATTTGCAGATGTCACTACCCAAGTTGCACAATAAAGAACCACTATATGATGGGCACACAAGAAAAATCAAAGTAGGTACCCCCTCATGAGTAGACCATCATTAGATAAGTTGTCAACTTTAGTGTTGAATGCTTTGTACATGTGTGTAAAAAGTATCATGAAAATGAGCTTTTACCTCTACAATTTGATTCATATTAGGGAATAGGTCTAAATTACCAATTTTGGCCCAATCTATCACAAGCTTTGAATCACCCATAACTTGTAAATGGTTTATACCTTTGTCATGTGTTGTCTTCGTAGAGCATAGAGTTTTGCCTTGTTGTTGGTCCTAATCCTAGCAACATATTGTAGACAAAAGTATTGTGAGGCATCAATTAAAAGGGCTACTCTAGCCCCGCAGAAACCTGGGTCTCCTTGGCATGCCCCATCACAAAAGCTCTAGCTCTTCTCTTTGTCTATGCTTGGCATTTGTAGAATCCTTGGGATTTTCGTCTTTAGTGGCTTCTTATTTCCTCATAAGCTATTTCGATCTTGTGTGCTACTTGCAAAGTTATCAGATACAAATCCTAAAATGTCATAAGATTCCTACCCATCCATATGCCATATATAAATATACAAGGTAGGGCCTTGTGAACATTCACAACTTTGTTTATAATTCATTATATTAAACTTTCTTCTAAATTCGCATTTTCCCATTTCACCTTAATTCCAAAGGCATTGGTAACCTCCTACAAAACAAACCTTGAAAATGAACAATATATAAACAAGTGATTTATCGATTCTTCACTTTTTTTAGAAAGAGCGCAGTGTTTTGGACCAACCCAATTCCTTCTTTGACTATTGTCCTAGGTTATTAACTTATTTGCCAAGGCCAATCAAAGCACTATTTGGGCTTTTAACAGGCAAGTGAGTTTCCACACAACCCTCCACCACTAGATTCTAACTCTAGTCCATTCTTCTTCAATTTGGTTGAATAACCCATTTTAATTGTATAATTTTTGGTGTCCTTGTTCTTGGACTACTTAAGCATATCCTCATTATTATTTAGTTTAATAACGCCGTGCGAGAGCAACTGTTGATAAAACTCCATTCCTCTGCTATTGTTCCTTGAAGATTGAGGAAATTGGCTGATTTCCACCTTGAAATTGATGAAATACGTCCCTCTCTATCTCTGCCTCTCTTTTAAGTGAAGTATCCCCACAATATCCCCTTATCGTGTAAGACTTATAATAATGCTTCATAGAGCATACGGTTTCCCTTTATACATATTTAGGGTTCTTTCCCAATTCTAACTTTTCCTTCATTTCATTTTCCACTTACCAAGCTTTCCACTTTCCAATTATGGAGTAAGCTTTATCCATGGCACCAGAGGCTCAAGGTTAATGCCTTCTGCTCTAAACTATTCCTCCATAGAAGTCCCCTTGATGAGGTATTTCTTTTCTATATTATATGTGGGTATATTTGCTTTTCCAATATAATTGAAATAAAGATATTAATCTTAAATTAAAATTCAATGTAATTAAGAAAATAAGTTAAAGGTAAAGGAAAAGTAAATTTAATTATTATAACTTGTATCGAATGTACGAAGATATATTAACTCAAGTTAAAATTTGAAAAATGAATTTGCCGAGGCAATAAAAACAAAGAGATAATAAACAAAGATTTAGAATCAATGCAGTGAGCAAGGAAAATGAAGTGAGGCGAGTTTGATCATTGTGTGGATGTAGTTGTTCACTTCTAATGCACGACTCAAATCAGTTCGCCAGATATAAATTTGATACTTAACAAACATACGTTCTCGGAGTACGAAACATGGAGGCCTCAGCAGCAGTTTGGGCTCGACCTTGTCTCTCAGCCTGGAGGTCGTGTACTCGAATTCAGGGTCGCGCCACCGAAATTCGGAGGCACGCGACTGCCGCCTCCTTTCTCCCGAAAAAAATCGACGTCGGACGGAGCTTCGGCGAGGCGAAGCGGTCCATGAGACCTTGGCAGCAGCAGCTGAGGTTTACAGCGCGGTCTATGAATGCCGGAAGTTCTGAGGGCGCCGTGCTCGCCAGGCCTTCTTCTCCAGGCGGGAAGAACAAACAGAAGGAATCCGTCGACGGAAAACTGAGCGCTCTGAGACAGCTTTTCGACAAGGCTGGAGTCAAGATTGATGCCTATATCATTCCATCTCAGGATCCACACCAGGTGGCTTCCAACTCTGTACCTATGCCATGAATAAATTTCACCCCTATTTTGATATAACTGATAAAGGATTACATTTAAGGGCGTATATGTTCTGTTTTTTCGATATCTCTCTTCTGTACTCCACTTCATCGTAGGTCGTCATGCTATGTAGATAGGGACCGTTGTTTACAGTTCTATCAAAGAAAATCTAATGCTCTGACCATTATAATTTAGCCGTCTAGTCGCGTAACGAACAGCCACTCCGTCCGACAGTTTGAAGGAATCTGGCGATGAAATTTCACAATTTTGTCAATTTAAAGCTGCAATGCAAACTCTGAGACTGCAGATGGATTTCCGCCGAATACAGTAACTCGATACGACAATTTCGGCAATCAAAAGCTGAAATTTGAAAATTTCCACTGGTTAGGACCGAAAGACACCAGAAAGGAGGTGTGGTTTTCTACACTATTAGCTTATTCCATCATACAACGATACAAAGATATAAAGACACCATCTATTAGGCTCAAAGCTCGGTTCTCCGTATCCAAGTTGTCTAATGATGACCAGGTCTCAATGGTGCCACTGTACGAGCGTCATCATTGTCCTTAGATGTTGACTTGCTCCCCAACTAAATGATACTAAAACAACGCTCTCACTTTCTCATTAATGCTCACAACATCGCTATCAAACATGCTTTCCTTATTTTGGATCCAAGAGACAAATTCACTTAGCTACACATCCCCTGCATAAGGATTAGGGGACCATCTGAGGGATTGTGAGACTGCTTAATTGTGTAACTAGAATTCACACAACATGTTTTGTTTCTTTGGAGTACAGCTTACGTGGATTTCACAGAATTCCTTTTGGGTTTCCAACTCAAAAGGTATATGAGAGGCAATTCTCTCTAGGAAAAACATGAACATCGTTCCCTCAGGTAGTGTGTGTACACCCTAGCAGGTGGTCTACACGATATCTCATCTGCATACTTTGTAGCCTTCTCATTCAAGCTTTTCAACAAGATGAGCTTACATCTTTTTCATCCATTTTTTCTTGTTGTTTCTGTAGCTCCTACCTTAAACTAGAATTCTTAGCTTCAAGCTGCCCCATGATATCCAAAATGTTGCATTTTCAAAATCTTAGGGTTTCTTTCACAGAGGAGATTTCTTGGTTATGATGTTCAATGGAAATGGTCCCTTTGTCATTTGATTTTGCAATTGCCTTCCACTTTGTAGTTTTTGCCTCTAATATTTTGGGTTGATTGAGAAATTATTTGACCTCCTTAGTTGACATGACAATAGGCTTGTTAGATTAGGACAACTGAGGAAGGTCTTCCTGCATGCATGTGTCCTTGCATGCAGAAGACATAAATTAAAGAAGCCAATAAAATGTATTTAATTAATTTTTCCTAAGTTTACTTTGGAAAATTAATTAAAGTGATCTTTTAATTATTGACTTAATGAAAATATTTTTTATAAAGTATGAGTGAAAAATTATAGTAATGGCAAGATCTAATCTTGGCCATTGATCTTACTGGAGGATCTCATCCATTGATCCATAGTGAGATTAGATTATTCGCTTAGCATTGAGTTATAAAAGTAAGGTCGATTGGTGGAGAGGACACACATTCATTCCGACAGAGATTGAGAGAGCATATTTGGGAGAGAGAGAGTTTTACGAAGAAGACGGAGGAGTAAGATTTGGAAAAGACACTCGAATCAGCAGAGAGAGAAACAGGGCAGAAAGAGACGGAGGTGTTCGCAGCAGCAGGGCCGTACGGATTCCATACAGGATGTTCAACAACTTCAGCTGCCTCAGTTACCATGCCAACCCCACAGGTTTTTCTCAGTTGTTTTATGTGTTTCAATTTTGCCATTGTTGGCTTAAAATCGAATTTCTGATTTGTAAAAGAGCTCCATATTTTCTAATAAAATATTTCTCCTACCGTTGCACTAGTTTTCCCATCTTAGGTTTTTCCGAGGGTTTATACCCGAAAATTATTGTGTTATTTCTATTGGTATGATTGATTGGTATATCTCTCAGTGTTTTTAATTCCGCTGCAAATTTTATGAGTGAAGAAATCCATGTGTGGTTATTTGGTTGCAATTACACTAGCATGCATTTGGCTCTAGTTGGATTTTAAAGGAAAATTTACATGGTAACAGAGCTCTTCTGAGCAGATTGAGAGATAGCAGCAGAGTGCTTGGATAGATCACCGCATATCTATCCAAGGGTTACGGGTACTATTCACTATGGCTGTACAGTTGAGAGTTGAGGATAGACTCCAGGGGGCACAAAACTTTCCTACTTGGAAAGAGAGGATCACCAGGATCCTTGATGTCAGTGATGCTGAAGAGCACATTGATAGTGCAAAGTCTGCTCCCACAGAACCGACAGATTTAGCTAGATGGAAGAAGATTGATTCCAGGGCAATATTGATCATCTTGGATGGGGTGAAGGACCACATAGTCCCTCATCTGTCTGGGAAGAAAACCGCATTAGAGATGTGGAAGGCTTTGGAGAGTCTCTACCAAAGTAAGAATGAAAACTAGAAGATGGTGCTGCAGGAGAGATTGCGCAGTACCAAGATGGCCAAGCGTGAAGGAGTGGTGCCTTATCTTACAAGGCTCACACAGATTAGGGATGAGCTTGGAGCAGTGGGCTCTAAGACTGAGGATGAAGAGCTAGTTCGTATAGCTCTCAATGGCTTCTCTAAGCCATGGGACGTCTTTGTCAAAGGCATTGTGGCTCGGGAGAATCTCCCTGATTGGCAGAGATTGTGGGATGACTTCGCACAGGAAGAGACCCGGATGGGTCAAGGTTCAACTTCATCCAACAGTACTACACAGATTGTGGATGAAGAGGCTCTAGCCCTAACAAGCAAAGGTAAGGGAAAGGAAAAGAAGAGGAAGGGTGGCAAGAAGAACTTGGACATGGCAAAAGTCAAGTGCTTCATTTGTCACAAGCATGGACACTTTGCTTCCCAGTGCCCAAAGAAGAAGAAGAAGAACAACAACACACAGATGGCAGGATCTGCAGAGGCGGATGAGTTCAGCACTAGTTTTGAGGAAGACTTTTGTTTGGTAGCTTACATGGCAAGCTCCGTCAGCAGCAGTATCTGATATGTTGATAGCGGTGCATCATGTCACATGACAATTGACAGGACACAGAGGGTTCTTCAAGAGCTTGCAGGAGGGTGGAGTGAATCTCCACATTGAATTAGGAGATGATGCGCAGGGGGTTGGCACTGTATCGTTTCAGAGGGAGTCTGGAAAGCCTATCAGTTCTGTTGATGTGCTATATGTCCCAGGGATGACCAAGAATCTCATATCAGTATCCACACTAGAAGACAAGGGTTTTCTAGTGACTTTCTGTGACAGAAAAGTATATATCAGACCTAATGGGTCAGATCAGAGATTGGATAGAGTGGTTGGGGTTCGGAGTGGGAAGGTTTACAGACTTCAGTTTGAGCCTGCAAAGGCTTTGGTCAGCAGTAGCAGTAGTGATTGTGAGCTGTGGCATAGGAGGATGACACGCTTACACCATGGTGCACTGAGGCATCTGAGATAGGCAGTCATTGGAGTTCCTTCAGTTCAGGAGGACAAGCACAACCACTGCAAGGGTTGTGCGTTGGGGAAGAACATCAGGAAGCCTTTCCCACATAGTGATCTTGGTTATGTAGTTATGTTTATGCTATGAATGTATGGAATTTAACACTTTGAGGCTCATTCCATTCATTACTTCACCTTGGAGCCTCGACATCACCTTGGAGAGAGGGTTTGACCCACACTTGTGGGCTTTAGAGAGGAGCGTTCCTTGTTTTGGGAGCCTACTCATGTGTTTGGTTGTTCTTTAGACCATTTGGAGAAGAGCGCTCCCCTCTTGGAGCTTCTATTGTACCATTTCCATGTGTTGATCATTGACTAGATGATGCACCCCCCTTGTCTTGGGCCTATTGTTAGCTTATGAGAGTGGTTTATTACTTTTGATCATGTCTAGAGGCTTCTTTGAGCCTCCCTAGGATAGATCTAGGGTTTTCATAGATATATTATTATTTTATTGTGAAGGAGGTTGAGCTACTCTCCTATATAAGAGAGATTCTTCCTCATTGTATTTTGTTGTTGTTGATTGAAGGATAAAGCTATCTTTTGCACTAAAGGCTCTTGGTTTCTTTGGGATCTTTCTTACATGTGAGACATATCTTGGTGATTCTATTTTGAGGTAACATTTATCTTCTTGCATTGTCAAATTTCTAGATCTAGTCCAATAGAACGATAATCTTACTCCATTGGAATGAAGTAGGGAAGGATCTCTTTACTTGTTACATGTTCTAGTCTTGTAGCTTGCTTGTGATTTGTCATCTAGGAGGGGTTGCAAGTTCAAGTTTGCATAGGCTAGGGTGTGTACTAGAATATAGATATTGAAGGTGTATGATTTAGGGTGGCCCTCCCTTGGAAGGATTTGCATGAAACACCAAAGGCTTGGGAGGAATTTGTCATGCTTTACAGGTGTTCCAGCCAAGTACCCTCAAACAAGGTCCAAGAAGAACTATTCTAGGCTGTGTCACCGGATTCGGCGCATTTGAAGGTTAAAATTCGAAAATCGACGAATTTCATGGTGTGCCGAATTTAATCATTGAAATTCGATGGAATTTGTAAACCCTAGCTTGTCGTCCGCGCCCGAGGATTTTAGCTGCCCACAATCCGGTTCTGTTGACTAACTAGCAACTGCACCAGTGCTATCGTGGACGCTAGCTCCATTGTCGAACTCGAGACACGAGACTCGAACTTAATTTCTTGTGCTACACACCTCCATTGTCGCTTGCGTGGCGCATCTCGCCTTCATCCTCCAGTCTGCATGCCTCCATTCTTGCTCATGCGGTGCACCTCGCCCTCACATGACTCAAAATTGAAATATATGTTTAATAATTTTAATTTATGATTAATGTTGATATGGTTTTTTAAAATATGAAGTGTTTTTATAAATAAAATATTATTAAATGTGTAATGTTACATATAAAAAATTTATACACTTTTATTATTTTTTTTACCTTATAGTTAAAGTGAGTTAGCAAATGATATATTAATGTTTTTATTTTCATTTTTATCATGTTTTTAATTAGAATATTGAATTTTATTAAAAAATCTCATATATTTTTTATTTTCAAATTTAATACTCTCTCGAATTTAATGCCGAATTTTATCACTAAAATTTTCATTGCCGATTTTTTGTCGAACTTCAAGGTTGTCGAACTCGAACACGAATTCGAACCAGGTGACAGAGATTCTAGGACCCCATTTCCCCAAGGATTAAAGGCACTAGTCTACCACTCCATCTCATCAACCACAAAATTCCAAAAAATATTTTTCCATTTTGTTTGCTAGGGTGAAATCTGGTTTCTTCAAGGCTGCAATAATTTTTCATATTCAGATTTCTTCCTCCATCATGCCAAGGTAAATTCTCATACTTTAAAATCATTTTAATGCTTGATTTCTTAGGCTTTTATTTCTGTTTTGTCTTCATTTAATAACAACAGAAAAGAAGAAGTAAAACAGTCCTAATAACTCCATCAATTCACATTATTGGATTAGGGTTTCATGCTAGATTAATCACATTAAATTTCTGGTTTTTTTCACTTATGTTTCATGGCTTATTTATGTGGTCATATGGCTCACAATCCATTTTAATTAATTCTGGAAATTTATAACAGCAAACTAATCTTAATTCTGGAATCTTTATGGCTATCTAGCATGTTGAAATTTCCAGTTTTCATGGTTATTTACTATGTATTGAATTCTGGAGATTTCTGAGTTTTATTGCTTCAGTACTGAACAACAAACACATTTTAAAAGCGAGTTATTTTTAATGTTCATTTGGTTAATATTGGATCATGGTTTCTCTTTTATCTAAGCCCACCTATATTGGTTTAAATGGTTCACTCTTTTTTATCTAAGCACACCTATATTGGTTTAAATCTAAGCACACAACTCTTGGAATGTTTTTCATATATTTGGATAATTTAATCATGGATAAATGAGATGTTTTTGTCTGAACTTCTAATTGAAGCATTGGTATTAAAACATTGAATCAATTCCACATTTGGAGAAGTTATTCATATCACTTCAAGAAATCTGGAATTCCATCTAAATCCAACACCTTGAGTGACACCTTGCTTCAGAACAAATCTTCTCAAGCAAGGCCTCACCTTGGGCCATAACTTCACATAATCTAAGGTATTAATTTGGCAACTTATTCCATCTTTAACTTCAATTTTGGGATGTGTTTATATTGCAGCAAATGAACCCACTGTTTAACCACTTTTGGCATTGATCTATTGTGGGTTTATCTTTTGCAAATATCTTTAATTTTCAGAATTGATGTTGTACGTGTCCATGGTTTTATTGTTGTTCAAATGTTATCTTGAGTATTTCCAGTTAAGTGTTTGATGTGTTTGGCATTTCTATTTTTACATGTTCAAGCACTATTTGGGGAATTATAACTTTGTCTAATCGCACACATTTAACTAAGTTACATTTAAATCCCCTTAGTTCTCTTCATAATCCATATCTAATCAACGGTAAGGAAGCCTAAGGAAGCCCCGCTTGACCTTGAGAGTTGGTCAGAATTGAGGGAAGTTTGCACTGAGGTGACTGGTGCATTCTTCAGATGTTGCTCCTTGGTAGCGCTAGTGGATTGGGACTTTTCAACCCAAGTACTAAATCAAGCTGTAACACCACCTAGTGTAGCCCACTGACTCTTCATTCAAGCCACTCTTCTGATGATATTTTCATGCTCTATATTGAGGATTTCATAGAGATATATGTGTCTATGTGGTTCTCCTCAAACTTGAACATTGATTAAGGGCAGCCGTTATATTTTGGTTTCTTGTTGGTGATCTGGCCAGCTCCCTTTCTTTTGAGGAACTGCTTGTTGGACTGTCTTCACCTTTAGGGCTGTACTCTATTGCAAACTGTCTTTGCTATATTATCTACCTCCATGATGTTATGATACTATGCTTTTTATTTACTTTATTGTATTGTAGGGAGCAGATGCCCTAGGCACTCCTTATTTGGTACTATATTTACTGTATTTCAAGTCCCATTGACCTATTTTCTTTATTAGTGGATATTAATGTAATTTTCTTCTTTCTTGTGTCTATTAGAAATGTGTGTACTTGTTCAAAATAACATAAAATTAAAAAATGGAAGATCGAGTAGTCTATTTGAAATGCGAAATATGAAGACTTGATTTTAAAGTAATAAGATGCATGCACAAGCACACTGCTATTCTTTTTCTTCATGATTTTGAGATAGGTAGGGATACAACTGTCCTTGTGCTTCTTGTTTAATGGTTGCAATGTGTCTTATGTTTATGCATAAAAGTTAATTTTGTTCATGAACTGCAATTGATTATTATTATTATAAATGTGTAATTGTTTTTAAGAGGTCTATTGTTTCTGTAACACAAATGGTTTAAGTAATTAAAATACAAGATCTGGCGGCCTGTGATCATTCTTTGGATTTAGACTGTGACATGGACCAAATTATTTACCAAGGCTATGTCAAAAGAATAAGTTATTTTATAGTATAGCAATAAATTTTGAATATAAAACCTGGTAGAGTGTTTTGTTCATCATTTAACAATTTCAAATTGTGTTTTAATTACAGAGTGAGTTTATCGCGGAGTGTTTTATGCGCCGAGTCTTTATATCAGGGTTTACAGGAAGTGCAGGCACTGCAGTTGTCACTGAAGACAAGGCAGCTCTTTGGACAGATGGGCGGTATTTCCTTCAGGTATTTCCTTCACAGTCTATGGAGTAAATATGTTTTTTTTTGTAACTAGGGGAATCGGCAACTGAGATGGGGCTGGTACTTGTGCGACATGGGGTCCAGGGGTCCAATCACGTCCACTACCACTATACTCCGAGGTGCATCCACACAGCTTGCAAGCATGGGGCATGGGTAAGCTGGGGTGATTTGAACTTGTGACCTCCATTTACAACATGCCCTTCATATCAAACGAATCGCTGGTTGAGCTACACACCTATGGTGTAAATATGTTGCTGTAATCCGTTTTTGCTATTTTGTTCTCATCTACTGTAAATTTCTATATGTAATTGACATTATATATTTACCATTATGAGTGATTTCTTTATTCATGTATATCACCATTTACAAATCAGATATCCATATTGCAGATCAGAGAATTTACTGTCAGACAAGGCATATTTCAATCAGTAAATCTTGTTTTTAAATTTTGTACTCAAAAGTGAACAACTTGTATGTAGGCAGAGAACCAGTTAGGTCCTGATTGGATGCTTATGCGAGCTGGCACTGCTGGGGTCCCCACTATCAGTGAATGGTTAACTGATGTCTTGTCTCCAGGCTCTAATGTTGGCATTGATCCAGTAAGTCTGATAGGCAGATATGTTACTAATGAATGCAGAGGAAAACTTTTGAGCATAATATTCTTGTCTGAATGACAATTTGTTAGCATGTTTTTATGAGATTGACAGAAAGGTACTAATAATCTGTCTGAACTCTCTCTTCTTCTATCTTAGCACTTGGTCTGCATGCTATGGTATCATGCCTGTGCAAAGAAATGAATTTTCCACCTCACTTTATTCAGTAGCTATGGAATTCATGCTGGTTTAAGCTTTTCTCTTAAGATCTTGAAGTTAGCCAAGATGGTTAAGCTGATGCACTAAAATCTTGAGTAATATCAAGACCTAAACTCTGAATATCAGTGCTTAAAATACTTAGGTTTCACTGTGGATGGAATTGATAGAGTAATGCTAATGGGAAATATCATCAATTGCATTTTCAATTGTATTGCATAGATAATTCCTGGAGTCATACTTCCA
This sequence comes from Larix kaempferi, assembly GCA_027924585.1. Lineage (NCBI taxonomy): Eukaryota > Viridiplantae > Streptophyta > Pinopsida > Pinales > Pinaceae > Larix > Larix kaempferi. The sequence goes on from BSBM01000093.1 coordinate 70,850,200, forward strand.
AATTTCCAATTAGACATCAAAATACTAAAATAGCAAGTAACCTTGTAGATTCTCAACAGAAAAGACAGTTGGGTACATTAAATGGTCTAGTAAATAATTAACAAATTGTCAAATACTCTTCACTAGTGATATTTTAATTACATAATTAAAGCATTCTAATCAGCGTTACATTAAATGAATAAAGCTACAGATACTCCAATACTGGATAGAGGGTGACAACTTGAATAGCGTAAGATTTAAGACAAATGAATTAGGTAAGAAGTGCCAGTACAAAATTCACTACCCTTGCCATGTTCATGTCATTACTACAAATGCCTTGTTTGAGTCTTATATATTTCCAGGAAAGGCACGTGGTCAATGGATCAAATGTTTCAAGAATGCCTCTATAGTATGCACACGAGACTTGAGTATAAAAACTTAAATGCATATGTTTCACCTAAAAAAGCCTTTATTCTGATTGGTGTGAGACTATTTCCTCCAGGATCCGCCCCTTGTCAGGTGAACTCAACCCCTGATTGATTGACCCTTAAACCAATAATTATTTCATTACTAATTTGTCCCCTTGCTAGCAGTCATAGATTTGTATTACATTTTTTTGTACATTTTACAGATTGATATCATTTATTACAATGACCATTGTTAGTTCCAGACTGCCAGCCCATACTATTTTGAATTTTCCAGCAATGCAAGATTCAGGCCTCACATAGATAACTGGGTTTGCTGGGAACATGATGTATTAACATGTGTTCTTTGAAAAGTATAAAACCATATCAAGAAGGGGTGAAGTATTCTTGTTGCAACCAACAAGGTTTGCAGATATATTTGAGGTCCATATTAAATCTTTAAGTTGACAAGTTCTTGCTGCTATATATCTGAACAATGCCATAGTTTTTGATCATGGACAGTGGTTGTGCCAAGGCTGTTGGGAGCAGGGAGTGGAGCGCTTTTTATATAACACATGTTTTACTATATTTTGATACATATATATTAAAAAAACACGCATAATGCCAAATTAGCTATAGAAAACACGAAAACATAGATTTAACCATTTAGTACACATACAACATCAATCATCTAGTAGTTATAACTTATAACTTTGTCATCAAATGATCAATCATCAATCCCATCAACCTTCAAGTTTCAATATAGAACATTTTCCATTAACAAACTCTAATAGATAATATCAACCATGAAATGAAACAAAACATCATATTCATTACCAAAGAGTTGTCAGATGGAATCAACAATTCAAACTTTAAAGGTAGGTTCAAACTTCAAAGTTAAAACTTAAACTATCATATAATGTTTACAAAATAGGCCATAATAAATATTAAAGACAAAGTGCTATCTACTAAATTTTCCTCTTTCCATGAGAAACTTCCATTTTCTTTTCTTGTCATCTAGGAACAATAGGAGCAATTGGAAGTGTTCGTGGAACATGAGCAGTAGCTGCATGCCCCCCCCACAATATTGGATGTAGTGAAGCTAAAGGCAAAGCTTATGCATCTGGAAACCTGTTGGTGGTTGGGGGTGACATCTTTGTTGTATGAATTTGATCACCATCATGATCACCGAGTAGTTCAGCCTGTAATCACTCTAAAGCTATGGCTCCATCCTCCAAATTAGCCTCCTTTGGATTGTTGTCCCAAGTCAAATATGTCCTATCATTCTTGGCTGCATCACAATAATGGGACAAAAACCTCAAGTTGTAGTGCACATAAACCAAGCTTTATGTCTGATCTACATTCAAGTTGTTTCTCCACATGTTGTGGTTGAAGTTGTAGGTGCTCCAACACCTCTTTGCAGAAGAAGTGTTAACAACTTGTGAAAGCACCCCCATTGCCAATTTATGCAGATATGTGGTAGAGGAGTGTTAGTTTCTCAATGCCAGATCTGATCTCTGTTCTCAATAATTTTTATGCCCAGAAATAAATTACTGCTGTAGCTGATTGCTGAAATTATAAAAATAAATACACTGATATTTTTAACCAATAAAATGCAGCAGAATAAAACATGAAATTACCACAATGACACAAGTGTTTACCCTGGAAAACCCCAATGGGGAAAAACCAGCATTCAATGTTTCTTTTATTAGATCTTGGCTCATAGAGAAAATCATAAACTTACAATGGAACTTGTAACTCAGTCCCTCTAGAAAATTGGCCCCTCAGGAGAAATTGACCCCCTCGAGAGCAAATCGATCCTTAGCAAATCGTCTCACTGAGCAATCACCCCCCCATGCATCACCTCTGCGTCATTCATATGACTGCCTGGTGGATCTATATGTATCTACCTCCTCGGCTATATGGATTGACTATCTCTCGGTTTAGCTAGTACGACCCACTAAATTGGCCCATCTCTCTCCCTCTGATCTTCTTGCTACAAATTGTTTGTCTTCTCTTTCTCTTCAACCACCGAGTCTCTCATTCACTAAGAACTAGAAGATACAAATTGTTTGGTTTTGATTATAACTTGCTCCAGAAGTCGAAATAGATGCCTGTATTCAGTAACTAGGCTAATGATGATGCTCTCGGAAGGATGGAAGCTGCATGCAAACCAAAAGGTAACTGTATGTCGAGATATGAAGATGCCTCGCTTTGTCCCCTCCTCTAACTCAATAATGTGCTCAAATCCCGGATCCAGAGGCCTACCTGATGGAAGATCTCCGAATACTTTCTCATGCTTTTGTAATAGTGCCTGTATGTTTGCTAGATGTTGTGTGGCGCTATCCGGTGGCTTCTTGAAGGTAACCAAGCACTTGTCTGCCCACTCTATGTCTCCCTATCGGAGCAAAGCCTCCATCCTGTGTGATGATACTTCTTTAGGAGGGTAGGTATGCATACCTCTCAAAACCACTCTCTGTCTGTCTGTTCCCTGAAATTCCATCTCCATGGTTTGGTAATTTGTAGAATACTTCCTAATGGAATAAAGCCACTGAACCCCCAATACCACATTCATATCCGACACATCAACCACATAAAATGAATCTATCATTGTATAGTTTCCTAGAGTCACGTTCAATTTTGGAATCCAATGAGTGCACTCCATGCCATGGTTTCATGCTATGGCCATTGTAAATCCATCAAATCTCTCGTTATGGATACCTGTTTGTTTTATCCATGCAGCACCAATAAAGTTGTGGGATGCCCCACCATCAATCAACACTCCAACCCTGTTACCTTGTATGACTCCTCTTATTCGGAGAGTGTGAAACCTAGGAACTCCAGATAATGTAGCAATGACACCTCCCTTTATATCCTCTGAAAATTGCTCCTCCTCCACTGTGTGAAGTGCCTCTCCCTGTACTTGATCCTGATCATGCTCATCCTCTCCACTGTCGGAGTATACCTCTATGTAGTGAGCTTTTCCCTTCTTGGAACACCTGTGACCTGGTACCCATGGCTCCTGGCAACTAAAACATAGTTTCTTTCTTCTAAGTTCCTAGCGGGTATCATTATTCATCCACTCTCTTTTGGGCCATTCTCTTTGGAAAGGTCCTTGTTCCTTATCTTTAATAGGCAAATTTGTTCTGGGAGGAAACTTATTTTTTGGAATGGAATCCTATAAATCTTTGGTACGACTGATGGCATCAGACAAGGTGGTGGGTCTATAAGCCTTAACCCATCCACGTAAGGGTTCAGTGAGAGCCTTAGTAAACAACATAATTAACCTGCTCTCTAAAATATCTGTCACCATGACTGCTACCCTTTGAAATTCAGATATGAAGGATTTTGGACTACCTATCTACTTGAGCTGTGCTATCTCTCTGAAATGTACCTTTGGGTCTTTCTTGTCAAAGCAATCAATGAGCCTTTTGTAAAATTAGTATAAGAAGTGATGGTATTGCGACCCATTGTCACTAACCTGTGGTACCACCACTCACGGGCTTCCTCGTCCAAATGAAAGGTAGCCAACTTAATGGCATCTGTCTCCATCATGGGGTTAAGTTGGAAGTAAGTGTCCAACTTTTGTACCCAATTCCGCGCTGGGCTACTCTGGGTCCCATCAAAGGTAGGAATAGTTAGCTTCCCTACCGTGCGCTATAACTCATAGTTCTGGTTGAAATCCCTGTTATAGACTCTCAACCTATTCTTACTCTTAAAATGACAAACATCCGTAAAGGACATGGCTGACTGGAAGTCATCTCCCAATGCACTGTACTCCCGTAAATATGCCCCCATTGGTTCTTCTAGCTCTACCTGTATTATCGACACTACTATTTGGCTATCTAAGAATTGTGGCATGGTAGGTCTGGAGGACCTATTGTAGAGATGAGGGTGACTCTGCATATTAGTATGTAAATGCTCTCCATTGCTACTTGTGGATACCTGATCACCGTTGGGAAACAAAGGACTGTGTGGGGTGGGCCTTGATTTATCTGCGAATTTGTTGATGGTAGTCAACATTTCTTTATGTCTTGTAGTGAGTTCCTTCAAAGCGGAAATGAGACTAGTGAAAGCCATTTTATCATCGTCTTTCATTGTTTGTTTACCCTTACCTTTCCCAAACTGAGTCTCTGTATCTTCTAGTTCTATATCCTCTAACTCCTCCTCTTCTTCCCTTCTTCCACTGTTCCCAAACCTCTGCGTTCTGTAACTAATATTGTGTGGGTCCTCTGTATTCATTTATTGTTCACAACTGGCAAGGAACATGCTCTATACCAACTGATATTTCTGTTTGTTTTGTAGAGTTTCTGATGTAGTTGTAGCTTGCTTGTAGTCTTATTGCCCAATTCTTAAAGAAAATATGAATGCATGTGCTGAACTATGATTGCATGAGAATGCATGCAAGTGCATGGGTTTGCCAAAAATGCTAAATATCCCAAGTATTTAGATATGCTATAAAATAGGGATAGAAATGATGCATGTACGTACCAATAGCTTGTGCAGTGGATGTAGATCAATATGAGATAAGCGTGCAAGACATGTGCCAAGAATCGGTCAAGATGTGAGATGATCTCTCTCCAACAATTCACCCATGCAATAAAGGCGCCTTCTTTAGTCTCTATATTGAGTGATAAGTGCTATAATGATGAGAGATGGCTCTATAAAGTGTGCACTAGGGTCAGGATCCCCCTTTGATCAATGTAGAAGCTGCATGCAAGCCATGCATCAGCTCTAAGGCATAAAGCGTGAACCTCCTCAAGGAAAGTCGCCCATTCAAGGAGAGGGCGCCCTTCTGATAATGGTTTTGATGATAACTTGCTCCAGAAGTCAAAATAGATGCTTGTATTAAGTAACTAGGTTAATGATGATGCTCTCAGAAGGATGGAAGTTGCATGCAAACCAAACGGTAACTGTATGTCGAGATATGAAGATGCCCAGCTTTGTCCAAGTCGCCCATGCAGCAAGGGTTACCTCCTGATCTAGTCTGTGGCTTGAACCCTGAAGAATGTTGAAGAATACTGTATAATGATAGAAGTAATGTTGAACTTGTATGATCCAACCCTGAAAGCGACTAGGGTAGATAGATTTCACTGCCGAAATACACTTGATGGTTGAGTAGTGTGCCCTCAACCCTAAATTGGCTCTTTGAGCTCTCCAAGTCGAATTCTCAAAATCAATAATCAATAAGCAGACCTTAATCATTCACTTTATCCTTCTTTTATAACATTGACATTACATGCCCTAACTTTTGCATGGCTAGGTTGCTCTTCTCTTCTATTTTTCAGTTGACTTGCATGCATTGCTTTCTGTGTGCATGTAGGCTTACTTAAGGTGTTTCTGTGCATGCATCATGAAATATGGCCCACATGTAATGCATGCATGTGGCCCCTAGTTCCTATGGCCCTCTTTTATATGCTGATGATCTAATAACCATGATTAAGATGTTCTTTTCGTCTGAATGGTATCAATCCTCAGTCAATTTCCTGAATGTCAGTATCCGCTTGAACCTATGGGAATTAGATAGGTTAGCGGGATGGTTCCCCGTGCTTAAGTAGAAGAAGACATTACAGTCTCCCTCTTTAATTGGCAATAGGCTGGCAATGCTTTTTTGGACTTTAAATCTCAAGTGCTTGTTTGTGAGGTAACATATACTACTAATAATTGGCAAAGAAATGATTTATTCATGTTTTAAGTTCTTGAATCTATGGATATGTTTTTATTATTATTTTTTAATTTTTAATTCGATTTAGGTATATGCTGCAAAATATCACAAGATCAATATCTTTGGGGCATTGATGTCATGCTGAAGAAGCAGTGCCATCTCTTCTAAGACCTGGAAAGAGTTTCATCTTTTTATATTATATTACAGTCTTTGTTATATTCATTAATATATCATGATACATTTTAGTATTTTACACAAATTACATTGTTATTAGTTAATGGTTTATTTGTTTTCTAGTTGATTCTTGCTAAAGTCCTTGTTGCAGTCATGTGAAGTTTATATTAGTATTTTTATTCTGCTAACATTCTCTTATCTGTCCTTGGTGTGGATGTTGTGATGTGAACAGTTTCTTTTTTCTTCCGATGCAGCTGAGGAATTGAAACAGACCTTGTCTAGAAAGGATCACAAATTGGTATATATATATGATGGGAATTTGGTGGATGAAATTTGGAAAGACGACAGGCCTAAACCTCCAACTGCTCCAGTTAGAGTACATGATATGAAGTATGCTGGTTCAGATGTATCGTCAAAACTCACTTCCCTGAGAAGCAATCTCATAGAAGCTGGAGCTAATGCAATTGTTATCTCCATGCTTGATGAAGTTGCCTGGCTGCTAAACTTGGTAAGGTTTCTTTTGTATTTACTTTTGCTTCAGGGTTCAACTTTATATTAAGTGGTAGCTACCTTGATGTTAAGTCTTTTTGGAACAATTGGAAAATGTCATTGCTTCAGTTTATTTATAAATGTATCCGTTTGATGGAAGAATTCAATTAAGGCCCTTTAAAATACTAAAGGATTTCAATAAGAGAGTTTACCTTCCATATTATTTAGTGGTTAGTGGAAAAGCCTGTATTTTACATCAAAGATGTGGAATTCCTTCAATCTGATTGAGTAGATTTAAATCATATGAAAACTTGAAAGCATCCTTAAAATTGAAGCTAGGCAGAAGAAAAGATCCACAAAGCTAAGAAATGGAAGTTTCAAGTAGAGATTGATATGAGTTGAGGCAAAAGAACAAGGTGGGAATTTGAAGCATTTCAATTCTGGAGATAGGACATGTTACCTCACAAACTAGCACTTGAGATTTAAAGTCTAAAAGAGCATTGCTAGCCCATGTGCAACTAAGGAGGGAGGTGATTGTCACGTCACCAACCCTCTTCCCATTTTTGGCTGGCTCCCCTTCAGCTCATGGGGGGCTTCCCTAACTTATGATTGATAAAGAATAGACAATTTAGTTCAAGGTGAATATGAAGAGTGGCTTTGGCAACGCAGAGTTTTGTAGAATATGTTTGAAAAGCTTGGTGGGAGGATCAAGGCTTGTGTCAAGTCCTTTGGGCAAGTAGAGTCAAGAATCTATTATGAAGGGCAATATTTATGAGATTGAAAGTGAACATAGCCCGAATGAAGGGTCTACAAACACATTTGTCTTACTGTCCACAAATGCAAAACATTACTTGGAGGAATTCTTGATGCAAAGCATGTACGAAGGTGTGTCTACAAATGACAAAATAAATGTAGCTGCAAATTCAAATTAAGATAAGTGATACAACATTAAATTGCCAGCTGTAGACACAAAGAAAAATAAGAGGGGAATGAGCCATAATTAAAGTCTCCTAAATAAAGGGACTATCTTCTTAATTAGGATAGATGTTTCCCCATATCATTTCAGCCATTCAAATTAACCTTGATGCAACTGATATTCAACATTAGTATTCAGCAATATCAACCCCGAGAACAAATACCACAATAGTAAAAATAAAAAACTGCTAGCCTTCCATTGTCTTCAAGATCTTCAACAAAAGCTCAAAGGGTAGAGCTTCCCAAATCCAACCATCCCTCAAATGGAGAGAGAAAACCCTTATATAGGTTTGAGCTCAACTCCTTGTACAATAAACAAATAAATTTTTTCCTAGTTCCATTAGTTCTCCAAGAGATGCAGTAAAATATTACATTTCTAGCCTCCTCAATAAACTCCTTATTGAAAGTAGTAATGAGTTGTTGAGATCCAATTTCCTCTCCTAGAAGAAACAATAAAATAATCATTCTTTTCTCCAAGGAAAACAATATAAAAGAGTTCTCATGTAACTAACTCCATGAGAAATTCAACAACAATAAAATAGTGGATTTAGTTAGTAACCACCTCCAAAGATAGCCGATGAAGGTAGGGCACCTTCTGTAAATGGTTGAGCATGTAACTACCTCCAACAAATCTTCCACAAGTGTGCCTTTCAAGAATATCTCCCAAGTGTGAACAAGGCTCAGATGATGGTGAATTAGTGGTGTGACCAAGGAATAATATCCTCCATGAGACATGTCCTTCAAAATTGTGCAACAATACCATTTCTATAGGCAACTATCTCCATGAGAAAATTCAACAAAATAAAATAGTAAAGTTAGTTAGTAGCCTCCTCCAAAAATAGCCCAAGAAGGTATGGTGCCTTCTCTAAATGTTTGAGCATGTAACTACCTCCAACAAATCTTTCACAACTGCATCCTTCAAGAGAATATCTCCCATGTGTGAACAAGGCTCAAATGTGGGTTATCTAGTGGTTTGACCAAGGGATAATATCCTCCATGAGATTTGTCCTCCAAAATTGTGCAACAAGACCTCTTCTAGAGGCACATGTGGCTTGAACAAGACCCTCAAAGGTAGGGCGCCCCATAACAGACTCCATAGCACAGTTTTTTTATGTGTAACAACCTCCCATGTGTGCAAGGAATAAGGATTCAACCACCTATATGATAATCTTTGAAGACCCTTTGAAGCATGTGCATGAATAACCACCTTGACCAATCAAATAATATCCTAATCTTTGAGTAGAAGAGGTGCCTTTGAAGAATGTGCTATGCTAACCACCTTTACCAAGCCAAATAACCAATAAGAGGCTACACAAGGAGTGTGCACTAGAGAATTGTGCTAGGGTTGTTGTAACTTCCTCCAATAAATAATAGAATAAAGCCAAAAAGGAGTGTGCCAACTTCTTTAGGCCATAAAATAATATTATAATACTTTCATGTCTCAAAATATGTGCCAGGAAGGAGGGTGCTCCAAGGAAAACCATGGTCTACCTCAAAATAACCCCCATGCAAGTGTGAAACCAAGCAAATGAACTAGTGCATTCCATCAACAAGCCTCCAAATGGTCAAAATAAGGTCAAGGGTACCCCAAGTCATCCTCAACATGTGTGCAGGGGGGGTGGGGGCGTGTTGATGTTTGTAGCTCAGACATGCATCTCCACATGGGTTTGTGTCTACCCTGTGGAGATCGTCACTAATACCTCTTAGAACTTTGGAAATTCACTTTATTAAAGTCAATTATTCAAGAGAAAGTCTTTTTAGATTAATTGAGTTTAATTTTGAGAAATGCCCAAGTTTTTGGCACTAGTGATTTAAGTTAATTAATTGAATCTTAGCCATTGATCTCAAGTGAGTGAGATCTAATCTTAGCCGTTGGAGTTAGGGTTTTGGTTCATCTCAATAAGATGAAAGGCAACCAAGGTGAGAGGAGAAGACACAAGAGAGACATAAGAGAAACTCAAGCATTGAGTTGGAGAGAGGACATTCTACTTTCCAGATTTGGTAGAGAGAGAGAGAGAGAGAGAGAGAGAGAGAGAGAATTAGCAGTTAGAGATTTCTTATAAGGGCAACATAGCAGGTTGGCAGACTTGCTACAGGGGGAAGCTGTATATCCTTACCATATAGTACAGTACGGACCCGGTCGTACAGTAGTAGGCTGTACATATCGTACGAACACAACCGTACAACAAAGCAACAACCACCACGACCGTATAGGTGTGTGGATCGACCGCACAACATTGTATGGATCGACTGTACAGGTGCCCAGGGACAATGTACATGCGAGCAAAAGATTCTTGGGGCAGAATTGTAGGTGGAAGAAATTTCTCAGTTGGGGCATTTTCCTTGTTGATTGTGTTTTCTTAGGGCCATTTTCCTTGTAAGGGTGCCCTTGTAAGCTTGGAAAATATTGAATGAAAAGCGGTGCCCTTGTAAGCTTGGAAAATATTGAATGAAAAGCTCTGATTTGAAGGGTATAAATTCTTTGTGTGTTTTTTATTGAGTAGATCTGTTTCCATTGACATTGCTTCCGCTATTTAAAATTTCAGTTATTAGATTTTAGCAAGTATAAATAAATCAATGAGTTGGAATTTAATATTTGAGCAAGGAAAATCACTAGGAATTGTTTATCTAGTGTTGGGGTTTGTAAAATTAATATGGTATCAAAGCCTACACTCTGAAAGGGAAGTAGATATGAAATTTACAGCAGTAGATCGTGGTTGGTATTTGAAGGAATAAGCACACGGCATATATTTTGTTGAGATCTAGTTATGACAACAACCGGTCTTAGATTTGAAGACATGTTAGATGGGGCATCTAATTTCCTGTCGTGGAAAGTGAGGGTAACATTACTTTTAAAGGAACAAGACCTTTGGGATCTTGCATCAAAGGTTGTTCCTAGATCGATAGACCGAGTTCAGTTGGCAGCACATGAGAAGGACATCAAAGCCCAGAGAGTGATCCTAAATGCAGTGAAGTATCATCTGATTCCTCATGTAGCAGAGAAAACGTTGGCTATAGACATGTTTAAAGCTCTAACAGATTTATTCCAAAGTGTATAACATGACAAGAAAATGGTTTTGAGAGATAAACTCAAAGATGTCCGGATGTCGAGATCCGATAATGTTACTAGCTATCTCATGAAGATCACCCAGATACATGATCAATTTGCAGCCGTTTGAGAGAAAGTAGTCGATGCATAGCTTGTCAATGTGGCATTGAATGGATTCACCAAGTAGTGGGAACCATTTGTAAAAAGGCTTTGTGCTCGGGAGAAACTCCATAACTGGGAGAGGCTTTGGGATGATTGCATCCAGGAGGAGACTCGGGAGAAGTACAGTGAACACAACCAGGGAGGTAGTGATGAGAACTTGGCTCTTGTCAACACTGCAAGTAGCAACTGAAAGGCTTGATTTAGCATTGCAAACTACGTTGAATGATCTCCCAAGATCATGGGAATCATTCATCCAAGGAATATGCTCTAGAAGAAAGCTTATCAGATTCAGTTCACTTTGGGAAACTTGTACCCAAGAAAAAGCTAGAATTGAAGCCAGAGAAGAGAAGATGGGTGAATATGATAGCCAAGTCTTAGCAGCTCATGCAAAGAGGAGTAAGAAAGAAGATCACTCTCACAAGTCTAGAAGATTCCACAAGAATCAAAAACCTCCCAGAGACTACTCAAACATCAAATGTTACAATTGTGTGGGAGAGGCTTTGGGATGATTGCATCTAGGAGGAGACTCGGGAGAAGTCCAGTGCACACAACTAGGGAGGTAGTGATGAGAACTTGGCTCTTGTCAGCAAGGCAAGTAACGACTGAAAGGCTTGATTTAGCATTGCAAACTACGTTGAATGATCTCCCAAGATCATGGGAATCATTCATCCAAGGAATATGCTCTAGAAGAAAGCTTATCAGATTCAGTTCACTTTGGGAAACTTGTACCCATGAAGAAGCCAGAATTGAAGCCAGAGAAAAGAAGATGGGTGAATATGATAGCCAAGCCTTAGCAGCTCATGCAAAGAGGAGCAAGAAAGAAGATCACTCTCACAAGTCTAGAAAATTCCACAAGAATCAAAGACCTCCCAGAGACTACTCAAACATCAAATGTTACAATTGTGATGAAATGGGACACATTGCAAGAAATTGTCTCAAAAAGAAAGGCAACAACAAGAAAGGACATAAGAAGAGACACCATGCTGATGCTGCAGAAGATGATGAACTAGAGAAGAAGAAAGCAAGAGAAGATTCTTCAAGCGATGAAGAAAGCAAGAGAAGATTCTTCAAGCGATGAAGAGTATGTTTTGATTTTAGGACTCACAGGTACTGTTACTCATGGAAGCAAGGATTGGCTTGTCGATAGTGGTGCTTCCAAGCATATCATAGGTTTCAAGAACTCCCTCAACAACTTGACAGAAAAGGGCTCACCTCACAAGGTGAAACTTGGAGATGATTACTAGTATCCCATAAAAGGGGTGGGAGAAGCATCCTACAAGCTAGAATCAGGAAATCCTATCAAGATGAAAGATGTTCTCTATGTACCGGGACTAAAGAAGAATCTACTTTCCATCTCAGCCTTAGATGAGAAAGGATTCCGAGTTGCATTTGTTGATGGTCAAGTACTCATGTGGCCTAAAGGTAAAACCTTTGATGATGCAGTAGTAATTGGAGTGCAAGAGGGAGGCTTGTACAAACTGAAGGGACAACCAGAACAAGCATTGGTTCATGAAACTATGGAACCAAGTGAACTATGGTATAGAATATTTGCTCATATAAACTACGAGGCATTACCGATCGTGAGCAAGATGGTGAATAGTCTACCCGAGATCCAGACAAAACATGAAGGCATATGCAAAGGATGTGTAAAAGGGAAGAATATGAAGAAACCATTTCCAAGTAGTGATAACAAAGCAAAGGAGATTTTGGAGATAGTACACTCGGACATATGTGGACCTATGTCTTCCAACTCACTAAGCGGGTATGCAAATTATGTAATGTTCCCTTTTTTACTATAGTGGAATTTACTGAGGATTGATGCCATATACACCTTCAGAGGATCTTTAGCATGGTTATTAGATCACAAGTTGATAAACAGGGGCCACCAGAGCCGAAGGCCACATGCATGCATGACATCCGAGCATTATTTCATGATGCATGCACCTGATTGAGTCTCCAGACACCTGCATGCAAGTCAACTGCGAATTAGAAGGTAAAGTGACCTAATTAGGTCAAAAGTTAGGTTTGACAGGTGAAAGTTATAAAAGAAAGGTAAAGCTAATGGAAGTTATAAAAGAAAGGTAAAGCTAATGGAGAAGACATGCTTATATGATTATTGATTTGAGGATTCGAATTGGAGAGCTCAGTGAGCTAAGTTGGGGTTGAGTGCATGCACTCGGCTAACTGGTGTATTTCGGCAGCGAAATCTATCTGCCCTAGTTTATCATTAGGTTGGATCATCTAGATTCAACATTGCTTCATCATTAGGTTCTATTCATCAGTTATTGCAGGAGATTGATTATTTACTGGATTGGAAGGGGTTCGCTATCCTAGCTTGGGCGCATTGCTCAGTGACATACCTATTCGTATTCCAGTCTACAGGGGGCAGAACTTCTGCATGCAACCTTCATTCTTCTCAGAGCACCCTTATTATCCTTCCCTTGGAAGAAGGGCTTCTCAGTTGGACAGTTGAGAGAGTTATCGACACTCATCACTATTGGAGGACGTGTTTGTATGCTTGGGCGTCTTTCCCAAGGAGGATCTTCACGTTTTGGGTTGTGGAGCCTGTTATCACATATATAGTAGCCGGGCTACCATACATTATTTTTCTAATGCCAGTACACTATTCAGCCAGTTCCCTTACATTTGAAATGCTGAGATGAGCATCTATATTGGATCACTATCAGATTGTGGACAACAGTATATATTCCCCATGCCATGACTGAGTCTCAGGACACTCAGAGAGATGACCGATGTAGCCATTATAGCATTGATACAGAGCAGTCAGTAGTGCCCAGAGTTACAGCAGCAGTTTCAGAGGACAGATGATGGTACAGGTTGATGAGCATTCAGGTATATGACTCAACAGGTATATCATTGTGTTATGGTTATATTGCTTTTATACTTATTCTTATAGCATGTCTTAGCACTTAGTGTCATGATCTGGCGATCATATAGATATGTGGACCTGGTTGATCTTATTATATATATATTATATTGTCCCTACTCAGACTTAGAAGTTCACTATTCATACTCATTGGTTTTACCCTCCTTAGGGAGAATAGAGGTGATCATTCCACCATACCTTGGCTTGGTAGTGTTGGCTCCATTATTCATTGTCTTCATCCATCCATTGCCTACCTTTTAGTTTATCACCCCGACTTACTACTTGACTAGTGGCATGGAGGACTTTTCCCCACTGTAGCCTCTGTATTGGATGAGCTTCCCTGTTTATTGTGTCTCGGCTCTGAGTTGGTGACAAAACTTACCTATGGTGAGTTGGAGTTCCTTGGAATTCCCCCTAGTCACTAAAGTTGTGTTGGCTAAACCTGAAACTTTTAGTGCTACCATGAATACAAAATCTGGAAAATGAAATGCTATATCTTGTATGAAAAGCCCATTCACGCAATGTGTTTCTAAAACACACATGAATGAAAGGCATGCCAAATGAAAATGGCCATGAAAATAATATGTTATATCTTTTGGAAATGTAAATACCTAGGTAAACAAGCTGTCCATGACACACCTAGAAGTGCTCAGGTAAACAAGTGCCTTAAAAACACACCTGCAGCAGGAAGCCTAAAATAAATGTAAATCTATGCAATGTGTTTATAAACACACATAGACCAAGGCTATGGAAACTTCAGGCCCAAAAAGCAATGGAACTTAAATGCTATATCAAAACAATTGCTGGCCTTATTTGTATTATGGATTGTGCGCATCTGTTAAAGGTGAATAAACCCTCTTTGAACAACTCATCCATTTGTGAGATACCGCCATTCCCTGTGTTATTGCTCATTCAGTATATACTATGGTGTGTATTTCCTTTCCCTTTGCCAAAGTGTCACAAAGTTAAGTCAGTCAAGTCATCCCTTAGCCTAGCCAGTTATTTTAGCTTTCACCCTTCACTAGCAAATTGATCACAGCTATAAAGTGAGTATGATCTTGAAAGTCTAGTCTGAGTAATAATAATAATCAATGACATTATATATTTGGATTTAGATCGCCAGTAATGATTACTTTGTGTTATAATTGTTATTTGAATAAGTTGTAGAGCATACATTAACCTTTGACACTTTGCAGCAGCTACAGGGTTATGATGATGATTCTTGGTTTACAGCAGTATTTGATCATTTACAGATTATTATTATTTGCCCTGTTCCGGTATATTGGATATATATATGATCATGCAGAGACTTATATGGTGTATGAGTACACATCTTGGATGGATTTGGACCTTCTGAGTCCAATGAGACAGTTTGTTTTCAGTTCCGGGCACTTACAGTGATGATTGAGCCTCAGTAGGCTATCCCAGTGTAGTTTTGGTTTGTCGGAGGCCCTGTCAGAGCAGATGTGATTTTTATCCGGTTGACCTAGGGCGTTGTGCTTGGAGGGGGTGGTCCAGCCACTTGTTTTTGCCATATTACCCCCCTCCCGGACACACTGGTGCCCTCACCTTGATAGCGCAGGCACTCCAAGAGGCAGTTTAGGGCAGTTTCACGCTTCCCGAGGCATTTCAGGATTGGTAGAAATGGTTATTGAGGAAACTGATTTGGGCTATTGAGGCAATGTTTTGGCATGGGATGATCAGTGATGATGGATTGATGTCTTCCTCACCTCCTCCAGTAGTTTCAGCTTCATCGGGGCCCGCATCCATCGCTTATGGCATTTTCTGATGATTTCTGAGGTCTTTTGAGCCCTACGATTTGACCATAGAGGCACGATTTGGTATATTGATGACTATTTTATTATTATTGTGCTATGGGGATTGACCAAGGGTGTCTAAAATTACCCCTTGGACCCACCATAAGCTTCCTATTATATTTTGTCATCATGATTTGGTGGGATTCCCCTCTTCTAGGGCGATTTTGTCCACTCATATTATATTTTATTCGTGATCCATGTATTTTATTGTTGAGCTCATCTCAACCATTGATTAGACATTTGTATCTTTTAATCTTAGCCACTCATTCAAAAAGTGGTTAGGATTTTGATGCCTCTCCTTCCTATTTAAAGGAGAGAGCTTCTCATTGTAAGGGGTCTTTGGCTCTTGGATTATTGGTATAGAAAAACTTTCTTGTGGTCTCCTTTGCATCTGGTGTTCTTAGATGGTGATTGGAAAGTCTATTGCAACCTAGCATTTGGAATTTGTGGTAAGATCTATCTATTTTGGAAATCATTGTCTTGTCTACAGGAGGGTGACTTCAACAAGGCCGATTTTGCAAGGCTTCTTCAAATCGACTTTCTTGGCATTTGCTTGTTTCAGGGGGTTATCATTAGCATCATTGTGATCTATGCTATCTTTCTGTTGCTTCTCTTGTGGCATTAGTCTTATCTCTTGATTACATCAAATCTGATATTGTTGGCGTTTGTTGTGCAGGAGAGAGGGCGCATTGGCTTCTTGGACTAAATCGATTGCATAAAAAACTACCTCAAAGCTTCTCAAATTGATCGGGTTTGCATAAATCATCATCATCAAGGCATCTACAAGGTTACCCAGGTAAGATCCACAGGTTTGTTTCTCTTATCTTGATCCAATCCATTGACATAGCTCATAAATTGATAAAACCCTAATTTCTTCAAAACCCTCATTTTACATTTTTTCAGATCTACTAAGATCTAGTGGCTTCTTGGGTAAGATATTGAAAACCCACCTCTATAGTATCCACGGCATCCCGGATCTATAGTTTGGTGAGGATTGGCTTCCATTTGACCCTCTTCCCAAGGCATTTAGCCTCTCTAAGCAAGGGTGCACTTCCTAGTTTGGTGAGTTGACCTAGATCTAGTATGTGGGTAGGTGAGATCTCGCTTGATTCATGATCTACACATCCAATAACCTACCCCCAGATTGTCACTTTTTTGATTTCTATCTTGTGGACCCTATTCCACATTTTAAGGGATTTAATCCCCATTTTGGACCACTTGGTATCTTTAAACTCAGATCTAGTAAGATCTAGCCATTGGATTGCCATGAAATTATAGATCCACACTCTTACTTGCTTAAACTACTTGGATCTAAAGTTTGGGTGCCATCGAACTTGTCTTGACCCCACTTATCCCACTTTTAAGCCTCCTTGGGTAAAGTCGCACCACCTTGGAGAAGTAAGTTGTCCCACTTCTAGGACATTGGTACTTGAGATTTCAGTGGATTTGGAACGGGAATAATTCAAAACCTAGGTCTAGTAGGTCACCTTGTCAAATCTTGCCTTGGGGATAGCATTCCTTGTTTTAAGGGATTGTGGTCCACTTAGGTCAAACCTAGATCTAGACCTATTCATCCATCAAGACTTTAATTGCCCACTTGTCTCATGCAATAGGAGTCCTTAACCACAAGTTGACTTTACTTTGACTCCATTATCCCAATTCCCAAGGCACTGGTCTCTCTCCAAGTCAATTCGACTTTCCTAGATTGTTGGATTAACTTGTGGTTTGACCCGTGTGTGGTAAACTAAACCCTTTGATGCCATCATACTGCATGATCAAGCTTGTCACTTGTACTAGTTAGCCCCAATTCAACCCCTAAACTACTCTGCATTGGACATGGTTCCCAAGGCGGTGGATTTTGTCACATTGAACTAGTACTTTAATCCTGGATCCTATTTCACAAATCATAAGTCACTCTTACATCATTAATGAACCAAAGCTATACTCATTGAACCCCTCACTTGTCTTGTGACTTCATCCTAAGGTCTAGGATAAACCATACACCTTACTTCACTTAGAATTAACTTGATTTGGTGTCTTGGTTTTGATCTCTCCTGTCGGGAGTAGATCGGGTCTCCCCCTTTGTTGTCTGGGCTAGATAACATAAAGCGAAGGTTGCCTCGACTGGCGTGACAACCATCTATTGGAGGTCGAGGTGATCGTGGTTGCACCTTTTGAGTTGCCCTTCCCTATTGCCATCCATGAGTGGATACATCCACAGGGGTAACTACAGTTTAGGTGATAACAGAGCCATCAGACCTTCTGCATGCAGCTTCCATCTTTTTCAAAAGGGCATTATAACCCTAGTCCACATAATCTGGGCCATCATAAACAGAGTATTTATTATTGAGGAGCATTCCTAGGATTGGAGGAGGGCGCATTCCTCATCTGGAGGACGACTTACCTTAGCATTCTATTTCTCCAGCATAATTCCCGCATGCAGGGATCATCATCATCGACATCAGCAGATCTACATACTGGTATGTACATGCATTAATTCCTCCTACTTTATAGCATTTCAGTATTATTTGGGTTATAGATCTGCATGCAAATGCATGCATGCAGAGATCAGTACACACCTTCATACTTGTTTGAGATATCAGCCTACTAGACAGCACAAAAAAAGAAAAATATCAGTTTGGGATATTACAAATTATGTATCTTTTATTGTTGATTATTCTCGCAAAACTTGGATTTACTTTTTGAAAACAAAAGATGAAGTATTTAGCAAGTTCAAAGAATTCAAAGCTCTCTTATAAAATCATATTGAAAAGAAAATAAAGACCTTAAGATCAGATAATGGTGGTGAATTCACCTCGGGAGATTTCAAAATCTTATGTAAAGAATCAGGGATTAAGAGGGAGATGAGCACTCCCTACAATCCACAACAAAATGGTGTTGTGGAAAGAAAGAAAAGGACGATAATGGAAGCAATGAAGGCCATGATCCATGATCAGGACCTTCCGATGCACTTATGGGTAGAAGCAACAAGAACAATAGTTTATGTACAGAACAAAACTCCACATCGTGTACTTGAGAACAAGACACCTGAAGAGATGTTTACAGGAGAGAAACCAAAAATTAGCCATCTTAAAATATTTGGCTGTCCTGTATACATACATGTTCCAAAAGAGAAAAGAACCAAGTTAGAGCCGTTAAGAAAGAAGGGCATCTTCGTTGGATATAGTGACACATCAAAGGCCTACATAATCTATATACCAGGCTTCAAGAAGATTGAAACCAACAGAGATGTTACCTTTGATCAAGATACAACTTTCAACAGATTGAGGCAGTTTCACTATGATGAAGCACATGAAGACGAACCTGAAGCTCCCAGAATTAGAGACACAATTATGGAAGAGATGATTCCATAAGAACCTGAAGACCATGATATGACATAGCCACAGAGACCTGTAGATCCACCCCGAGAGGTGAACACTCATAAGAGAAGACCAGCTTGGGCACGAGAGGCTATTCAAGATGTAGAGGAGTATGGTGCTCCATAAGGTACTTCCAGATAAAGTAAGAGACCTCTACCATATTCCAACTATGTAGCCTTGTTGTGTGATATCATTGATGCAGAACCTTCCAGTTGTGTGATCTCGAGTTAAAGGCGACTTGTATTCTCTGTGACAACCAGAGTTGTTGAAGTCGTCTGAGAACCCAATGTTTCATGACAAGTCGAAGCATATTGATATAAGGTATAACTATATCAGGGATATGGTGCAGAGAGGCTCCAGTATATAGCGACAGAGGAGCAGATAGCTGATGTGTTGACCAAGCCTTTGTCGAGAGTGAAGTTTGAGTACTTCAGGGACAAGCTTGGAGTGGTCCAGATCAAGGTTCCTCGAAAGAGGGAGGTATGAGTAACATAGCACGTCTGAGACGTAGGTAGTCACGTAGTGACGTAATTGAGCTCCTGGGCGTGTCTCCACTTGAGATGTGATGTTGTAGCGGGTAGTCACTGGTTATGTGACGTAATTGAGTCTCCTAGACTACACTCACGAGGTTGTGGTGGGTAGTCACTGGTTATGTGATGTAATTGAGTCTCCTGGACTACACTCACAAGGTTGTGGCGGGTAGTCAGTGTGTGTGACGTAATTGAGTCTCCTGGACTACACCTATGAGGATGCAGTAGGTAGTCAGTGGTTATGTGACGTAATTGAGTCTCCTGATTGCTGTGCTATGTTGGACAATGCACATGTACGAAGACGTAGGTTTTAGACCTGGGCTGTTCTCCACATGAGGTGACGTGGTAGCGGGTAGTCACTGGGTGTGTGACATAATTGAGTCTCCTAGGTTACACTCACAAAGTTGTGTTGTCCTGATGATGAAATGTGACGTGGTAGCAAGTAGTCACTTTGTGTGTGTAGTAATTGAGTCTCCTAGGCTACACTCACAAGATGATCTGGACATTGTTGAAATATTGTAACTTCTAAGAATATTATATTTGTACTTTATTATTCCGAAGATGTTTCATTCCTCCGTGAAGACCTTATTGTATATCCAGAGATGTTTTATTCCTCCGTGGAGAATGTGGTAACTTGGGTTATTAGACTTTCCCAGTGGGGGTCGGCCCTGTATGAGTCATGTGGGTTAAAGGGGTTATTAGACCACCCTAGTGGGGTCGGCCCTGCCACATTATGTTAAGTAATCAAGTTGGGGCCGACCTAGTCAATATAAAATACAAGTCGGAGTTGTGTATAAATAGAGGAGGTGTGTTCCTCATTTAACACACATTACACTCACTTGTGAATAACTCATAGGTGAGGGAGAGATTTGCTATGGAGGATAAGGAGATCATGTCTAGGGTTTACATCTTTGTATTTGCTGGACATCTATATTGAGGAAGATTTGTTGGGTTTTCTACCCCATGAGGGTTTCCCAGGATAAATCTGTGTCTCTTGTGTTTATGCTGTGCTTGTTGTTCTTTCAGTGATCCTGTATATGCTATTGTTGTGAAATGGAATGTAATGTTGATATTTTTTGTCTTAGCATATTGAATCTTAACAGACATGTGGTGAGGTAATGCAGGTGGTCGCGGTGTGCAACGTAATGTACGCTCCTGGGCTGGACCCACTTGATGGCTTGCTCGTTAAAAACTTCTAGTGATGTATAGATCCGAGAGCTGTCAGAAGTCAATGGTCAGAGTATAGATTTACAGCAGCGGGATGATGAGGATGACAGTGACAAAAGAATACCTTCCTTGTTAAGAGGGAGTGTCGAAGAATGTAACTTCAGAAGATATTCTTATTTGTTTTATTTGTATTGTACTTCCTTCGGGAATTATTTATGTTGTATTTATTCGTGTAAAAGTCATTGAAAGAATCAATGTAAACCCTACTAGTTGTGTTGGCCTAAAAGAATCCAGAAAAAGCATGAAAATAATATTTTATTGTATCCTAGACAAGTCGGTCTTGTTTGAGAGGTCAAGTCAGCCCTATTAGGGAAAAAGGTCAGTCACTTGATTAGTATAAATAGCAGGATCGCCCTCCTCATTTGTCACCTCACTCACTCACTCAAGTTCGCATGAGTAGAGAGATAAAGTTGAGTCACTTGGAAGAGAAGCGTAGTTGCTTTTGAAGACTTATTGTTTTGGGTTATTGCATGAGATTGACATTGTACTTTCTGACGAATCTATATTGAAGAAGTTTTGCTGGGTTTTCTGCCCCACGAGGGTTTCCCAGGATAAATTGTTGTTTACTATTGTTTATGCTGTGCTTGTCTATCTTTCAGTGATCCTTTCTATTATTGCATTTAAAATTCTAACACTTTTAACCCTCTTGTGCAAGTGTTGTGAAGTGTTGCGGGTTATCTAGTTTGGAGGATAGGTTGAGCGTGTTAGCATCATCCTTTCTTCAAGCGGATTCTGAGAAGAGTGTAGTACCGCTTAGTTCCACTACGAAAAGACTCCATTGAGCCCATTCACCCAAATTCTTGCTTAACCCCAGTTCCTTCTTTCTTATAAAAAATTTCAAAATCTTTCTTGGTTACAAGTTCGAATATCATTTTTAGATTCTAGTAGTTTATAAAACTTTCATTTAAAATCTAGATCTAGTACAAGTAAAGCTCTTTTTGCAAGTTTATTTCAGTAGATCTAAAAGCTTGGAAGAGTAGATTGTTTTATGGTTTAAAACTATTATTTAGCAAGTTTGAGTGCTCTTCCTTTGCTGCCCTAAAAGGGCAAGCAAGATCCCAAAGGAACTTGCTTTTCATTTGTTTCCCTTTGGTTAACTAGTAATTTGTTTAGTATAGTTTAACGTGGACTATATTTTGAGTTTGCTAACGCTGCTCAAAGATACTTTCACTATGTCTTTGAGCATTTTTTACATAACTTAGCTCGCTGATTTTTATTTTTTCTTACTAGGTAAGTGGAAGTGCTGCCCGTTTTATTTTTTCTAAACTATCTGAAGCACTTGGAGTACCATAGTTTCATTTAAAACCAATTTAAAACCTTGTAAAGCCTTTTTGGATCCTAAATTATAAAGGACTAGAGGCATCCCAACAAGACTTGTAAAAAGAAAATAATAAAAAGAGCAAGTGGGCTACCCAACGCCCACACCCCATCACCCCTGGGGGGATCTGTGTCATCTCTTGCATGGTTTGCATTTCGTTGTTTTTTTTTTAATTTCTACTTCGATATTAACTAGTAGATTAATCACATCTTCACACATACTTTGCACTTAATTAATTGGCTTTCAGTTTGTTTTTCTTGTTTTGCAAAAGTAACAAACCCACTACACTTTCCCAAAGTATGGTGTTAATGAAAAGGCTTTCCTGAGTAGGTGGTATTCAACCACAAAAGAGATTCGTAGTTTTAGATTAATTACATAACATTTTCCTTTCAACAAAGTTGCTTATTTCATTTGAAGTTCTTGTAATGAACTTGTTATCACATCCATAGTAGCCGGGCTACCATGATTTGCAGAGCAGATTCCTGTAAATTTTTGAGCCAAGCCTTTACACATTTTTGATGAGATCAACCTATGATGAGTAGTAATTTTGATGATCACTCACATATCAGAGCAACCCCAAATCAGACATGATGAACCTTATGCCAAGACTGAGCCTCATGACCTCATATTTGATGATCGAGGTGACCACTTTTGTTCCATACAGAGCGGTGTAGTGCCCAGAGTTTTTACAACAATAGTGTTTCCAGTGACGATTGATGATCCAGATGGTAGATACAGGTATTTGGCCTAGCAGGTATATGGATATGCATTGGATTTGATTGTTTTGCTCCTTTGCTCATCTTAGTAGCTTGACTTGGTGTCTAGTGATCATGATTTGGCGGTATATATCTATATCTATATCTATATCTATATCTATATCTATATCTATCTCTCTCTCTCTCTATATATATATACCCTCTTAGGAGAATGGACGTGATCATTCCCACCATTTATGGCTTTCTAGTTTTGGCATCACCTTTCACTTTCCCCATCCATCCGATCTCTCCCATTTTTGGTTTCACCTAGACTTACACCTCAACCTGTGATATGGTGGACCTCCCCACTTTTGCCTCTGTGTTGGATAGCATCCCTTTTGTTTTGTGTCTCAGCTCTGAGTTGGCAACAGAACTTACTGAAGCCTTGATCCTTTTGGGCTTGGAGAACCCGCTGGTGTTGGTTCGTGAGCTTAGGTGAGTTGGATTTGATGCCTTGACCTCTCTAGTCGGTTGCCCCGATGTTTGGTTTTGATTGTGGATAATCCCCCTAGTTTCCTGAGTTGTGTTGGCCAAAACCTGAAGCAAGTTGTACTCCCATCAGTACATGCATGGATGAACTATTGCTATATCGCTTGCACAAAGCCCATGGAAATATTTTAAAACTGTGTTTCTCAGCACAATGAAAGAGGGCTATGAAATGAATTGAAATGAAATGTAAAGTACCCTAGATAAAAGCTGCAATTAGTTGTGCTTATAAGCACACAAGAAATCCAAGGGGTCATGAGGCCTAAAAAGCAGTGGTTAAATATATGCTAAATCTAAAAATTGTTGGCCATGATATTATGTAATAATTAAATTCCTCACAGAGCTTACAAGTTGGGATGTGAGATGGAGTAAGGGACAGCTAATTCTAAATGTCCCCTAGAACCTCAAGTTACGGTTAGCTATGCACCTAGTAACGACGGTTCTATAGAAGATCCTCACAGAGCTGTTTCAGCTTAGATGTGAGTTGTAGACATTTGCCAAGGTTGAATAATCACCTCTCAAAACAACTCATTCCATTTGTGAGACACTGCCATTCCCTGTGTGTTATTATCCAACATATGCTTAAGTGTTTATTCCTTTTCCCTTGTCCAAATTATCACAATGTTGAGTCAGTAAAGTCATCCCCTTATCCTAGTCTTGTATTTTTCACCTTCACCCACTTCTAGCAAAATGATCACAACCATGAAATGAGTATATTCTTGAGGTTCTATTTTAAGTAATTGATTGTTTTAATTTTGGTCTTATATTTTGATTATTGATTAACCGCCAGTGAAATGACTCTTTATGCTTTAAGTATTTCTATTAGAATGATTAAAAGAGCATACCTTATCCATTTGCACTTGCAGCATCAGGCATTTTAAGCCCGGGTCATGTTTTGTTCAATCTTGACCTGGTCAAACCCAGTTTGACCAAGTCAACCATAGGATCTGAGATGAGTTGGACCAGTGATGTTAGAGGTTGATGATTTATGGTCCTTTGATGCCCATTTGATGGTTCCATGCAACAGACATAGGTTTTATATGATGGTATGGTGGTTTTTTATGGTTATTATTAGTTACAGACCATTATTTTTATATTGTCCGGGCATGGTTGAGACTACAGATGATTATACAGGTAGCCATAGGGTGTATGGGTACTCATCTCTAGTACATTTAAACTTTCTGAGACCATTGGTACACTCAGTTTTCAGTTACAGGCACTTCCAGATGAGATTTCACTCAGATTATCATTTTACTACAGATTTGCCATTATAAAATGGCCTGACAACACAGTTGGATTTTTATTTGGTTCACCTAGGGTGCTATAGAGGGAGTATGGGGTCCATCCACTTGTTATTATCATATTGTCATACCCCCTAGACACTTTGGTACAGTCAGATTTATGCCTCGGGCACTAGGCAGAGAGTTACAGGCAATTTATTGATTTACAGGTGGTTTTCTGAGGATTAAAAATGGAACAAAATGGTCACTGAGGAAATCGATTGGGGCAATTGAGGCAAGGAATTGGCATGAGGTTTGTTCAAAGGTCACTTGTGATGTATCCCGCACCTTCCGGCACACCATACAACATTCAGTGGGGTCCACACACTCTCCGGGTTATTATTTTGCTATTGAGGGGACCATGATTTGGTCACTTGGTCACTTTGAGATGTTATTGAGTTAGATCTTATATCATTGTGCCATGGGGTGATGCTAGTGAAGGGCATTAATACCTCCTAGCCCCACCATGTGATTGCTACACTTGTCCTAGTAATCTTTCATGTGGTGCGACCCCCCTAGGGCCACTTAGTGAGTGCACACCCCTTCTTTAGTGAGTTTATCCATGTATTATTGCTTCGGCTCATCTTAGTGCTCCGGCTCATCTTAGCTGCCGATTGCATTATTTTTATCTTTTGATCTCCACCACTCAATCATAAAGTGGTTAGGGTTTTGGTCTCTCTCATACCTATTTAAGGAAGAGACCCCCTCATTGTAAAGGCACCTTTGGGCTCTTGGATTTCCGACATAATAAAGAATATCTTTTGCAAATCTCTTGGATGGCTTTGATGAATGTTCTTGCAAGTGAATATACAATCTTTTCTCTGTGATATCATTGTGGATCTTGTTTTTCTCCAACTTTTTTCTGCGAGGAGGTCGTGTGGTAGAAGAGGAGGACGACTTGAGGGGACTCTATTGTGGGGAAACCTCATATCTTTTTCTCGGATCGATCTTTGTCTCAGGGAGTATCTTTTGGACATCTTGATGCTACTTGTTTCATCTTTTCTTCCGTATAGTTTTTTCCATGCTTGATTGGTTCTCATTATAGATTGTTTCTGGCAGGGAAGGGCGCATTGGTCACTTTGGAGGGATAGCGATTTCACTTGGGGAAGCTAAATATCACTCTTGATTGCCTCATTTTGGGAAGATTATCAATTAGCAAGGCATCCGCAAGCATATCTAGGTACTTTTCGAAGTATTTTTGTTATTTTGGGATCCAAACCAATCGTTGCCATTAAAATTCACTGTTAAAACCCTCACTTAAAATTTATAAAAATTCTCTAGCTCAAACAACTTCAAATCCTGTTGAAAGATTTCTGGGTTTTCCTTTTTATGCCAAGCATGAAGTGGGTTTCCTAGGGCGTCATGCTCTGTTGACTCCTTCTGGCCCAAATCCCAAGGCACTGGTTTTTCTCTAATGCGCCCTCTCTGAGTTTGCTCCTTTTCAGTTGTTTGATTGCCCGATTTTCTTTGCTTGTGAGCTTTGATATTGTCAGATCTACAGTCAAGCAGTGTTAGGAAGCCATAATCTATCCAGATTTACTCTTTGGGACCATTTCCCTTAATCTAAGTACATGTTTCCCAAGGTAGTGGATTTTGATCATTTACCTTAACACTCATATCCTGGATTTGTCCTTAACTCTAAGCTATTGTAATTGAAGTAATTAACTTTCATATCTTAAGTTCCCTAAGCCTCTACAATAAATCAATTCCTTAAATCTAGGGTTTTACACCCATCACTTTGATTTTACTGTTTGTTTGGATTGATTGTGTGCTTGGGTTAGATCTCTCTTTCTAAGAGTAGATCAAGCTCTCCCCCTTTGTTGTCTGTGGCTTAGATAACAAGAAGTCAAGAGTGCCTCGATTTACCTGACAACCTTTTATCTTTGGGAATCGTGGCCCTCATAGGTGTCACCGGTTAGTTGTCTTCCTCTACCATCCTAGATAGGACCTTTAAAGTAGACAACTAGACTCTGCGTGATAACAGAACCTTGGCTCGAAGTCCCTGTATGCTCTTGTGAACACTACAGGCCTTTGGCTGGATCGGTGGGACAGTCAGAAAGGGATTAGAGTGACTAGTTGATAGGACAATCCACCGAAGCTTATCTACAAGAACTCAGAAGGTCGCTTAGAACTTACTACAGAGTCAGGAGGTTTCCCAAAGCAGACTTTATGTCTCGCCTTGTTGGACCATTGGTATAGTTGCTATTGTGTTCAGTTCGAAGAGATAAGTTTTCTGTGGCCCAAACCAAGAAGAAACTCACTCACAAGCAACACCTAATAATAATAAAATTAACCAAGAGCAATTCACAACATTTATTATTTTCAGCATTGTACTTATTTTGGCACTGTTCTTTCGTTGAATATCTGGATGTGTTGAAGTATTTACTTTTATGGAATGATGATATATCTTATGTGCTGTAAAGTGTAATTTTATCTTGCGCTCATGTTTAAACTCCTATATTAATTTTTTGCCTTTTTTAAGTAGTTTAAAAGACTTAGTTTATTTTTCATATGGACCACCCCCCTTGGCTTCGCTAGGAGTTGGCCTAGACGGCGGAGTCAAGATCAAGTGACAGTACTTGACTTTGGCTTGCCTTCAAGGACGCACCTAGTGGCTTGAAGACTTCTGCCACGTGACCCCAGGTGCATATTAGGCGCCAACAGAACCCTCTATAAAATATAGCATGGCTAAGCAACTCAGACCAAAGCCTTCCCAAACAAAGAGCATGAAAAAAAAAGACCCCAAACTCAGCCCCCAATTCCCCTATTTATGCAAAAAATTCCAATTTTAATTTAATTAGAGTGAATTATGCATGAGGACCACATGGCCTTCATGCACCCTACTTTATTTAATCAAGTATAATTATCTTAACCTAGATTAATTGTTAATGTGCTTTATTAGTATTAACCTAACTTTAATATTTCTCTTTTTAATTAACTCACTTTTTTAGTAGTTAAAGAGGGATTAAGAATTCTATTTCCCTAATTAGTTTTAGGGGTGTTACATACAGGTATTGGTTCTTTGTATTTGAAGGAGGGCTTCAAATTATATGGATTTTAATTCTTATTTAGAATTCTTATCTCTGTTACTGTCCTGTTTCTCTTTTCACATTTCACTTTTTGGTGTTCTTTCTCAATTTGCAGCGGACTGATTTTATTTTTAATGGAGTTTCTGAACAGTAAATGGCCAAGGCCCAGCTTTTTGGACAATGACCATGGGATTAGAGAAACTATAAATTTTGTAGATGTCTGCCTAAGAGCTGGATGAGACAGGACCAGAAAAAATGTGGCCAAAGGCCGGAATCAGAATGTGGCTAAAGGCCGGAATCAGAATGTGGCTTTGATACCAAATGAAATGGCTTTGATACCAAATGAAATGAACAAAGTTAATTTACTGGGGAATATCCAACATAACAAAATACAGTAGGTGCATATAAAATAGATGATAGAATGACATGAATTACAATGCCATGTGCTGGTGTATTTATATGCATTGACTAGTCACAACGGTTGATAGGTCATGTCCCCTAATTAGGATGTATCACTTCATTTATTATTATTATTGTTTATTTGATTTTTATATATATGTTTATGTTCATTACAATGACAATAAAGACATGATGAATCAGAGGCCCGAAATCTAAGTGAGATCAGCCCTCAGATGTAAAAACAATAATAAGTTGTAGTTTTAACTTAAATGTTCATGTTCATATGGATATTGGCAGGAGAGTTTAGGACAAACACAAGTTTCTGTTTGTGGAGTAGTAGAACATTTTATAGTATAGCAGGTGAAGGAATATAGAGTAAGCACATATATTTAGATCTTGGCTTGAAATGCTTTTGCAAAAGATCCTTTTATTAATTCAATTTTTCAAGTATAACCCAAAGTAACTCAAGCTAATTATGATCTGGCATCATTGAGGCTTTTGTAAGATTCAAACAGTTTGTGTTTATAGATTATGCATCATGAATTTTCAATAATTTTTTAGATATGTATTAGGTGAATCATTTCGAATGACACCTATAATTTAAGATCATGAAAGATGCTTTGAAAAAGGAACTTCAAAAACAATTTCTGCTTATTGTGTTTATAATTAATACCAGGTGGTAGTTTAATCCTTACATGTTTCATTGGTTGTTGCAGAGAGGAAATGATGTGCCACATTCTCCAGTTGCATATGCATATTTAATTGTGGAACCTGATTTGGCAACACTATTCATTGATAATACCAAGATCACTCCCGAAGTGATGGTTCATCTTACAAGCTCCAATGTTGCAGTGAAGCCTTACGAAACTCTTCTTTCACAAATAACCAGGTATTTTTCCTAAAGAGCCTTCTATGCTATTATTGGTAAGTGTGCATTTATGAGATGAACCCAATCCTATTGAACATAATGTTGCAGTGAAGCCTTATGAAACTCTTCTTTCACAAAAAATCAGGTATTTTGGCTAAAGTGCCTTACTTCTATGTTATTATTGGTAAGTGTGTATTTATGAGATTGACAGAAGCTTAAAGTACATTGTTGATGTGGGAGTCAAATACATGCTATACAATCCACATGCAATGCATGAAACTTAAGCCTTTCACAGTGATTTCCTTATTGTATTATGATTTATGGTCTTGTTGATGCACAGTTTAGCAACTCAAATAGTGCAAGGAAAACTAGCTATCAAACTTGCATAACCTTAGGATTTTCCTCCAACGTGTCACTACCAAGGAAAACCCTCTCTCTTTAGGTCTCCTAAATCTCCTATGGGAAATCTAGACTAACCATGGGAGGTGTCCCCATATAGATTTTTCGGGGTACTAACTAGGGGTTTCCACATGCAATGCCTAAGAAAAACAAAACAAAGTGGCCTAGCTTTCTCAAGTACTAGTCAAGCTGATTTATTGTGGTGCGACAGCTAAGGATACTTATTGAGATTAACAAATTGGATCTAAGTATCTTAGTGAGGCAAGGATGAGATCATGAAGGATCTTAACAAAGATCTATTGGTTTAGAGTGGTTATGATCAAGGTTTAGAAGCAAGAGACAATTTCAAATGAGCCAAATACTCTTTAATGTATTCAAGGATAACATTAAACTCATGAACTCATGTAAACATAAAATGTATTCAAAGATATAGCTTAAGCTTTAAATGTGCTTACTTAGAGTGCTCAAACTTGTAAACCATACATGTTATGATAGCATTCATCACTTAAAGACTTCACAAAAGATAACAATCCAAGTTTAAAGTTCAAGTGTGGATTACTTAGATGCACCAATAATTATACAATGAGATAGCAAACGTTACTTAGAATTCACTTATTCAAATTGTATTATCTTATCTATCTTATTATGATGAAGAGAGTTTTCAAGAGATTCTCTCTTGAAACTTCCCCTCTTGCAAAGAAGCAATTCTGGCTTTGAGAAAATGAATCCTTTGCTAAAGGTCAAACCTAATATCTTATTTGTCTTGGGTAGAAGCAATTATGTGTTGAATGTATTAAGATTAAATGACAACAATAGTGAGCATGTATAACTGATAAAAGTAAGCAGCAATTGTTGTAGTAAATAACCCCAAATCAGAAAGACACAATGCTAGTACAAGTTAAATGACATTCAACACTCAGGATGCTTGCTAGAAATAAAAATGCATTAGTTAATAAACTAGAACAAGCTGAAAATGACTTCTAACAGTAAAACAAAGTCATTAAAACTTCATAAATTTGCTGGAAATGAAAATTACAGCACTAAATGAAATAACAAAAGCTGAAATTAACATTTAACCATGAATTACAGATTTACAACACTTGCTGGAAATTTACAACAGTAAATAAACTAAGACAACAAACTATTCAAGGCTTAAAATAGTGGACTAAAGCCATGAGACATTCCAAGAACTTGCTGAAATAAAGTATAGCAGAAAATAATTCAAAATAGTAAGTTAAATGCTAGTAGATCTAAGTGAAAAACTAGCATGCATATGCTAAGCAACCACTATAACAACTAAACAAGGTGAAAATCAGCCATGTATAAGTATTTACTCTAGAATTCAAGGTTGATTTTATTTTCTTAGGAATTTGTAAATTTACTGTAGCTTTCCTTAGTTAAATGTGGTATTTTAGGTGCATGGAAGGAAGCGAAAAGTTTTACCAAGAGGGTTTCTCAATGATTAGAGTGTACAGCGGTTACAACGCATACAAGATGTGGATTAAAAGTAGAAGTTTAGAAGTGGATGAGCTTTGGAGATATGTAAATTAAGAAAAATATGGAAGAAGATTAGTGCCTTGTTTATGATTGGGGCTCATGGAGTCAAGTACCCCCTCAAGTAATGGCCAAATAGTCTTCAAGGGAGTTGGGAGGTTTGGAAGTAATCCCTCCTCCTTTGCTAGCCCAAGGCTTTAATCATTTTTTACTCCAACCTTTGATGTGAACCTACAATGAACAAGGAGAATAGATACATCCAAATCTTCAAGTAGACTATGCATCAAGAGGGTTAGCAAATGATTAAGCAAGATTAAGTAGAAATATGAAGATGAAGGAGATTGATTAGACTATATAATCAAATCAAGAAGGTTTTTACACAATTCTATACTTTATTTTTGCTTAACCAAAGTAAATAATAAACATTACCTCAAACCCTTGTGAAGAGCCTCCTTCCATTATGAAGAGCAAAATCCAAAATCACATAAGACACACCACAATGAAGAGCATAGACACAAGAATAAAATCACTCTCTTCTATTTCAAGTATTCCAAGGGTTACAAGTTTTATCTCTCCAAAATCCAACTCTTTCAAATGAAGTCAACCTCTCCTTTTATAGCTAAGGAGGGCACTCTAGGGTTTCTTAGACCTATCAAGGGTTGAATAAAATAATACATGAGTGGTGCTAGACCATGTCAAATGAAATCATAAAATATTCCACTAATGCCAAGTGGATCGATGAGAGCAAATGAGAGGACTTTGGTAGAAGATCTACCACCTACTCCTCACTAGGAATGTACTGCAACTCCACTGCTCCTCTCTAGACATAGTCATGAATGAAATGGTACCTGATCTCAATGTGTTTTGACCTGTGGTGAAAAACTGGATTCTCTGAAAGCTTGATGCAACTTTGATTATCACAATAAATCACTGTCAGCCTTAACTCCTGATCAAATAAACCAACCAACAACTTGCTAAGCCACAAGGCCTCACAACTAGCCTGACTGGTTGCCATATACTTTGCCTTAGCAGAACTCAATGCAACTGAATTTTGCTTCCGGCTGAACCACGACGCTGCTGCCGAGCCCAAACTAAAACAATACCTGGAAGTGCTCTTCCTGTCCGTCACACTACCTGCCCAATCTGAGTTTGTGTATCCAACCAAATTGAGACCATCCATCCTCCTATAATCCAGACCATAATCTACTGTGGCACGCATGTATCTCAACACATGTTTTGCAGCAATTCAAAGAACTCTTCGAGGCTCTACCATGAACTAGCTTAGATTGTTCACTGCAAAACACAAATCTGGCCTAGTGTTAACCATATACATCAAAGAACCAATGAACTGACAATACATAGTCGGATCCACCAACTCTCCCTCAGAAGCATGAAGCTTCTTCCAGTTGGTGATCATCGGTGTAGACATCGGTTTACAATGCTACATCTGAAATCTCTTCAAAACATCCATAGCATACTTCCCCTGTCTGAGAAAGATATTTCCCGACTGTTAGAAAAACATGATCGCAGAGCAATAACAATAAACAAGATGCAAATATAAAACACATAAACACAATACAAGAGAGACACCAATATAATGTGGTTCACCCAATCTGGGCTACGTCCACGGAGAAATTGCTAGTCCTTTTATTATTATACCATCCAACAAATGAAGGGATACAACCTGCAGCACATCCGCTGCAACTTCCTCTTCACTCTCTCACAGTCTCTCTTACATAATCATAGAGATCTTTACAATGCTACAATACATTACACAACCGTATTACAATGTCTTCCTTTTAAAGGGGAATTACCATGGGAAAATACCATGGGCTACCCAATACCATGGGATCGTAACCCTCGGACCCCCGTGGGGGGGCGATGCCCCCCCACATCCCCCCACTGGGATGAGTATACAGTCCACCTGCACATCATATAAAACTGGGATGTAAACATGGTTGAAACAACATCTCTGAATCAGGAAGATCAAGCTCCACAACCAACACCGACTCCTGCCACACCTCTGTTGTTGTAAATGTAACTTACGAAGATATTCTTTTGTATATTATTATTATAATATTATTGAACTTTTATTGTACCTCTATCGGAGATGTTTTTCCTCCGTTCGGGGATGTCATTATTGTATTTGGTCATTAAGAATATCGAGGTAAAACCTCCATTGTAAGTCGGGGCAATAGTCGGCCCACTTAGTTAAGGAAGTCAGCCCCATTGGGGATTTAGGTCAGCCACACATAAAGTATAAATAGGGAGGTGCTCTCCCTCATTTGGACACACACCAACAAGCAAGTTCGCTCCAAGGAAGAGAAAAGACAAGTTCACTGATGAAGAAGTAGGAAGTTGTAGAAGTCATCTTATCTTTGGGTTTTTCTATTTTGGTTTGATATTGTACTAAGTGACGAATCTATTACTGAAGAAGTTGCAGGGTTTTCTCCTTTGTGGTTTCCTCGAAGAAAATTCTTGTGTTCTTGTGTATTGCTGTGCTTGTCTATCTTTCAGATTAAAGATCTAACATAATTGAATTAAAGTGCAAACACTAACATGGTATCAGAGCCACTTTGAAAGAAGGCACTGTGCAGCAATGGAAAGCTAGGGTTTCCAAATCCAAGGTCTTCTCTCCACAGATCATCCAAAAAAGTGGGCTAGGCTAACTCACCTCAAGGAGGCGCATCTTTGGGTGGAAGCATAATTCAGTTTGGAGAATTTTCATTTTTGGCCCTATCACTACTATCGGGAGAAACTAGGGCATCAAATTTTTGGAGCTTCCATTCACCAATCCAGGAAAAGAAGCACATTGGACAACTCGCCTTGAGGAGGTGCATCTTTCTACCCAAGCAGGAGTTCAAAATTCCAAGTTTCAAAAATTAGGGTTTCTTTGTCAAACCCTAGGTCAACCAACTCCAGAACCAGGTTGGGCATGACTCCATGGAACCAAGCGTATTATGGCATAGAAGGCTTGAACATGTACACCATAGTGCACTACCAATTGCAAGCAAAGCAATATTAGGTATACCAGAAATTTAAACAAAGTATGAAGGCATTTGCAAGGGATGTGCACAAGGGAAGAATGTGAAGAAGTCATTTCCTAGCAGTGAAAGCAAGGCAAAAGGAGTCTTGGAGATAATTCACTCAGATGCGTGTGGCCCCATTTCTTCCAACTCCTTAAGCGGGTATGTATACTATGTTTCTTTAATAGATGACTTTTCTCGTAAGACGTGGATTTATTTCTTGAAAGGCAAAGATGAAGTGTTTAGCAAATTCAACGACTTCAAAGCCTTGGTCGAAAGTCATATTGAAAAGAAGATCAAGACTTTACAATCAGACAATGGTGGAGAATTCACCTCAGAAGAATTCAAGGATCTATGTAGAGAATCAGGGATTAAGAGGGAGTTGAGTACTCCTTACAATCCTCAACAAAATGGCGTTGTAGAACGTAAGAACATAACAATAATGGAAGCAGTGAAGGCAATGCTCCATGATCAAGATCTCCCAATGCACCTTTGGGCAGAGCCAACAAGAGCAGCTGTGTATGTACAAAACCGTACACCTCACCATGTATTGAACAACAAGACTCTAGAAGAAGCTTTCTCAGGAGAGAAACCAGAAGTCAACCATCTTAGAATATTCGGCTGCCCTGTATACATACACATTCCGAAAGAAAAGAGAACAAAACTAGACCCTTCAAGGAAGAAGGGCATATTCGTGGGATACAGTGACGCATCAAAAGCTTACCGAATATACGTCCTAGGATTCAAGAAGATTGAAATTAGCAGAGACGTAACTTTTGATGAAGACTCAACCTACAACAAATCAACCCACTGAAGAAACTGAAGAACTTGAAGTTCCCAGAATCAAAGACATAGTTATGGAAGAGACAATCCAAGAAGATCATGAAGACCATGGCATAACAGAACCACAAGAACCTATAGATCCACCTCGTGAGAAGAACTCCCACAAGAGAAGACCAACATGGGCACGTGAAGCAATACAAGATGTAGAGAAGTATGGTGCTCTAGATGGGACACTTAGAGAAAGCAAGAGATCCAGACCATACTCCAGCTATGTGGCCCTACTATGCGATATCATTGATAAAGAACCTTCCAACTATGAGGAAGCAACAAAAAAGAAGGAATGGAAGGATGCCATGATCGAAGAGTACCAGCCGATTATGAAGAATAATGTCTGAGACTTAGTTCCGAGACCAGAAGGGAAGTCTGTTGTGACTTCAAAATGGATCTACAAGATCAAGCATGTTGCAGATGGTAGCATCGAAAAACACAAGGCAAGATTTGTGGCACGTGGCTTCTCCCAGAAAGAAGGCATAGACTACTAGGAGACATTTGCACCTGTAGCAAGATACACTTCGATAAGATCTATACTTGCTTTAGCTGCAGTAATGAAATGGAAGGTACACTAGATGGATGTCAAGACAACATTCTTGAATGGTGTAGTCGAAGAGGAAGTGTATGTGGAGCAGCCACTGGGATTCGAGACACATGACAACCAGAATCATGTGTGCGAGCTAAAGAAAGTCTTGTATGGTTTGAAATAGGCACCTAGGACATGGTATGACAAGATGGATAGTTTTTTGATGAGCTTAGGCTTTACCAAGAGTAAAGCAAATTCCAACCTCTATTTCAAGGTTGAGGGCAGAAGACCAGTAATATTACTGCTATATGTAGATGACTTGTTTTTAACAGGGGAGGATGAGCTCATTGCAGAAACAAAAAGAAGGCTTGCTGCATAATTCGAGATGAAGGACCTAGGAATGATGCACTACTTCTTAGGTATGGAGGTGTGGCAGAGTTCAGATGGGATTTTCCTTGGTCAAGGAAAGTATGCAGTGGAGATTCTGAAGAGGTTTCAAGATGATGGACTGCAAGGCAATGGCCACATCAATGGCATCGAACTTGAAGCTACTGTGTGATGCTTCTTCATAGACAGTTGATGCCACAATGTACAGGCGGATGATTGGTTCGTTAATGTACTTGACGAACATGAGACCATACATATGCTTTGCTGTGAACACCTTGAGCCAGTTCCTGACAGATCCCAGACATGTTCCCTTGATTGTTGCAAAGCATATATTGAGGTGTACCTAAAGGGTACAATTGAGCATGGAATCAAATATGTGACGAATCAAAAGATTAACCTGCATGGTTATGTTGATTCAGATTGGGTAGGCAATGCCACAGACTGAAAGAGCACTTCAGGATATTTCAGTTTGGGATCCGGTATGATCTCTTGGTTTAGCAGGAAGCAGTCAAGTGTGGCACTGAGTACAGCCGAAGCAAAGTATATTGCAGCCTGTTTGGCTAGTTGTGAGGTAGTATGGCTTCGAAAGCTACTGTTAGATTTATTTGATCTCGAGTTAGAGGCGACTTGTATCTTTTGTGACAACTAGAGTTGTGTAAAATTGTCTGAGAACCCGGTGTTCCATGACAAGTCGAAGCATATTGAGATCAAGTACCACTATATCCGGGATATGGTGCAGAGAGGAGCATTGAAGCTCCAGTATGTGGCGACAGACAAGCAGACAATCGATGTGTTGACCAAGCCGTTAGCAAGAGTGAATTTTGAGTACTTCAAAAAGAAGCTTGGTGTTATCCAGATCGATGTTCCTCGAAAGAGGGAGTGATGTGACATGTCTGGAAGACGTAGATGTTCCTGGGCTGTATCCACTGGGTGGAAGACGTAGGTTGACTGAGAGAGAGACGTAATGCATCTGGCCTATATCCATTAGGTGGAAGATGCAGATGTTCCTGGGATGTATCCATTGGGTGGAAGATGCAGGTTGTCTGGTCGACATGGTATATGCAGCTGGGCTGCTCTCCACATGAGATGATGAGATGATCCAGATATGATGAGATGATATCAGGAGACGCAGGTGATTGCTCTGGCAATGTAATATGTGGTCCTGGGCTGTACCTACTTGATGGTTTGCTCGTATAGATGACGAAGTCCTAGATGAGAGCGAGGCCTACATTCAACATGAAAAAGGGCTGTCTCTGTAGAACTTCTCATGACTGGTAGATTCAAGAGATGTCACAAGTCAATGATCAACAAGATAAGAATTGTTGCAGCAGTGATGATGATGATCCGACAATGATGATGATCTAGCGATGATGACGTTGTCCAGAGATTATGTCCAACTGTGATGATGACTGTGTCGAGAGAATACCTTCCTAGTTAAGAGGGAGTGTTGTTGTAAATGTAACTTCGGAAGATATTCTTTTGTATATTATTATTATATTATTATTGTACTTTTATTGTACATCCGTTGGAGATGTTTTTCCTCTGTTCGGGGATGTCATTATTGTATTTGGTCATGTAAGAATATCGAGGTAAAACCTCCATTGTAAGTTGGGGCAATAGTCCCCAAAAGGTTAAATGTAAAATGTATTTTTGAGTCTCCCAAGGAGAGGTCGACCCAGTTAGTTAAGGAAGTCGGCCCCATTGGGGATTTAGGTCAGTCACACATAAAATATAAATAGGGAGGTGCTCTCCCTCATTTGGACACACACCAACAAGCAAGTTCGCTCCAAGGAAGAGAAAAGACAAGTTTGCTGAAGAAGAAGAAGGAAGCTGTAGAAGTCATCTTATCTTTGGGTTTTTCTATCTTGGTTTGATATTGTACTAAGTGACGAATCTATTACTGAAGAAGTTGCGGGATTTTCTTCTTTATATGGTTTCCCCGAAGAAAATTCTTGTGTTCTTGTGTACTGCTGTGCTTGTCTATCTTTCAGATTAACAATCTAACATAATTGAATTAAAGTGCGAACACTAACAACCTCCAGACCCAAATAATAATGTATCGGTCCAATGTCCTTCATCTCAAACTCCGAAGCAAGATCTTTCTTGCACTCTGCAATGAGTCGAACTGCACCTGTAATGATCAAGTCATTTACATACAATACCAGAATAAGTGGATCCTCATGAACAACAATGTAGTAAAGGTTCTTATTTGCCTCACTTTTTTGGAATCCCAACTCCTACAAATGTGCATCAATCCTGAAATACCAAGCCCTCAGAGCTTGCTTCAGCCCATAAAGGGCCTTCTTCAACCTGCATACATGGGACTCTCTCCCATGCACCTCGAATCCCCATGGTTGCTCCATATACAACTCCTCCTGTAAGACACCATTTAGAAATGTTGTCTTCACATCCATATGATGAATGCTCAACCCCATCTCCGCAGCAATGGAGATCATTGATCTAATGGAGGAGTACCTAGCCATTGGCACAGATGTCTCATCATAATATACTCCCTCTACCTGTGAGAAGCCTCGTTCCATGAACCGATTTATACTTCTCGTTGCTGCCATCTGCAGCATGCTTGATTTTGTAGAGCCACTTGGAAGTCACAACTGACTTCCCCTTTGGTCTCAAAACCACCTCCCACACATCATTCTTCATGTTGGAACTATACTCTTCCACCATGGCATCTCTCCATACCTGATGTGCAGCCGCCTCCTCAAAAGTAGAAGGATTCGACTCACGATGACTAGTCACAACAGCCATGTAGCTGGAAAATCTCTCCGGTGCTTTACTCTCTCTGACCTCCCTTTTGGGTTTCCCTACAGACTTTGTAGCTTCCTTCAAAGTTTCTCTAAGTGATCTTGACTTTCTCTTCTCTGAAGTAGCCTCCTGTGGAGAGACCTCCTCCTATACATCCTCACCTGACAACTGTCTACCTGAAGAAGTAGCACCTAAGGTTTGATTTCCTGTGACTGGTGAATCAAAACCAAGTGAATCAGAACCACGTGAAAGTGGAATTGGTGAACCTGTAATTCAAGAAATTGTACTTGTACCTGGAGTATCTGTATACTGTGCCTCTGAATCTGAAGATCCTATAACCTGTGAACCAGTCACTCCTGAGACCTGTAACCCTACACTTTGAACAACTGGACTCTGAGATGTGCTCACCTGTGATGTAGAAGCCCGCTGCTCCCCCTGCTCTGACTACCGAGACTTTCAAAAGGCTCGCTCCTCCTCAAATCTCACCTCCCTCCTCACAAGAACTCTCCTCTGTGCTGGAAGGTATATGAAGAAAGCCTTCGAAGTCTCATCATATCCAATGTTATCGGAACCGGACCGGAACCGGCAAAACCGGCCGGTCAGACCGGTTCACAGGCTTGGCCGGTTCGGTTCCTTTAAAAAAATTTAAAAACCGGATATTTTTCAAAACCGGCCAGAAAACCGGCCGGTTCCGTACGGAACCGGTCAAACCGGTCAAACCGGCCGGTTTTGACCGGTTCCGTACGGAACCGGCCGGTCCGTACTCTGCCGTACGGCCGCGGCTCAGGGACCCACGAACTTCAAATTTTAAAAAAAAAAACAAAAACAAAAACCCTAAGCTAGCATCTAACCTAACCCTAAGCCTATCCTAACACTATTTAAAGACCCCCCCACCCCCTACATCACTCACACTATTCATTGGTCATCTTTTGCCATTATTGAGAGGACGGTTTGGCATTCTTGAGAGGACAGTTTGACATTGTTTCTTTGCAGCTACAGTTGGGGCAGCTTTAAGTGTGTTTTGCAGGGAGGTTTTGGAGGAGCTTGCCCTCATTATTTTTTGCAGCTGATTAAGAGCTACTACGTGGACTGTTTTGGAGGTTTTGAAGGCATTTTGGGCAGAATTTGTGGACTGTTATAGCGGAGCAGTCTCTTCTTTTTCTCTTGGCAGCGACAAATTTCTCAAGCTTTCCTTCATTTCTTCTTGTTTCTCAAAGGTATGTCAAGTCTCAAGACTTTTCTCTTTAAATTTTTTTTTCCTTAAGGCTTAGTTAATTAGTTATTAATAAATTAAAAATCGTATTTCCAGCTCTTGTTTGCAACTTTGCCATGGCTCCAAAAGAGAGGAAGGATGCGGCATGGGTTCATTGCCAATTGGATGAGGGTGGGAAAAAAGTATGCAATTATTGTGGGAAGAAAATAGGTGGGGGGGGTATCCATAGGTTAAAACAACACTTAGCTGGTGCTAGAGGCAATGTTGAACCTTGTAGGAAAGTCTCTGATGATCTTAGAGCAGAGATGCTAAGTAGTATTGAAGCCTACCAAGAAGAAAAAGCCAAGTCAAAAAAAATTCAAGAAGACATAGGGAGAAGTTCAATGCCATTTGAGGATGAGATTGACTATGATTATGATCCTGAGGGTGGTGATCCTGAAACCCCTCAAGGTCATTTGACTAGTTTTGAAGAATCCTCCAGTTTTCCTGTTAGGGGGAGAGGTGGACGTAGAGCATCCAATTTGAACCTGAAGAGGCCACGTAATATTACTACCCCGACCAGCAATAGAGGCCTTGACTCTTTCTTTGTGCCCCGCACTACCCCTGGTGCTCAGCCCACCATTGATGCTAAATGGAAGAAGATGGAGAAGGAGGCTGCTTGGGAATGCATAGCCAGATGGTGGTATGATGCAGACATACCCTTCAATGCAACTAATTCTTCTTATTATCAACCTATGATAGATGCTATTGCTTCATGTGGTCCAGGCTTCAAAGGCCCTAGTTTTCATGATATCAGAGGACCCCTTTTAAAAAATGAAGTTCAAAGAATAGATGAATATCTGATGGAGTTCAAGCAGTCCTGGAGTAGAACAGGGTGCACAATAATGTCTGATGGATGGAGTGATGGAAAATCCCGCACTATTATCAATTTCCTGATTGCTTGCCCAAAAGGAACCATGTTTCTTAAATCTGTGGATGCCTCTGATCAGGTGAAGGATGCACAATTATTATTTCAGCTTTTGGATGGAGTAGTTATGGAGGTGGGGCCAGAGAATGTTGTACAGATCATCACTGACAATGCCTCAAACTATGTTGCAGCGGGAAGGATGTTAGAGGAAAAACACCCCACCATTTGGTGGACACCATGTGCAGCCCATTGTTTGGACCTCATGCTGGAGGATATTGGCAAAATTGAGTGGGTGAAGAAGTGTGTGGAGCAGGCAAAATCAATAACCAGGTACATCTACAACCACTCATGGGTTTTGAGTCTTATGAGGAAGAACACTGGGGGTAAAGAGCTTGTTAGATCAGCCATTACACGATTTGCAACAAACTTTCTTTCGTTGCAATCCCTTGTTGATCAAAAAGCCAATTTGCGGAAGATGTTTTCCTGCGATGAGTGGAATGAATGCCAATGGAGTAAAAAGGCTGAAGGGAAAGATATAGCTGACAAAGTGTTTGAAAAAACATTTTGGAAAAAGGCAGAAGAGATAGTTTTATTCAGTGAGCCTCTTGTGAGAGTGTTGCGAATGGTAGATGGTGATAAACCCGCTATGGGTTTTATTTATGAGGCCATGGATCAGGCCAAAGAAGCAATAAAGAAAGCATATGGTGATAAAAGGCAGAAGTATTTTCCTATTTGGAATATCATTGATGACAGATGGAACAGACAACTCCATCGTCCTTTGCATGCAGCTGGCTATTACTTAAACCCAAGGTAAGAAATCTCTAAATTCCTATTCAAATTTCAAAGTTAAAAGTTTTCTTTTAATTTCAAACATTAACTTTGAATATTTTTTGTCTTTGACTCTTTTGAACTTTGAACTTTTGAAGGTACCACTATACAAAAGACTTTGAAGCCAATGATGATGGGGAGGTAAAAGAAGGATTGTATAGATGCATTGAGCGCATGGTTCCTGATGCCAGGATACAAGATGAGATACACAGTAAGCTACTGCAATTCAATGAGAGTATGGGTAGCTTTGGCATGAGCATGGCCATACGAGGCAGATCCAAGGATCCACCAGGTAAGAATTTTCAAAGTTTTCCAATTATATTATCCATTGTAAAGAATGAGTTAAATTTCCAAAGCCATTTGCTGAAACTTGTTTGCATTCAACTCTTATTGCAGCCTATTGGTGGAGTCAGTTTGGTGGGAGCTGCAGTGATTTGAAAAATTTTGCAGTTCGAATATTGAGCCAGCCATGCAGTGCTTCTGGATGTGAACGCAATTGGAGTGTATTTGAGCGTATACACACCAAGAAACGAAACCGTTTGGAACACAAACGGTTGAATGACATGGTCTATGTCCAGTACAATCTTAGACTGAGGCATAACCAGTTGTTGAACAAGACACCAGCATCAGGCAACATAACCTTGGATGACTTTGATCCATCATCAGAGTGGGTTGTGGAGACTCAAGCACCAGTTTTTGATAATGAAGACCTTTCTTGGTTGGATTTGGACCCACCTCTAGAGGTTCCACCTTCAGGGACAGGGGAATCAAGTGGGGCTCAGAATCCCACTCCTGAAGAGGATGAGGATGACGATGAGGAGGATGATGAGGAGGAGTCCGAGTAGTAGACTACTAGACAGTAGACACTAGTAGGGTAGTGGCATATGATCAGTTTATACTTTATTGTTATTCATTAGTACTATGGTTTATTTTTGGATTGTAGTGGCCATTTAGAGCCTCTTTGTTGATGTACTTTGGTTCAGAACCTCAGAGATGTATTGCACTAGGTGCTATTTTGGATATTTGCACCCATATTTGCTATATATATGAGAAACTTTGCATATTTGTGTATTAATGGTTTGGATTCATATGT
This sequence comes from Larix kaempferi, assembly GCA_027924585.1. NCBI lineage: Eukaryota > Viridiplantae > Streptophyta > Pinopsida > Pinales > Pinaceae > Larix > Larix kaempferi. The sequence continues at coordinate 70,892,543 of BSBM01000093.1, forward strand.
ATGCACATGAATATATATTTTTTTTTACAAAATATGAATATTTTATGTATTTTTTAGTCGGCCGGTTTTTTACCCCGGTTTTTTGCCGGTTCCGGTCCGGTTTCCGGTCCGGTTCACATTTTGGGCTTCGCCGGTTCGATGACCGGTCCGGTTCCGATAACATTGATCATATCCCACAAAGATGCCCTTGTCTCTCGTGGGCTCTAACTTTGTCCTCTTCAAATCACAAACTCACCCAGGATTTTAGATTTCTCTCTTTTGTAGTAGTTGCACTCATGACACCTAGTTTAGTTGTTTAGCATTCACTGCACTTTGTTTAGTCGTTTTTTATTTTATTTCATTTCAGCTTAAGAGTAATTGAATCTTGGCTTTATCCCCCAATATGCTCTTGTGACCATCGCATGCTTTCCTGATCTGTGGTTAACAATCAGAAGGGAATATTAGCGGCTAGTATTAATAGGGAAATCCATTAACGATTTATGCTTACAAGCGAAGGGCTACATTGAACTTACAGAGGGGTGCCCAAAGCAGACTTTACGTCTCCCCCTGTTGGACAACTGGTATTGTTGCTCTGTACTCGCTTAGGGGATAAATCCGAAGTGGGCCAAATTCTTAGATAGTTTCTTTTTCTGCAATTTGCATGCACAGGTTCAATCTCAACATCAATAAACCCACTCCTTAATCCACTATCTAATAATTAAAACTGTCAAGAGGCATTGCACAATATTTTCCTTTCAGCAACAATTATTTAATTTACTTTGGCAGTGGTCTACTTAACAATCTTTTGTTTGAATCAAGATATGTGTTGTAGTTGATTATATTGCATGTTGTTACTATAATTTTATTGTCGTTTTTTTCTTGTTCAGTTTTTCAAACCCCTACAATTACCTTTATTTTTCTAACTTAGCTTAATCAACCATAGCTTATTTTATTAGGGACCACCCCCGTTGGCATCGCTAGGAGTTGGCCTAGACGGAGGAGTCGAGTTTCAAGTGATAGTACTTGACTTGTGACTTGCCCCCAAGGACGCACCCAATGGCTTGAAGATTTTTGCCATGTTAACTTGAGGTGCATATTAGGCGGCAAGAGGATCCATAAATTTTTTAAATTGTAGAAATCTTGGCGAATCGTACTAATTCTTAAATTTCCAACCAAAAAATGTTTGGTGATATTTTTGTAAAAATATTCAAATTTTTAAGGATTTTATATAGTTGTTGGACAATTTTGGCAATGTTTAGAGTAAAATATTTTTATCATGTGGAATTTGGGCGAATCATTTTAGAAAAAAATGGAAATTGACGAATCTTTTTTTGGAAAAAAACATCAAAAATTAGCCCATGTGCTGAATTTTGCCCCTAAATTTTCCCTGACATAATAATATACAGTCCAAGGAAAGAAATAGATTATTGTATGGAAAGTTGGCATATCTTGTTTATGCTCATAGTAATTTGCACTTAGCATTAAACAATGTGGTCAAAGATTCAGCCAATTCCTCTTCTCTATGGTTCGAGGCTATTCCAGCTGTAGCAGATGATGAAGATAAACTTGACATTGGTCATGATGGTGAATCTTATGTTGTTAGTCATGAATCTGATCATGATTCTAGTTCTTTTACTACCCCATGTGCCTTGGGTGATTTAGAGCTGTGTGATGTTACAAGTAAGCCACAGGGACATCAAGACTAAAAGTTATGTTCCTATTTTGATCCCTTATGAATCTTAATTTTAGGGTTATAAACTTGTAGACATTATGGACATCTTTTTCAATTTTGAAATTTGGACAATATGATATACTTATTTTACTATTTTACCATTCTTCATATTTGTTAATATACCAATTTTTAATGGTTAATTTTTGTTTACTAGTTTACCATGGTTTATATCTGATCAATTTTTCATGTATCATATGTTTTAGACTAAGATATGAACAACTTTTGGCAATTGCAATGTTTTTAAATTTTCAACGTTTGGAAAATTCAAACTATATATATTAATGATCTTGATGGCGAATTTGATCCAAATTTTATCTATTGCGATTTCAAACACGAACATAAACCATGTGACTTAGATTTGCCCCACACGGCCTACTTCATCTTAGATTAGAATTTCATTTAATCATCTCTTGTTTCTTCCATGTCCTGTCATTCTATTCAATTTTTGGCCATTTCATACCTTATTTCTCTTTTCTCATTAACACTCAAACCTTGACCCAGTTTTGAATTGTTGTTTGGTAATGTCCAAATGTTGTAAATTTCCTTAAAATCCACTCTAGGGCTAGAGTATGTTGGACTAATTAATTAAACCCAAATTATTACTGTTAACCACACATGGATTTCTTCACTATGTAGTGGAAAATAAATACTAAAAGAAATACCAATCAATCACACCAATAGAGACAACACAATCTTTTTGGGTATAAACCCCCGGACAAAACCCAAGATGGGAAAACCGGTGCATCAGTCTGAAAAAATATTTTATTAAGAAAATATGGAGCAATACAATTTAGAAATCGATTTATCCCCAACCTGGCAAAATCGAATCTCTGCAGAACATTGAGAAATACCTCACGGCCCAGTACAGCTTCCTGCTTAGCTGTACGGAATCCGTACGATATGGCTCACACGTGTGGGCTGCTGCTGTACGGCCTATACGACCTGCTGCTGTACGACCTCTCTCTCTCTCAGCTGCTCCGTACGATCCTCCTTGCCTGATCACCCTGTCAATCTCTGATTCTCTGCTCCTTCGTCTTCTCTGCAAAAATTCTTTCTCTCAAACTTCTTTCTCCGTCTCAGTCGGAATTTGTGTCCTCTTCACCAATTGACCTTTCTTATAACTCATTGGCTAAGCGAAAAACCTAATCTCACTATAGATCTATGGATGAGATCCTTCGGTGAGATCAATGGCCAAGATTAGATTAGCCATCACTTATATATTTTTCACTTTCACTTTAAAAAAAAGTGTTCCATTAAGTCAATTAATAATTAGATCACTTTAATATATTTTCCCAAGTAAAACTTAGGATAAATACATTAAATACAATTGGTTTCATTATTTAAGTCTTCTGCATGCAAGGACACATGCAATGCAGTAAGACCTTCCTTGTTGTCACTTTTTAACACTCCCTCTCAACGAGGAAGGGATTCGGTAACAACCCCAACTTGTCTCTGAACTTTACAAACTTGAGTTTGCAAAGTGCCTTGGTGAATATGTTTGCCACCTGCTCATCTGTCTGAATGTACTCCAACCAAATGGTTCCTCTCTGAACACAATCTCTGAGGAAGTGATACCAGATGTCAATGTGTTTACTCCTGTCATGGAACACTGGATTCTCAGAAAGGTTGATACCACTTTGATTATCACAATGAACTATAGTAGTCTCTATCTCACTCTCAAACAATCCTGAGAGCAACTTCCTCAGCCACATCCCCTCACATGCAGCCATGCTGGCTGCCATGTACTCAGCCTCAGCTGAGCTTAATGCAACTGACTTCTGCTTCCTGTTGAACCAAGAGACAACCCCTAATCCAATGCTGAAGCAACAACCTGAAGTGCTCTTCCGATACTCTACACATCCTGCCCAGTCAACATCTGTGAAACCTGCCAACTGTATACTCCCATTGCGCTCATAAACCAAACCATACTCCACTGTGCCTCTGGTGTAGCGAAGTATGTGCTTCGCAGCTGTCCAATGCACTCTTTGAGGGTTCACCATGAATTGACTCAAAGAGTTGACTGCGAAGCTAATGTTTGGTCGAGTGTTGACCAGATACATAAGCGACCCGATAAACTGCCTATACAGTGTAGGATCAAACTCCTCTGATCCTGATACATCAATCTTCCTCTAGTTGGTAACTAGAGGTGTGGCCATAGATACATCAATCTTCCTCTAGTCCTCCATCTTGAATCTCCTCAAGATCTCTACTGCATACTTCCTCTATCCAATGAAGAAGCACCCATCTCTCTGCCAGATCTCCAGACCTAGGAAGTAATGCATCAACCCAAGGTCTTTCATCTCAAACTCCATTGCAAGATTGGACTTGCAGTCCCTGATCAACCTCTCATCTCCTGTAAGAAAGAGATCATCCACATATAGTACCAGTATGAGAGGTACCTCACCTGACAAGAAGTACAGGTTATGGTTTGCCTCACTCCGTTGGAAACCCATCTCTCGTAGATAGCTGTCAATCCTCGAGTACCATGCTCGCGGTGCCTGCTTGAGCCCATAAAGAGCTCTCTGCAACCTGCATACATGCGACTCTCTACTCTCCGTCTCAAACCCCTTTGGCTGCTCAATATAAACCTCTTCCTCAATAACTCCATTGAGGAAAGCTGTCTTCACGTCCATCTGATAAACGCGCCAACCCATCTCTGCTGGCATTGATAGGATAGTCCGAATAGAAGAATACCTAGCGACAGGGGCGAAGGTTTCCTCATAGTCAACACCTTCCTTCTGCGAATACCCCTTCGCCATGAAGCGTGCCTTGTACTTCTCCACACTTCTGTTTGCTACATGCTTTAACTTGTAGATCCACTTGGATCCTACAAGCTTCTTATCCTCTGGCCTCCGAACAACCTCCCATACCTGATTCTTCATGATTGAGTCAAACTTCTCAACCATGGCCTCTTACCACACATCATGTTGTGCAACCTCCTTGAAACTAGAAGGTTCAGAGTCAGTCAACTCTGTCATCAGTGCCATATAGTTCAATCTATCTGGTGGTTTGCTCCGCCTTATGGATCTCTATGGAAGACTCACCTCTCTGGAATCCTGAACAGTGGACCTGTACCACCTAGGCCGTGGCCTGGTGTTTTCCTCCTGCGACTGCTGGATATCCTCCTCCTGCTACTGCTCATCCTCCAAATCAATGATAGGAGGATCCTGTTCACTTGACTCCCTCTGACTACCAGAACCTGTGCCCTGTGTCTGAACCTGTACCTGTGACTCCTCCTGAGTCCTCAGCTGGCTGCTCCTGTGCTGGTAAGTCCATAGATCTTGTCAAGGCTCTGTCCTCATCAAACTGGACATCCCTTCTCACAATGATCCTCTTTGCGAGCTGGGACATATACTCTATAAGCCTTAGAAGTCTCACTATACCCAACTAGAAGCCCCTTCTCTCCAGAAGGATCCAACTTCTTCTTAGTGTCAGCATGAATGTGACGATAGCAGATACTCCCAAATATGCGCAAATGACTCACATCTGGTCTAGTACCTGTAAATACCTCTTAAGGTGTCTTCCTCCCCAATGCTGTGTGGGGACACCTGTTCTGGACATATGTTGCAGTCCGAAATGCCTCGGACCATAGGAATAGTGGTAATCCTTGATCAAATAACATGGCCTTAGTTGCACTCACCAGTGTCCTGTTCTTCCTCTCCGCCACTCCATTCTGCTGCGGGGTGTGGGGAACAATGTGTTCCTTCTTGATCCCCTCTGATGCATAGTACTCCATGAACTCTCTGTCGGTGTACTCACCACTGTTATCTGTCCTCAATATCCGGATCTTTCTCCCTGTTTGGTTCTTCACGAGAGTATTGAACTCTCGGAATCGATCGAAGACCTTAGACTTGGCCTTCAGAAAATAGATCCAGGTTTTCCTGGAATAGTCATCAATGAATGTGACGCAGTAACTGTAACCACTGAAAGAATGGACGCTCATCGGTCTGCATACATCCGAATGCACCAAGTCTAAGGCCCCCTCAGACTTGTGCTCACTATGTGGGAAAGGTCTCTTGATGTTCTTCCCCAACGCACAACCCTTGCAGTGGTTGTGCTTCTCCTCCTGTACTGAAGGAACTCTGATAACTGCCTGTCTCAGATGCCTCAGTGCACCATGATGTAAGTGTGCCATCCTCCTATGCCATAACTCACCATCACTATTGCTGTTGCTGACAAGAGCCTTTGCAGGATGAAACTGTAGTCTGTAAACTTTCCCACTTCGAACCCCAATCATTTTGTCCAATCTCTGATCTGACCCATGTGGCCTGATATATACTTTCCTGTCCCGGAAAGTCACCAGAAAATCCTTGTCTTCTAGTGTGGAGACTGATATGAGATTCTTTGTCATCCCTGGGACATATAACACATCAGCAAAGTTGATAGGTTTGCCAGACTCCCTCTGAAACGAAATAGTACCAATACCCTGCGCCTGATACCGCGCATCATCTCCTAACTCAATATGGAGATTCACTCCACCCTCCTTCAAGCTCTTGAAGAAAGACCTATGTCCTGTCATGTGACAAGTTGCACCACTGTCCACATACCAGATACTGCTTTCTACAGAACTTGCCATGCAAGCTATCAAGCAAAAGTCTTCATCAAAACTTTTGCTGAAATCATCCACCTCTGCAGAACCTGCCATCTGAGTGTTGTTGTTCTTCTTTCTTTCTGGGCACTGGGAAGCCAAGTTTCCACACTTGTGGCATATGAAGCACTTGACTTTTGACATGTCCAAGTTCTTCTTGCCACCCTTCTTCTTCTTTGCCTTCCCCTTGCCTTTGCTTGTTAGGGCTAGAGCCTCTTCATCCACGATCTGTGTAGTACCACTGGATGAAGCTAAACCTTGACCCATCCTGGTCTCTTCCAGTGCGAAGTCATCCCACAATCTTTTCCAATCAGGGAGCTTCTCCCTAGCCACCACGCCTTTAACAAAGACGTCCCATGGCTTAGAGAAGCCATTGAGAGCTATACGAACTAGCTCCTCATCCTCAGTCTTAGAGCCCACTACTCCAAGCTCATCCCTAATCTGTGTGAGCCTTGTAAGATCAGGCACCACTCCTTCACCTTGGCCATCCTGGTACTGCGCAATCTCTCCTGTAGCACCATCTTCCGGTTTTCATTCTTGCTCTGGTAAAGACTTTCCAAAGCCTTCCACATCTCTAATGCGGTCTTCTTCCCAGACAACTGAAAGACTATATGGTCCTTCACCCCATCTAGGATGATCAACATAGCTTTGGAATCTATCTTCTTCCACTTAGCCAACTCTGCCGGATCTGTGGGAGCAGACTTCTGATCATCAATGTGCTCTTCAACATCACTGACATCTAGGATCCTGGTGATCCTCTCTTTCCAAGTAGGAAAGTTCTGTGCCTCCCCGGAGTCTATCCTCAACTCTCAACTGTACGGCCATAGTGAATAGTGCCTGTAAACCTTTGGATATATATACCAATAATCTATTCAACCAACCTGCTGCTTTCTTTCTGTCTGCTCAGAAGAGCTCTGATACCATGTAAATTTCCTTAAAATCCACTCTAGGGCTAGAGTATGCTGGATTAATTAATTAAACCCAAATTATTACTGTTAACCACACATGGATTTCTTCACTATGCAACGGAAAATAAATATTGAAAGAAATACCAATCAATCACATCAATAGAGACAACACAATCTTTTTGGGTATAAACCCTCGGACAAAACCCAAGATGGGAAAACCGGTGCAGCAGTCTGAGAAATTATTTTATTAAGAAAATATGGAGCAATACAATTCAGAAATCGGTTTATGCCCAACTTGGCAAAATCGAATCTTTGCAGAACACTGAGAAATACTTCATGGCCCAGTACGACCTCCTGCTCAGGTGTACGGAATCCGTACGGTACGGATCACACGTGTGGGCTGCTGCTGTACGACCTGTACGGCCTGCGGTATGGCCTCTCTCTCTCTCTCTCAGCTGATCTGTACGATCCTCCTTGCCCAATCACTCTGTCAATCTTTGATTCTCTGCTCCTCCGTCTTCTCTGCAAAAATTCTTTCTCTCAAACTTCTTTCTCCGTCTCTGTCGGAATGTTGTCCTCTCCACCAATTGACCTTTCTTATAACTCATTGGCTAAGTGAAAAACCTAATCTCACTATAGATCAATGGATGAGATTCTCCGGTGAGATCAATGGCCAAGATTAGATTAGCCATCAGTTAAATATTTTTCACTTTCACTTTATAAAAAAGTGTTCCATTAAGTCAATTAATAATTAGATCACTTTAATATATTTTCCCAAGTAAAACTTAGGATAAATATATTAAATACAATTGGCTTCATTATTTAAGTCTTCTACATGCAAGGACACATGCAATGCAGTAAGACCTTCCTTGTTGTCACTTTCTAACAAGTGTTTCAAGACATCTATTTCCTGTCTCTTTGGGGAAGCTTTATATTTGCAGTAATAATCCAAGTGCCTTTCATGTCTGAGCATTCTCTTCTTGGAGAAATATTAGGACTTTCATGCAAGTATAATTTCTGCATTTTAGGGTGTTAGGATTGATGCAACAACAGATTTATATATAGAATGTCTGCACTGTGCAGCTAAACTTGCTGAATCCATAGGCTACTATTTAGTGTGTAGACTGTTTCGAATACTTTCTTCTTCTCAATTACAATGACGAGTTTAGCCTTCGTGCCTTCCAATTTATCTCTAAAATTGGCAATACAGTTTCAGGTACTTCGATATATCTTAATAATATGCAGATTATTACCATTGCATTAGAGACTTCATTCTACTAGCCATTGCATGGACTCCCTGATGTTAGGGTTTTTGTACTTAGGTGTATACAAGGAAGTTTGTATTTTTGGGTGGCTGTGTGTGTTTTGAGTGCACAGTAAAGAAACTTGCAGTTACCAGTGAAAATATATAATTTGCAGAAGTAAAAGTAAAGTATTTGTAATAGCTCCATTTGTATATACTGCTGCAAAGTGCTTATAGAATGTATTACTTTCAGGTTGGCAGAGAATGGTGCAAAGCTTTGGTTGGATACATCAAGCATAAGTGTTGCAATCGTTAATGCCTTTAATTCTGCAGCCAATGATTACTATGAAAGACTTGCTAAACAAAGTAAAAGGAAAAGCACCAAGGAAACCAATATGAAATTACAAGAAGGAAATTCCCTCGACATTGAGATGGAAGGGCCTGTCGCAATACATAGAGTTTCACCAGTAGCACTTGCAAAGGCCATAAAAAATGAGGCAGAACTGGATGGGATGAGGCAAGCTCATTTGAGGTACGAAAACATGTTTCTAATTCATTTAACTGCTTTTTATATGTAAGATTTCACTGAACCACATTCTGTAAGTTTAGGCAACTAAGGAAAGTTTGTTCTAATTCTCTCATTATAAATAATCTCTTTTATTTCTTCATGGTCTTTCCTTCTATGTATTTAATTTGTTCCAATTCTCTGTCATTTTCACTAATGTCTTTTATTTCTTTACTGTCTTTCCTCCTGTGTATTTCGTTTTGTTCTAATTCTCTCTCATGATAACTAACTTCTTTAAGTTCTTGGTTGTCTTCTCTTCTATATATTTGATTTTTTGTGGTGCACATTTAATATAAGGTATCCAGACTGTCATTTTAAGTAGCAGAATAAATGAGCACATAAAATATATAACAGTAAATTAAATGATTCTTTTATGGATAGAAGATTTAAAAAATCAAAGTCATTCAGCAGATATCTTGGATATGTAGACAAAGCATTTATCACATCTGAAAAGGAACCCCTCACATCTGTGTAATAACCTTCTATTGCTTATTTAGAAGGGGCCATGAGTCTTAAATTTGGATTTTCTTGAGGCTATGTTTTTAGAGTAAGACAATGAATTAGAATAAACTGAGAACATGTATGTCTGCATGACTTGAATGAATGGGTTATAGCACAATAGCAAAGTTTATGGGAACATGACGATTGGACCTCTTTATTAATCAACACTTAATCAACACAGTAGTCTGTTCAACTTCATATATATATATATATATAGGTGATCAACGCAATGCAGGTATGAAGCAGTGAGCACAGTATTAGCAATGGTTGCTCTGTTTGTGCTGTTAACACAATTGGGAAAGGGGGGGCCTCTTCTGCACATCTTGGTTTTGTGTATGTAATGGTTTAGGAGGCAACTAATCATGGCCTCATATTTAGAACTTTCTAGTTACGAGTTTCAAATCATGACCTTTTCTCCTTATCCCCCCTTTATACAAATTCTAAAGCAATTAAAACTTTTGAGCACTTTATTGACCACATGTAATTCTCTTAAAAAATGCAAATAAGAATCAAGATCCAATCATTTAAATTTTAGACCCAGATGTGGGTGTGAGAGCCGAGCGTAATAGATGGCGGCATGTATGTGCAACCCGTCTTAATGATTGCCCCAGTCTTGACGTCGTGGAGGAAGTATAAATATACCACAGCAAATCAGCCCCATGCTCAAGTGTGCCTGGAGGTGGTCATTTCCCGGATCACAGTGCTGACGCAAGGCATAAATAGGTGGTCTGTACTAAATGCCCAAATCTGTTTACACTCATGGATGAATCATACAACAATAATGTTTTGATCCTCCTTCATCTGCAAGGAAGATTGCAGCACATCCAAACTAGGGATTTTGGCCATGCCAAAATCTACAACACATCCCAGCCTGTCCTTGCCATTTCTCTTCCCCTCGCACAAGATAATATCATAATGGCGATGGTAATACTGATTATAATTTGTCTCATGGTCACAGGTGTTAGATTTTGTACAATTCTAGCAGTATAATTATTTGCAGATAATAAAACAGGATCACTAAAAGAATAACCAAGCACAGAAACAATAGACACAATGTTTTATCCTGGGAAACCCAACAGGGAGAAAACCCAACAACCTTCGTATAGAGATAAATAGTTCAAAGATCAGAGTACATCTAGATATCAATAAAAGAGAGAGAAAGAGAAACTCTCCAAGTGTAGCGACCAATGTTACAAATCTCGGCGCGGCTCGGAAATCGGCAGCGTCCAGGAAACATCGTCTCGGGATATCTCGGCAGAACATCGGCAAAAAATTGGCAAACTTAAAAAACACAAAAATATTCATTTTTTTTCAATTTTTTAAACATCTAAAGAAATAAAACAGGATCACTAAAAGAATAACCAAGCACAGAAACAATAGACACAATGTTTTATCCTGGGAAACCCAACAGGGAGAAAACCCAACAACCTTCGTATAGAGATAAATAGTTCAGAGATCAGAGTACATCCATATATCAATAAAAGAGAGAGAAAGAGAAACTTCTGCAAGTGTAGCGACCAATGTTACAAATCTCGGCGCGGCGCGGAAATCAGCAGGGTCCAGGAAACATCGTCTCAGGATATCTTGGCAGAACATCGGCAAAAATTGGCAAACTTAAAAAACACAAAAATATTCCTTTTTTTTCAATTTTTTAAACATCTAAAGCAACAATAACATCAAATAAACACATTGCCACATGAATATGGATAGAAAATTGATATATAAGATATATAAGATTAGCATGCTGCTGCATGATTGATGAAATATAATTTAAAAATAAAAAAATTAAAAATAAAATATTAAAAACAGCAAAATTAGTAATTACAAATTACAATTACAAATAACAAATAAGTTAAATTTTAATAACGTTTTTGTTAATGTTTAGTTAAAGGCAATTTGTTAATGTTTTTTCTTTTTGGCAAACAACATTAATTAAAAATTTAAAACAACATTTTAAAAATTTTTTAAACCTAAAAAAACGTAGCAGCGTGGCCGTGGACTCCAGCGTGGCCACTCTCAAGAGTGCTCTCTGTCTGGACTCCGTGGAGTAGGATGGCCCGGCTGGGGAATGTGAAGCCGCGGAGTGAGGCGTGAGCTGTGAAGCCGCGGAGAGAGGCAGTGTGTTGTGGTCCGTGGAGTGGGCTGGAAGCCGCAGAGCGCCATAGAGAGGCAATGACGGGCCGACGGCACAATGAGCACTTTGTTTTGGTCTGTGGAGTGGGATGGAAGCCGCGGAGAGAGGCAGTGACGTGCCGACGGCACAGTGAGCAGTGTGCATTATGGATTCTGGAAGCCGCGGACTCGCGGAGAGAGGCACAGTGAGGCTGTGAGCAGTTTGGTGGGGAGTCGGGGAATGCTCCCGTGGACAATAAAAGTAAAAAACACACTTTTTTCTGCGTGTCCCAAAAATCACGAGTAGACAGCGATATCGCGGCGATTTTTAGGGCAAAAATCGGCTCGATTTTTTCTTAAAAAATCGGTGCCTCCAAAAAATCACGATTTTTCGGCGTAGCGCGAGAAATCGGTCGATTTTTGTAACTATGGTAGGGACCCCCAAAAGTCTTCTCCTAGTTGCAGTAGCGGACTTCTTCCTCTCTAGAGCAAACTTGCTTGCGTTGAGTGAGTGATCAAATGAGAGGTGCGAGCTCTTTATTTATACTAGTCAAAAAATCACTTTTTACTTAACTGGGCCGACCTGACTGGGGCAGTTCTGCCCACTGTTTGGGGTAGTTTAGCCACTGGGTCGACTTGTCTTGGGAGAATACAAAAATTACATTTAATAAATGTTTTCTTTGGGTGATTCCAACCCAAGGTTTACATTGATTCTTTCAAGGTCTTTACATGATCAATTACATCAATATTATCTCTCGAAGGAGGTACAACAATAATATAATAAAGTACATTAAGAATAACTTCCGAAGTTACATTATTTCCAACAACAGGCCTTCATACATTCTTGGGTTTGGTCATTATTTAAGCAATGGTGATTTTCTTGATGGGCATCCAAGCGACCTAGTTCTAAGTTCTAAGGAGGATTTTAAACTGCATGACATAGAAGGTTGGAAGGTGATTCAAAATTGGGAAGGTACTCTCTCTTTGAACCGCGCCTCCTCTCTTCTTGCTCTTGTCATGATGGTGTTGTGTGCGAGCTCGTAGTAGACGCGGAAATAGCAGGTGTGCGCAACAAATTCGGGAGTCGAGACGAGGTCCAAATTTTTAGTCTGGACGTCTTGACCCACATAGAGCAAGCCGTTGAGTCTCTGAAATCCCTTGCGCTAGAGGAGTAGGAGCAGAGCTCCAGGACTGCTAGTCCCTACTAGGTGGTCAACATGGCCTTAGTTCAAGTTCTTATGGAAAAGGAAATGCAAAAGGAGGAAGTGCAATGCTTGATCAGTGGTATTCGTGACAACATGGATGAAATTCACAAGCGTCTAGATGATGTCGCCAAGGTGGTGGGGGTGTTGTTCAGAATTGAGCAGGAAGAAGGGAACCCAGTCTTGACTACTAGTGCTCAAGCCTCTCTTAGTCAGGTATAACCTTTTCTAGGAAAGGTGTTTTGTTTTATGGTCTAAGTTATAGCTAAGTCACCTAGTTCGAGTTTGTGTTCGAATTCAGAGACCTTGAAATTTGACAAAAAATCGACAATGGAAAATTGGCGATAAAATTCGACATAAAAATCGACATTATTCAAATGATTATAAAATTTGGAAATTAAAAAATATTTAAGCTATTTAGCATCCCAACAAGAAAACTTATATTCTTACCAAATCACATAACATCCTTTCAGCTTTGAATGTAAATATTGACATAGATTATTAAACTAAGTTGTACTCAACTAACAAAAAATCATATCATATAAATGATATCAATAAACTAAAATAAATGAACGTTAGTTTTTATTATAATTTTTAGGTCCTAGGTCCCGAGAAAAAAGAGAAAATTGTTAAAAAATGTGAAAAAACTAGGTCCTGAGTGAACTTGTGGTCCGCCAATGGAACGGACCAACGAGGTTAATTTTAATCCTAGTTCGATTTTATTAAGTGCGGAAAAAGGAAATCTAAACTAAAAAATTGCAAACCACAAAAATTGAGTCGACACAGTTTCCCCCCCTAGGGGGATGGGGTGTGGGCATTGGATAGCCCACTTGCTCTCGTTTAATATTTTGTTTACAATGCGAATAGAAGTGCCCCAGGCATTCAAATTTGACTCAAAGGCTTACAAAAAATGATGGAAAGAGTTTTCAGATGAAAAGGTATGGTTCTTGGGTGCTCCGGATGGCTCGATCTTCCAAAATTTAGGCAGAGTCTCCTCCTATCTGTTCACAAAATGCTGCAGAACCACAAACAAATATTTGTGCCCAAAAACACTTAAAAAGTGAGTTTGGGTCACTACAAAAAATTACTGAAAAAAATGACTAAGTTAATCTATGATAAACTGACAGAAAATAACCAAGGAAAGCAAGCTTTCCTTGGGATCTTGGCTTGCTTTTGAGGCAGCCAATGAGATGCACTTTTATACTTTGAATCCAAACAACTAGTTTGCTACTCAAGTCTTAAGATTTTTTCAATAAAAATGACTTTTTGTATGTAAACTAGCAAAATAGAACTAGAAAGAGAGATACAACTTTTTAAAAGAGATTCATTAGATCTTAAGAGCAAGAAGTATATCTACTTATGAATATAAAATGGTATGCAGATCTGCTATTACTCTTTACCAGTAACCAATAACCAGAATAAATAAGAGTAAAGAGAGAGAGAGAGGGAGAAAACTTGAGATGAAACCAAAAGCTTTAGAGCTTAGCTTGTGGAATGCCGAGGGACTGTATCTGCAAAACAAGTGTTAGAAAAGGGAAGAAACAAACAGGATCTTCATTTCTTTAACTGAGAGGACCTACACATCACAAACTTTGCAAACAAAGATCAAGTGTAGACATATAAATGGAAGAAATCAATGCTGCATAGTCATAAACAAATGAAAACATGCAAGTGTGATCTCTTAACAAAGATATATCAAAAAGCTAAAATAATTATCTAACTGAATTAACTTATCTCATAAAATTGCTACCAATCCTTCAAATGAGTACACTTAATACCTATGCAAAACACAGCCTATGTACAAATTACCTCCATTATATCAAGATAGTTCATCCACTCATCAAAGGCAATGCACAAGAATGACCTCTAAAGTCTTCTTTATTCACAAATGAAAGATAAAGAGATTACAACAAGTTCTACTCCACACTCCAACTAAAGCAAAATGGAGTGGGAAGCCTTCAATTTATAGCCAAAGAGGGAGAGGAGGGCGCACTTGTGAAGGGAGAGAGAGGGTGAATTAATGGAGTGAGTTATGGAATGGGGCTGCCACCTCTATTTGGGCTGCCCAAAACGCAGCCCAAATAGTGCCTACAAACCAGCTGCACTTTCCTTAATAGATGGGCCACCTCTCTTGGGAAATGCGCCCCCTCATGGGGCAATGCGCCCCCCTAAATGGGGAAGGGATCCCACCATGGTAGCTTCCCAAAAATGCATTTAAATCATCTCTTACACCTCCCTAAATGATAGCTAACCCAAAACTTACTCCAAATCCCACTAAATTTGGAGTTTGATTTTTCACATTTTTCATTTTTTTTGCATTTTCCACTTTTTTTGACTTTTTTGGGTTTTTTGACAATAAGTGAAAAATAAATCATCTAACTACTTAGGAAAGTGGGTTTTAGGGTATGGTGGGTGCTTTGAGCTTGAAAATGAGCACCCCCATGGCAAAAAAGACCCCTAGACCACACTTTTACATCATTTTCAAAATTTTTAATCAAACCATTAAAAAATGGCTTGTTTTACGGAATTTTTTTCTTTCTTGGAACATAAAAAAAACCTAGGGGGACCTAGTGTTATTTTTTCTACTTTTAATCAATATTATCGAGGATCTTAACTAAAAGAATAACATAGACAGCATAACACAAGAGACAAAGATTTTCCTCAGGGAAACCATAAAGGAGAAAACCCCGCAACTTCCTCAGAGATAGAATCGTCACCAATACAATATCACAAAAGTAAAAACCCCAAAACAAAGATGGTCTTCTGCAGCTCCTCTCTCTTTCTCCTATGCGAACTTGTCCTCTCTCTCTCACTTATGCGAACTTGAGTGAGTGAGTGTGTGTTTAAATGAGAGAGCCTTGCTCTCTATTTATACTTTACTTTCACTTGACCTTTTTCACTTGCTAGGTCGGCCCTAGCTAAACCTGACTGGGCTGACTTCTCTAGGGGACTCAATAACCCTAATACAACTGTCTCTATGGGGATCTATTGCCCCGACTTACAATGGAAGATTTATCTCAATGACCAAATGTAATAATGACATCTCCGACTGGAGGAATAAACATCTTCGTCGGAGGTACAAATAAAATACAATAATAATAACAATATAAAATACAAGTGAATATCTTCCGAAGTTACAATTACATCAACACCTAGCACATGTCCATGCGACTCAAAATTAATGTCTAGCATGTTCATATACATTGACCCATGGACTTTAATAACCCCCTAAGGCCTATCCCCCACACCAGACATTCCAACTTTGGAGGAGCAGGAGAAAAACTCAAAAAAATTGTTATGCAAAAATGCAAGACATAATTAATAAGTGGAAAAAATCCTTGGAATACTTGACTTGATTGACAAGTCCTAGGAAGCCAAGTCCTTTAGATAAAATACCATGCTAGCACATTTTATTACAAACCTCGTAGGGCATGGACATGTGAAGAAAAAATTAAAAAAGGGCCCTTAAAAAGGCCCGATGGACTTCAGAACACTGATAATGAACATGTAATATGTTCAACTTTGTCCGCTCACTTGAAAGTCCAACTAAGTACAACTTAGCTGGTAACACTCCATATGCTCTGGGGATTGGCACTAATCTTCATAATTCTCCCATGACCTATACAACAAAGAAAGACCTCAAGTTTTGCTAAGCCTAGTTCTTCAAATCATATTGTGCCCTCATTGCCATAGCCTAGCAATCCTATCTAGGGAAGCCCCTCTCGAGTTTGAAAAGAGCCAACCGGAAGTGTAGATAAGATAAGATAAGATTAGATAATTTTATTAATGTCCAACAAATGACCAGAATACCTTTAAGTTATAGTTGGGCTAGCTGTGTCCTTTGGGGTTTTAAGTTTTAACTATACCTTCTAGTTCGTGTTGTAACACCTCTTACCATATAGTCCATCCTTTGCCTTCAGTTTTGGCTATAAAAAATCTTAAAATGAATAATGTAAATCAATTACTACTTATTATACTACCAATTACTTGGTTTTCCTCTTAAGAAAAACAGCTTTCTATCACTACAAAGAACCTTGTTTTACATTTTGAGTTGCTCTGGAGTCTGTATAGCTATTGAAGCAGTTATAATATGACATAATTATTAATAAAATAGACTATCTAGTTATCATTTTTGTATGCCCAGATTGACTAAGCTCTTTAGTTAGGATAGATGATTAGAAGGCAACTTTTCTAAGTACTTTAGTTGATCTGATGTTGCCAGGCTTCAGTAACTGATGAATTTTCATGTTTAATCTCTCAATACTTATTTGCTACTACTCCTGCGCAGGGATGCGGCAGCTCTTGCTGAATTTTGGTCATGGCTGGAAACAAAAGTTGTTCATGAAAGAGTGCCTCTTACAGAAGTAGAAGTCGCAGAAAAATTGTTGGAGATTCGGGCTAAGCAAACTGGTTTTCTTGATACAAGCTTTGACACAATAAGTGGTAAAAAAATATTCCAGTAATTCCAGTTGCATTATTTTCCTGTACTTTGAACAGTTGATAACAGGGAGAGATTTGAAATTCCTTAGTCCTGTATAAATTTTGAACTAAGTGAAGGGGTTTTCTGATGTAAGATTTTAGAAAATAAGTAGTAAAAATGTTATTTAAATGGATGTTAATTGCATTTTTGTCTCGTAGTTTGACATGTTGAAAATCAGCATACATTTGAATTCTCGGATTCCTTTTAATGAGTAGAGATTTGTAGTCATCGTTGATTGATGTTTAACCGACTAGCCTTCCTTTTGAAATGTCATTCAAAGAAATTGAGACATGCATCATTGGCACAAAGGGCGATTCCAATATAAGACATAGTGCATAGATGGATTTCATCAATTATATTTTAAATATAGAAGCATGTTTGAATATTTACAGCTGGTACAATATGAGCTTGTAAAATTTCTGCTTACTCTCCTACCTAAGATTTAAAGTTGTTATTCATCACTTTGGTATTTTTTTTCAGAAAATTATGTTTCCTTATATATTGCACTTGCAAGGGACTAGGTTCTGGCTTTTTTCTTGTTATTGATTATTTGATGTTGAGTTGGTGAGACGCACAGCTTAGATGCAAATCTGCCCTTATTAGGTGTCCATGTCCTCTCCATGGTGTAATATCCCCTCTCCTTACCGCTGATATATTTTTGGTTTTCTTGGTTCTGGGCTTTCGTCAAACACTTTCCCAACACGCTCTGATATCACTGTAATAACCCCCACTATATCTAGACTGGATTTTTGGTAACTGTGTAGGTGTTTTGGCTTAGGATTTTTGTCAAACACTTGGCAACCGCTGTCTTGTTGTCACTGTACTGTTTCCCCCTTGAATAGCTGATGTAATTTGGGTTTTTGGCTGAAGTATTTTATTAATTGTTTGGTTCATATGTTTTGTCAAACATTTTGTCAAAATAACCCTCTAGCCTTCCCCTTTACTGCTGGTATATTTTGGTGATGTGATTTCAGATCTGTAACTCAAGGTAACTTTCACCAAACAGTCACAAATGATACACCATAACCCCTTGGCACATAAAAAGCTTGAGTTGCATTCAATATATAAAATTATGGATTACAGAGATGGAAATAAGCACACTCTATGCAACTGTTATAACAGAGAATTAACCAACACTCTCAGATCTGTTATATAAAAAATGGCTAACCTGTAAACTATCAACAAGCTCAAATCTGATGGATATAGCTGAATCTCCATCCTAGGGCACCTGCGCTGTCAAACTGAGCCCACCAGGCTCTCCAGAAGGGGGTAAAATGTTAATATCAAGTGGCTGGACCACCCCCTCCTCCTACAGTGCCCTAGGTGAACTGGCCTCTCATGGCCCCTGCTGGACAGGCTAGGCAAACAACCCCAAATCTGGTCAACAAGTGGAAAACTGCATCTATCACTGTCAGGAGTGCCCGGAACTGAATGATAAGTGTCTCATTGGATCTAGAAGACCCAAATATACTAAGAATGTGTACTCATACACCATGGGTTGACCCGAGGGGTCAACAATAAGGTCCACCATATTCAGACAGTGCATAATCTAATGATCTGGAACAATAATAAAACCTGCTGAACTGCATCAATCACCATCTGAATCATATGTCCACCATATGGTATCATCATCAAAAGTATGTGGGACCATCAATCATCATCAACAAGCATACATGGCCCACATCATCACGGATCCCAAGAATGACCATAGTCAAACTAGGTTTGACTAGGTCAATATACAACCAAGGACAAATCATATCAATAGACTAAGACATGTTCCTCTAATCATACTCACAGCTTAACTTAAAGTATAAACATCATTCAGTGGCATTTATCATGTTTGCATATTCCATTGTTATTTATATTTACTTGCACAATAGCTTAAATGACAGACTCACCCATTGGACATGGTCTAACTGCTAGCTAAGGATGAAGGCTAGGAACAAGGCTTGGCAAAGTGGATGACTTGTCTAAACTTAACTAGATGACACTTTGGACTGGGAGAGGGGGAAGCTACACTCTGTGCCGGACAAATAACACGGGGAAGGGCTGTGCCTCACAAATGGGTAAGTTGTTTAGAGAGTGCTTATTCAACTTAGGCATCATGTCTACATCAAGTTGATCCAAGTTCATTAGGATCATTCAATTTCATTTTATGGCCTTTTTGGCCTACATAACCCTTTGGATTTCAGATGTGCTGAGAAGCACATCTAATTGAATCTTGCATCCAGGGCATGTTTACACATATATAAAAGGTCAGCAATAATAGATATCAAGCTTGAAAAAATTGCTGAAAAATCGCGCTTTTTTGAAAAAGTCGCGCGGTGAAACCCTTGCCGAAAAATCGGCGAGTAAAAATCGCGATTTTTTAAAAAATCGCCGATTCCCGACTTTTTCGAAAAATTGCCGACTTTTTCCAAAAAGTCGCGAGTTGAAGGAAAAAAGCGCCCAGTCCATCACAGCCATGGTTTAAAGGGTCAAAAGTGAATTCTTTTTGGTCATTTGTTTTATTTGACTGTTGGAGAAGGAGTGCGAAGGGCAAGAGGGCACCATCAACTACTTTGGAGGCATCCAAGACTCCAAACAACATCTAAGCTCACCATTGTGAATTTTTGTGGAGAAAGGGTTCAATTTCAAGAGTCAAAACTTTGCCAATCAACCAATTCGTCTCACAGGTATGTAGTGATTCATTTTCTTGTATTTGTTTTATGAGTTTTTTGCATGTTTGCTTGCCTATATTCTTTCCTCTATTCTTTTATTTTTTTTTGCCATTTTTCCAATGATTTCCATGTCCATAAATATCAAAAAGAGTCAAAATGTAAGGGGGTTTTAGAATGGATTAGCATGTTTTCTTTCTTAGATCTTTAGCCACCCTGTTGTTATCATTTTTCATGGCCAAAAATATAAATTTAGAGGTCTGATTTTTTAAGCCAAATTGTTGCAATTTTTTCAAATGGGGTTTAATTTCTTGTTTTTGTATTTTTGTGCCCTAGGTTTGCATTTTGAGGTTGCCATTCCATTTTCCAAGATGCCAAAGCCATTGGATCCGTTTTGGCAGTATGGTGAGCCCGAGGATGATGGAAACAGGCAAAATTTGAGTTGCAAATTGTGTGGGCATCACATGTCAGGAGGGGTTAACAGGTTGAAATACCATCTAGCTAAACTCCCTGGGCATGATGTTGGCGTTTGTACTGCAGTGACGCCAGAGATCATGAGATCTACCCATGATGCAATCCATGAAAAGAGTAAAAAGAAGGATGAGATCGCCGCAAACAGAGCTGAGATTGCAGCTTTTGGCCTAGCAAGAAGTGTGGGGGCAATAGGATCTGCCACTTTCAGTGAGGTTAGTGTGAGGGGTTCCACAGCCACGGCGGGGGCCTCACACCATTTTGGTCCACGAACAGGAGGTGGATGACAACCTTCTATCAAGGCATTGATAAAGAAAAATGACAAGGTAGAAGTGGACAGGGTGATGGGGAGGTGTCTTTACTGGAGTCACATACCTCTCAGCATTGTAAAAAACAATCCATTTTGGCAGCCGATGTGTGATGCCATTGCAGCATTTGGCTCGGGGTATAAAAGTGCCACCTTTGATGAGTTGCGGGGTCCAATCCTTCAAGCAGAAAAGAAGGACATCGGTGCTAGGTTGGAGGAGCTCAAGCAGTCATGGGAGAGCACTGGATGCACAATCATGTCTGATGGTTGGTCAGATGGTAAGGGTAGATCCCTTATCAACTTTTTGGTACATTGTCCTAGAGGTACCTTGTTTGTGAAATCAGTCGATGCATCGGCATATGTAAAAGATGCAGCGCTCTTATGTGAGTTGTTAGATGGGTTCCTACAGGACATTGGGGTGCACAATGTTGTGCAAGTTATTACGGATAATGCAACTAATTATGTGGCTGCTGGCAGGATGCTTATAGAGAGGCACCCCGCTTTGTTTTGGACTCCATGCGCTGCTCATTGTATTGATTTGATGTTGGAGGATATGGGGAAAGTTCCCTTTATCAAGGTGGTGATTGATCAAGCTAAGAGCATCCCCAAGTTCATTTACAACCATACTTTTGTTCTCAGCCTCATGAGGAGGCACACCAAAAACAGGGACTTGAAGCGTCCCGCAATCACGCGCTTTGCCACCACCTTCATTACTCTTCAGTCCTTGCTTCGATGTCAGTTTGAGTTGAAGCAAATGTTTGTTTCTGATGATTGGCGTGATTGTGCTTACAGCAGGAGAGAGGATGGGAGAACCATTGCCAAGTTGGTGTACACTGACTCCTTCTGGGAAGGAGTGGGGGAAGTGTGCTCGGTGAGTGAACCTTTGGTGAGGGTTTTGAGACTTGTTGATGGTGATAAGCCCACAATGGGCTATTTGTATGAGGCCATGGATAGGGCCAAAGAGACCATTCGGAATTATTATGTGGGCAAGGGTACCCCGGGGCACGAGAGGCACATGTTGTTATGGGAGTTGATTGATAGTTGATGGGCCAGGATGCTTCATAGACCCATTCATGCAGCAGCACTCTTCCTCAACCCTGCATTTTCCTACAAATGCAAATTTGATTTTGATGGTGAGGTGTTGGAGGGGCTCTTCACTTGTATTCAGAGGATGGTACCTGATTATGAGACTCGCAATGCAATCAATCATGAGTTAGAGGTGTATCAGGATGGTACTAGAGTATTTAGCTTTGCTGATGCTATTCGTGACAGGACCAATTTCATGACAGGTAAGTTATTAAAGTGTTTAACTTTTATTTGCAAGTTGAAATTTGAAATTTTGAATTATGATTTATTTATTTCCTTATTTGTTGTAGCTACTTGGTGGCGAACCTATGGTGTAAGGACACCAAATTTACGGAAATTTGCCATCAAGATTTTTAGCCAAACATGTACCGCTTCAGGATGTGAGCGGAATTGGAGTGTGTTTGAAAAAGTACATGCAAAGAGACGCAGAAGGTTAGAGTCTTAGACTTTAAATTTTCAACAAATCAATTTCATTTAATATAATTTGTGAATCTATCATCCTCACATATTATAATTATATTTCATTAATTTTTTAAACTTGAACCTCTAGACTCATACAAAAAAATTATTTTCCTCTTACAGGATGGAGTTCACACGTCTCAATGATTTGGTCTACGTCCATTATAATCTCCGCTTATGGATGACACAGATAAATAAAACACCAAATGCTGATGCCATCGCCTTAGACAATATTGATATTTTGTCTGATTGGAGGGTGGAGATTGAGACTCCTTTCATGGAGGAGGAACCTACATGGCTAGAGGGAGAGGAAGGGCAGGAGGAGGAGGAGGAGGAGGAGGTCAGAACCACCACGGAGGGTGATGTGCTAGCATCGCCATCACCGCCTACACCGATTGATACATTTAGTCCTCCATCCGTCACTCATCGTCCGATGTTAGATGCAGGGGCAGGGTCTTCTGCTGCTACTTCTAGTGCTAGGGGCAGGCCTGACAAACGGCCCATGACCTTTTCCCGTAAAAGGGGAAGAGGGCATTGATATTAGATAGATAGCTACTAGTTTTCCTGAGATACATTTATATATGTGATGTCATTTTGTATTGGTTATCTACTTTTGAGTTTTGAGTCCTTGATTGGACAACTATGGTGTTTCAAACTTTCAGACTTTCAGGATTCAGTATCAACTTTGATGTATCATTTTATATTTGACATGACTACATGATAATGATATATATCAGTGCTTTCTCCATATTTATGTTCCAATGTGTTTATCTGATGTTATTGTTGCTTTATATGTTTAAAATTCTGAAAAAAATGAATGTATTTTGTATTTTTTAATGTTTGCCGACTTTTTCCGACTTTTCCCGATTTTTTCGCTGATGTTGCTGAGAAATTGTTTTCGGGACCCTTGCCGACTTTTTGTCGAGTCCGACTTTTTCAACGTTGATAGATATAACTTTTGAGTAACATTTGCTTTTTTTGGACCTTTCTTATATTCTTCGAGGAGTATTTTTAGCAGTTCATCGCTCTTGCCCTTTACTCACGTGTGTTAAGAAACACATTCTACAGTTTACAGTTTCCATGGGCAAATTTATAAAGATTTCCTAGTAGTACATGAGCTTTCAGTTTTAGCCAACAACATCTCAAGTAACTAAGGGGACTTCGACCAGTGCCAAACATCGGGACAACCGACCAAAATGATTTAGGTCTACAATCCAACTCACCAAAGGCATGTTTTGTCACCAACTTAGAGCCGAGACACTAAACAAACATGGATGCGATCCAACACAGAGGTAGTAATAGGGATGTCCTCAGTATCAAAGAGTCAAGAAAGACAAGTCAAAGGTGAAAGACAAGTCAGGAAGGTCATGGATGGATGGAGTCAAATGAATGTGGTGCCTAAGCTAGCAGGCAAATAATCTCAAGAAAGGCCATATCTGTGCAAGGAGGGTATTAAAACCGATGAGTTTTGCCAAGCGACCTAAATGTGCAAGTAGTATGTCCATCTTATAAATTATAACATCATCAAGATAATTCATTTTAATTTTACAAAGTTAGCCACATTATGAATCATATACCAAGCTAATGTTGTGAACATGACTAAAGCAACAAGATAATAATCCATATTCAATGATCAAAAATCCATAGGTCATATCACATCATAATAATAATCATCATAAACCATCTGAAACACTGCTGCAATAACATCTCTAGGCACTGAACTGAAACTATATGGAATAAAGGGTCACATCGGTCATCAAATTTGAACTCTCAAGGCTCAGCCTTGGCACAAGGTCTAACAAAAATCTGATATACAATACTGCTCTAATCATGAGTGATCTCAAAATATAAGCTCATCATAGCCAAGCTCTGAATATTCCAAGCTCTGAAATGTGCAGATATCTGCTAAGCAAGAATAGTAGCCCTGCTACTATGGTGTGATAACAGGACCCAAGGAGTTAGGGCTTGGTTGAAGAGGCTTATGAGATGACAAATTTTCAACCAACAAAAGATAAGGCCACTTATAGGTTATGAAAGGTAGATCTAGATAGATCAAATGCCAAGTAAAAGTACCCAAGTGAAGCCCACCCTTAAAATAAGGAAAATAGTTCAAATAGGGCCCACAAGGTAAGAATTAAGATGAATTGGCACTAGGGGGTTTGCTATGATATGGATCTATGGATTTGAGAAGAAAAGAGCAATACCCACAAATGGGATCTAGCAAATGGCCACCTACCCAACAAGTGCGACCTCCCTTAGAGAGGCCCAGTGCCTTACATCGGGGGGAAAATGGAGTCGGCTGTCCACCAAACTTTAGATCGGGAATGTTAAGATGATTATTAAGGTGGGTTTTAATTATTAAGCCCAAGTGATTGCTAGATCTCCATAGATCTGAAAAATAAAAATGCAAGGGTTTTGACTTTTAGGGTTTGAGATGATCAATGGATGAAAATGCATGAAATAAAATACTAACCTTGTAGATCTTACCTCTAGAGCTTGATTCTACTTTGAAAAGTGATAACTTTCCCCTGTGTGTTAATGAAGAGTGAGATCCAAGCCACCCAAGTGAAATCGCTAGCCCTCCAAGGTCACACGTGCGCTCTCCTCTTGCAAGAAAAGATCTATGTAAGAATCATTCCAGCATGAAAATGACTATAAGGATGAAAAGATGAAAGAGAAAGCATCAACTATGTCACTAAGATACAATAATGATACTCCCTCAGACAAAAAGAAGATCAAAGGTAAGATATGGGGTTTCCCCACAATAGCGTCCCCTTGAAACGTCCTCCTCTTCAACCCACACGGCCTCCTGCAGAGAAAACGTTTGGATAGATAGATCCACAATGATACACAGAGAAAAAGTTGAATATTCAAGTTGCAAAGATAACCAGCAAGACTAAAGAAGCAAATCCACAAAAATAATATTTTTATTCCAAGTTTCCAGAGCTCCAAAGATGCCTTTAGAATAGGGGGGTCTCTTCCTTAAATAGGATGAGGGAGACCAAAACCCTAAACCACTTTTGAAATGAGTGGTGGAGATTAAAAGATAAAATAATATAGTCAATGGCTAAGATGAGCCGATACAATATAACATGGTTCACTCACATGAGGGGGTGCGCACTATCTAAAAGATGCCCTAGGGGGTGCGCACCACATAAAAAATGACAATAATACAAGTGTGCCACAAAAGATGACAAGGACAAGTGACTAGGAGCACATGGTGGGGCTAGGAGGCATTACTTTCCTTCACTAGCATCACCCCATGGCACAATAATATGACATGATTCAATGACATGTCCAAGTGAACAAATGATTAAATCCTGCCCCCCTCAACTGAGAGGAAAATGCATCAAATGACAACCCGGTGACTGTGTGGACCCCACTGAATGCTGCAAACTGATCTGGAAGGAGTGGGATACACCATAGATGACCCTAGAGCATACCTCATGCCAAAACCTTGCCTCAATTGCCCAAATCGATTTCCTAAATGACCTTTTTATTCCATTTTTATTCCACCTAAAAAACCACCAAACTACCCACAGCCCACTGCCTAGTACCTGGGCACAAAATCTGACTGTACCATCATGTCCGAAAGGGGGGTAATATGGTAATAACACTTGGCTGGACCACCCCCTTCCTCTGTAGTGTCCTAGGCAACGACTTGCCTCCAATGCATTAGCTGGACAGGCCACATCAGCATGGCCAAACTGGTCAACAGGTGAAAAACTGCTCAAATCATATCTGGAAGTGCCTGAAATTGAAAGGTATGTGTCTAAATGGATTCAAAAGACCCAAATCCACTAGAGATGAGTACTCGTACACCTCATGGTAACCTGTAAGATCATCTGTAGCATCCACCATACCCGGACAAATAAAATATGATGATCTGGAAATAATAATAATCAATAAAAACTGCATCAATCATCATCTGAAACCTGTGTCCATCATATGGGGTCATCAAAAGGTATATAAGGAACCATAGATCAACATCATGTAATATAAGTGGTTCATCTCATCACGGATCCCAAGGTTGACCTTTGTCAAATTAGGTTTGACTGGTCAAACTAACCAAAATATGACCAAGGCTAAAGAAGCCTGCTGCTGCAAATGCAAATGGTTAAGACATGCTCTTTAAATCATTTTCATAGCAAGACTTTAAAACATTAAGCATTATTTCACTGGCAATTAATAGATAATAGTAGGTTAATTAATAATTTACTTTTAAAGAGAACCTCAAGAATATACTCATTTGTAGACATGATCAATTTGCTAGCAGAGGGTGAAGGTTAGGCAAAAAGGGATGACTTGACTGACTTGACACTGTGATACTTCGGATAAGGGAAAGGGTATTACACACTTAAGCATGTGTTGGACAAAGAATACACAAGGAATGGCAGTGTCTCACAAATGGTTAAGTTGTTTAGAGAAGTGCTTATTCAACCTTGGAAAAATGGCTACTACTAGAACCGTTGTGAACTAGGTGCTCGGCTAACCGTAACTTGAGGTTCTCGGGGACACTTAGAATTAGCCGTCTCTTGCTCCATCTCATATCATAACCCACAGGCTCAATGAGGAAAATTTCATTTAAGGTCAACAGTCATTAGATTTGGCATATACTTAACCACTGCTTTATTTGGACCTTTCATTTCATTTCATATCATTTCCTTGGCCATCAATATTTAGATTTAGCATACATTTATCCATTTCTTTTTAGGCCTTTAGGACCCCTATGGGATTTTGCATGTGCTTAAAAGCACAACTAATTGTAGCTTTCATCCGGGGTGCATTTACATTTCATTGCACAACCCTTTTCATTGGGCTTTACAAAAGATATATATCAATATTTTCCAAAGGTAGTACAATTTGCTTTAGGTTTTAGCCAACACAACTCAAGCAACTATGGGGACTTCCACAATCAAAGATCAAACATCGGGGTAACTGACTAGAGAGATCAATGTATAAAATCCAACTCACCAAAGGTAAGTTTTGTTGCCAACTCAGAGCCGAGACACAAATTAAACATGGATGCTATCCAACACAGAGGCAAAAGTGGGGAGGTCCTCCATATCACAAGTCAAGGTGTAAGTCAAGGTAAAGATCAATAATAGCGAAAGACAAATGGATGGATGGAGACAAGAGAAAGTGGTGCCTAAGATAGCAAGTCAAAAAGATGAGAGCGATCATGTCCACATTCCTAAGAATGTAGAAACCAACGAGTATAAAACAAGAGTTTCCAAATGTCAGTAATACAATCATTCTGATTCATATACTCCATAGTAACCAATTTCATTTAACATATATATATTGCAAGATCATAATTACTATATGCCAAGTCAAGCTATCAAAATGACCTAAACAACAAGATAATAATACCAAATTCACATCATATATATATTGGGTCATATATCTGTATTTGTAATCTGGACCAACTATACCTACTGAGAACACTGTTGCTGACACTATGAACACTACCCTGTACCTGTACGGAATAAAAGGTCATCTCGGTCATCAAATCTGAGGTCTTAAGGCTCAACCTTGGCATAAGGTCTACTGCATGTCTGATATAAGGATGCTCTGATGTGTGAGTGATCACAAATAATACTGCTCATCATAGCTGATCTCACTGAATATGTGTAAAGGCAAAGATAAAAAATGTGCAGATATTTGCTCTGCAACCATGGTAGCCCAACTACTATGGATGTGATAACATTTGGCTCCAGCTGGGACAAGTGCTCTAAGGGAGAGAGTGCTTGAGAACCTCAAAATCTCTGGTCCCCAACACTAACTGCATCAATTTTCAATCCAACACTCAACTGTTTTGCTTTCATCTTTATTTGTACCTATTTCTACACACAAGGAAAACAAACTACCACGTGACGCATGTATGGGATAAAAATAAATAAAATAAACTGCATAAATGAAATTCTAATCTAAAGCATAAATTAAAATGCATATAAATTAAAGTACTAACTCATACAAAATTTAACATTTTCATTTTATTAGTGTGAATGCAGGAGATGAGAAAGGCTTAGAAAGGAGCAGACTCAACTCACTCAAGAAACTCAGCAAAAGGAAAAGTACTCAAAAGAAACTCAAAAGACTCGCAATACTCAACACTCAGAAAAAGAAAAAAAAAAGGCACTCAAAACCTACTGCTCAAGCGAGCTTATTCAAAGACCTACCTACTCTAAACAGGCAAGAGGAGTCCTAACTCAAGTCAAGTTAGGGATATAATCCCTTAACTCTCTCTGATTGATAGGTAGCATGATCTGTTGCCCAGTCCCAGTAGTGAGGAAACACATATCATCAATGTAACGCTCGACAGTGAGCGGT
This sequence comes from Larix kaempferi, assembly GCA_027924585.1. NCBI lineage: Eukaryota > Viridiplantae > Streptophyta > Pinopsida > Pinales > Pinaceae > Larix > Larix kaempferi. The sequence goes on from BSBM01000093.1 coordinate 70,921,166, forward strand.
CCAACCCAAATATCGCCAGATCCTCTGGATCGTATGTAAAATAAATCACTAGGCACAATGACCTTATCACCACATGAAAATCTATGGCGATTCACAGACTCAAGGATGGCTTCAACATTACGAATTGGAATGGGATGGATATCATAATTGCATTAAGGTTGGGGTGTGACTATCCTTGAGTTCCTATTAGGAGGAACTGCATCAAACCTGGGAGGTCCACCTTCTAAAGGAATGGCTACCCTACCAACAAGGACTTCCTGAATCACTCTTCTCCTTGGATGTTCATCTCTTGGTTCTTCACTCTGTGGGTGAATGATATACTTGGGAGTTTCTCCCACAATCCAAAATCTTTGATGACAACCTCATCTTCCTCATCTTCCAATGGAGATGGTATGTTTTGGTTTCCAATACTCCTACTACTACCTTCTCCAGTTGGGATGGGAACAACCATATCTTCTAAGATTGCTAGGTGGTTGGTGGGAAGTGACGAATGACTTGAAACTGCTCTAGAAGCATTCTGAGCTCCCGTGTTCAAAGATGTTGGTGAATGAGTAGGAATGTGAGATGCATCAATAGATTGCATACTCTCTTCACTAATAGGTAACTCATGGGGAAAAAGAAAACTAGGGATGTCCCTAAGTAATGGATAACGTAAATACAACTCATCTTCATTAGTTGCTATGTTGGCACGAGGCTCACCCTAAAAAATAGCTAGGTTGTTCAATGAGAACTCCCCTTCAGGAGCATCATGTATTAAAGCATGTTCTTGCCAACTCATAGAATTATCATTCACTTGCCTCAATACACCATCTTCCAAGGACATATGAGATAAATGATCAGGAACATTAGAAAAATGATATTCATTTGGTTCTTCATCACTTCCAAAACTAAGGGAAGGATGTGTTCCTTCAATGTTGTTTCCCGAGGAATAATGTGATCGAGCCCTTGCCTTTCTCTTTTCATATTATGATCAACTAAAGCAATCCATTCATCAACTGTCCTAGGTATACACTCACCCTTCTTATTTGATCTAAACTAGTCTCAGAGTTGTTTGTTTCAGTGATGGGCTCAAGTTGATCAATTTGTGGGTTCACATCACTTAGTTGGTTCAAAGCTCTAATTTCTTCCAACACCTCCACGAAGAGGTTCAAGATTTATATCTCTAGCAAAAATAACTCTATCCCTCTCTTCCTCAGAAGAACTATCATCTCCAAAAGATCTCCAAATCTCTTCTCTTCCTGTACTATGATCCTCATTATGGCTACCCATGACCATAAAAATGCTCTCAGGCAATAATTCTCCCTCACCATATGTGTTCCTTACTCCATCCTCGTAACTTTCAAGGTGACCATCGTAAAATGGCTCCCGATATATCCTAACTAAAGACCCATCAGAGTTAGGAATAGTAGCGTATGATAAGTCCATTTGAAGATGTTCCCCTAGTCTAACGGACCACTTTCTTTACAAAAGCATTCCGTAGACTGGGGGTAAATCTATGATTACTATGTCCATTAACATGGATATATCAGGGGATGAAAACAAGTCAACGTTCAAGTTTTTAATTAATCCAAAGACTTGAACTGGTCTTGAGTCGATTCCACACACATTCCCATAAGGCCTAGTTATTTTTAACCCCACGGCTTCCATGACTTGCAAAGGCATGACATTCGTAGAAGCTCCAAAATCCAACATACAATTATGAAGAAGGGTGTCACCTATGTGAAGTGTAAGATAAAAGGGTTGATGACCACCATTCTTCCTTTCATACAGTGCTATCTGGATATTGATGGGAGGATCCTCTTCTTCTTCAACCATAGTACTAGGTGCCAGGTCTGGAAGAAGTTGATCCTCACCATGACTAGTGGTAGGTTCAGGGATACTCTCGAAAAATTCTACCACTTGTTCTTTAATAGATGGGATTTTCATTAATTCAGTGAGTGGGATGTTGTGCATAACTTTGTCCAATTCTCTCTCAATATTGATATCTAAGTCATACTCCGGGAGAGGAATTGGCTCACTCACTGGGCTAGGTAGCTCACTATTCTTTCTTTCCATGAAACGGGTAGGTTTTTGGCCATCCCTTCTTCTCTGATAAATCCTAATAGGAGCTTGGCCACTACTTTTAGGCTGTTCAGTGGCATAAACGGGAAAACTAGAACTAGGACTTTCTTCAGACTCTTCTTCTTGATTAATCAAAATTATTCCAAAGTCTTTATCAAAGTCTAAGTTATCGACCCAATCAATGTTCTTTGGAGAGTCCTGGGTCTCATCACTGTGAGTGGGATACTCAGGATCTTCCTCTTTTTGTTTTTTTGACAAGTTTATTCTAGGAGGTTCAGGAGATGTTTAGCTCATAGGGTTTCTTCTATCATTCTCATTATTATGCCTCTTTTGAGGGTTCCAATAAGGTTTTGGGCCAGGAGGTTGCCTATACCTTTTCGACTCTTTACTTTTAGCTAGATCCCTAGTCAGGAGAGTCAAGTTTTTCATCATCTCTTGCATACTCTCCATCATATCGTTGGGATCTTTCACTGATTGTTTTCCCTTCTTGGCTTCGGGCTCATATCTAGAAGATGAAGCACTAATTGAATCAAAAAAGTTTTGCTTCCCCATAGACGCAGCATTTGCTTCAACCCTTCTAGCATTCTCTCGAGCGGCTTTTAAGTCTTTAGGGTCTTTGTCTTTGAGATGGTAGCCTAAGTAACCTTCAAATGAATTGAGGTAATGAATCAACACAGCTTGTTCTTTAGGCCTAATATCATCAGGGATATTGGCCACTATCTTGTCAAAACGAATGTTGAATTCATGGACAGATTCATTTTCTTTCTTCTTAACTTCAAAGAGTTGGTTCAAAAGAAAATGTCCATCCAACTTGACTGACCACTTATGCTTAAGTTTTTGTTTGAAGTCATCATATCCTGTGACTGATGATGCAGGCAAACGGTCAAACCATTTACGAGCATCACCTTCCAAGGATGCAAATAGACCCCTCATGTAAACATCTTCTTCTTCTGCCCCATAAGCCTCCATGTGTGCCTAGACATTTTCAATGTGGTCCTCAATGGAGGTCGCACAATTCCCATTGAACTTAGGGATCTTTTCAAAGTACTTGTCGGGCATATCATGGGGTGAACCAGGGATTTTGGAAAAGTCTAAAGGTGAAGCTTTGGCTTTGTTCCCAAATCTACGAACGATAGGCGGATTGGTTTAAGGATTGTTTCCTGGAGGAGTTTGAGTTGTTCCAGCCATTTGATTTGCTGGACTTAAATTATGAGATGGGGATGAAGGAGGAACCAAATTAGTTGAAGGGGATCCCAAAAACGATTTGGAGAATCAGAATTAACGATTTTCCAAAATAAATTAGATGATTGGACTTTGGGATCTCTTCTATGATAAACAAGCGGGGTTCCTTCTGATTGATTTAAATTAGCCCTACTTCTGAGATCGTAAGGATGTCTATGAGGTTGTTCCTCAGCGGAGTCATGATTAGGAGTCGCTAGGTAGACTTAGGTTCTTTTCTACCAAAAGATATGTCGTGAATAAGCAGGGAGATATGAGCTAAAATGGATGGTTATGAATGATTTAGGAATATAAATGATAACCATCTAGTTTACAAGACCGAATGAGATAAGATATGAATTACGCATGGATACTCGCAAACACTTGAGGTAAGCCTCTACCTCCCCGACAACGGTGCAAAAAATGTTATCACACAACTTCTAGTTGTACCTAAAGGTTATCCTATCCAAGATGGTAGAGGTGTTGGACAACTAAAGAGGTGACCCAAAAGATGCCATGGTTCCCAATGCCAGTTGGTGTCACGATAACTGAGGCACTTGTTATCACATCCATGTTAGCTGGGCTACCATGATACAGATTGTATGGTCAGAGATATTTTTTCCAATTATTTTTTATCCAGAGCAAAGATGAGATGAGATCAGAGGGGGCATTATATGTGTTGATGGTCCAGATGCTACTACTGAGCAGTATTACAAAGCCCCTCTTCTTTCCCACCTTTGCATGACCCCATTGAGAGGGGTAACTTAGCCATATTATGATGAGAGCAACACAGATCACAGCTAGTTCACCACTTCTTTCCCACATACAACAGAGATTGGTCTTCAGATCCACTTATAGCAGTAGGTATATGGTATGGTAGGTATATATTATTTATGGTTATTGCTCATGGTTTTGCTTTGAGGCTTGTTTATTTGTATTAGTACATTGACTTGACATATGATGGCTAACTTGGTGATCTCGTGTATTATTTGTATGATGCTTGTGGCCCGTGGTGATGTTAGTCCACCCTTTTCGGTAGAGACTCCTGCCTATGCACATTGGTCCCTGTCCCCTCTTTGGTATAGATTTGGCCATTCGACCTATAGGAAGCTAGCTTTGGTATCACTTGTCACTTCTGTCCACTCATCCGACCCATCCATCATTGGTTCTTTCCTCGACTTAGAATGGAATAGGTGGCCTTGAGGATCCATTCCCCTAGTGGCCCCTGAGTACATTGTGATTCCATGTTGTTTTGTGCCTCGACTCTTTAGTGTGTGAGATGCATTCTCAAACCTGGGATTCACTTCCTGTCGGTAGCCCCCGATGTTGTGATGCAGTATAGGATTGTGTAGCCTCACCGGGTGCTCCCCATTAGTCCTCGAACCATGCACACTTGCCACCATTACATTGCAGTATGAGCATCATTGTTCTATCTGATGTGAATTGTAAAATCCAAGAATGTGTTTCTTAACACACACAGATCAAAAAGCCTAGTGAAATGTAAATCCAAGAATGTGTTTTTTTAACACACACGGATCAAAGGCTAAATGTGAAATGAAATGTAAAAGGCCAAGCAGCGGTAACAAAAGCACTATCTAAATGACTGCTTGGCCACATACGTATTTGAGCATGTAATGGTTATTTTCTCACCGAGTCCAAAGGGACTGGGAGGTGGGATGGAGTAAGGGACAACTAATTCTAAGTGTCGCCTAGAGTCTCAAGTTACGGTTTGCTGGGCACCCAGTCTCGGCGGCTCTAGAAAAGATCCTCACGGAGTCTGTTGCAGGCACGGATGTTTGTTGCAAGGTATGTGTTAGAGTCTAGTGGTGGTTTCCCTGCACTATACCTATTTGTGAGGCACCGCCCGCCCTTAGTGTTTCTCATGGTGTACTTATGTCATTGGGTCCCTATTTCCCCGCTTATCCCAGGGGTCACACAGTTTTGGTCTATGTCATTCCCCTAATCCTTTTAGCCTTGTTGTCCACCGCACCCAAAGTTAGCTCAATGACCAAATCTATAAGTGTGCATAGCAGTAGAGCCTTTGTTGGAAGTGGTGGGCCCACCTCACCTTGGGCCTATTTTTGAGATATTATTCATTATAATCACCATATGTTCGTCATTTTATGTTTATAGTTTTTGTACTAACATAAATAAGGAAGCCTTGGCATCCTATGTTGCATGGAGAGACATACACTTCAGCCATTGCCATTGTTGACCAGATTTGACTTGGTCAAAATAGGTTGACCAAGCCAAAAATGGGTCCCGAAAAAAGTTGGAACCAAAGCTTCGATTTTGGTTATTTGGTATGTATTGGGGTCCCATACAAGCCCCCAAGCGTCAGATCGTGAAAATATGGAAGCATCTATGAGATTTTTAAGTATTAATGGCCAGCAGGGCCATATTTTAATTAAAAATGCTTGGAATTGGACAAAATGTGCTCACATGATAGAATCATGGTCGCTCTAGTGACCATTATTAGTGGATTTGGGGCCTACTATCGCATTGGAACAGACGGTTCGTCAATCCGGGCAAAAGAAGTGGGTCAAAAGAGCAATTTTCATCTTCAGCAATGTGAACCAACAAATAATTAATGGAAAAATCAAATTTGGCTAAGTTAAACTTTGATATGGCAAGTGCAATGTTGGGTAAAGGTAAAAGGGTCTCTCATCATCATTTTTACATAGTTTGAACATGGATATATTTGTGTGGGGCCCTCCATTCAGCCCATCCATTTGTATGGGGCGAATTTGACCATACTTGGGCGTTTTTGGCCAAGTGAAACTTCAATTTTTGGAAATGTAATGTAATGAAACTTAAGGCATGGGGCCTAGGGGGCTAAAACAACCTAAAGCCACCCCCTAGGTGTCCCCACTCAATGTATTTCACACTTGTGATTCCCCCTCACTCTCCTTGGGCGCACTAGGGTAATTTGCCCCCCCCTCTCTTGGTCATTTGATCTCAACCATCGATTTCATATTGGTGAGATTAGATCTCAGCCCTTCATCATGAATGGGTTTTTGTTATGAGTTTTCTCTATTTAAAGAGAAGCGCACTCATTTGGAGCTTCTTCTTGGCATATTGTACACTTGAGACTGATTGTTATAGACATTTCTTCCGGTTCTTTGAGAAATTGTGTATGGATGTTTGTTGTATTGACTGATAGCTAGTTCCCATAGAATTGTTGAGTGATTTTAGTGGTGTTTCCATCCATCTTTGGCTGATACGAATTGCAGGTGAAGAAACCATCTGAAGGGGGGCGTAATTCTTGGAGCTATCACTCCATTCTTGCTCTTTCTCTCCGGAATATCAACAAGGGAGTTGTTTTTGCTTTATAGCTTCTCAATTTCCTCATGTTTAGTCACTTACTTGCTGGTTTAACTTGCTATTTGCTACATTTTCTTAGTTCTTTTATGTGGCAGGTTGCTAGGGCGCATTTGGTCACCTGGCTGCTCAAGCGCTCAAAGCGACACGCTGGTTGCTCAACACTTGAAGTTTGGGGCTAGTCTTCAAGCAAAATCCATCCATTCACTCTTATCTCGGGTATGCTCTCTCTGCTTGTCTCTTTAATTTCGATTTCACTGTGTTTGCTAAGCTGGAACATAATAAAATCAACCAAAAATTAACATCTTTCAATTTCACCGTGAAAATCTTATTTTTGTTTCAAACCCACCTTGGAATTAATTTAAAACGTCCATATCTTAAGTTTTATTCCATTTTGACTCCATTTACCCACATCCTAGGCACTAGATATTTTTTTGATTGCACCCTCCTTGGGCAGTTTTCCCTTCCACGCTGCTTGGGTCTTTTTTGGGTTTGGGGTATTGCTGGTTTTGCTTTGGATTTTTCTAGTATCATCTCACATCAAGCTAAAACCACTAGAAGTGTTATTTAGTTCATTAATTTTACTTCTTCTATGTATGAACAATCGGTTTGAGTCATTTTCCCCCACAGGCAGAGGTCCATCTTTCACTTCTAGTTTATTTGTGATCTTAAGTTAATTTCCAGCCATCCAATACTCAAATTCCACTATTTTTATGCACATATCAGATCTGAAATAAATCAATTAGATGCTCTAGTTTCATTCACAATTTTAGTCTTCCGGTTGGAAAGAGTCTTAGGACGCTCTATACACTTCTTCTTTGTCTTCTCTTGTTTACCTGGGGTTTGAGAGTGTCTGATTTTGAGTCGCAACCATAGCTGGTTGGATTGGGTCTCCCCCTTGACTTGGCTACGTGCCTTGTCTAAATCGACAAGCACCTTGTCCGGAGTGACAACTGTTCTTCTGAGCAGTGGACTTGGTGTTTGCAGGTGTCACCTGCCTAGCTGCCCTACCTCTACTGTCTCGGATGGGATTCATTTAGTTGCAGCTAGAGTTTGTGTGATAACATTTTTGGTGCCGTTGCCGGGGAGGTAGAGGCTTACCCCGTGGTCTTTTGCGTTTGAGTCTTTTTCTTATTTTGTTTTTCATCATACCGCATCTAGACTTAAAATTTTGTTGGCTGATTTTTGTTTGCATAATTTATTACAACCATCATATTTTGCTTCATTCTTCACTCCCCTATAACATTTTACCTTTGGTGAACAAGGTTCCACGTTCACCTGGCGACTCCACCCCGCAGCTCCATTGGAGGCCGAACCCATCCTTACAACCTTAGAAGCTTAGATCATTCTGATACTTCACATGAGACTCCACTAGGAACTCTTAAATTGATAAATCAGAATGGACCCCAGATGTTCTCCTTAGCCTCTCACAAGCCATAAAAAAATTAAATGAACGTGTGAATAGGTCTAAAAGGAGACGAGGAAATAAATGAATGGGATGCAGAATTTCAGTATGGGGATGAGTATGAATATGATTATGGGTATGAGCCTGAATATCAAGGTTTTTGTGATATCCGCGATGCTCCTCATCAGTCTAATGAAATCTTTGTCCTAGCCACCCCTAACAGATTGGTAAGTCAACCTGGATCTAGATGTTGATCCCTACCAAGGATTTATAACCAAAGCGATCAGTTGAATTATCATGTTAATCAAGCCAGGCATCAAAATCAAGTAACTAGAGTAGTTAGGAAACAAGCCAAACTGTCTCCTTTTGACTCCTCCAAAATATATGGGCCGCCTCATCCTATGCCAAATCAATATATTAAGGATTTGCCTCGTTTTGATGGAAGTAATGCAATATCAATTGAAAATCATTTGGATGCTCTTTGGTATCATATGGAATGTCGAGGCACAGATAATGAAGATGTGTACATGTGTTCCCTTGGTGTTTCTCTAGAAGGGGATGCCGGGTTATGGTTTGAGCATTTAGCACCGGGATCCATCACTGGGTATGACATGCTCACGAGGTTGCTAATAGATAAATGGGGTGAGAACATTGATGATTCTTTAGAATTTCAATCTAGTACTGATTGTGTTATGGATGATAAATATATTGATGATCTGCTTTCTCGATTGGATCATCCTCTCCTGAGATGTTCCAAATTATGAGTGTGCCTACAATCCATAGGAATGTTACAGAGTAGTTTGAGAATAATGCTTCAAAATCTCGTGCGGAAGTTAAAAGAGACATCAATCGAATCATACGAGATACTTTGTTACTAATGCCTGCGGCAGTTGTAGGCCGAATTCTAGATCTAATTCAGCTTTCCATTTGTGACTCCAGTAAAGCATCACCAGAAGAGCAACAGTGCCTTTGCAATAGGGGGGTCTCTTCCTTAAATAGGATGAGGGAGACCTGTTATCACCAAACTTGTAGGTGCCCCTTGAGATGGATCCAAGATGGATGGCAGAAGGGAAGGGCAACCTAAGAGGTGCAACCAAGATGGCCTCAACTCCCAATGGATGGTTGTCACACCAATCGAGGCAATCTTCACTTTATGTTATCTAGCCCAAGACAACAAAGGGGGAGACCCAAATCTACTCCCGACAAGAGAGATCAAACCAAGACACCAGATCAAATCAAGTATAGATGAAGTACATAAGGTGTATGGCAAACCCTAGATCTATGGATAAAGTCACAACGTGGGTAATAGGTTGGATCACGGGATTTAGACAATGTAGATTTGGTCCAACATGTTTATGTGAGTGACTTATGAGGTTTTGAATAAGATCAAGGATTAAGGCACTAGTCAATTGTGAGAAAATCCACTACCTTGGGAACCGTGTCCAATGCAGGGTAGTTAAGGATCAAATTGGGGCTAACTAGTACCAAAGATGAGCTTGATGAATAGATGTGATAGTGTTTAGGTGTTCAAGCATGCAAGACAAAGATCAAATCCTAGCTAACCCAACAATCTAAGAAAGTCGATTTAGCTTGGAGAGGATTAATGCCTTGGGAAATGGGCCAAATGGAGTCGGATGTCCACCAAATTATAGATCAGGGATGTTGAGGTGTCAAGCTAGGTGGATCTTGAAAATTAGGGTCATCCAATGGCTAGATCTCAGTAGATCTGAGATTGAAATGTGCCACAAAGTGACCCAAGTGGGGCTCAACCCTCAAAATGAGGAATGGGGCCTACAAGGTGAAAATCACTAAAGAGACACAGTAGGGGTAGGTTATCAAATGTGTAGATCAAGGATCAAGTGGGATCTCACCTACCCAGGTGCTAGATCATACCAAACTCACTTGTCCAAGAAGTGCGACCTCAGTTGGAGAGGCTAATTTGCCTTGGGAAATGGGTCAGATGAAGGCCAATCCATACCAAACTATAGATCCGAATTGCCGTGGATGCTATAGAGGTGGGTTTTAAATATTATACCCAAAAGCCAAGTAGATCTTGCTAGATCTGAGAAATTGTAAAATGAGGGTTTTGAAATTATGAGGGTTTGAAGCATTTAGACAAATGGATAAATCATGGAGAGAGATCAAATTACCTTGAGATCATACCTAAGTGTTGGAATGAGATGCCTTGTTGTTGAGGAAGACTCCCGCAGAGATCAAATGAGAACTTGTTGAATTTGCTTGCCGAAATGATGCCCTAGCCCACAAGTGCGACCTCCTCCACCTGTCAAACCAAGGAAAGCGATTTCAATCAGTCAGATCAAGTATGGGGGAAATACAAGTAAAATGCAATGATAACATGAAATAGAAGGTCCTGAGACAGTAATACTCCCTGTTACCAACGAAGAGATCAAAAGAAGAAGTAGGGGGGGTCCTCCCCTACCAATACGTCCTCTTCAAACCAAATCGACCTCCACGTGTAGATGCAAAAATGTGGTACAAAAATATAGCAAGACAAAATCTCCAAGAATCCAGTGCAAAGGAAGAATCAACAAACGAACTCCAAAAGCATTCACCACAACACAACAGATATATGCAATAATAATTCTCTATTCCTATAATCCAGACCCAAAAGTCCCCTTTACAATGAGAAGCTCTCTCCTTTAAATAGGAGGGAGAGAGTCCACAATCTAACCACTTTTTGAATGAGTGGCTAAGATTAAAAGATCAAAATATTTATTCAATGGTTGAGATGAGCTCAACAATACAATACATGGATCACTAATAAAATATACAATAAGTGGACAAAATCGCCCTAGGAGAGGGGATCCCACCAAATCATGATGATAAAATAATAGATCTAGCTTATGGTGGGTCCAAGGGGTAATTTTAGACACCCTCGGTCAATCCCCATAGCACAATATCAATAAAATAGTCATCAAAGTACCAAATCGTGCCTCTATGGACAAATCGTGAGCCTTAGGAGGCTCCAAAAATCATCAGAAAGTGCCATAAGTGATGGATGCGGGTCCCGATGAAGCTGAAACTACTGGAGAAGGTGTGGAAGACATCCCACTCATCATCACTGATCATCCCATGCCATAACATTGCCTCAGTAGCCCAAATCGAATTCCTTTGTAGCCATTTCTACCATTTTTGAACTGCCTCAGGAAACGTGAAACTACCCAAATTGCCTCCTGGAGTGCCTGCGCTGTCAAGGTGAGCTCACCAATGAGTCTGGGAGGGGGTAATATGGTAGTAACAAGTGGCTGGACCACCCCCTCCATGCACAACGCCCTAGGTGAACCAAGTAAATCTCATTAATGCTCTGACAGGGCCTCTGACAGACCAAAACTACACTAGGATAGCCAACTGAGGCTCAATCATCACTGTAACTGCCCGGAACTGAAAACAGACTGTCTCATTGGACTCAAAAGGTCCAAATCCATCTAGGATGTGTACTCATACACCATATAAACCTCTGCATGGTCCAAAATAAATACTCATCATATCCGGCATACCAAATAATAATAACCTGTAAAAGTGCTGAAATGCACAAATCATCATGATAAGCCTGAAACCACTGCATAAGCCCACCATGGTGACCTGTACCAGACCATATATCATCTCTCTGTAATATCTGAGGTCTGCCACCTCATTTCCTGTGGTTGACCTTTGGTCAAACTGAGGTTTGACCAAGTCAATATAACCAAAATATGACCCAAACTGTCATCGAGCTACTGCAAGGTGTCCAAGGTTAAAACATGCTTTAGAATCCATTCAATTAGCAATTATAACAAGAAGTAATCATTACTGTCGATCTAAATCCAAATATAATAAGTCATAATTATTATATATTACTCAGACTAGACTTTCAAGGTCATACTCACTTCATAGTTGTGATCAATTTGCTAGTGAAGGGTGAAGGCTAAGAAAAACATGGCTAGGCTAGAGGGAATGACTTACTGACTTAACACTGTGACACTTTGGAAGTGGAAAAGGGAATACACACCATAGCATATAGTAGACAAGCAACAACATAGGGAACGGCGGTGTCTCACAAATGGATAAGTTGTTCAAAGAGTGTTTATTCACCTTACACAGATGTGCACAATCCATAATACAAAAGAGGCCAACAATATTTTTGATATAGCATTTAAGTTCCATTGTTTTTTGGGCCTAGAGTTTCCATAGCCTTTGATCTATGTGTGTTTACAAACACATTGCATAGATTTACATTTATTTAGGCTTCTTGTTGTAGGTGTGTTTTTAAGGCACTTGTTTACCTGAGCACTTCTAGGTGTGTCACAGATAGCTTGTTTACCTAGGTATTTTACATTTCACAAAAGATATAACATTTGATATTTCATAGCCATTTTCATTTGGCTTGCCTTTCATTCATGTGTGTTTAGAAACACATTGCATGAATGGGCTTTTCACACAAGATATAACATTTCATTTCCATACTTTGTATTTATGGCAGCACTAAAAGTTTCAGGTTTAGTTAACAACAACTTCAGTGACTAGGGGGGTTCCACAAGGAAATCCAACTCACCATAGGTAAGTTTTGTCACCAACTCAGAGCCGAGACACAATAAACAGGGAAACTTATCCAAAATAGAGGTTACAGTGGAGGAAAGTCCTCCATGCCACTAGTCAAGTAGTAAGTCAAGGTGCTGAATGAACTGGGTAAGTCATGGATGGATGAAGACAGTGAATAATGAAACCGACACTAGTGAGCCCAAGTATGGCGGGAATGATCACCTCTATTCTCCCTAGGGAGGGTAAAACCAATGAGTATAGGCTAAGAACTTCTAAGTCTGAGTAGGGACAAATATGATATATATATAATACAACCAGGTCCACATATCTATATGATCGCCAGATCATGATACTAAATGCTAAGACATGCTAAGAGAATGGAAATAAAAGCAACATAACCACAACACCATAATATACCTGCTGAGTCATATACCTGAAAGATCATCATCTGAACCATCATTTGTCATCTGAAAGACCTGCTGTAACTCTGGGCACTACTGACTGCTTTGTACAAATGGCTAAATAGCTACATCGGTCATCTCTCTGAGTGTCCCGAAACTCAGTCATGGCATGGGGAATAAAACTGCTGTCCAAAATATGATAATGATCCATAGTAGATGCTCATCTCAACATCTCCATGCAAGGGAACTGGCTGAACAGTGTACTGGAATCTGACAAAAAATGTATGGTAGCCCGGCTACTATATATGTGATAACAAGACCAAAACCCTAAACCACTTTTGAAATGAGTGGTGGAGATCAAAAGATAAAATAATACAATCAATGGCTAAGATGAGCCGGTACAATATAACATGGATCATTCACATGAGGGGGGTGTGCACTAGCTAAAAGATGCCCTAGGTGGGTGCGCACTGTTGCCGCCTAATACACACCTGAGGGGGACGCGGCAGGAAACCTTCAAGCCGCTCGGTGTGTCCTTGGGGGCAAGTGAGAGTCAAGTGCTGTCACCTGATTACTCGACTCCTCCGTCTAGGCTTACTCCTAGCGAAGCCAAGGGGGGTGGTCCCTATGAAAAATAATCTAAGGCTTTTAATCTACAACAAAGATAAAAGTCTATTCTAGGAGTTAATGAAAAAATGATGAGATGATAAAATATAACAACAAAGCACTGCTTGTGAATTAAATCAAATAGCTAACCCAACATAAGATAAATAAGCATTCACGACATTTATGATGATACTTAAACACAGAAAAATAAAGACCAGTGCCGAGAATGTAAAAATGCTTGTAAGTACTGTTGTGTGGGGTTGCTTGTGTAGTCTCAATGAAAGTATTGCAGTGGCTCGGTTGGTAAATTTTATAGTTATTAAATGAGTAGTTAAGGAGTGGGTTGATTCTTGGTTTGGCCCAAAAGAAAACCTAAACTTCGAACTGAGTGCTCTAGCAACCTTACCAAGTGTCCAACCAGGTGAGGATGAACCCGCTTAAGAACCTGCTGACTCTGTGGATTCAGTCCATGCAACCTCCCGAGTTCTTAGGATTGGATTCTGATGGATTGTCCTATTAACACTAATTACCTTGCACCCGTTTCTGATTGAGCCAACTGTTCCGACTAAGCTGCAGTGGTCAAGAGCATACTCCGAGTTTGGGGCGTTGTTCGTTTTATTAAATAGGTATGAGTGGATGATTAATCTACACTAAACCCCAAGCGTAAAGCAAGGGGGGTTAATTTTAGGATTAAATTTTAAGCACAGGATAATAATTCGAAATAAACACAAAAGCATATAAAAAAGATAAACAGGTCCTCGGAGGACGTTGTGTGCTTGAGTGAGTTATCTAATTACTACTGCTTGAAAGAAAACTAATCTAAAACGAAAAAATAAAAAAAAAATGAACAAGGGTGCGAATCCCCCCTGGGGGGATTGGGTTCAGGCGCTGGAATTGCCTGCTGTGCTCTTTTTATTTTTTTGATTACAACTTGGAAACTTAAGAGAAATACTGCTTGCCCTTTATCATTAGGGACAAGTCAGTTTACAATGTTAGAATGATGCAAGGGAGGTAAAACTAGCTCCCCGGATGGCTACGAACACCTCCGAATCTCAGAGTTTGAGCTTTAAAAGGTTCGGACCTGCTAAAAGACAAAAAAAACCAGCGAACTGAATTAGTCTTAAAAATGCCAAGAAACACTTAAAAAGTGTCTTTGACGTTGCTACAAAAAATTGCAAAAATTTCTAACTTCGCTAGCGACCTAGAACTAAATAACAATGAAGCTATTAGACTCTTTAGATTGCTACTTGCTTAGATCTATTAATCAAATGAACTTTGAAGCAAGATTTAGATTTAAATAGGACAGTAACCGAGATAGATTTAAAAAAAAAGGGAGATCTAGAAAGATGAACCCATGGGGTTTGAGTGCTTTTGAAGAGAAGGGTTATGGAGTCAAACTCCTTGATGCACCGATAAGATCTACACTTCGATCGACAATGTTGAAATGAAGACAAGATCAAGCAAGTTCTTTGTGCTCTCCAACTTGGGCTACCTGTAAATAGCTACCAAGAACTAACAAGGGGATTAAGAGCATTTGTATAACAATAAACCATAAAACAATAGAAAAATGAATTTCAAGCAAGAAACACCATCATTCTTTGCATCATGATATCATTTACATATGTAAGCAGCCTATAAAGAGTTACTTACAGATCTATAAGAAGATAACTTCTTTACCCAAGAAATGCAATCCCAACAATATTAATCAATGGAACATAAGTACAGTTTACCTCATTCATGCATGTGGATCCAATCCAAGACAATCACCAAATCAGATTAGCCTCCAAAGCCTTCTCTTTATTAACTCAAAAATAAAAATATTACAAATAGAAATGTGCAGAGGTTCCACCTTCCAGATCCTTTACAATGGAGCCAAGCTCCTCAATTTATAGAAAATGCCAACCCAGCTAGGGCGCAAAACCCTAAGGAGGGCATCCTCCTAGATTGTAGAGCAAGGCAGCTGAATTGTAGAGCAAGCAAAACCAATAACCAATCGAGAAGCACCATTTATTTGGACAAAAACTCTTTGAAAAGGAAGCTGCTGATTCGTGGAGCTGTTCACGTGTAGGAGAGGCGCATCACTTGGATGTTTCCTTGCTTTTGCTGGATGCTGCGTTGGGTGGATGAGTGATTGGTTGTTTTAAAAGGAAGTTGCACCAAATATGTTGTGCCACCTCATAAAGGTAGGCACTTAACCTTTGACTTACCACTTATCAAATTGCAAACACGGCTGTGAGGAGATGCTGGCCCACGTGAAAGTGGATGGCGGACTTGAAGTTTCTCTCCCACGTTGGATGGTGGGGTTCAGCTGGAGCTTTAATTTGAAGTTTGTCCACATGGAAAAGCCACCTCACAATGGTAGGAAATCACACACAAAAGAACTCAGCCTTGAAACAAATCGTACGGCCGTGAGGGAGTTGGCCCACGTGATGGTTGGTTAATTTGCATGGTATGTGAAACCTCCCATCATTAAATAAATTATAACATAAGCTTCAAACTTTAAAAAGGCCCACCATATCACATACTTCTCCTCTAATTAGAATGCGCATGGCTATGTCACGAATGAAGGCCCCACGTGAAGATTGTTCACATAGCATGAAACACGACTTTGCTCCACCTTTGACTTTAATCCTATGCTTTTGATTCATGGATATAGTCACCCACATAACGATTTATAACATAAGGTTTTTTAAAAACAACTTCAATCGCCCACCATTGATGCCAAGTCACAATCCGTATGGTCATGTGGAAGCCACGTGAAGGTTTGAGCGAGTATGAGTTTTGAAATATTCCACTTTTGACTTCTAACTTGGCTTTTAACATATGACTTAAACCTTAGATGTAATCGTCTTCCTTTTAGTGATGTCATGCCACCTCAATTGGCATGTGACAAATTATTTTTTTTTTTTAAATACTTTAACTTTGGCCAAAGTGCAATTTGATGCACTTTTAGCATTAAAGTGCCATTCTGTAGCTCTGAATGACAAAACTGCTCCACGGGGGTTCTCGGTCGCCCAAAATGTAGGAAAACTGGGTACCGGGGTAAAGAGGATGCTCTGAGCTTGAAAACGAGCATCCTTGCGTCGAATTCCGACTCCGGATAAGACTTTTATCACTTTTTGAAATTTTTTAATTAAACCATTAAAAAATGGCTTAAAAAATGCGAAAAATATTTTTTCTCGGAATCGACTGAAACTTCAGGGGAACCTAGTACATGACAAAACGATGAAATTCTAGCGCCTAGCATGTTTATACATGTTACAAAATGGGCTCTAATAATCCCCTAAGGCCTAACCCCCACTTTGGGCATTCCAGCTTTGGAGGAGCAGGAGAAAACCTCATCGATTATACTCGGCTAAAGGCAAGGCATAATTGACAAGGGAAAAAACTCCTTGGAATACCTTCTTTGGTTGTCAAGTCCTAGGGAACCGAGTCACTCAAAGACCACCATGCTAGTACGCTTATTACAAACCCCGTGGGGCACAGTCATGTACTACAAAAACTGACAAATGGGCCCTGAAAAGGCCAAACTTGGAACTTCTGAACACTGAAAAAGGCACAAGCAAATGTGCAATACTGGCGGCTCACTGAAATCTAACTGTAGTGCAACTCAGTTGGTAACATCTGGCCCCAACTGCGGGACGTGTGATTAATCTTTCCTAGGAAAGGAGATCATTCGAGAACTCCAGATTCTCAGTTTCCTGCATGGAAACGTAAGTGCATCAGTCCCATATATATATGAAAAATAACCAAATGAAACATCTAAGTTACGACATTTATTCATAAAAGGAAACTATTGTGCATAACCAAAATTCAATCTAATGTACAAAACAATAATATACATAAAATAAATTTAACTAGAAAATGAAATGCAGGAATAGGGTTTAGAAATTTTGATACAAAGATGCCCCCATGGGCATCAGATATTTTCAGTGTAGAATAGTTTGAGAAGGCCTCCGTTGACTGGGAGGGTACACTTCTCTCCGTCCATACTGCTTAGGTAGAAAGCGTTTGTGCCTGCTACTTCATGAATGAGATAAGGGCCTGCCCATAAACTGTCAAATTTTCCATGTTTTCCAGGTTTTTCCTTTCTTTTGTCCCAAAGTAGTACTGTGTCACCAATCTGAAATACCCTTGGCTTTGATGACTTATCAAAGTTCTTTTTAACCTTCTCCTGATTCTTTATGCTTTGATCAACCGCCTTTCGTCTGATTTCATCCAACTCAACTAGTTGATCCATTCTATACTGAGATGCATCCAGATCTGTGTTACACTCTTCTAGTAACTGATACACTGGCAGCTTTAGGTGCACAGGTAAAGTAACATCTAATCCATAAACCAGTTCAAAAGGAGACTTTCCAGTTGAACTTTTCTTAGTAATCCTATCTGCCCATAGTGCAAATCTGATCTTACTATCCCAAGCTCTTTTATTATCTCCAACAATTTTCTTGACTATGGTCATTAAGTTTTTATTACTTGATTCTGCCAGACCATTACCTTGGGGATAATAATTTGATGAATGTGATAGGATGATACCATACTTGAAACAAAAGGATGACATTTTTGCTGAGCTGAATGCCTTAGCATTATCCGTGGTGATCCTAGCGGGCACACCGAATCTAGTGATAATCTTATCTTCTAAAAAATCCATGATCACTTTCTCGGTTGCCGCTTTCGTGGGGATTGCTTCCACCCACTTGGTAAAATAATCCGTGGCAGTTAGGATCCAAGAATAACCATTGCTAGAATTATCCTTAAACTGACCAATGAAATCAAGACCCCACTGCTGGAAAGGGGCTTGGACAACTACAGGTTTAAGAGGCAAGGATGTTAACTTTTGTTTTCCTGTGAAGAGTTGACATTGTTGGCAACTTCTAACATGCTTGTGAACATCTGAGAACAAAGTGGGCCAATAATACCCCGCTCTAAGGACTTTATGGGCTGTTGTCTTGGCCGCAAAATGTCCTCCACAAAATCCAGAGTGGAACTCAGCCATGAGTTTTTTGGACTCTGGCTCATCGATGCATCTAAGAATTAGACCATCTGGATTTTTCCATCCCAGCCCATCCTGGGTGATACAAAACTTTGTGGCTTTTAACCTCAAGGCCCTTCTTTTATGGCCAATAAGATGATCTGGGCATGTGAGGTTGGTTAGAAAATATATGATGTCTGAATACCAAGGAACCTGTTCAAGACGTTGAAGCTCTTCTGATCTGACCTGTACTGACTCATTGTTCTGACATACCATCCCTAAGGCTCGCTCGTTCCCTTCAGCCATCATGCGGGCTAAACCCTGACCTTTAACTAACTTGGTGGGTTTGATTTCTAAGTCATATTCTTGGATCTTAGAGACCCATTTACCCCTTATACCAAGACAGTCTTGTTGTGATAAAATGTCCTTAACCGCCGCATGAGGCACATACCCTATAACTTTCGAATATCCGATATACATTCTGAAATGCTTAAGTGATTTAACTAAGGCATATGCTTGTTTTTCCATGATAGTGTACTTAAGCTCAGAATTCTGTAAGGCTCTACTCATAAAGGCTATGGGTTGCTCCTGGCCATCTTTATTCTTTTGCAACAAAACTCCGGCTATGGTGTCTGGTGATGCAAATGAAAAGATTTGAAAATCTTTGGAATAAT
This sequence comes from Larix kaempferi, assembly GCA_027924585.1. Lineage (NCBI taxonomy): Eukaryota > Viridiplantae > Streptophyta > Pinopsida > Pinales > Pinaceae > Larix > Larix kaempferi. The sequence continues at coordinate 70,940,363 of BSBM01000093.1, forward strand.
CAGGACTGATCAAGACAGGTGATCTACAAATAGCATCCTTTATTCCACTAAAAGCTTCTTTACCCTCTTTATTCCATTCAAACTTAGCATCCTTTTTAAGCAATCTCTGCATGGGTTTCATTAACTCTGCTAAGTTGGGAATAAAGCGTCTGATAAAGTTGATTTGCCCGTTGAATGACTGTAAAGCTGTTTTATTACAAGGCAAAGGAACTTTCTTTATGGCTTCTACCCTCTCTGGGTCAATTTTGACCCCATCTTTGGAGATGATGTGACCAAGTAACTTCCCCTCATCAACACCTAAGACAGACTTAGCTGGGTTTAATGATATGCCGAATTTTCGACATCGTTCAAAGATTTGTCTTAGGTGGCCAACATGATCACTTCTTTCTTTAGAAAAAACTGTGAGATCATCCTGATATATTTCTATGATCTTACCGATTAGCTCATTGAAAGCATAATCCATGGATCTCTGGAAAGTTGCCCCAGCATTGAGCAATCCAAAAGGCATTCTAAGATACTCGAAAGTACCCCATGGGGTGGTAAAAGTTGTCTTATGCCTGTCTTCTTTGCTGACCACTACTTGGTTATACCCCGAAAAACCATCCAACATTGACATCATTCCAGAACCAGTTACTCTTTGAAGCAGTGTTTCCATGTTGGGGAGAGGGTAATTATCTTTTAAACATGCCCAATTCAGGTTTCTAAAGTCAATGCACAGTCTTAGGTTTCCATTTTTCTTTCTTACAACAACCAGATTTGAACACCATGAGGAATGTCTAGTTGGGGCTATGATTCCTGCTGCTAGCATCTTCTGAAGCTCTTTCAAAACTATGGGGGCCACCTTGGGATTTATTTGTCTCAACTTCTGGCGAAAAGGTTTGGCATCCCCTTTTAAAGGGATAGTATGTTGGAAAACATCTTCTCGATATGACTTGAGCTCATCATATGAAAAGGCAAAAACATCCCGATATTCCCGAATTAGGGCTATAAGGTCATTTCTTTCCTTTTCACTTGTTCCCTTGCCAATTTTGATTAGCTTAGGTTCAGTTTTAGTCCCAATATTGATCTCTATGTAATTTCCAGCCTTTAATATTTCCTTTTCTGGCTTATGCCTGTCCTGTCTGTCAAAGATGTGCTCCCATTCAACTATACTTTTAGGTATGGCATTCCTAGGTTGATCCTCATCTTCCTTGTAGTCATACTTTTCTTCCTTATAGCCTATCTTACAATCGGTGAACTCTTGGACATTATGTATAAATCTAAGAATTTGCTTGTCATCTTTGAATACCTGCCAATGATCTATATTATCCGGGATGGAGGGTCTGAAATTGATCTCAAATTTTCCTTCACCATTGATCATCTCTTCAGTCGGTTGGAGGGTTGAGGCTGCTACTGCTAGTTGGTCTGCTTCCTGATTTTCTTCCCTAGGTACTGATGTGATGTTTAGGGCATCAAATAATTCCATTGTATCCCAACAAGCATTCCTATACTTCCTTAACCTTTGATTCTTGCATGCAAAGGTGTTCTTGATTTGACATATAACTAAGTCTGAATCTCCTTTTATACTTAGAATTTTTATACCCATATCTTTAGCTATTTCAAGGCCTTGCAAGAGTGCTTCATACTCTGCAACATTGTTTGAAGCATCAAACTCCAGTCTGAAAGCAAACTTGAAAGTCTGTTGAGATGGAGAAGTAATCACAATTCCAGCACCCTTTCCTGATCTGGAAAATGCACCATCAAAACTCATCCTCCACAACCCATTTACTCTATCATCTTTAATCTTTTCTTTAATAGGAGCTAATGTGTTTGCAAAAATGGAATAGTTCCCAGAACCATCTGACTCGTGAACATACTCATTATCTAGCACATTAGGGTCTTCAACATGAAATTTTCTTTCCTTTTCCCTATATAACCTAACATGAGCATCTTCATTAGCCGGGATCATGGCATAGGTCCAATCCATCTGTATGCAACCACCAAGGGAAGCAGCCCATTTTCTAGATAGCAACATGCCCCAAATGTTAGGGACATCGATCACAACTACATCCATAGTCAAATTCACATCCGGATATGCAGCTAACTTAACAGGTAAGTTCATGATAATGCCTATGGTGTCAATTTCTCTGGAATCCATTGCACACACATTCTGATAAGGTCTTGTGACTTTCAGGTTCAATTGTTCCATGACTTTTTTAGTTATGACGTTGGAAGTGGCTCCTGAATCAAGCATGCAGTTATGGAGCAACATGTTGTTGACGACTAAGGATACATAGAAAGGAGGATGTTCTTCCTTACGAGGATCTATACTATGTAGTATAATAGGAAGATCTTCGTTGATTTTCTTAGGAACATCAGGAATGACTTGTTTAGGTTTCTCAGGAATGACTTCTTTTGGTTTTTCCTGGACTTTATCCTTAGTTTTTTCTAGGACCTTTTCCTTAGGTTTTTCTAGGACCTTTTCCTTAGGTTTTTCATAGATAACTTCCGTAGGTGCTTCATCAATATTTCCACTAGCTTCTAAAGACTTTATCAATCTATCCTTTTGACCTGGCATTTTAATTACTTCAGTTACAGGAACAAGCATTTTAGCACCAGCTAGCCAGCTAACTACATCAACATTTAGTTCTGGGGAAGGAAGATGAGTTACCTTAGGAATATGCAGATCTGATTTGATGGGGATGGCAGTCTTCCTTCTCTGATAGGTGAAGCCTTTGAAATTTGCTAATTCTTTGATCTCTTCAGGTGTAGGTTTCTCTCCATAAATTTTTGTAACATTGTCCTTTTCCTGTGCTATTTCCTTAGCTTGTTTCCAAACATCCTTTGGCAAAGTGTGAGTTTTACCAACATGATTGATATACTCAGGTTGGTTTGAATACCCTACAAAGTTGTTGACTTCAGGAGGACCTTGTTCATTTATGTAGTTAAACTTAGGACAAGTTGACTCATCATGAAATTCATTACAAGCCCTACAGAAAGGGGGCACCTCTTCCATAACCATGTTGGCTGAATCAAGTTGACTAGGGATCCTCTGATTGTTGGATGGATACTTTTGCTTCCATTCATTGTTCTGTCTAGGAGGATACCTATTGGAAGGCATATGAGATTTTTCGCTTTCCATAGCAATGAGTCTGTTTTGCATGGAATTCATTTGTGCAGCATGATTGGCTTCCATAGCTTTGATTACATCTGTCAATTCTCTCAAAGGATCTTTTGCTAGGTCCTTGCTATCTGTTGATGCTGACTTGTCTTTGTTGTCTGATTGTTTTGATGTAGTACCTCTAGTGAAACCTGGAAGATTGGACTTTCCGGATGACTGCATGTTCTTATCAATCTTTTCAGCTATAACTTGGGCTTTCTTAAGATCAACAGGTTCTTTATCCCTAAGTTGATATCTCATCTCTCCATTGAAAGATTCAATATAATGTATGAGGATTGAGCCATCAGGAGGCTTAATCTCGGCATGCAAGCTTGAGATGAGATTGTTGAATCTTTTGTTGAACTCTTCCATAGTCTCATTCTCATTCTTCTTCATGTTGTTTAGGGATGCTAACAAGTACCTATCTTCTTTCTTGTCTCCCCACTTGGCTAGGAAACCCTTCTCAAACTCTTTGAAAGTTTTGAAACTACCAGCATCTAGGTCTGAGAACCAATCAAAGGCATCTTCTTCTAAGGATAGCGCAAACAGCTTCATCTGCACATCTTCATGTTTAGCGTTAAGACACCATTTATTATAACATTGTGAAAAAGACTTTAAATGTGCCTTAGCACTTATGGCATTGTTACCCTGAAATGAAGGCAACTTTTCAATTGCCTTCTCAGTTACGACATGAGGGTACCCTACGATTGCAGTAAAGTCTAGAGGGCTAAAAAAATCTCCCATGTCTTCTGGTGGATTAGACTCTTCAAACAGATGGTGAATATCTAAGATTGACTCAAGTCTAAGATTTTCGAGTATTCTCCGAGAGTTTTGTTTATTCAATCTTCTTCTATATACCTTTTCAGGTTCAGGAATAAAATTGAATAATCCTTCCGAATTTCTTCTTGTTGAATACTTCGTTGAATTGTTTAAAAGTGGAGTCGCCAGATGGACCGAGTAAAAAATTAAATATTCACAGGATACATCAAACAAAGTAAAAAAAGCAAAAAGAAACAAAGGTCGTGACCCGGGAATAGAAAGGTTTATCCCCGGCAACGGCGCCAAAATGTTGCCGCCTAATACACACCTGAGGGGGACGCGGCAGGAAACCTTCAAGCCGCTCGGTGTGTCCTTGGGGGCAAGTGAGAGTCAAGTGCTGTCACCTGATTACTCGACTCCTCCGTCTAGGCTTACTCCTAGCGAAGCCAAGGGGGGTGGTCCCTATGAAAAATAATCTAAGGCTTTTAATCTACAACAAAGATAAAAGTCTATTCTAGGAGTTAATGAAAAAATGATGAGATGATAAAATATAACAACAAAGCACTGCTTGTGAATTAAATCAAATAGCTAACCCAACATAAGATAAATAAGCATTCACGACATTTATGATGATACTTAAACACAGAAAAATAAAGACCAGTGCCGAGAATGTAAAAATGCTTGTAAGTACTGTTGTGTGGGGTTGCTTGTGTAGTCTCAATGAAAGTATTGCAGTGGCTCGGTTGGTAAATTTTATAGTTATTAAATGAGTAGTTAAGGAGTGGGTTGATTCTTGGTTTGGCCCAAAAGAAAACCTAAACTTCGAACTGAGTGCTCTAGCAACCTTACCAAGTGTCCAACCAGGTGAGGATGAACCCGCTTAAGAACCTGCTGACTCTGTGGATTCAGTCCATGCAACCTCCCGAGTTCTTAGGATTGGATTCTGATGGATTGTCCTATTAACACTAATTACCTTGCACCCGTTTCTGATTGAGCCAACTGTTCCGACTAAGCTGCAGTGGTCAAGAGCATACTCCGAGTTTGGGGCGTTGTTCGTTTTATTAAATAGGTATGAGTGGATGATTAATCTACACTAAACCCCAAGCGTAAAGCAAGGGGGGTTAATTTTAGGATTAAATTTTAAGCACAGGATAATAATTCGAAATAAACACAAAAGCATATAAAAAAGATAAACAGGTCCTCGGAGGACGTTGTGTGCTTGAGTGAGTTATCTAATTACTACTGCTTGAAAGAAAACTAATCTAAAACGAAAAAATAAAAAAAAATGAACAAGGGTGCGAATCCCCCCTGGGGGGATTGGGTTCAGGCGCTGGAATTGCCTGCTGTGCTCTTTTTATTTTTTTGATTACAACTTGGAAACTTAAGAGAAATACTGCTTGCCCTTTATCATTAGGGACAAGTCAGTTTACAATGTTAGAATGATGCAAGGGAGGTAAAACTAGCTCCCCGGATGGCTACGAACACCTCCGAATCTCAGAGTTTGAGCTTTAAAAGGTTCGGACCTGCTAAAAGACAAAAAAAACCAGCGAACTGAATTAGTCTTAAAAATGCCAAGAAACACTTAAAAAGTGTCTTTGACATTGCTACAAAAAATTGCAAAAATTTCTAACTTCGCTAGCGACCTAGAACTAAATAACAATGAAGCTATTAGACTCTTTAGATTGCTACTTGCTTAGATCTATTAATCAAATGAACTTTGAAGCAAGATTTAGATTTAAATAGGACAGTAACCGAGATAGATTTAAAAAAAAAGGGAGATCTAGAAAGATGAACCCATGGGGTTTGAGTGCTTTTGAAGAGAAGGGTTATGGAGTCAAACTCCTTGATGCACCGATAAGATCTACACTTCGATCGACAATGTTGAAATGAAGACAAGATCAAGCAAGTTCTTTGTGCTCTCCAACTTGGGCTACCTGTAAATAGCTACCAAGAACTAACAAGGGGATTAAGAGCATTTGTATAACAATAAACCATAAAACAATAGAAAAATGAATTTCAAGCAAGAAACACCATCATTCTTTGCATCATGATATCATTTACATATGTAAGCAGCCTATAAAGAGTTACTTACAGATCTATAAGAAGATAACTTCTTTACCCAAGAAATGCAATCCCAACAATATTAATCAATGGAACATAAGTACAGTTTACCTCATTCATGCATGTGGATCCAATCCAAGACAATCACCAAATCAGATTAGCCTCCAAAGCCTTCTCTTTATTAACTCAAAAATAAAAATATTACAAATAGAAATGTGCAGAGGTTCCACCTTCCAGATCCTTTACAATGGAGCCAAGCTCCTCAATTTATAGAAAATGCCAACCCAGCTAGGGCGCAAAACCCTAAGGAGGGCATCCTCCTAGATTGTAGAGCAAGGCAGCTGAATTGTAGAGCAAGCAAAACCAATAACCAATCGAGAAGCACCATTTATTTGGACAAAAACTCTTTGAAAAGGAAGCTGCTGATTCGTGGAGCTGTTCACGTGTAGGAGAGGCGCATCACTTGGATGTTTCCTTGCTTTTGCTGGATGCTGCGTTGGGTGGATGAGTGATTGGTTGTTTTAAAAGGAAGTTGCACCAAATATGTTGTGCCACCTCATAAAGGTAGGCACTTAACCTTTGACTTACCACTTATCAAATTGCAAACACGGCTGTGAGGAGATGCTGGCCCACGTGAAAGTGGATGGCGGACTTGAAGTTTCTCTCCCACGTTGGATGGTGGGGTTCAGCTGGAGCTTTAATTTGAAGTTTGTCCACATGGAAAAGCCACCTCACAATGGTAGGAAATCACACACAAAAGAACTCAGCCTTGAAACAAATCGTACGGCCGTGAGGGAGTTGGCCCACGTGATGGTTGGTTAATTTGCATGGTATGTGAAACCTCCCATCATTAAATAAATTATAACATAAGCTTCAAACTTTAAAAAGGCCCACCATATCACATACTTCTCCTCTAATTAGAATGCGCATGGCTATGTCACGAATGAAGGCCCCACGTGAAGATTGTTCACATAGCATGAAACACGACTTTGCTCCACCTTTGACTTTAATCCTATGCTTTTGATTCATGGATATAGTCACCCACATAACGATTTATAACATAAGGTTTTTTAAAAACAACTTCAATCGCCCACCATTGATGCCAAGTCACAATCCGTATGGTCATGTGGAAGCCACGTGAAGGTTTGAGCGAGTATGAGTTTTGAAATATTCCACTTTTGACTTCTAACTTGGCTTTTAACATATGACTTAAACCTTAGATGTAATCGTCTTCCTTTTAGTGATGTCATGCCACCTCAATTGGCATGTGACAAATTTTTTTTTTTTTTTAAATACTTTAACTTTGGCCAAAGTGCAATTTGATGCACTTTTAGCATTAAAGTGCCATTCTGTAGCTCTGAATGACAAAACTGCTCCACGGGGGTTCTCGGTCGCCCAAAATGTAGGAAAACTGGGTACCGGGGTAAAGAGGATGCTCTGAGCTTGAAAACGAGCATCCTTGCGTCAAATTCCGACTCCGGATAAGACTTTTATCACTTTTTGAAATTTTTTAATTAAACCATTAAAAAATGGCTTAAAAAATGCGAAAAATATTTTTTCTCGGAATCGACTGAAACTTCAGGGGAACCTAGTACATGACAAAACGATGAAATTCTAGCGCCTAGCATGTTTATACATGTTACAAAATGGGCTCTAATAATCCCCTAAGGCCTAACCCCCACTTTGGGCATTCCAGCTTTGGAGGAGCAGGAGAAAACCTCATCGATTATACTCGGCTAAAGGCAAGGCATAATTGACAAGGGAAAAAACTCCTTGGAATACCTTCTTTGGTTGTCAAGTCCTAGGGAACCGAGTCACTCAAAGACCACCATGCTAGTACGCTTATTACAAACCCCGTGGGGCACAGTCATGTACTACAAAAACTGACAAATGGGCCCTGAAAAGGCCAAACTTGGAACTTCTGAACACTGAAAAAGGCACAAGCAAATGTGCAATACTGGCGGCTCACTGAAATCTAACTGTAGTGCAACTCAGTTGGTAACACGCACCACATAAAAAATGACAATAATACGAGTGTGCCACAAAAGATGACAAGAACAAGTGACTAGGAGCACATGGTGGGGCTAGGAGGCATTACTTTCCTTCACTAGCATCACCCCATGGCACAATAATATAACATATGACTCAATGACATGTCCAAGTGAACAAATGATCAAATCCTGCCTTCCTCAACTGAGAGAAAAATGCATCAAATGACAACCCGGTGACTGTGTGGACCCCACTGAATGCTGCAAACTGATCTGGAAGGAGTGGAATACACCATAGATGACCTCAAAGCAGACCTTATGCCAAAACCATTAGTTCACCTCTGCGTGCATTGAAGAGAGAGTTGGCCCTACCCAATTGGGTATCAGCTCATACAGTATTAACAAGTAAAGTTTAAACAAGTAATGGACTGAAAATTGCATATTTATGATAATGACTTTTGGCTTCATTGCACATTAATTGGCTAGTCCTATCAGAAACCAGGTTTATGCAGTCTACGAAGTTATTGTTTGTAAAACCTTTAGACAATAATTTTCAACAATTGCTTTGGATGTTTCATAAAAGCTATACTTAAAATGGTTTTCTTGTATATTCATTCCAAAATTGATTGCTTTGCTCTTTCTGATCTCTAAAAGATGTTCGCAACTTGTTTTTTATTTAGAATTCTATTTTTTTTAAACTGATTAGAATGCCTTGAAGTCATCACAACCTGACATTTCCCAATATGTGACCTCATGGAGTCATTCTAAATGATATTTTGTTCTTTCTGAATTGCCACCTATTACTGAAATAACTTTTCACATTACCAGGTTCAGGTGCAAATGGGGCAATTATTCACTATCGAGCTGAACCAGAGACCTGCAACATCGTAGATGACAAAAATCTCTTCTTGCTAGACAGTGGTGGTCAGTATGTTGATGGGACAACAGACATTACGAGGACTGTACACTTTGGACAGCCTACTTCACGACAGAGGGAATGCTTCACTAGAGTGCTGCAGGTGCAGAGCTTGATACTTTTCTGACATAGTGCATAAATTAGTTATAAAAGAAAATATGAATACTTATCAAGCCGGAAAGCACCAAATGTATCTTTGAAAATGATGATAGCAAGATTTGCCAAATTTATTTGCAATACCTGATCCACTTGTGTCTATGATGTGGATCTGCAAACATTCCAAAAAAGCAACTGTTTCTTAGGAACCTAAGAATGACCACTACAAGTATAGAATCGAGGAGTAGAAAGTGTTTGATTGGTCCAATGTACAACTCTTACACACATTACAAACATACTAGAAAATTGTTATATTACATATCATTTTCATGTTACAATTTTGTCTTGACTAAATTTTACAATCTTTTTTGTAGATTGCATTTCCTAGGATTTCAGCACTGTGATCTACCTTGCAGTAGTTAGGGTATTCCATAGGCATTCATGAGAAAAACGACAAGCCCATATTGTCCATAATGATAGAAATACTCTTTAATAAATGTGAGGGATGCAAGAATGAATGATATGCAGTCAAGAACATTGGCATATATAATATCTAAGAGACATGACTATGCTAAAGGACACGACCTTCCAGAAATATAGTTAAATATAATTAGGTACATTTCCTGTCCTCATGTTTAGGAAGGCTTCATTCTCAAAGCACATGAGGAAACAAAATAAAAAGATTGTTGAAAATTCAAACAATATTGACGTGTTGTAAAAGGTTGATCAATTTAGGTTGACTTTTAGTTTTTTGAATGGAACTTCTTTGATTATGACTATTAGAAAATTGAATTTTTTGGAACATGCATCAAGTGATCAATTTAGGTCGACTTTTAGTTTTTTGAATGGAACTTCTTTGATTATGACTATTAGAAAATTGAATTTTTTGGAACATGCATCAAGTGTTGTCTTATTGATCAGAGTGACAACAGTTGTGGTTTGGGTGATGATAGAGTTTTATTGGAAAATTCTTCTTCTTGATCTGCACTTTGGGATGCCCTTGATTAACCTTGCTGGGATGCCCTTGATTAACCTTAAGGTGTGTATTTACATTTCCATCAGATTCCTCTATTGATTTATCAATAGATAAAAATTAAAATTTCGTCAGTAGTAAGAATTTGATTTTTAAATTCAATCAAGTCTGTACTCATTTCTTTGTTGGCAATTTGCACTTTGATTTTTGAAAACATTATTTTCCAATGCTTTAATTATTTAACTTTTCCACACTTTAATTGTTCAACTCGCTTGAGCATGCTGTCATTTTGACATTTTAAGAAAGATTATATAAAATTTTTCTATTAAAAATTGTCAAAACTCTGCAATTTTTCCTTCTGATCTTGTGCCTTATGTTGCAATTCTTGATTGTTTTGAATGATGATATCTATCTCATCGTCTATATCATATGAGGAGGTAGCTTTTGTGCATGACTTCATTGTAAGGACATGCAATGTTATCTTCCTTCGGTGCCAAGATTATAAATATTTATTTGTCATGTCCAAAACAATAGTACCTAACGTTTTCATCCATCTTGCACCCAAAATTATACCAACATCATCCTACATACACACAACTTGACTTGGGATTTTAAACATAATTTTGAATTGCCAATTATAGATTCTGTATTTCTTATATTTTTTGCCTAAAATTAGGATTTTGATTATACTTGGTTTGAGAAATTTAATTGATTGGCCGTCTGAATAATAATGTAATCTATGCTTTAAAAATTGGTCAAATCGGTTTTGTTTCCGGCCGATTCACCGATTTAATACCAGCCCGGTTCGAATCAGTTTCCAAATCGGATCGGAGGGCCGAGTCGGTACCGAACCGGTCCGATCCACCAATTTACGAGAAAAATCCGCCGATTTTTTAGGTCATTTTGTGGGCCCGTGGGGCAATAAAAATAGTTTTTATTTTTATTTTTAAACCTATTCTAATTTCTAACCTAAGTTACTAAGTTACTAACTTACTACTACTACTCCGGAGTCTCCAACCCAACCCCATTCACATAGCAGCCGCGGAGTGGATTCTGGACAGCGAGAGAGTGGGCGAGAGAGTGGACTGTGGAGTGGACGTGGTCTGTGGAGTGGACCGTGGACTGTGGAGTGGAGTTCACTGTGGGGCACTGGGTAGAGTCTGGACTGTGGGGAGAGTCCACTGTCACCTGTGTGGGAGTGGACTGTGGAATACACATAAATTTGCAGGGTAAAATAGTTACAAACTTACAAGTTTACAACTTAAAAATTTACAATACAATTGTCAATTACACATATATTTTATATTTTAAATTTTAAAGAGAAATTAAAAATTCAATTTTTCTTGTTAACAGAAGTTAAAAATTTAATTAATTTTTTCTTATTATGTTTGTAATTTTGCTCAGATTCCAGATATGCATTATATACTCATGGCCCCAAAAGTAAAAGATCCTGCATGGATCCATGCAGATGTTGTTCAGGGGGACATATATTGCAAGTATTGCAAGAAATTGATTAAGGGTGGGGGAATTTTTAGGCTTAAGCAACACTTGGTTGCCATCAAAGGCCAAGTTAAGGCAGGTGAAGCCCCACTAGATGTTATTGGACAAATTAGAGCTGATATGCAAGAACAATTTAAGAAGTTTGAAGAGGGAAAGGCTAAGCAAAGAGAGATAGAGGAAGAAATAGGGAAGAAGAGGAGGCTTGTTGAAATGATGGGTGGGACCTATGCCCCTGGTGCAAATTCAAATGAAGGCTCTTCATCTATCCCTTCTACCACTCTTAGGGATCTTTTCCAGTATGTTCCGCCCTTCGAGACTACACAAGATAAGGGCAAAGCCAAGAAGAGGTGTAGCATTGAAAGCTATTTCACACCTCCCACCACTTCTGCTAGTGTCAATGCTTCTTAGTTGCAACATCCAACACAAATTCAATCCACCTTAGATGACCATTAGAAGAAGCAGTACAAAGAAGTTGCCCATGAGTACATAGGAAGATGGTGGTATGATGCTGATCTCCCATTCAATGTTGTTTGCTCTTCTAATTACCAACCTATGTGGTATGCCGTTGTAGCTGTTGGTAAGGGCTTCAAAGGCCCTAGTATGCATGACTTGAGGGGATCTCTTTTGCAAAAAGAGATCGTTTCCATAGAAGAATACCTGAAGGATTTCAAAACTTCATGGGTGCACATAGGATGCACTATCATGTCGGAATCCGGATGGATGGAAAGATTAGAAGGGCCGACACCTTATAAACTTTCTTGGCTCTTGCCCACGGGGAACCATGTTTTTGAGATTATGTGATCCATCTGATCAGGTGAAAGATGCAAATCTGTTATTTCATCTTTTGGATGATATTGTTGAGGAGGTGGGGGCAGCTAATGTTGTGCAAATCATCACAGATAATGCCTCTAACTATGTTCTTGCTGGTAAGATGTTAGAGGAAAAACATAAAACCATATTCTGGACCCGATGTGCAGCACATTGCATAGACCTCATGCTTGAGGATGTATTGAAACAGGACTGGATCAAGTTCACTGTGGAGTATGCCAAAAGCATCACCAAGTACATCTACAACCACGGTTGGGTATTGAGCTTGATGAGGAGACACACACTGGGCAGGGAGCTTGTTAGGCCTGCAATTACTAGATTTGCAACTCACTTCCTCACATTGCAATCTCTCCTTTCCTAAGCACAAAACTTGGAGCAGAGGTTTTCAAGTGATGAATGGAATTCATCTCATTGGGATCGCACACAAGATGGAAAAGACACTAAGAAGAAAATTAAAAGCTCTTCATTTTGGAAAAAAACAACAGAGGTTGTGGCAATTATTGAGCCACTTGTTAAGATGTTGCGGTTGGTGGATGGGGAAAAATTGGCCATGGGATACATTTATGAAGCTATGGATCAAGCAAAGGAGCAAATAAAGGCAGCATACAAAGGTAGAGTAGCCAAGTATGGGCCTATTTGGGAGATCATTGATAGGAGATGGAACAATCAAATCCATCGCCCTATACATGCAGCTAGGTATTTCCTGAACCCGAGGTATCATTATAGAGATGACATTGATCAAGATCCGAGTGGGGAGATATCAAATGGATTATGTACTTGCCTTGAATGCATGGTCCCAAATGAGGCGAACCAATTGGAGATACATGTACAGATCACCTCTTTTAGTGCCGCCACAGGTACCTTTGGCAAAAATGTGGCTAAAATTGCAATAGATGAGGGCCAACCAGGTAAAAAATTCCATTGTTTTATTAAATTATGTTTTTTAACTTCAAAGTTTAAATTTTAAATACCTCGATTCTTAATTTCTTAGCCAAATTCACAATTTAATTTGTTGAATTAACTACCTTGACTCTTCGCATTTGCAACACAATGGTGGAAGGCATTTGGTGGTCAATGGAAACAATTGCAAAAGTTTGCAATTTTGGGTCCTAAGTCAAACCTACATCGCTTCTAGGTGTGAGCGCAATTGGTCTTTGTTTGAGCGGATTCACACGAGGAAGAGAAACCATTTAGAGCAGAAACGGTTAAATGATCTAGTCTTCGTGCAGAAAGGAAGAATAAAACAATATTGGAAGCAACAAGAGCAATGCTTCATGACCAGGATCTTCTAATGCACCTATGGGCAAAAGCTGCGAGGACAATTGTGTATGTACAGAACTGTACTCCTCACAGAGTACTAGAAAACAAGACTATAGAAGAAGTATTCTCTGGTGAGAAACCAGAAGTCAGCCTGTTACCAACTTTTTTGTACCATAGTTGGATTTTCTGGAGAGCCGCCATTTGACAAACATGATAAATGTTTGATTGCAGTGTATCAGATGATCCAGCATGTTGTGGCTAGCCAGTTGTGGTTAACCTGTTTTGTTTTTTGAGTCGACATGACCATGGCCCCATGGGGGTTTGTAATAAAGTGTGCTAGTAGGATCTGAGTGCCTCGGTTCCTCATGACTGGATTAAGCAACTAAGGTATTCCAAGGAGTTTTTTCCCTTGTCAATTATACTTTGCTTAAGGCGAGGTATAATCGATGAGGTTTTCTCCCGCTCCTCCAAAGCTGGAATGCCCGATTTTGAAAATTTGGCCATGGGGGGTTATTAGAGGCCAACTAATGTATATAAGCCTACTAGACACTGTTAGAATAGGTGTCGGTCATGTCCTAGGTCCATAAAACCCTCAGAAAAAATTTCGAAATTTTTTTATCGGGTCCGTCGAAATTTGGGTTTTATTTATTTTTTAAAAATTTAATAAATTTCTCTATAGTTTAAACAGAGAAATAATAATTTGTAATATGTCAGCCGTCCGGGGTTCGAATTCAGTGATTGATGGCTCGTTTGATAAGCCAAAAATCACACATGACCCATGGAGCAGCTAAACCCAACTTTCGGATGTCAATTCAGCCTCGTAATTAATATTTTCTCTGAAAAGTCATTTACAGAGAAATTATTAATTAAAATAATAAAATTGAATATTTTGGAGATAATCCAAATCTCTCCAAAATTAATCAATTTGATTAAAATAAAAGGCTAAATGACATGGCAATGAGCATTTAGGAAGATTCGAATCAACTCCAAGTCTTCCCAGTCAACCGTCTAGTCACCAGCAAAAGATCTTCTTGAGCCAATTCGCCCTTCTTCATGCAAAGTCGAGTTTGATGTGTTGTCAATTAGTATTTGGGTTGGTGATTGAGCATTGATGTGGAGTAGGCGCCCTCATACCTACCAAGCTTGGCTCCCCTTGCTAATTCGAGTTCACACCTACCAAACTGCCAACTCGCCATCTACATGTCCTCACATCAATCTCCATTAACCTCACGTTAATCCTTGTTGGAGTGTGCTCATTGGTTAGTGGTACTATCACGAGTTAGCTTGGCTCCTTCTACCACTCGAATTAGCACCTACCTATACCAAATGTCTCCACCACACTAGCTCGCATGCCTCCACAAGCTCACGCCCTTCCTACCCTAGCTCACGTCAATCCTCATTGAAGCTCGCATTTCCTTGTTGTAACATGTCTATTGGGTAGTAATAGCACTCATACCTTCCTCCAAGTCAAGTCTTGCCACCTCATACCATTTCACCTACCATAAACTCGACTTTGACTATTGTTCACCTCTCCAAGCCCGTGATTGATTGGAATTCGACTTACCTGCCATTTGCCAATTCGACCTAGGGTTTAGGCTTAGGTTTTGAGTGTCTTTTACTATAAAGAGAGGCCCTTTGGGGTTATTATCTCATGGATTTTTATGCATTGAAACTCTGATGAAATTGTAAGCACTTTTTATTGAGAATAAAGTTGAGACTTTGGAGGTCAAAAACGTGGAGGCTCTTGATGTGCATTGCTTCACTTGATATTTGAGGTGATATTGTTTTACATTTTATTTGAGGCTCTTAAGTTGTAGATCATGTTCAAAATGGCTAACAATCTAGCACAAGTAGCATGTATCTAGTTCTTTTCACTTAAATATTTTGTTTCAAATATATTATCCATGCTCAAGGTTCTTGCAGGTATATCTTCACTCTATAATAAGACCAAGGAAGTCCTAGCTTTTGGATTTGAGAAACAAAGGGAGTTAGATCTTCTCCATCAAACTTTCAAAACACAATATCGGTTACTTGTTACTATAGGCTTCCGTCTCTTCAAGCCTTCTAGTTTGCTCCTTGAGTTTTTTGCTTTGATTTGCTAAGCCCTTTCTAGCCCTTCTAGCCTTGATCCGAGATTGTTCTTGTCTTCAAGCCATAGATTAGTTTGCCATAAGGTTGAAGTTCCCTCAACCTTGGGGAATAGCTTGGGATTTGTTCCCTTGTGCTCTCTTCAGCACTCGTTGTCGGCGTATCACCGGTTAACCGGAGGATTTCCAAGGCGGTGATTTTACCATCTCAAGTGTTCCACTTGAAGCCCTTGCCCTAGATCTACTTCCCCATAGGTTTGTCTTCATCCTACCATCCTTCCATTTCGTTTTTGCCTTTTAGCTTGCTTCATTTTCTCTCCATCCCGTTCGTCCCACTTCATTTTTTGCATTTCTCTCCTTGCATTCGTCCCTCCTTACCTTCTCCCTTTCGCTCCTCCTCTTTTCCAAGTCTTTCCTCTCCCACTCGCCCTTCCTAGCTTTCATCCTCTCCTAGATTCGTCCATCACCTTTGCATCTCATCCTTTGCTTTTGTCCTTGCCCTTTCACCACCCTTTTGCTCCTCCTCCTTTAGCTCCTCTCGTCCACCCTAAAAAAGTGCCCTAGGAGCCCTATAAAACAAAACAGGGTTTAGTTAGTATCAACTAGTTTTCATTTGTTTGGAGTTAGCTAGTTGCACTTTTGAAAAGTTAATGGTTAGATCTCTTTTATAAAATCAAAATTTATGCAATGAAAGTTTAAGTTAGGCATATCAAAAGGTCATTTAGGGCTTGCACCTAGTCTTTTCTTTAAAGGTTTTATAATCTCATTTCAAGGATAAACAAATTGGCATATCAAGTAGTGTAAAATTTTGTGGTTGCATTCCCATTCCCACCGTTTTTTGGGGCATTTTACTTTGCTGGTCCGTTTTACCATAATAATTGTTTCAAGTCAAAGTCTCATGCTCTTTCATGTTTTAGTCTTATTTTGCAAACTTAGACTTGATAGTTCAAAGTTTGATTAATTTTCTAACGCTAATGGGTGCATGAGTTTATTGGCTTATCCTTGTGGTAGGATTGTGGGAAGAGGAAGATTACTTAATTCAAAAGATCAAATCAAAGAGAGAAGAAGAAACCAAGCGTCATAAGACACATTCCAAGATACATCTTCTTATCCTTTGTAAAAGCCATTAAGGGCTTCAAGCTTTCAATTTTTATAAGTTTGTTCTAGTAGCCATCAAAGACCTTTCAAGGAGTTTTCCTTAAGGCACTTGTAAAAAATTAATAAAACTTATCGTGGAGAGGTCCTCCACTCTTTGGTCTTCTTCCCCATTTGGGGAAGAGTGTTGGGTTTTTGTGGATTGGCTTAGTTTAGATCTTTTCATATGCTCTTAGTTTAGTTTTATTTCAATAAGTCGTTTTGCTCATCTTTCCATATTTACTTACCCCCATGCTCTCCCGAGTAGGGTCTTTGACCTGAAAGAGACTCTTGGGTAGTTTAGTTTTATTTTCCGTTTAGTTATCTTGTCTTCTCTTCCAATCCTTGACCAGAGAATAGCTAACTTTGGGATTGTATCCCAAAGGCCACATAGTTTTGTGGTAGCTTCTCGCTCCCCCATCAACTTCTTGTGGACATCCAGCTAGCTGGAAGGTTTCCAGGATTGGTGGCTTCTAGTGGTTGATCTTGTTCGGAGATCGATCCCACCTATTAGATTAGAAGTTGTGTGGTAGAACACTAAATTTACTCAATTTTATTTTATTTTGCAAATAGTATTGTTAGTAGTATTCATATCTTGCTGTCAATCCTATTGTTTAAATCTTTTCAAGTTGAGATATACTGCTTTTACAATTCATCTGCTTCTTAAAACGAACCAAAGTCTCTTGAACTTGGCCAAATCCAAGTTAAGAGCACCCTCTATCGGAGGGCATTCTTAGTTTTACATTTTCCCTGCATTAGGCATTTTAAGTTTAGCAAGTCTCTTGAACTGTGGTCATAAGATCAAGTCAAGAGCGCTCTCTGTCGGAGAGTTGAACAAGGTTCTCTAATAAATAAAATTTTCCACTCATACACCCCTTTAATTAATTTACCTTGGTTTCTGTCCTACACCCGTATGCTCTGCCAACCGGAAACGGTTGGGCTAGTACTCAGAAAGGTGGAAGACTTGTTAATTCACAAGTGAAAATCTAATTAAAACTTTCACCCCGATAACCAACAAATCCGGAGTTGATCGATAAGATAATTTTAGTGGGTAATCTCTTAGTGGGGGCGCCGGGATTCCATGTTCAGCCTCTAGTTTGCTGGTTAGCGTTGCGCGACCTGGCTAGAGCACTGGGTGGCTCGACATGTCCTTGAACGGAGGCACTTGACATTGTCTTTTCCGGACTTTCTCTTGAACATCCTTGGTTTTAGCCCTAATAATCAAGAACATCTAAAACACTTAAAATTTACCAAGAACAATTTCAAAACGTTCTCACAAACAGCTACTTTCGACTTATTCTCTCAGCATCACAAGTACTTTATTTTGACTCCATTTGGCACTGGTCTTTAATATTTCTCACATATCTTTTGAATCTGGACCATATGTCCTTGTCACTTGTTTAAATCTCAATCTTGTGGATGCTTTACTTTAAAATCTAAGTCAAAGTATACTGTTGTCTTCTAAATTTGTATCTTGTGAAATTTGCAACGTGGATTGCGTGTTTAATTTTGTTCTAATCACTATACAAAAAACTCCTAAAAAACAGCCATCCGCATCACAACACCAAAAACATTTAAACACACAAAGAGCCTTAGACAACTCTTTTTTTTTTAGGGACTACCCCCCTTGGCTTCGTTAGGAGTTTGCCTAAACAGAGGAGCTGGGATTCAGGTGACAGTACCTGGCTCATTGCTTGCCCCCAAGGCCACACCTCTCCCCACTTTCCAGTGAGGGAGACAACTTTCGAAAGGTTTCTGCTGCTGGTGTGCAGTTTGGCGAACAACACAGCCATCTCAGGATATTTGGCTGCCTAGTGTACATAAACATTCTGAAGGAGAAGAGGGCGAAGCTAGATCCTTCAAGAAAGAAGGGTATATTCGTGGGATACAGTGAAAGTTCGAAGGCCTACCGAATATACTTCCCAGGATTCAAGAAGATCGACATCAGCAGAGACGTAACATTTGACGAAGACTCACCCTACAACAAATCCAGAAAGCTACCTGTTGAAGACACTGAAGAACCTGAAGTTACCAGGACCAGAGATGCAGTAATGGAAGAAGCAATTCCAGAAGAAAACAAAGACCACGAGATGGAAGAACCACAAGAACCTGTAGATCCACCCTGTGAGAAGAACTCTCACAAGAGGAAGCCAACATGGGTACAAGAGGCAATTCAAGATGCAGAAAAGTATGGCGCTCCAGAGGGGATGCACAGAGAAAGCAAGAGACCTAGGGCCATACTCTAGTTATGTAGCCCTGCTGTGTGACATCATTGACAAAGAACCTTCCAACTATGAGGAAGCAATAGAGAAGAAAGAATGGAAGGGTGCCATGATCGAGGAGTACCAGTCGATCATGAAGAATGATGTTTGGGATGTAGTTTCGAGACCAGAAGGGAAGTCTGTTGTGACTTCCAAGTGGATTTACAAGATCAAGCATGTTGCAGATGGTAGCATAGAGAAACACAAGGCAAGATTTGTGGCACATGGCTTCTCCTAGAAGGAAGGCATAGATTATGAGGAGACATTTGCACCTGTAGCCAGATACACTTCCATTAGATCAGTACTTGCATTGGTTGCAGTAATGAAGTGGAAGGTACACTAGATGGATGTCAAGACAACATTCTTGAATGATGTAGTAGAGGAGGAAGTGTACGTGGAGCAGCCACTCGGATTTGAGACACATGACAAGGAGACTCATGTGTACAAATTGAAGAAGGTTGTACCGATTGAAATTGGCACCCAGGACATGGTACAATAGGATAGATAGCTTCCTGACTAGTTTGGGATTTACCAAGAGTAAAGTGGATTCCAAACTTTACTACAAGGTTGAGGAAGGGAACCTGGTGATAATTATACTTTATGTAGATGACCTATTTGTGACAGGTGAGGATGGGCTTATTGCAGATATGAAGAGGAAGCTTGCCATAGAGTTCGAGATGAAGGACCTGGGTATGATGCATTATTTCCTAGGCATGGAAGTGTGGCAGAATGCAGATGGGATCTTCCTTGGACAAAGGAAGTATGCAGTGGAGATTCTGAAGAGATTCAGAATGATGGACTACAAGGCTATGGCCACACCCATGGAATCGAACTTGAAGCTACTTTGTGATGCTTCATCAAAGTCAGTTGATACCACGATGTATCGTCAGGTGATTGGGTCATTGATGTACCTGGAGAACACGCGACCGGACATATGCTTTGTTGTGAACACTTTGAGCCAGTTCCTGATAGATCTGAGACAAGTTCACCTAGTTGCTGCAAAGCATATATTGAGGTACCTGAAGGGTACTGTTGATTATGGGCTCAGATATGACGTGAATCAGATGATTAACCTGCAGGGTTATGTTGATTCGGATTGGGTAGGCAGTGCCGTAGATAGGAAGAGAACCTCGGGATGCTGCTTCAGTATGGGATCCGGTATGATCTCCTGGTTTAGCAGGAAACAATCCTGCATGGCACTGAGTACAACCGAAGCAGAGTATGTCGCAGCTTGTTCGGCTAGTTGTGAGGCAGTATGGCTTAGGAAGCTACTGTCTGATTTGTTTGATCTCTAATTAGAGGCGACTTGTATCTTTTGTGACAACCAGAGTTGTGTGAAGTTGTCCGAGAACCTAGTGTTCCATGACAAGTCGAAGCATATTGAGATCGAGTATCACCATATTAGGGATATGGTGCAAAGAGGAGCAGTGAAGCTCTAGTATGTTGCGACAAACGAGCAGATAGCCGATGTGTTGACCAAGCCGCTAGCCAAAGTGAAGTTTGAGTACTTCAGAGAAAATCTTGGTGTTCTTCAGATTGAGGTTCCTGTTATCACATATATAGTAGCCGGGCTACCATACATTATTTTTTTGATTCCAGTAGACTATTCAGCCAGTTCCCTTACATTGAGATGCTGAGATGAGCATCTATATTGGATCATTATCAGATTTTGGACAACAGTTGTATTCCCCATTGCCATGACTGAGTCTCAAGACACTTAGAGAGATGACCGATGTAGCCATTATACCATTTGTACAGAGCAGTCAGTAGTGCCCAGAGTTACAGTAGCAGTTTCAGAGGACAGATGATGGTTCAGAGGATGAGCATTCGGGTATATGACTCAGCAGGTATATCATAGTGTTGTGGTTATATTGCTTTTATATTTATTCTTATAGCATGTGTTAGCACCTAGTGTCATGATCTAGCGATCATATAAATTTGTGGACCTGGTTGATGTTATTATATATACTATATTGTCCCTACTCAGACTTAGAAGTTCACCATCTATACTCATTGGTTTTACCCTCCTTAGGGAGAATAGAGGTGATCATTCCACCATACCTTGGCTTGCTAGTGTTGGCTCCATTATTCATTGTCTTCATCCATCCATTACCTACCTTTTAGTTTATCACCCTGACTTACTACTTGACTAGTGACATGGAGAACCTTTTCCCCACTGTAGCCTCTGTATTGGATGAGCTTCCCTGTTTATTGTGTCTCGGCTCTGAGTTGGTGACAAAACTTACCTATGGTGAGTTGGAGTTCCTTGTGAATTCCCCCTAGTCACTAAAGTTGTGTTGGCTAAACTTGAAACTTTTAGTGCTGCCATGAATACAAAATCTGGAAAATGAAATGCTATATCTTGTATGAAAAGCCCATTCATGCAATGTGTTTCTAAACACACATGAATGAAAGGCATGCCAAATGAAAATGGCCATGAAAAAAAATGTTATATCTTTTGGAAATGTAAATACCTAGGTAAACAAGCTGTCTGTGACACACCTAGAAGTGCTCAGGTAAACAAGTGCATTAAAAACACACATGCAGCAGAAAGCCTAAAATAAATGTAAATCTATGCAATGTATTTATAAACACACATAGATCAAAGGCTATGGAAACTTTAGGCCCAAAAAGCAATTGAACTTAAATGCTATATCTAAATAATTGCTATCCTCATTTGTATTATGGATTGTGCGCATCTGTTAAAGGTAAATAAACCCTCTTTGAACAACTCATCCATTTGTGAGACACCACCATTCCCTGTGTTGTTGCTCATTTAGTATATACTATGGTGTGTATTCCTTTTCCCTGTTCCAAAGTGTCACAATGTTAAGTTAGTCAAGTCATCCCTTAGCCTAGCCATGTTATTTTAGCCTTCACCCTTCACTAGCAAATTTATCATAGCTATGAAGTGAGTATGGTCTTGAAAGTCTAGTCTGAGTCTTAATATTAATTAATGACATTATATATTTGGATTTAGATCGCCAGTAATGATTACTTTGTGTTATAATTGCTATTTGATTAAGTTGTAGAGCATGCATTAACCTTTGACACTTTGTAGCAGCTTTTGATGATAGTCTGAGTTATATTTGGTCATGTTGACTTGGTCAAACCTAGTTTGACCAAGGTCAACCATAGGACATGAGATGGTTGGACCTTGTGATGATATGGATAGATGATATATGGTCTATGTACATGTACATGATGATTCTATGCATCAGATACAGGTTTATGATGATTCATGGTTTACAGCATTATTTGATCATTTATAGATTATTATTATTTCACCTGTTCCGGTATATTGGATATATTTTATGATCATGCATAGACTCATATGGTGTATGGGTACACATATCTGATGGATTTGGACCTTCTGAGTCCAATGAGACAGTCTGTTTTCAGTTTCGGGCACTTACATTGATGATTGAGCCTTAGTAGGCTAACCCAGTGCAGTTTTGGTCTGTCGGAGACCCTGTCAGAGCAGAGAGGATTTTTATTTGGTTGACCTAGGGCACTGTGCTTGGAGGGTGTGGTCCAGCCACTTGTTTTTACCATATTACCCCCCTCCCGGACACACTGGTGCCCTCACCTTGACAGCGCAAGCACTCCAGGAGGCAGTTTGGGGCAGTTTCACGCTTCCCGAGGAATTTCAGGATTGGTAGAAATGGCTATTGAGGAATTCGATTTGGGCTATTGAGGCAATGTCTTGGCATGGGATGATTAGTGATGATGGGTTGATGTCTTCCACACCTCCTCCAGCAGTTTCAGCTTCATCGGGACCCACATCCATCACTTATGGCACTTTTTGATGATTTCTAAGGCCTTTAAAGGCCCACGATTTATCCATAAAGGCACGATTTGGTATATTGATGACTATTTTATTATTATTGTGCTATGGGGACTGACCAAAGGTGGCTAAAATTACCCCTTGGACCCACCATAAGCTGCTTATTATATTTTTTCATCATGATATGGTGGGATTCCCCTCTCCTAGGGCGATTTTGTCCACTTATGTTATATTTTATTAGTGATCCATGTATTTTATTGTTGAGCTCATCTCAACCATTGATTAGACATTTGTATCTTTTAATCTTAGCCACTCATTCAAAAAGTGGTTAGGGTTTTGATGCCTCTCCTTCCTATTTAAAGGAGAGAGCTTCTCATTGTAAGGGGTCTTTGGCTCTTGGATTATTGGTATAGAAAAACTTTCTTGTGGTCTCCTTTGCATCTGGTGTTCTTAGATGGTGATTGGAAAATCTATTGCAACCTAGCATTTGGAATTTGTGGTAAGATCTATCTTTTTTTGGAAATCATTGTCTTGTCTATAGGAGGGCGACTTCAACTAGGGCGATTTTGCAAGGCTTCTTCAAATCGATCTCTTTGGCATTCGCTTGTATCATGGGGTTATCATTAGTATCATTGTGATCTATGCTAACTTTCTGTTACTTCTCTTGTGGCATTAGTCTTATCTCTTGATTGCATCAAATCTGATATTGTTGACGTTTGTTGTGTAGGAGAGAGGGCGCATTGGCTTCTTGGACTAAATCGGCTTCATAGAAAACTACCTCAAAGCTTCTCAAATTGATTGGGTTTGCATAGATCATCATCATCAAGGCATCTACAAGGTTACCCAGGTAAGATCCATAGGTTTGTTTCTCTTATCTTGATCCAATCCATTGGCACAACACATAATTGAAAACCCTAATTAATCAAAACCCCCATTGTTACATTTTCTTAGATCTACTAAGATCTAGTGGGTTGTTGGGTATAATATTGAAAACCCACCTCTATAGCATCCACGACATCCCGGATCTATAGTTTGGTGAGGATTGGCCTTCATTCAATCCCCTTTCCAAGCCAACTTGGCTTCGCCAAGTGAGGGCGCACTTCTTGGAGAGTTTAGTTGACCTAGATGTAGTTGATGGGTAGTTGAGATTTCAATTGATTCATGATCTACATGCCCTAAAACCTACCCCTAGATTCTTACTTTGGCAATTTCTACCTTGTGGGCCCTATTCCACATTTTGAGGGATTTAATCCCCATTTTGGACCACTTGGTATCTTTAAACTCAGATCTAGTAAGATCTAGCCATTGGATTGCCTTGAAACTGTGGATCCACATTCTCACTTGATCAACCTACTTGGATCTAAAATTTGGATGTCATCGGACTTGTCTTGATCCCACTTATCTCCATTTTTACCCTCCTTGGGCAAAGTCGCACTTCCTTGGAGATTGGAGTTAGTCCACTTCTAGGACGTGGGTACATGAGATTTTTGTGGATTTGGAACGGGCATAATTCAAAACCTCGGTCTAGTTGGTCACTTCATCAAATCTTGCCTTGGGGATAACATTCTTTGTTTTAAGGGATTGTGGTCCACTTAGGTCAAAACCTTGAGTCTTTAGATCTAGTCTTATTCATCCATCAAACCTTTAATTGCCCACTTGTCTCATGCAATAGGAGTCATCAACCACAAGTTAACTTCACTTTGACTGCATTATCCCAATTCCCAAGGCACTGATCTCTCTCCAAGTCAATTCGACTTTCCTAGATTGTTGGATGAACTTGAAGTTTGATCCTTGTTTGGTGGACTAAACCTTTTGATGTCATCATATATCATGATCAAGCTTGTCACTTGTACTAGTTAGCCCCAATTCAATCCCTAAACTACCCTACATTGGACACGGTTCCCAAGGCAATGGATTTTCTCACATTGACTAGTACTATAATCCTAGATTTTATCTTCAAATACTATAAGTCACTCACACATCAACAATGAACCAAAGCTATACTCACTGAACCCCTCACTTGTCTTGTGACTTCATCCTTAGGTCTAGGATAAACCATACACCTTACTTCACTTAGTATTAACCTGATTTGGTGTCTTGGTTTGATCTCTCTTGTCGGGAGTAGATCGGGTTTCCCCCTTTGTTGTTTGGGCTAGATAACATAAAACGAAGGTTGCCTCGACTGGCGTGACAACCATATATTGGAGGTCGAGGTGATCGTGGTTGCACCTTTTGAGTTGCCCTTCCCTATTGCCATCCATTAATGGATACATCCACAGGGGTAACTACAGTTTAGGTGATAACAGTTCCTTCCAAGGGGAAGTGATGGGCCAGTCCGACATGGTGGTAGGAAAGTCCTCGCATGGTCGTTGACATAAGTGTCGAGGGCAGTCTGACATGGTGGTAGGAAAGTCCTGCCATGGCCGTTGACATAAGTGCCGAGAGCCATTCCGGCATGGTGGTAGGAAAGTCCTCCCATGGCCGTTGATGTAATTGTTGGAGCTATTCTGGCATGGTGGTAGGAAAGTCCTCCCATGGCCGTTGATGTAAGTGCTGGAGCCATTCCGGCATGGTGGTAGGAAAGTCCTCCCATGGCCATTGATGTAAGTGCTGAGCCTTTCTCGAATGGTGGTAGGAAAGTTCTCCCATGTTTGTTGATGTAAGTGCTGTGTGATGTGCTCCGTGTGACGACGAGATGATTTGAAGACGATGAGGCGACAGTAGGAGACGCAAGTATTTGTAGAGGCAATGTAATGGCTCTTCCTGGGATGTACCTACTTGATGGCTTGCTCACAGAGAGGATGAAGACCTACATGAGGGCTAGGCCTACATCCAACATGAAAAAGGGCTGGCTCTGTAGAACTTCCTATGAAGAGTAGAATAGAGAGATATCACCAATCCATGGTCGACATGACGAGGATTGCAGCAGCAGTGACGATGACGATCCACTGTTGATGATGATGTTCGAACATCGTTGGTCCAGCGACAAAGACTTGTGTCCATATGTGTTGATGATTTTGTCAAGAGAATACCTTCCTAGTTAAGAGGGAGTGTTAATGTTATTGTAACTGCGAAAGATATTCACTTGTATTTTATATTGTAATTATTATTGTATTTTATTTGTACCTCCGATGGAGATGTTTATTCCTCCGGCCAGGGATGTAATTATTACATTTGATCATGTAAAGTCATTGAGGTAAATCCTCCCTTGTAATTCGGGGCAATAGTTCCCCCCAAAG
This sequence comes from Larix kaempferi, assembly GCA_027924585.1. NCBI lineage: Eukaryota > Viridiplantae > Streptophyta > Pinopsida > Pinales > Pinaceae > Larix > Larix kaempferi. The sequence continues at coordinate 70,966,391 of BSBM01000093.1, forward strand.
TCAAATGTAATGGGGTTTTAAGTCCCCTAGAGGAGTCGGCCCAGTCAAATTTAGTTAGGGGCCAACCTGTTAAGTGAAAGGGTTATAGTGGAAGTGAATGTATAAATAGAGAGCTAGGCTCTCTCATTTATCCATTCACTCACTCATTGAAGTTCGCATTAGTGAGGAGGGCAAGTTCGCACAAGTGGAGAAGAGAGAAGCTGCTGAAGACCATCTCTATTTTTGGGTTTAACTTTTGTGACATTGTATTGGTGATCATTCTATCTTTGAGGAAGTTGCGGGGTTTTCTCCTTTATGGTTTCCCCGAGGAAAATCTTTGTGTCTCGTGTGTTTATGCTGTGCTTGTTATTCTCTCAGTAAGATCCTAGATAAGTATTGATTACAAGTTGAAAAACTAACAGGATGTTGGGTTTTAATCTTGAAACATAGAACTTTAATAATTGATCATCTGTAAGATCTAGAAATCTAGTAGCCAAGACTTCCCATTCGTGTGTATACTCATTCACTTTTCCTGTTCGTAGTAAATGAGTAAACCTAGTTAAGGTGTCGTCTTCTTCGTTGTCATGAAATCTTTTAAGAAAATCGTCGGTGAACATCTGCAAGTTAATGGGTAGACCACTAGTTTTCTTGGACCACCAAGTGAACCAATCATAAGCGTCACCTTCAAAATATAAAGATGCCATCGATATCTTCTCTAATCCACTAGTAGGTGGATTCATAACAAAAATTCCTTCGATTTTATCAATCCACATGATAGCCCTTTCGGTCGTCTAACCCATTGTAATTAGGGATCTCAATTTTGATCCCATTTATATAATTTGGGTTATCTGGTTATCTTTGATAATTTGTGTTTGGTTGATCTGGTCTAGATGGGTGGTCTTTGATGGGATAGGGGTTGTGCAAATAATGCATCTACCCTTTCGGTTAGCTAATCAATCCTTTCGATATGATCAGAATTGTTACCTCTCAAAAATGCATCTGCATTTGGTTTCTGGACAGATGCGTTTGTCAGTTAATTCAGCTGCAGGAAGGTAGCATACTACAGCACACAGTCAGTATCAGTGAAGTGTTGTAGTTCTTTGAAATATTTGTTTTTTGTTCTGTGACATAGTAAACAAGTTCAGATTCGAACATCAAAGGGATTTGGGATTATTCCTTATCAAAGTATAGCAGGGTTAAGAAGTGTCAGAGCATGCAAGTTGGTCTGGTTGCTTCTATTGTTTCAGATTATTCAAATAGGACTTTTGGCAGCAGGAGCACCTGCACACCTGGTTACCCTTTTTATAAAACTCCAGAAACAAACTAGCAGCGATAATTGTGCCTATTTTGACTGACAGAGGATGCCCGAAGATCAGCATCAGATTTTCTTATTGGGAAGGCAAATATATTCCCTGGAGAGGTGACAGTGGTCGCATTGGGGCCACTTACAAGCATAGCTGTTGTTATGACAGATAAAGACATTGAAGATCTCGCAAGCTCTAGCGGGAAATATGCCAGGGAGTCATGGATATACTTATGCTATACAAACTGTTAATCAAAATAGTTGAAAGCAGAACATGATCTCATTATTTCAGATACCACCAAGTTCCATGTGTGTGTCAGTTAATTCAAAGACCTTGAAGTGCACTTATAACTCATCAAACACAATGATGGGAGAGAAAAGTGAGAGAAATAAGATTCCACATGTGCTTACTGTTGCTGGTTCAGATTCAGGAGCAGGTGCGGGAATCCAAGCTGATATGAAGGCATGTAGTGCCCTTGGTATTTGTTCCAGATTACAGTGTGTCTGTAGCTGAACTGATAATACCTGTAAGTGATGTATCTCAACACCTCAGTATGGCTGGACATGAAGCATCAGGAACAAACAGCATGAAATTTCAAATGAATGACTGTCGTATTCTTGGGACATTGGATGGAGCAGTTGTTGAAATAACAGAAGAAATAGGAGAGCAGAATATGTTCATATTTGGCACTACAGTACATGAAGTTCCTAAGCTTCGAGCTCAAAGGTGTATATTTCTATCTGCTGGGAAATGACTTTGCAGGTTATTTGGAAGCTAAAAGGGCGCTGGACGAGATCATGATGCTGAGAGTGTGCAAAGAATGGATCGGCAGGCTGAAGATTGTTGTCATTGTATAGGCCAGACAAAACCCATAACTGTGTATCGGCTTTTGACCAGGAGAGCAGTAGATGAAAATATTTTTGAAGTAGCAAAACGTAAATTAATGTTAGATGCAGCGTTTCTTGAGTCTGCAGTGGAAGAATCAATGATAATGACAGTGATGCATGACCAATGGGCACATTTTTGATAAACATTTGTTGGCATAGCCAGGGATTTTCGTCACCGGAGTTATCTGATCATGAAGCCGCCCGATATATTTTTGAATCGGAGTATGTTACTGAGCATTAGAGCCCTGAGCCGGAAATCGCTCCATTTCTGTTGCTTTACTGGAGAGTTATTTCGACTCACCGTTTTTGTGTTTAAAGGACAGCGTGTAGCCACGTTGGGAGCCGGTTTTATTACACTGACAGACCATCACGCGTTCATTAGCAGCCAAGCTCGACAACGATGGCTTTGCAGTGTCTTTCGACTTCATGGAGTTTGACCTACTTCTCATTGAGTCCACGCGTCATTTTTGGAGGTCGAATACCAATCATAGCTCCACGTTTTCCAGCCACCGGTTACATTGAGATTCGTTTCTCCGTGTGGGCTTCTATGGTTACACGGGTTGTCAACTGAGCATATTACCTATGCTTCTTTACTCCATTGGCAACTGATTTCATATTTGAGGTGGATCACCGCGTGTTACGCTGGCAGCCACTGGCGTCTAAAATACAGAAGAGTCAACTCGGTGGAGGGGTTTACGTGGTTAGATCTTAGACTACGAGGAACTAGCGGCTGTCAGTTGCAGTGGTCTCCAGAATTTATGATTTGGAACGGTTTCCACCTGTTCAATAGGCATCAGTTTTTTATGCTTGGCTGACCACCGGCTACAGATTACCTTTTCAATAATTCGACACTTCATTTGGGCGTTTTTGGTTGTATTTGATAGCCCAAGTATGAGTTTCATTAGTGAAGTGGAGTGGTCATGTGTGAGTTGGGAGGAAAAAGTGGATCTAGGATTCACTTTTTCTCAAATATTTTATTATTTTTCCTTTTCTGAAAATGTCTTTTTAAGGAGCCAGCCTCCTTCATTGTACGCATGGAAAAATTTATGGGAGCTTCTCTTTCCCTTGAGCATAATAGAAAATATACCATGGGCCTTTTTGGATAAACTGAGCACTCTCTTTGTGTGGCAGCTTCTTGTGAGATTTTAGATAAGTGTGAGCATTTCTAGATTTTGTGTTTTCTTTTCTATGTTTAAGAGGCCATAGAAGGGTGACAATCCACCACATTGGAAGGTGAAGAATTCTTAGCAGCTGCTTTCTTTTTCCCTTTGGCGAAGAACTCTTGGCATCTGCTTTCCTTTTCCCTTTGTGAGCGTGCATACACAGGTATTGATCTTTGCATTTAATCTAGTTTGATTGTGTAATATTGATCTTTTGTTTGCATAGCGCAGCTAGAGAAGAAGAAGTACTCTTTCTGATTGTCAAACTTTAGACTGAGCAGGGGTTGCTCAATCATGCGATCTTTCCCCCTCAATCATATATGACACAAGGCCCCTTTGAGCTCTCTTTTGATTCCATTTGCCCCTCTGATATATTGGCTCTGGCCTTTCCTCGAGGACTGATCCTCCCAACTTTCCCATCACTTATTCAAAACACATTTTTCTGTTTCAATTGTTTCTCTAAGGCAGCCTCTTCAGTTCACCTTGCCCTCCGTTGCACCTGCCTTAGCGATCCTGCCTTAGGGATACCCCCCTTGAGTTGGAGAAGAGCCAACCTGAAGTGAGAGGAGAGGAGTGTGGTGACATTGGCCTCTCTCCTGAGAGTTGTCACCGAGCTGGTGTGCTCACCTTTTGGGCTTCAGCATACGCATGTCAGTTTTGGGTGACAGTAGGATTATCTTCGTTGCTTCATCCCTATCATCATTCCTTAGTCATAATAGGGTTCTCCATTGAGCATCGGACTCTTCTGTTATCTTGTTAATATTCTTTGCAAATGTTTCTGTTATCTTATTAAGACTGTCTCTAAATGTTTTAAACATGTCTTCTGCTGTCTTGTTAAGATGGTCAATGCTTGCCCCTAATTCTCCTTATCTATCTCCCAACTCTTTTTGTTCTTTCTCAACAATTCGAAGACGGTGCCTCACGCTATTAACTTCATCCTTGCTACGGTTAACCTTGGCATGTAGTTCTTTGTTTCTTACCATCTTGGTTTTTTCTTTTTTCCTTGTATAATCGACTTTTTACTTTGACTCTTTTTTTAAAGATAACTTGAAGAAAGTCACTCTTTTAAGGAAAAAAAAGTTTCTTTAAATTTTCTTTTAGTTCTCTTAACTTTATGAACCTATTTTTTTTTAATAAAGTGACCTTAATGAAAGGTCAACTTTAAACCACGTGAAGGGCGCGACTGTATGGAATTGTATTGACATGTCGGGTCGAGTCTGTACAGATAATGATACTGTCAGTGGTGTGTTGTACAGAATTTATACAAGTTGTACAACTGAGGCAGCATACGTAAGGAAGTTAATGGGTGCTCATACGGATGGATTGATGTACAACTGACAGGCATGGAGTACGGCCAGTGCACAGAGTGGATTGCAGCTATTGTGTGTGGAAGTACGGTCTGCAGCATACAGTTGAGGAATACTGTACAGTTAATTGCTTGGCAGGTGTATGGATTGGTAGATTGTATGGACCAGCAGCAATTGTAGGCTCTGATACCAATGTAGCAGAAGCGCCTTGTTAAATAGGAAATTCGGCATTAAGAAAATATTGAATAAAGAATGATTGATTATAAATGAATAGAATGATTGCAATGCTCTCAAGACGGTATACTTTTATAGGAATTGACTGGTCACGAGAGTGAATAGGTGTGACATATGACTCTTCATTAATTGTTAATTAATTAATTAATTTAGTTGTTAACATTATTTATTATTATTATTGTAAATATTACATGTTTATTTATATTTGTTACAAGGTCAATGACCTTTACTTTTACTATCCAGTTTTCTGTACTTTTCATGAGTGGTGATGATCATGCTAGGGATGTGGAGCCATAAATTAGTTTGTGAGGCATTAGTTACTTTTGTTGCATGGGTAATGCTAATGGATGCAAACTAGCATTTATTCTATCTATCCTTCGCCACATGGGAGGTTTTGTGCTGGCTATGTTTTATTAGTTTATTTGATGATCGATTTTACCCCTTAGAGTTTGAGTAGATTACACTGCATGCTAATGAATTTGTTTCTCAATAAATCTATATTTGTATAATGTTTTGCTTCTAGGTTGTTAGGGAGATTGGTTCATGACAATAGTTGTAACTATTCCTCGAGTCACTGTCTAGGCCAACTTATCTTATATTATCTATGCACTGTATTGTTTTCTTTGAATCAGGTTATTTATATTGGTGAAAACCTAGATGTTGGATTTGAATATCATGGGGGTAGTTGCTGTATTCCATCTTAAAGTATCAAACTGTGTTCTAAATGCTTAATGCTCTATCTTAATATAACAGACCCACACTTAGAAATGTTTAAGACAATAGTTTTTGATGGTTGTTTTATCATGCTTTCATCTTTAATACTTGCTTATTAATACCAGGCATGAATCAGGGCCATATAGCTCTTGACCAAGCACGATTTCCTGAAAACACTCCTGGTTTTGTGCTCGATGTATTAGCACGCTCTTCGCTTTGGAAGATAGGACTGGATTACCGCCATGGTACATACTTCATCTTTTTGTAAATTAATCATAACACAACACTTTAATTTTCTGACTTTCTGATTCAGCTAGACTACTGTGGATTCAGTAAAAAATTGTCTATTCTCAGTAACTAAAATACCGCATGGTATTATGCAATGTCCTTTACTATGTGCAGGTACAGGTCATGGAGTAGGAGCTGCACTGAATGTGCATGAAGGTCCTCAAGGTATCAGTTATCGTTATGAAAACACAACTGGTTTGCAGGGAGGCATGATTGTGAGTAATGAGCCTGGATATTATGAAGATCGATCCTTTGGCATTCGTATTGAGGTGTGTTCGTCACCATGTCTGGGTTTATGAATATCTCTCATAATGATAGATAGTGTGTATGCATTTTCAATCTACTTTTAAGTTTTAATCGTACATGTTAGTTAGCAGTTTAGATTGATAATTTTGGAAAATATTGTTGAAGATCCTAACTGGAAATGTAATTTGAGTATGAATGTATTCTCTTTGAAAGTTGTGGTCAAATGCACCAACTCTTTATGCTAGATATGTTTATCAAATAAATACTGTATAATAGTCACACTGCATCATGCATAAATATAGTGTACAGTATGACTAAACAAGCATTGAATGTTACCCTAATGTGTCTGGTCTATATGCTGTTATCACTGAAAGAGTTGCCACTTGTCACCTTAGTACCCTCTTCCCTCACTTCAGGACCCTGTATGAAAGTCTCTTCAGGGCCTTTGCAATTCTTCATTAGATCTCAATGATGAATGGTGTTTGACAAAGTGATGTAAAGGGGCTGATTGCTAATTTTAGTTACCGGTGTCTGAAATTGAAATCCAACTTTTATATTCTGTGCTGTGTTTCTGGTAAATATTTAACTTCAGTAAATAGCTTTTCTAATCAGTTAATAATTTATTAGCCTCAGGTTAAATGGACGACTACAGTATGCAGATTTTGAATTTTTAGGCATTCCATTTACTAGGAATGTATTTCAATTTTAGTCCATCCTAAATCATTCTTTGAATCCTTAAATAGATGAGTCTTTAGCTCATGCAAATGTCAGAGCTGATTGATATGGAAATCTGTGGTCTTTTTCATTTGGTTTGATTATTTTTTAACTACTTCTAAAACTGCAACTTGTTATACACACATACAGAATCTGCTAGTTGTACGAGAAGTTGAAACTCCAAATCGATTTGGAGGCATCGCATATCTTGGATTTGAGAATCTCACATTTGTTCCTATCCAGGTATGTTGATTCATTATTTTATTACCTTTGCAATCAAATTTTGATTGAGAAGTACAAATAAGCCAGATTTTGGTTGTTTTAGAGCCTGGATTTGCACCCTTGTTTTTCCAGACTATATCCCTTTCAGCAGTTGCACTTTCACAACTTTTCTTCTTGGATGTTGCATGAGAAAAAAGGAATCCATTCAACCTTGACTTCGTCAAGGTTTAATGTTCAACAAAGGAGAAGCTCTCTTACATGCTTTATGGGTAGATTGGATGAGCATCTGCTGGATGATGAGGGTTTGATCAGATAGTCTCTTTGCCGATGGTGAAATGATCTTTGGGATGTGCATGATTGAAGTTTATAGTTCCTCTTTAGAAGGGAAAAGTAATTATTGTGAAATTGATATGTTTTATTGTTCCTTTCCATGACATGAACTGTTGGCTAGCTAAACTGTGTTAAAGTTTTGGCACTCAAGAAGGTCAAGGGTTGAAGGTTCATTAGGTGCTTTTTGGACTTCAAATACATAGAAGGCTGATCAAATAAACGTTTCAGGTCAGTGGTGTTCTATAAATTCCACCTGTTGTGTTTCAAACTTCCCAACTCTTTTCACGGAGCTAACACCCTTTCCGTAGTTCCTTTTTATAATAATTTTGGGTCCATACAGCTAGGTTGGTTTCAGCATTCATGTCCTTGTGTTCACAACTCTTCTCATGGACCCAACCATAAGTTATATTGGAATGCATTAATATTTTGGGTCCATGGTGTCCTGGCATATTGAAGGATGTATGTCTAGGCAATGCAAGGGCTCCCTCGAATCCTTGTTGATGTCAGAAGCTAGGCCAATAACAAGAAACTTCTAAGTCAATGGACAATGCCAACTTAGCACTGTGAGTATCACGGACAGAGTGCCATGTGGCACATCACCCCTCATATTGCATGAGGTTTTTGCCTTGTGATTTTCCACATGCATGATAGATACTGTTATCACACAACTTGTAGTTGCCCCTAGTGGTATCCCATCCAGGACGGTAGAGGAGATGGACAACTAAAGAGGTGACCCAAGAGATGCCACGGTTCCCAATGCAAGGTGGGAGTCACGTCAATTGAGGCACTCTTCACTTTAAGTCAAGGTAAATCAAGACCTAGGGGGAGACCCTATTACCAATCAAAGATGATTGGACCCGAACAAGGTTCCTAGGGATAAGTAAATGATGAGTTACGGAAACCAATGCAAGGCAAAGTGGACCTAGAAATTGAAGTATGGTTGAATGTGGTTTGAGAGATGATTAGTGTTTCAACCAATGTATGATTTAGGCCACATGATGAGCTAAAAAGACAAGATCTAGTACCATGTATTACACAAGTGGGTCCTACTTTCTTGGGATGTATGAAATGGCTTAATGTGGACCCACAAGGTGAATTTAAGGGATGTAATTGGCACTAGAGGATATGTAATGATTAGATCTATGGATCTAAGTTGAAATTAGGAATACCCACTTGCGGGATCTAAGGTTTGACACAACTCCCAAGGAGTGCGACTTGCCTAAGGAGGACTAGTGCCTTGTTGGATGGGTTAATGGAGTCAAAAGATATGTCAAAGTGTAGATCGAGACACCTAGATGCCAAATCAAGTGGGTTAATTGAGATAAAGTGGTTGGATCTTGCTAGATCTAGGATTTCATGAAATGACCCAAGTGGACCACAATCCCTTAAAACAAGGAATGCTACCCCCAAGGTAGATCGTTACAAAATGATACTCTAGATATAGGTTTCAAGGTATGCTCGTTCCAAATCCACTGAAATATCAACTACCCAGGTCCTAGAAGTGGGGAAACGCAGTCACCCAAGGAAGTGCGACCTTGCTCAAGGAGGGCTAAAAGGTGGATAAGGTGTGTCAAATCAAGCCCAATGGCCACCAAATTGTAGATCCAAGTAGCTTAGGCACTGATTTATGTGGATCTAGAAAATCATGTCAATCCAAGGGTTAGATCTTACTAGATCTGAGTTTTAAGGTGCCAAGAATTTCAAAAGGGGGTTTTAATCCCTTAAAATGTGGAATGATGCCCACAAGGTAGAAATCACCCAAGTAAAAGTCTAGGGGTAGGTTATCAAATGTGTAGATTGCAAATCAAATGGGATCTCACCTACCCACATGGTAGATCTAACCCAACAAGCCTCTCCAAGGAAGTGCGATTTGGTTCAAGAGGGCTATACTGCCTTGAAAAATGTGTCAATTTTAACCCAATCACCACCAAACTATAGATCCAACTAGGGGTGGATGCTATAGAGGTGGGTTCTTAAAATATTTTCAAAAGCAAGGCTAGATCTAAGTAGATCTAAGAAAAACCAAAGTTGAGGTTTTGATTAATTAGGGTTTGTGACCAATGAAGAGAGAATGGATGGGAAGATGCACATACCTTGTAGATCTTACCTCAATTGCTTGTGGCTTACCTCAATTGCTTGTGGCCACCTTGCAAATTGATAGCATTCTCCTATGTGTATATTCAAGAGTGAGATCCAAGAGCTCCAACCAAAACGTCCTCCTCCAAGATAGCCAAATCGTCCTTCTCCTACAAGACAAGATCGCATGAAACAAGCCAAGTAAGATGATTATGCAAATGATGGAAAGATGTAATAGAAAGCATCAACTATGTCACAAAGATACAATAATGATACTCCCTTTCACCAAGATCAACCCAAGAGAGACTATGTGGATCCCTCCAACAATAACCCTCAAGAAATCGCCCTCCTCTCCACCAATTCGACTTTCCTGCAAGAAAACTAGTAGCACCAAAATCCACAATGATACATAGAAGAGATACTGTATACTTAAGATGCAAGAGAATCCACAAGACAAGAGAGATATGCCCCACAAAGAAGTGTTCTATTCCAATATTCCAGAGCTCCAAAGGTGAGCTATACAATAGGGGGTCTCCTCCTTATATAGGATAATAAAGACCAAAACCCTATACCACTTTACAATACTACATCAAACGAGTGGTTGAGATTAAAAGATCTCAATACATGATCAATGGCTAATAATGAATCATAACAATATATCACATGGATCACCCAATATAATGATGACGCCCTAACTAAATGGTACAAAGTGAGGATGACGTCATCCACTAGAGGGGTAAAAGTACAAAAATCCACCTCATAATGACTAGGACATAACATAAGAAGCACATGGTGGGGCTAGGAGGCATCAATCCTTACTAGCTCATCCCCAAGGCACAATAAAATAATAAAATATGTCCAAGATAATATAAATGATCAAATCTGTCCTCAAAATCTGTGACAGACAAGTAGTAAAAGACCTCCTGTGATCGCTGTGGGCCTACCCATATGGTGAGAACTGGCTGGAAGATAGTGGGATCACCCTGGAAGACCTCTGTGAAAACCAAGTGCCAAAAACTTGCCTCAATTGCCCAAATCGAATTCCTCAGTGACCACTTTATCCCATTTTTTAACTGCCTCGGTAACTGTGAAAGTGCCAAAACTGCCTCCTAGGGCATCTGCGTTGTCCAACTGAGCCCACCAAGCTCTCCAGAAGGGGGGGTAAATGGTAAAAACAAGTGGCTAGACCACCCACTACTGCTCACGCTAGGAAATCAACCCCAAATCTGGTCAACAAGTGTAAAACTGCATCAATCACTGTCAGAAATGCCCAAAACTGAAAGATAAGTGTCTCATTGGATCCAGAAGACCCAAATCCACTAGGAATGTGTACTTATACACCATGGGTTGCCCTAATGGGCCAGCTGTAGGGTCTACCATATATGGACAGTGCATAATCTGATGATCTGAAGTAATAATAAAACCTGCCGAACTGCATCAATCATCATCTGAACTATATGTCCATCATATGATATCATCATCAAGTATGTGGGACCATCAATCATCATCAATAGGTATATTTATATGGCCCACATCACAGATCCCAATAATATACAACCAAGGATAAATCACATCAGTAGACTAAGACATGCTTCTCTAATCATTCTCACAACCAAGCTCAAAGTATAACATCCATTCAGTGGCATTAATCAAGTTAGCATATTCCTTTGTTATATAAAATTACTTGCACAATAGTTCAAATGACAAACTCACCCATTGGACATGGTCAAACTGCTAGTGAAAAATGAAGGCTAGGAACAAGGTTGGGCCAAGGGGTTGACTTGTCTAACTTAACTCAAAAATGCTTTGGACTGGGAGAAGGGGAAGCTACAAACTCTGTGCTTGGACAAAATAACACGGGGAATGGCTGTGCCTCACAAATGGATAAGTTGTTTAGAGAGTGCTTATTCAACTTAGGCATCATGTCTACATCAAGTTGATCCAGGTTCATTAGGATCATTCAATTTCATTTCATGGCCTTTTTGGCCTACATAACCCTTCGGATCTCAGGTGTGCTGAAAAGCACAACTAGTTGCAACTTGCATCCAGGGCATGTTTTCATATACATATAAGGTCAGCAATTGTTTAGATATAGCTTTTAAGAACCATTGCTTTTTGGACCTTTATTATACTCTTCGAGGAGTATTTTTAGTTGTTCATCGCTCTTGCCCTTTTTAGTTTCCATGGGCGAATTTATAAGTTTCCATAAGTAGAACATGAGCTTTCAGTTTTAGCCAACAACATCTCAAGTGACTAGAGGGAGTTCGAGCCAATGCCAAACATCGGGACAACTGACCAGAATGATTTAGGCCTACAATCCAACTCACCAAAGGCAAGTTTTGTCACCAACTTAGAGCCGAGACACTGAACAGACAGGGATGCGGTCCAAACACAGAGGTAGAAAAATGGGGAAGTCCTCAGTATCAGAAAGTCAAATGAGACAGGTCAAGGTTTAAAGTCAAATAGGAAAGTCATGTATGGATGGAGTCAAGTGAATATGGAGCCTACACTAGCAGACAAGTGGTGTCAGGAAAGACCATATCTATGTAAGGTGGAAAACCAATGGGTTTTGTTAAATGACCTAAATGTGCAAGCAATTGTCCATTTTATGATTTATAGTTCATTTTAAACAGTTTGCCACATCAGGAATAATATACCAAGCAGATGCTGTGAACATGACTAAATCAACAAGATAATAATCCACAGTCAATGATAAAATATCCATAGATCGTACAACATCATCATAGTAATAAACATCATATACCATCTGAAACACTGCTGCAATACATCTCTAAGCACTAAACTGAAACTGTATGGGATAAAGGGTCACATCGGTCATCAAATCTGAACTCTTAAGGCTCAGCCTTGACACAAGGACTAACATAAGTCTGAATAATACACTGCTCTGATCATGAGTGATCACAAAATATACAATCATCATAGCCATGCTCTGAATAATGGAAGCTCTGGAATGTGCAGATATCTGCTAAACAAGAATAGTAACCCTACTACTATGGTGTGATAACAGATACTTCCCTTGGTGCTTCCCTTATGGCATATTTGACAACTGCTTGAACAGTGGGTACACAATATTCAGAGGAGAGGGGTCGTTTGCATAGACAACTATTTGTTGCCCGTTGAGCCTAGCAGGATCTACAGTTGTGATGATTGGTGCATTACTATGCGAGCACCTTTGTATTATGATGTGTTTCAGTGTTGGAGTGATGTACTTAGTACCTTGTTATGTTACTAGGGGAGAGAGCTTTTCTATCTTGTCCCCTTTTTTGATGTTGTGCTACTCATCATGACTAGGTAGTGGGACATAGTTGGACAGTGTTGTGGTAGTACACGATGCCTAGGTGGAGCACCCTTTAACTTTGGGCCTCATTCTGCATTTGGTTTATAGTTTATACCTTGGTATTAGTTTCTAGTGGAGCACCTAGCATATGTACCTGTTTACACATGGTTCCAACGTTACTTGGTGGTGTTTGGTGTGGTTTCATGCTTCTAGTGGGAGCATCCTAGGTCATTTGAGGGTGTTTAACAAATATGACACTTTATTATGACGTAAACTATGGTCTAGATCTACGCTGTTGGGAGCGGGGAGCGGGAGCGAAAAGCGAAATTTTCAAAAGCTTCCGTTTCGGGAGCGTTTTTTATATAATATATATTTTAATATATTTTGATGCATATAAATTAAAAAAATATGTATTATGCCAAATTAGCTATAGAAAACATCAAAACATAGTATCTAGATATTCATATAACCATTTAGTACACATTGATATAACATTATTCTTCTCGTCTTCTAGATTCTAGGAGCTATAACTTATAACATTGTCATTAAATGATCATCATCAAATCATCAATCATCAATCATCAACAACATCAACCTTCAAATTTCAACATATAATATTTTCCATCAAACTAGGCCATAATGTTTACAAAATAGGCCAACCGCCAAAATAAACATGAAAATAAAATACAAACTACAAAGTCCTATGAATCTACTAAGCTTTCCGCTTGCCACGAGTAACTTCCAATTTCTTTTCTCGTGTTCTAGGTGGAATAGGTGCTGGTGGAAGTGATCGTGGAACATGAGTAGAAGATCAATGGCCCCCGCGGGCTGAAATTGGATGTTGTGAAGCTAAAGGCAAAACTCCTGCATCCGGAAAGCTGCTTCTGCTTGGGGGTGGCATCTCTGTATGGGTAGTCTGAATTAGATCATCATGATCACCCAATAGTTTACCCTCCAAGCGCTCTAATGCTATGGCTTCATCCTCCACATTAGCCTCCTTTGGATTGTTGTCCCAAGTAAAAAATGTTCTATCATTCTTGGCCGCCTCACAATAATGGGACAACAACCTCAAGTTGTAGTGCACATAAACCAAGCTTTCTGCGTGATCTACATTGATACTGTTTCTCTTTACACTAAGGATGAAGTTGTAGGTGCTCCAACACCTCTTTGCAGAAGAGCTATTAACAACCTGTGATAGCACCCTCAACACCAATTTATGCAAATATGTGGCTCCAGAGCCATGTATGTTCCACCAATGGATAGGATCCAATCTGTCTTGATCTTTGGTTGCAAACAGGGAACCAAAGCGTCCATTCTCACTTATGTATATGCTCAATTCACTCCGTACTTGAGCACACTCTTCCTCATCAGGGACCAACTTCTCTAATGCAAGCATATACCCAGCAGCAACCTCTGGATCTGTGTAGGGTTTTTTCCTGACTCCACCCCCAGGTGCAAGTTGGGCCAACCAAATTGGAGAATAGTATTTTGTGGTGAGGACATATGCAAGGGCATGGAGTGGAACATTTAGATTATCCCACCTTTTGACCACAAGTTTATGAATATGGTCATACAAGATTGCATCTCTTTGCTCAATAATGTCTTTGATATGACCAAGCATGCTATCCATCTGCTCATATACCTCCCCAATCACCGGCTGATCTGTATCTGCAAAACAAATCATGTTATTAACTGGCTTGGTGAACTGCAGAACATACCTAACCTATGACCAAAAATGACCTTCAAGAACGGTGTCTTCCACCTCCTGAAAGTCACTTCTATCTGATGCACTTGCAACTATGTCTTTCAATTCCTGCCATGGATCACTTGATACCATACTAGCCAATGCCTCTCTTACCTTCAAAAGCCTCCTGAAGGTGAGGTAGTAGCTAGCAAATCTAGTCTTTGCAATCTTCAATAGCTCCAACTTAGAGTGATTGCAAAAAATGTGGTGGGCCATGCTATGATTGGTAATAAATTTGATCATTTTCTTACCTCTCTTGTACAAGGCACCAATCCATCGGTAATTATTGTCCTTCATTTTAACAATATCACGCATCAAAAGGTTCAATGTGTGAACCAAACACCCTGACCAAAATATGTTGGGATACTTATCCATAATGATTGCTCCTGCTGCCTTACAATTAGCAGCATTATCAGTGATGACTTGAATGACATTGTATGGCCCAATCTCCTGAATGGTTTTAAGTAAAGGTTGTGCAATATTAATAGCGGTCTTGTAGCGATCTGAGTAGTCATGGGCTGAAAGGAAGACCGCACCGCTAGTAGAAACGCCAAGAATATTTATCAACGACTTGCTTTTAACATTTGTCCACCCATCAGATACAATGGATACCCCTTAGTTGGACCAATCATTTGTGAACTTTCCAGGAGCACTATTGATTTTGGCTCTTTCCCTGTCAAGTCCCACGTTTCTAGCTTTGTCATACCCAGGGCTTCTGTATCCTTTAGGGTCACCATTGATGGCTTGTACCATTTCATGCCAATAGGGTGAGCGAAGAACATTGAATGGTACACCACATGCATAGAGAAACCTATAAACTTTTGAATCCACATCATCTCTACAACCTTGGTCAAGGAAATCGGATAATGTTCTTCGTATAGGCGAGACTCCATGGGGAGATGAGGCTCCCGATTGAGCCGATGATGATCCAGCAGCAGCTCCACTACCAAACATTCTCTGTGGGGATTCAGAATCAACCCTCGATCTCTTGGACTTGTTTTGAGCGGCCTCTTCTTCCATCTTGTATTTGCTTCTCTCTTTAGCTCCCACTTTGTCACAAGTTTTGACTCCATGAGACTTACCTACATCGCATGGCATAACCCAACACAAATGCTTTCTCACCCGGGTATATGAACCTGTGTATGTTTTCCCACAATGGGGGCATCCAAACTTTGTGGTTCCACCCCCTCTCGCTCCCCCTTGCCTTGTCACATACTTCCACAAAGGTGTTGTGTCTTTTTGTTTTTGCCCCACATCACCCTCACCCTCATCCTCATCATCATCACCCTCTTCCCCTTCCTCCTCTTCTCCTTGGTATGCATCACTCTCTACCTCTTCCCCCTCATCACTACCACCACCACATCTACTTCCCAACACCATCATAATGAGAAGAAGTGGAATGAAAAACCAAAACCACATACCCATCATGTTTCTTGATTCAAGATGAGAGTCACTTGTTCCCTGCAATAGAATGATGGAGAAGAAGATATTGGAAAGAGTAGGAGAAGAGAACATTGCAAGTTTTCCATTTTTTAACATAGTGAAAAAAATTTGCAAAAACAAACAAAGATGAGTTTATAGAGCCTACCTTTTAGCTCTTCAATGGTGGTTGAATGTCTCTATGGAAGCTTCAATCTCCCTTGCAAGCTCTCCCCTTCAATCTCCCACTCAATGCTCAAAGCTCTCAAACAACTAGCAAACTCACTCCAAGCTCAAACTCTTCCTAATCAAGCAAATGAGTAATGGAATGAGTCCAAATGGAATCATTCACCTTTTATTGGCCCAAAGTGACCTATCCCACCAAAAAAAACCCTAAAAAAAATTCGAAAAATCAAAAAAAATTTCAAAAATCCGCTCGTCTGTGGAATCACTCTTGGAATCGATTTATTTTGGTTGGGTTCGATGCAGATTCGATTTAGGATCGACCGGAATCGACCAGGGAGCGATGATTCCCAGTTGAATTACAAAAAGGCAGGGATCGTTTTTTTTCCTCAATTCATGAATTACCAAATCGATTTCGGATGGAATCGATGAGGAATCGTGATTCCAAAATCGATCCCTCATCGATTCCGTCCGGAGCGCGATTTGGGATCGATTCGAGGGGGGGGGGGGTCGATTCCCAGCAGCTCAGGTCTAGATGGAGTGGTCCCCTTGTGTGCACATGTTGAGGTTGATTTAACTCCTCGGGTGATAGTTTGACCCTATTTTGACCACTTGGAGGCTTATTGATGGAGCACCCTAGCTCATTTGGCATGTTTTCACACTTCATTAAGGTTATTTTGAAATGGATCATGGCTTGTAGTGGACTGCTCATCCTCTTGGCACACTTGTTGAGGCACCCTACACATATATCGTTAATTTTATTGCATGAGAGGATGGGGATGCCCCCTTTTTACTTGGATTTGGTTGAGCCTTTATTGACTTAACACATAGGTTGAAGCTACTTCTTACCTCGTTGACTCCTCACTTTTGGAATGTAGCTATTTACACACTTGTAGAGGAGTAGGTATGCCTTGGAGAGGGTGCACTATTGGACACCCTACATGGTCAAAACCTAGACGTTTTGTCTATTCTTGGCTTCCCTTGTCACCCATCTAGGAGGGCACACTATTGGAAGATTATTTTATCATTCGTCTTGGATGACGTAAGAGGCTTTGACCTTGTCTCACACCTATCTTTAGGGAGGTGTTATCACATTTTTTGTGTTGGGGAGCTACTACTCATTTTTGCAGACCAGATGATAGTCATGAGCCTTACTCTTGAGGCAGTGTTCATTAGACGATATCAGTGGTGGATGATCTATATCATCATATGAGCAGTTGGATTATTCAGGGGCACAACAACAGAGGGGCCAACTTTGTCACTTTGAGCCCTCTTCATGACCTCCCTTGTCATACATTTTGAGCCTTGGTTCAGTGCAACAAAGTATTTTAGTTGGATATTATCTTTCCTTGCCATGCAAAGATAACATTTTTAGCATAGGAGGATTTCAATTTGTAGCTGCAGATTAGAGCAGATATATGGTAGAGGTATCTTATGGATTTCATGGTTTCTACTGGTATTCTGACTCTGTTATACATTGCAGTACCTTGGTGATCATGTTTACTTAGAGTGATATAGGTGCGCTTGCCATAGTTTCATATACATACTTTGTTTTGGGTTAATTATATGTAATAAATAGATCAATTCCCTCGCTCTTGGTTATGTGCTTAGCCTTCTTCACATTATCCATCTCATCCATCTGCTATGATATCCCTTGACTCAGACTTGACTGATTAACTCGAGGACTTTCCCCTCTGTGACTTCTTTGATTGCATGACCTGCATATTTTCCCCTGGTGTCTTAGCTCTGTAGTGTGTGGCTATGCTTATAGACTTGTTGATTTTTTTCGTCTTGTAGCTTAGGATGATTGAGTGCAGTTAGGTAGTTTATGTCACCAAAACTATATCCCTTAGACTCAAAACAAGTTCTCCCATCCTTGAAATTCGTTGGTGGTGAAAGGTGTGTTGACAGTGCTGTCCGCCGAATGTACATTGTCAGCATAAATCTTTCGAAAGCTGTTTCCCAAGTGGGAAAGGTGTGGCCTTGGGGGCAAGCAAAGAGTCAGGTGCTGTCACCTGATCCCGACTCCTTCATTTAGGCTAACTCCTAACAAAGCCAAGGGGGGTAGACCTTATAAAGAGTTTCTAAAGCTCTTGATTTTAAAGTTTAAGGTGATGTGATGCGGATGAGTGTTGTTTTCATAGTTTTTGATATCACAATAATATTTATGTAATACAAAGATACACGTGCAAAAATAAGAATTTGAGATGCACAAGAAGTGATATTCAATCAAGACATCCACAACATAAATTAAAGTGTGCAAACAATATATGATCCAGATATAAGTAAAAAAGATAAAATGAAGGACCAGTGCCTTATGGAGTCAAAGTGCTGAGGTTGCTTGATACAAGAGTTCGTGTGCTTGAGTAGCAGTTTTGCAATTGTTCTTTGTAAATTTTATTGTAAATTTTTGTTGTGATATTGATTATTATGGCTAAGGGAATTTCCAAGATATACGCGAAGGTACTGGAAATATGTCCGGAAAATACTCTAGGTGGTTTCGTACGGGGACATGTTGGCTGCCAAAGCCTTGAGCGCGTGTTCAACACTACACCAAACAAGGATGTAGTGTAATGGTGCCCCAAGGTCTAAGTACAGTGATCCAATGGCCCCAGGCAGACTTTTCCCACTTTCGAGTATTGCGATCAACGCTGGATTTTCGTTGGTTATGGGGCAATGGATTTTATTATGGTTGAATTTGGATTAAATGTGAAAAATTAAATAGTCTATACTGTTTCTGTGTCTCTGAGGAATGGGTAGAGCATACGCAGTATAGAAATGATGATTTCCAATTTTAGGGGGATGTTTGTTGAAGCAAGAACCAAAAAGAAAAATCTCTAATAGAGAGCACTCTTGATCCGCCTTATGGCGAGATTCAAGAGATTTATGATGCACGGAATTAAATACTTAAATTGAAATCTAATCTACCCAAGAATCTCTTTCAGGTCAAAGACCGTACTCGGGAAAGTAAGGGGGTTAGTGAAATCTTAAAGCAGAAAACAAGTAAACTCTCTGATAGAGAGCACTCTTGATCCACTGTTGAGTGAGATTCAAGAGATTTTGGGTTCTTTTTAAGTTTATCAATTTATATCAAACAGAAAATGAACTACTTAAGCAAGGATAAACAACTAGCAATTATTGGAATTTGAAACTATTCTAACAAAATGAAACTAAGCTAGGTACTGAAAGCAATGCTAAACTAAAGATGCAAAAGACACAAAACACTACAAACTTCTCCCAAATAGGGGAAGTAGAATGTGAAAGCTGTAATCCCACTAGCTTTTTATTTAGGAGTTACAATACTTCAGGACTTTTTTTTGATCCCTTGAAAACTTAAGAGAAAAAGGATGAAGCTTGAGGCTTCTTCAAAAAGGTTCGTCTTCTCGTTTTCTCAAGTTTGCTTGAGTTTTCTTGTTTGCTTGGTTTAGTCCTTGGACTTTTTATTTCACCTCCTTGCTTGGGTTTTTCTTGCTATCCTATAAATGAAACACTTTAAACATAGCACCCATTAAGAGATTAGAGAAATCAAAATGAAACTAAATGCAAAGCTTAAATTGAACTAACTAAGATGCAAATTTTAAACTAGACATGAGCTAAATAGTAAAATACAAAAGGAAATTTAAATTAGACTAGCACTAAGAATTCAACTTAAACTAGATGCAAACTTTCTAGAAAATAAACTAAGTGTAAAATGAAATCTAAACTAGAAATAAAAATGAGATCTAAGAACTTAAGTGTGAACTAGAACTAAGCTTACAAGCAAAATATGTGAAGGACAAAGATCAAAGCAAGGAGAATAAAGAGCAAAGAGAGGAAGCAAGCAAAAATGAAAGAGAAGAGGAGATGAAAGGGAGCAATAAAGGGGCAGCCAATGAGGAATAAGAAGGCTGCAAAAGAAGTTTGGGACAGCAGCAAGCCAAAGGTAGGAAGGGCTGCAAAAAACGAGGTAGGAAGGAGGGAAGAAAGAGGTAAAAAACAGTCCCCAAAATAAAAGAGAGGACAGCCAATGAGGAATAAGAAGGGGCAGCAGAGAACCAAGTCAAAAAACAGAGGTAAAATAAATGGAAAAACAGTGAGGAGAGGAGAGGAATCAGTGATGAGAAAAAGACGAAAACAGTGAGCCAAATAAAGTAAAAAAACAGTGAGCAAAATAAGGTCAAAACAGAGATCAAAGGAGGGAAAAAAGGGCTGCTAAAGAAGGTAGAATGGGCAGCCAACTGGGATGGAAAGGTGGCAGCAAGAAAAAAGATGAAGAGACAGTCAATAAGTGGAAGAGAGAGGGCTGGGAATGAAGGTAAGAAGAAGCAGACTTCAAGAGAAGAAAGAGCTAGGAGAGGAGAGAAGAAAGAGAACAAAATACAAGGAAGGAGAGAGCCAAAGCTAAACAAGGCAAGAGAGGCAAGGAGCCAAAAGATGGACTTGAAAGATTTAGGGCTTTTTGCAAAATTGTAACCAGTAACCAAGAGTTTTAAGTTTGTTTTAAAGATTGATGGATGAGAAAAGAGCTCCTTATAGCTCAGTTATGGACTTGAAAGTAGAATAGGTTGTAGATCCTGCAAAACAAATGGGGTTAAGAAAAGAACTCTTGATTTGTGAAGCAAGAATAGATGTAGCTGAGCTCACACCTTTGTTCACCTTCGGTGAACCCTGAAAAGCCACAAACGTCAAGAAACAAGTGCTACTCATCATATGACTAGGTAGTGGGACATGGTTGGACAGTGTTGTGGTAGTACATGATGCCTAGGTGGATCACCCTATAAATTTGGGCCTCATTCTGCATTTGGTTTATAGTTTATACCTTGGTATTATTTTCTAGTGGAGCACCTAGCATATGTACCTGTTTACACATGGTTCCAACATTACTTGGTGTTTGGTGTGGTTTCATGCTTCTAGTGGGAGCATCCTAGTCCATTTGAGGGTGTTTAACAAATATGACACTTTATTATGACATAAACTATGGTCTAGATGGAGTGGTCCCCTTGTGCGCACATGTTGAGGTTGATTTAACTCCTCAGGTGATAGTTTAACCCTATTTTGACCACTTGGAGGCTTATTGATGGAGCACCCTAGCTCATTTGGCATGTTTTCACACTTCATTGGGGTTATTTTGAAATGGATCATGGCTTGTAGTGGACTGCTCATGCTCTTGGCACACTTGTTGAGGCACCCTACACATATTTCGTTAATTTTATTGCATGAGAGGATGGGGATGTCCCCTTTTTACTTGGATTTGGTTGAACCTTTATTGACTTAACACATAGGTTGAAGCTACTTCTTACCTCGTTGACTCCTCACTTTTGGAATGTAGCTATTTACACACCTGTAGAGGAGTAGGTATGTCTTGGAGAGGGTGCACTATTGGACACCCTACATGGTCAAAACCTAGACGTTTTGTCTATTCTTGGCTTCCCTTGTCACCCATCTAGGAGGGCACACTATTGGAGGATTATTTTATCATTCGTCTTGGATGACGTAAGAGGCTTTGACCTTGTCTCACACCTATCTTTAGGGAGGTGTTATCACATTTTTTGTGTTGGGGAGCTACTACTCATTTTTGCAGACCAGATGATAGTCATGAGCCTTACTCTTGAGGCAGTGTTCATTAGACGATATCAGTGGTGGATGATCTATATCATCAGATGAGCAGTTGGATTATTCAGGGGCACAACAACAGAGGGGCCAACTTTGTCACTTTGAGCCCTCTTCATGACCTCCCTTGTCATACATTTTGAGCCTTGGTTCAGTGCAACAAAGTATTTTAGTTGGATATTATCTTTCCTTGCCATGCAAAGATAACATTTTTAGCATAGGAGGATTTCAGTTTGTAGTTGCAGATTAGGGCAGATATATGGCAGAGGTATCTTATGGATTTCATGGTTTCTACTGGTATTCTGACTCTGTTATACATTGCAGTACCTTGGTGATCATGTTTACTTAGAGTGATATAGGTGCGCTTGCCATAGTTTCATATACATACTTTGTTTTGGGTTAATTATATGTAATAAATAGATCAATTCCCTCGCTCTTGGTTATGTGCTTAGCCTTCTTCACATTATCCGTCTCATCCATCTGCTATGATATCCCTTGACTCAGACTTGAATGATTAAGTCGAGGACTTTCCCCTCTGTGACTTCTTTGATTGCATGACCTGCATGTTTTCCCCCGGTGTCTTAGCTCTGTAGTGTGTGGCTATGCTTATAGACTCGATGATCTTTTTTGTCTTGTAGCTTAGGATGATTGAGTGCAGTTAGGTAGTTTATGTCACCAAAAGTGTATCCCTTAGACTCAAAACAAGTTCTCCCATCCTTGAAATTCGTTGGTGGCGAAGGGTGTGTTGTCCACTGAATGCACATTGTCAGCAAAAATCTTTCGAAAGCTGTTTCCCAAGTGGGGAAGGTGTGGCCTTGGGGGCAAGCAAAGAGTCAGGTGCTCTCACCTGATCCCGACTCCTCTGTTTAGGCTAACTCCTAACGAAGCCAAGGGGGGTAGACCTTATAAAGAGTTTCTAAGGCTCTTGATTTTAAAGTTAAGGTGATGTGATGCGGATGAGTGTTGTTTTAGGAGTTTTTGATCTCACAATAATATTTATGTAATACAAAGATACACTTGCAAAAATAAGAATTTGAGATGCACAACAAGTGATATTCAATCAAGACATCCACAATATAAATTAAAGCGTGCAAACAATATATGATCCAGATATAAGTAAAAAAGATAAACTGAAGGACCAATGCCTTATGGAGTCAAATTGCTGAGGTTGCTTGATTTAAGAGTTCGTGTGCTTGAGTAACCGTTTTGCAATTGTTCTTTGTAAATTTTTGTGGTGATCTTGATTCTTATGGCTAAGAGAATTTCCAAGATATACGCGAAGGTACTGGAAATATGTCCGGCAAATACTCTAGGTGGTTCCGTACGGGGACATGTTGGCTGCCAAAGTCTTGAGCGCGTGTTCAACACTACACCAAACAAGGATGTAGTCTAATGGTGCCCCAAGGTCTAAGTACAGTGATCCAGCGCCCTTAGGCAGAATTTTCCCACTTTTGAGTATTGCGATGAACGTCGGATTTTCGTTGGTTATGGGGTAATGAATTTTATTATGGTTTAAATTGGATTAAATGTGAAAAATTAAATAGTCTATACTATTTCTGTGTCTCCCGGGAGTGGGTAGAGCATACGCAGTATAGAAATGATGATTTCCAATTTTAGGGGGATGTTTGTTGAAGCAAGAACCAAAAAGAAAACTCTCCGACAGAGAGCACTGTTGATCTGCCTTATGGCGAGATTCAAGAGATTTATGATGCACGGAATTAAATACTGAAATTGAAATCTAATCTACCCAAGAATCTCTTTCAGGTCAAAGACCGTACTCGGGAAAGTAAGGGGGTTAGTGAAATCTTAAAGCAGAAAACAAGTAAACTCTCCGATAGAGAGCACTCTTGATCCACTGTTGAGTGAGATTCAAGAGATTTTGGGTTCTTTTTAAGTTTATCAATTTATATCAAACAGAAAATGAACTACTTAAGCAAGGATAAACAACTAGCAATTATTGGAATTTGAAACTATTCTAACAAAATGAAACTAAGCTAGGTACTGAAAGCAAAGCTAAACTAAAGATGCAAAAGACACAAAACACTACAAACTTCTCCCAAATAGGGGAAGTAGAATGTGGGAGCTGTAATCCCACTAGCTTTTTATTTAGGAGTTACAATACTTTAGGTCTTTTTTTTGATCCCTTGAAAACTTAAGAGAAAAAGGTTGAAGCTTGAGGCTTCTTCAAAAAGGTTCGCCTTCTCGTTTTCTCAAGTTTGCTTGAGTTTTCTTGTTTGCTTGGTTTAGTCCTTGGACTTTTTATTTCGCCTCCTTGCTTGGGTTTTTCTTGCTATCCTATAAATGAAACACTTTAAACATAGCACCCATTAAGAGATTAGAGAAATCGAAATGAAACTAAATACAAAGCTTAAATTGAACTAACTAAGATGCAAATTTTAAACTAGACATGAGCTAAATAGTAAAATACAAAAGGAAATTTAAATTAGACTAGCACTAAGAATTTAACATAAACTAGATGCAAACTTTCTAGAAAATAAACTAAGTGTAAAATGAAATCTAAACTAGAAATAAAAATGAGATCTAAGAACTTAAGTGTGAACTAAGACTAAGCTTACAAGCAAAATATGTGAAGGACAAAGATCAAATCAAGGAGAATAAAGAGCAAAGAGAGGAAGCAAGCAAAAATGAAAGAGAAGAGGAGATGAAAGGGAGCAATAAAGGGGCAGCCAATGAGGAATAAGAAGGCTGCAAAAGAAGTTTGGGACAGCAGCAAGCCAAAGGTAGGAAGGGCTGCAAAAGAGGAGGTAGGAAGGAGGGAAGAAAGAGGTAAAAAACAGTCCCCAATGGAAAAGAGAGGACAGCCAATGAGGAATAAGAAGGGGCATTAGAGAACCAAGTCAAAAAACAGAGGTAAAATAAATGGAAAAACAGTGAGGAGAGGAGAGGAATCAGTGATGAGAAAAAGATGAAAACAGTGAGCCGAATAAAGTAAAAAAACAGTGAGCAAAATAAGGTCAAAACAGAGATCAAAGGAGGGAAAAAGGGATGCTAAAGAAGGTAGAATTGGCAGCCAACTGGGATGGAAAGGTGGCAGCAAGAAAAAAGATGAAGAGACAATAAGTGAAGAGAGAGGGCTGGGAATGAAGGTAAGAAGAAGCAGACTTCAAGAGAAAAAGAGCTAGGAGAGGAGAGAAGAAAGAGAACAAAATACAAGGAAGGAGAGAGCCAAAGCTAAACAAGGCAAGAGAGGCAAGGAGCCAAAAGATGGACTTCAAAGATTTAGGGCTTCTTGCAAAATTGTAACCAGTTACCAAGAGTTTTAAGTTTGTTTTAAAGATTGATGGATGAGAAAAGAGCTCCTTATAGCTCAGTTATGGACTTGAAAGTAGAATAGCTTGTAGATCCTGCAAAACAAATGGTGTTAAGAAAAGAACTCTTGATTTGTGAAGCAAGGATAGATGTAGCTGAGCTCACACCTTTCTTCATTTTCGGTGAACCCTGAAAAGCCACAAACCTCAAGAAACAAGTGCTATCAAGTACTAGAATGCTAAATAAAACAACATGCAATAAACACTGGTATAACTTACTACCTCCTGTTCAATTAGATATTGAGAAACCTTGCATAGATAACCAAATTGAAATCAACAAATGGCTAACTTTGCGTGTTAGATTGATAGCCTTCCTGAGCTAGCAATGATAAAATACACTTGCAAAAGAGAGATGGGTTTAGAGAAATATCACCTCAACAAGATGAATTCATAATACCAAGAGACAATGGATGGACCTCCAAAGTCTTTACTTTATTTCCAATTTAAACAATAAGCACATTACACATTCGAGCAGAGTTCTCTTGCAAATTCTCCCATCCAGAATGAGAGCAAAGAGTTCTTATTTATACAAGTAAGAAGAGGCAAATTTGAATTGCATGAAGGGGGCCCAAGGAGGGCGCATTCACCAAACACTGGAGTGAATCGTGGCTGATTGAAGAGTTTAACAGCACTTGGAGCATTGAGCTTTGTGTTGGTTGTTGTGATTGGGGGACAAGGCATCCACATAAGCAAACACCTTCACCTATTTCTTGGAACCATCACCAAATTGATCACGAGCTGCCTTCACGTGATTGAAGCATGAGATTTGGTAGGTGAATTGGTGGGGATGAGGTGGCTGCCACCTCATGAGAGGGGTGCCCCTCTCCCATGGGAACCAATGCCCTCAACAAAGGAATGAAAGCCCAGCAATTCATGCAAGAGACAAGCTGTACGATAAAACTCGTGAATGAAACCCACGCTTGATCCTTAGCTTATGTCATCTCTTTATCATGGATTCGTATATCAAAGTTTTCATATAACATGCTCTTTATATCTCAAGTGGTAGTCCCACCACATTAATTGGGAACCCTCACTCACCCAATGTGAATTGATGCCCACGTGAATGTATGCTCACGTCATCCCCTTCATTCAATTGGCATATCCAAACTTTGATTTATGGCATGCTTTATTATCTCCATGTAATCATACTCCTTCATAAAACATATGTCCCACTTTTCCAATGTTTAAATTTCGACCTTTTGACTTATTTAATTTTTTGGCTATGGTGCACTTTGTCATTTTTTGGCAATTAAATGTCAAAATGATGCATTTTTAGCCAAAACTCCCCCAGAGGTGATGTAATCGCCCGAAATCTGAAGAATGAGGGCGCTAGAGTAACGAGGACGCCCTGAGCGCCAAACCGGCCCCCCCACGCCAAATACTGCCTCTAGATGATGTTTTATCACAACTTGAAAAATTCCATTTAAACCATTAAAAATGGTCTTAGTTACGGAAAAAATTAATTTTCTCGGAATCAAATGAAACTCCTAGGGGATCTAGTGGATGTTCATACGACTCAATCGAGATGGCTAACATGGAAAAGATCATAGACACAAGACTCTAATAACCACCTTAGGTTTTGACCACCATGGTAAATACTCTAGCTTTGGAGGTATGAGTGAAAAACTCAGGAATTATACACGACTGAAGCGCAATGCATAATTCCCAAAGAAAAAACACTCTAGAGTATCCCCTTGACGGTTAAACCTAAGTATAGCCGAGTCTTTTATAAAAGGACCCCGTTTAGACCAAATTTTTACAATTTCCCCATGGGGGTATGAACATGCAGTTATTACAAATGGGGCAAAATTGCCTTGAAAATGACTTCTGAACTTTTGAACACTGACGATGAATATTGAACATGTTCATGAAACTGGCGGCTCACAAGAAATTCAACTATTGTACAAAATAGCTGGTAACATTCGACTCCAACTGTGGGACGTGTGCTTGATCTAGCATTCATGCAAGGAGAGGATACGAGAACACCCGAATCTTTGGTTTTTATATAGCCTGTAAAAACATCTCAACTTGACAAAAAACCTTCAGTAGCACAAGTGTTATGAAAAAGCCAAATGAAACATAAACTATATTTTATTTTGAAAATAAATCCTAAGTGCACAAAAATTAAAATGCAGAAAGTACATGCTCACTTTGAGGAGCTTTATTTTTTCTATGTTAAGTATAATCAGAAATCCAATGTAACTATCTAAGCATGTCATCAATATAATAACTTGTTACCTTGTCTCTAGTTACCAACCAGAGCAAGGGCATGCTTATCAGAAAGTGCAAACCTGCTTGGACATTCTGAATGGGAGGGATGGATGGGAAATCATAAGTAGGTGATAGATCTTTGAAGTGTTTCCCAATATGGTAGATCCTCCTGTAGGCATCCTGTATCCATGGCAAGATAGGGTAGAGGAAAAACCCAGGATGATAAGGCAGTCCCGGTACCTCATCATACTGATCTGAAAGGCTCTTCTGATAATAAATTTCTGTGAGAGTATAAGCCTCGAATTGCTCCAATTTACAAGGGACATCCAATGGTTGAAATATATGCTTAATTAATTAAGAGTAGATATTACCCGGATAATCTTGCGGATGCCTTGATGATGATGATCTATGCCTTCTCGATCAATTTGAAGCGTTTTGGATGAGTGTCCAAGTGAAATCTATTTTCCTAGAGAAGCCAATGCGCCCTCCTCTCCTGTACAACGAACTACCTAAGTTAGATTCGAAGCATCAAGAAAAAAATGACTATAGCAACAAGAGACATACCAAGATGAAATCAAAGATCACAATGATACTATTGAAAACCCCCTGATATAAGCGGATTCAAGTGAGACGAGTTGAGGAGCCCCTTGCAAAAACGCCCAAGTGAAGTCGCCCTCCTATAGACAAATACTGTTTCCACAATATATTTGGATTCACCACAAAATCTCAAATGCTAGGTGACAATAGACTTTACAATTAACATCTAAGAGCATCACATGGAAGAAGACCCAAAAGTATCTGCAAATAATTCTTCTATTATCAAATTCCAAGAGCCAAAGGTCTCTTTACAATGAGAGGGTCTCTCCTTTAAATAGCAACGGGAGAGACCAAAACCCTATACACCTTTTTAATGAGTGGCTAAGATTAAAATATACATAAGTTCTAATCAACGGTTGAGATGAGCTCATCAATAAAGTACAAGGATCAACTCCAAAGCATAAGAGAGCACACTAGACAAATCGCCCTAGGGGGGACGTCCCACATAAAGTGACTTGGAAACATAACATGAAGATCATGGTGGGTCTAGGGGGTGATATAATCCCTCTCTAGTGTGTCCCCATGGCACAATAACATTAAATATAACATCAAGGTACAATAATGTGACCATGTGGCCAAGTCGTGTCCCCTCAAAGACACAATACAAACATAAAAAATGAGCCCGAGAGGTGTGTGGGCCCCACTGACTGTTGTAACTGCTCTGGAAGGTGTGGGAGATGTCACACACATCATCAAAATCATCCTCATGCCATTTCCTTGCCTCAGTATCCCAAACTAAATTCCTCTATAGCCATTTTACCATTTTTTATGCCTCGGTAAATCACCTGTAAAAGATAGAAATGCTTGTAACTCACTTCCTGGTCACCTGGGGCCAAAAGTGACTGCACCAATATGTTTGAGAGTATGGCTATATAGTAAAAACAAGTGTCTGGACCCCATACTCTCTCTGTAGCACCCTAGGTGAAAAGAATAAAAAGTCAAACTGCTCTGCCAAGCCATTTTTAATGGCAAATTTGCACTAGAATGATAAACTGAAGAATACCTCAATTGAAATTGCCCGGAACTGCAAAATGAGTATCCCAATGGACTTGGGAGATCCAAATGTACTAAAAACACTTACTCATACACCATGTGGATAACTGTATAATCATATAATATCATAACCATGCTCGGATAGATAAAAATAATAATCTGTAAATGATCAAAATCATAAAAATATACCAAATCATCATCTGAAACCTGTAGCTGCTGCATGGAACCACCTGGTGGGCAATGTAAGACCATATATCATCAATCTCTAACATCACTGGTCTAATACATCACATGTCCTGTGGTTGACTTGGTCAAACTGACCAATAATATGACTCAGGCTGAAACATTAAAATATTGCAAGTGTAAATGGTTATGACATTCTTTATTAATCATTCGAATAGCAAGATTGTAAACATAAAGTAGTACTTGAATAGCGGTTTAAAACAAGATATTCAATGTAACTTCATTAATAATAATAGCTCAGAACAAAACATCAAGGATATACTCACTTCATGGCCGTGATCAATTTGCTAGTAATGGGTGAGGGTGAACAAATGCAAGCCTAGGCTAAGGGATGACTGTACAAACTTCACACTGTGATACTTTGGATGTAGGAAAGGGGATACACACTAAGCATATGCTGGACAAACAATAACATAGGGGATGGCAGTGTTTCACAAATGGATAAGCTGTTTGGGAAGTGCTTATTCAACCTTGATAGATATCTACAACTGACATCCAAGCTGACTCAGCTCCGTGAGGATCTTTTCTAGAGTAGCCATAACTAGGTGTCCGGCTAACCGTAACTTGAGACTCTAGGGGACACTTAGAATTAGCTGTCCCATACTCCATCTCACATCACAACCCGTATGCTCCGTAAGGAAATAGTCATTACATTCAACTAGGGCCAACAATCATTGGATTTAGCATTTATTAAACCATTGCTTTATTTGGGCCTTTCATTTCATTTCCGTGGCCAACATTCTTTATATTTGGCTTTTATTTATCCACTGCTTTTATTAGGCCTTTAGATATCCCTTTGAGGGGATTTACATTTCATTCATTTCACATTTTCATAGCCCTTACTTCACTTGTGTTTAGTGTTACCAGCTATTTTGTACAAAAGCTGAGCTTCTATTTAGCCGCCAGTTTCATGGACATGATTCATGTCCATCATTAGTGTTCAGAGGTTCAGAAGTCATTTTCAGGGCAATTTTGCCCCATTTGTAATAACTGCATGTTCATACCCCCATGGAGAAATTGTAAAAAGTTGGTCTAAACGGGGTCCTTTTATAAAAGACTCAGTTATCCTTAGGTTTAACCGTCAGGGGGATACTCTAGAGTGTTTTTTCCTTAGCAAGTATGCATTGCGCTTCAGTCGTGTATAATTCCCGAGTTTTTCACTCATACCTCCAACGCTGGAGTATTTACCATGGTGGTCGAACCTAAAGGTGGTTATTAGCTAAGTCACCGTGTTCGGCGAATTTTCGCCTTGAAGTTCGAAAATCACCGTTTTTTCGAGCGGGCCGATTCTGTTCGATGAAATTCGCCGATTGCAAACGCGAATTCGATTTTTCGTGCTTGGCGAACTGCGTGGTGATTAAATTCGCCATAGAATTGGCGAATTTCGTATAAAAACGCCCAAAAAATCGCTTGTAATCGCTTTTGGCGGGTTGATGAAAAACCGCCGCGCATTTTTTTCCCTTCGTGGCCTGGGCTTTATTTCTCCCACGATATTCATTGTGCACATTACCTTACCTCGTGAGCCCGAGCATTATTTATCCCGCGATATTATTTACCTCGTGAGCTCGAGATAGCTCGTGACAGGCACAGCTCGTGAACATAGTAGTGCGGCCGACTGCCGAGTGAGTGCCGGGGACACCCGTGAATAGCAGTGCGGCCGAGTGAGTGCCGATGCTAGTGAATAGCCCGTGAACACTGAACAACAGTGCGGTTGTTGCTGGAGGCTGGAGCCAGGAGGGCACAGGGCGACTGCGGCACAGGTATTCCGATCGCGTGCGGCGTTGCAGAGTGTAAACTTCAAACTTCAGACCTCGTAGTGACCATTGACCAGTTGAGAAAGCTGAGCCCGAGTTCAAAACTGCAAAGAAGTTCTGTCGACTTACAGTTACTTCCACTGTGCAGTTACGGTTACACTTCCAAAGCTTGGCAATTTTTAGGTTTCAAATAATTTTATTCATTAATTATTGTATAGATTTACAGTTCAATTTTATAGACTAAATATTTTATTTAGTCTGTAAGTTTAATCTGTAGGCTGTTAGGCAATTTAGTATCCAATCAAAATATTAATTTAATATGTATCAGACCATTAGATTCTCAATCTCATTCACCCTATAAAATTTAATTTTATCATGGTAATTTTTAGCAGTAAATTGTATGAAAATTTTAAATGATCCATTAAATACATATCTGGCCACTTGTTCTGCAGAAACTTTGAGGAAATGCCCCCCCATAAATCTTCTGCAGAGGCATGGAAATTTGTCAAGAGGAAAGGGTTATATGTTACCTGTCTTCTATGCGGGCACAAATTTTGTGGCTCCTTAACTCGGGTGACAGACCACCTTCTTGGTATTAGTAATGGCAGTGGAGGTGGTGTAGAAAAATGTAAAAAAATATCAGATGAACAGAAAGTTGTAGTGCAACAGGATACTGACAAATCAAAAGCAGAAAGGAGAAAAAGGGAAGCAAAAAGGCAAAGAGTTATGAGAGAGATTGATGTCTCTTCTTCACCTGAATTTGCTTCTCACACCTCAAAATTTGGTGGCTCAAGTTCCACTTCCACCCCATCAATAGCATCAACAGGTGGAACAGCTACACTAAATACATTTTGGAAACCTTTAGACAAACAGAAAGTTGATGATTCTATTGCTGAAATGTTTTATGCATGTGCCATTCCTTTTAATGTGGCAAGAAATCCATATTTTAAAAATGCAATTAAAAAGGTTGCTGATTTTGGCAAGGGGTATGTTGCTCCTGGATCTGAAGCCTTAAGGACCACCCTCTTAAAAAAAAACAAAGGAAAGAGTGACAAGCAGGTTGGATGAAATTAAACAATCTTGGGAGATTACAGGTTGCACGATTTTGAGTGATGGTTGGTCTGATTCATGCCATCGACCACTGATTAATGTTCTTGTTTATTGTCCTCAAGGGGTATATTTTTTGAAGGCTGTTGATGCAATGAATGATGTGAAAACATCAGAATACATTTTCAGCATTTTGGATGAAGCGATTCAAGAAGTCGGGGAGAAAAATGTGGTCCAAGTTGTCACCAACAATGCCTCAAATTGTGTTGGTGTAGGGAAGCTGATTATGGAGAAGTATAGAACTATTTATTGGACCCCATGTGCAGCTCATTGCTTGGATTTATTGCTGCATGATTTAGCCAAATTTCCATGGGTCAATGAGACAATCCGAAGAGCAAAAACTACTGCAAACTTCATCATTAACCATCGTCTCACTTTGAGCTTGTACAGGAAAAATGCATCTAGAGAGTTGTTGAGGCCTTGTGATACAAGGTTTGCTAGTTTTTACATCACTCTGAAAAGAGTTGTTGAGGAAGAAACAAGCATAAGAAGTATCTTTTGCACTACTGAGTGGGAGAGATCTCAGCTTTCAAAAGAGTCAAAGGGAAAGCATGTTGAACAGATTTTGCTAAGCAACAATAGCTTTTGGGAAAATGCTCAAAAAGTTCTAAAAACTTGTGATCCAATTGTTGAGGTGCTCCGCATGGTTGATGGCGATAAGCCCTCTATGGGTTTTATTTATGAGGCCATGGATCGTTGCAAGGAAAATATTGCAAATGCTTTTGATAATGTGGAAGCTGATTATAAAGAGATATGGGAGGTGGTTGATCGGAGATCGAAGATGATGCATAGCCCATTACATGCAGCAGCATGTTATTTGGACCCTACATTGTTTGGGATACAAAGACATCAAGATGAGGAGGTCATGAGTGGACTTTATGAGGCTATTGATAGGATGCATCCAGATGAGACTATTGCAACTTTGATTAGATCCCAGATTAGAGCATACAGGTTACAAGAAGGCCTATTTGGAACCATGGCAGCGAAGAGAGATAAGACTTTGGCTGCTCCAGTAGTGTGGTGGGAGTTTTATGCATCGGGAGCCCCAGAATTGCAAAAACTTGCAATTCGTATCTTGAGCCAGACATCAAGTGCATCAGCTTGTGAAAGGAATTGGAGTGCTTTTAGCCATATTCATTCCAAGAGAAGAAACAGATTGTTATCGGGAAAATTAGGAGATCTTGTTTATGTTCGCAGTAACTTGCAATTGGCTTTAAGCAATGTGTCTAAAGATGAGACAAATTCTTCTCGTCCTTTGACGGAGTATGTTCAAGATGAATTAAGAGATCAAGATGATCTTGACAATGACAGTGATGAATCCAATGGTGATCGTGCTTCTAGTGGTTTCACTTCCCCGAGTGCTTTTGATGATTTAGAGCTTTTTGATGTATCAAGTAGGCCATGAGAACGACAAGAATAATACTTGTGTTCTCGTTCTAGTCTCTAGACTTCTAGTTCTAGTTTCTTTTTGGGATGCTATTTTGCTAAATAGTTGCTACTTAAATATTGACATTTTAATATTATGTTTTATCACTTTATGAACATGTTTTTAAATTTCAATCAAGATGATCATGTAGACTCCAATGTTTTCAAAATATATGTTCAATCATTCCTGTTGCCATATTTTATTTCTATGATTCAATGACTATCATGTTCATAGTACATACTTCATTTAATGTTGATGTGTTCATTATTTCTATGATTCTATGACTATCATGTTCATTGTTAATTTGTTGATGTGTTTAATGTTCATAGTTTAATGAGCATAATGAATTTTATTGAAAAAATTCATATATTTTTTAATTTCCATATTTTTTAGTCATTCGAACTTAATGCCGAATTTTATGCCGATTTTTATCGCCAAAATTTCAAGTGCCGATTTTTTCCCGAATTTCAAGGTTGCCGAATTCGAACACGAACTCGAACCAGGTGACTTAGGTTATTAGAGTCTTGTGTCTAGGATTTTTTCCGTGCTAGCCATCCCAGATGAGTCGTATGAACATGCACTAGGTCCCCTAGGAGTTTCGTTTCTTTCCGAAGAAAATAATTCTTTCCGTAAGTTAGACCATTTTTTAAATGGTTTAAATGGAAAAATTCAAAATGGGATAAAAACCTCATCTGGAGGTGGAAATTGGTGTGGGGAGGCTCGTTTTGACGCTCTGAGCGTCCTCCTTACCCTAGCGCCCTCTTTCTTCAAGTTTCGGGCGGTTACGTCGCCTTTGGGAGCAGTTTTGGCTAAAAATGCATCATTTTGGCATTTAATTGCTAAAAATGGAGAAAATACACCATGTCCAAAAAATTCAAAAAATCAAAAAAGACAAAAATATGTTTTTTAAATTTATGGAAAAGGTTGGCATATGATATACAACCTCACTCATTGATTAAAGCATGGTTATAAAAGTCAGTTTGAATTTAATAAAGGGAGTACGGATTCCTTTACGTGAGGGACGACTCCCCATGCTAGCTCGCGAGTGATGGTTCCATTCACTAATATGGTGGGCTACCATTTGAGTAATAATGCATATGCCAAAGCAAGGGTTTGGATATACAAAGTGTTGACTAAAGGATGATGTGAGGTTTGGAAAGCGTGGGCCTTCCCTCACGTGGATTGGCTCACGAGTTTGGGCATGAAGCGAATACTCCAATGGAAATGGGCGTTGGCTACTATGGGAGAGGGGCACCCCTCTCATGAGGTGGCAACCACCTCATCCCCCACCAACCCAAATCACAACAACCAACATGAGTTCACGCCTACAAAGCTTCAATTCGCAAGCTCCAAGCTTTGAGTCATGCGCAGATCTCTCTCTTAGTTGGTGAATGCGCCCGTCTTGGGCCTCTCTCTTCATGCATTCGACCTGCTCTGTATTGTATAAATAAAGGTCCTTGCCTCACCATTTTGGGGGGGTTTTTGGTGCAAGGAACCTCTACTATTTTTCTGTTGAATAAAATTGAAGACTTTGGAGGTCAATGTTGGGCATCTCTTTCATGATTGTGCATGTTTATTGAGGTAATATTTAGCGTTTCATTTCTTCACTTCAAGCTTGTTGAATTAATCTAGCATAGAAGGCTATATTCTAGTCCACTGGGCAAGCATTTGCAGTTGTAAAGTTGTTTGCTGATGTTTCATTATTAAAGATCTTAGGAGTAATAGACTGTAGTCGGTTATACTTATATTCTCCTTTCCTTAATGAATTGTACTAGATTGACCTCGCTTGTGTGAAGGATTGTGTTGCTTGGTAGGTTACCAAGAAGGAAGAAGATTTGGAGTTTAGTTGCATCCTCTTCTACTTCTTTGTATTTTTCACTGATGATTGTTTCCTTTCAGGATTCTACAAAGAGCTCATCTATTCAAAGCTTTGGCTTTGGTCTTGCTCATTCTTCACCCATTCAAAAACTCAATTTTCAACTCTTAAAATTGGTTACTAAGTCAGGTTGTGGATTTAAAACTTCTACCCTTCTCCAAACGTTGGCTTCTTCCCTTTCTTGTTCTCTGCCCTCTCTTGTTTGCTCCTTTCTTCTAGCTTTCATCTTCTCCTCTTTTCCTAGCTTTTCTCTTTGCTCTCCTTCCTTCACTTGTTTCCTCCTTTCATCTCTGTTTTTGCATCCCTCTTTTTCCCGGATCGCTCTCGAATCGCTCCCTCAACACTCCCAAGTCACTCCGTTAGCGCTCCTAGGAGACAAAATAACGCTCCCTCAGTGCTCCCAACAGTTAGAGGCACTTCTTTTTCCTCTCTTGCTTGTGTGAACCAAGACAAGGATTCAATCATTGGTCTAGGCATGACTAGGGTTCCTTTAGTTGACTAAAACACTCACTCACTTCATTTTCTCTCATTCTATTTCTCATTTCACTCATGTTATTCCTCTTTTCTAGGGTTTTGAGTGGGATGTTAGCTAGTGTTAATGAGCAAATTTGTGAAAGCTTGGAAGGTAGATTGAAGGTTGTTGTTTGTGATAGCTTGAAAGGGAGATTGAAGGCTTCCATAGTTACATCCAATCACTATTGGAGAGCTAAGGAGGTAGGCCCTAAAACCGACTCTTTTTTTTTTTTAATTCCACTATGTTGAATCTTGAGTTTTCTCTTCTACTCTTTCCCATTCCTCCTCCTCCATTATTCTATTGGAGGTAGCAAGTTATTCTCATCTTGGGTCAAGAAGCATGATGGCTATGTGGTGGTGTTGGGAGGATGAAATACCAATGGGTGAGGAGGAAGAAGTAAGCGATGGTACATATTGTTGAGCGGAGGATGGCTATGTGGTTTTTCCTTTTGGTTCCATTTTTTATTATGATTGTGGTGTTGGGAAGCTGAAATACCAGTGGTGAGGATGAAGAAGTAAGCGGTGGCAGATACTGTTGGGAGGATGAAGAAATGGAAGGGGATGTTGATAATGAAGCTAACAATGATGATGGGCAAAAACACAAAGAGACTTTAACACCCTTGTGGAATTATGTGACAAGGCTTGGGTGAGGGAAAGAGGGTGGAACCACAAACAAAGTTTATATGCCCCCATTGTAATAAAAAATACATAGGTTCATATACCCATCTGAGAAAGCATCTATATGCCATTATGCCATGGGATGAAGGTAAGGCTATAGGTGTCAAAACATGTGACCCTGTGCCAGTGAAAGAAGAAACAAATACAAGAAGAGGAGGTTGTGCAAAACAAATCCAAAAAATCAAGGGTTGAATATAAGACTTCAAGCTCACATTGAATGTATGGTGGTCAATCCCCATCTCCCCATGGTAGAAGATTCTCACCTATGTTTAAAAAAAATTAGATTCCCTTAACAAAAGTTGCAAGGATGACGTGGATGCAAAATTTTTCAGGTTTCTTTATGCATGTGGTGTACCATTCAATGCTGTTCATTCACTCTATTGGCATGAAATGGTACAAGCCATCAATGGTGCCCCTAAAGGATACAAGAGCCTTGAGTATGACAAAGCCAAAACCATGGGCTTAATGGGGAAAGAGCCAAAAATCCATAATGGTCTAGAACATTTTACAAATGATTGGACTGAATATAGAGTACTAATATCCATTGTCATTGTATCTAGTGCTTAGACAAATGTAGTGGCAGGCCGTTGATAAATATTCTTGGTGTGTTTGCTAGTGGTGCGGTCTTCCTTTTAGCCCATGACTACTATGTTACAAGACTAATATTAATATTGCAGAACATTGAATTAAAACCATTCGAGAGATTGGGTTGAACAATGTCATTCAAGTCATCGTTGATACCGCTACTAATTGTACGGTAGAAAGAGCAATCATTGAGGATATGTACCCTAACATATTCATGATGTTCGGTTCACACACTGAACCTTTTGATGCATGATATTATTAAGATGAAGGACCCTAGTTATAAATAGAATGGTGCATTATACAAGAGGGAAGACAATGATAAAATTTATTACCAATCATAGTATGGCCCACCACTTTTTTTGCAATCACTTTAGGTTGAAGCTACTTAAGATTGCAAAGACCATATTTGCTAGTTACTATCTCACCTTTAGGCGCCTTTTGAAGTAAAAGAGTCATTGGCTAGTATGGTCTCAAGTGATTCATGGCAGGGTTTGAAAGACAACGTTGCATCAACATTTGTTGGACATGAATTTCAAGAGGTGGAGGGCACTATTCTTGATGGCTAGTTTTGGGCATGTTATCACCAATCTTGTAGTTGCCCCTACAGATGGATCCAAGGTGGATGGTAGAGGGGACAGGCAACTAAAGTGGTGAACCAAGAGAGCCTTAGTTCCCAAAAGGATGGTTGTCACGCCAACCAAGGCACTCTTCGCTTTAGCTATCAAAGCCAAGATAGCAAGGGGGAGACCCAAATCTACTCCCAATAGGAGAGATCAACCCAATCACCAGATCAACTCAATCTAATGAAGTACGTAGGGTGACAGGTATGGAACCCTAGGATTAAGGAAGTAGGACCACTGTGGAGGCTTAGGAAAGGTGTGATATGAAAATGAAAGATGACACATAGTGATTCTAGGAGTAAGGATGATTCCAGGATTCAAAGCTAGTTTCAAATGGTCAAAATCAACTGCCTTGGGAAACGTGACCCTTAAAATAGGGAAAGTGTCCCAAATCAGAGATCTAACAGTTAGGGCTTTCTAGCTATGCTTGATAGATGGATATGACAATATCTAAGTGTTCAAGCAACCAGACAGAGATCAACCCACAAGGAAATCTCACAACCCAGGAAAGTCGTGAGCCTTAGGAGAAGGATCAGTGCCTTGGAAAATGGGCCAAATGGAGTCGGATGTCCACCAAACTGTAGATCAGGGATATCAAGGTGCAAAGCAAGGTGGGTTTTGAAGATCAAGGTCATCCAATGGCTAGATCTTAGTAGATCTGAGATTCAAAATGCATCACCAAGTGACCCAAGTGGGGCACAACCCTCAAAATGAGGAATGGGGCCAACAAGGTGAAAATCAACAAGGTGAAGCACTAGGGGTAGGTTATCAGGTGAGGAGAGTTCAAATCAAGTGGGATCTCACCTACCTAGGTCTTGGAACTAGCAGAACTCACCCAACCAAGGAGTGCGACCTCACTTGGAGAGGCCTAGGTGCCTTGGGAAAGGGGTCAAATGGAAGCCAATCCACACCAAACTATAGATCCGAATTGCCGTGGATGCTATAGAGGTGGGTTTTCAATATATCACCCAAAAGGCCACTAGATCTAAGTAGATCTGAAAAAAATGTAAAATGAGGGTTTTAACTTATGAGGGTTTTAATGACTTAGACAAATGGATAGATCATGGAATGAGAAATTTACCTTGAGATCATAACTGTGTGATAGATGAGGATGCCTTGTTGTAAGAGGAATGTTCCCGCAAAGATCAAATGGGAGATCTTTGAGTTTTCTTGCTTCGAAATGATGCCCTAGTCCACACGTGCGACCTCCTCTTCCTGTCAACCAAGGAAAGCGATTTCAATCAGTTGAGCAACAATGGAGGAAATACAAGTGAAAAGCAAATGATAACATGAAGTAGAAGGTGCTAAGAGAATAATACTCCTTGTTACAGACGAAGAAACCCAAAGAAGAGGCAAGGAGAGTATTCCCCTACCAATGCATCCTCCTTGAACCAATTCGGCCTCCACTTGTAGATGAAAAATACGTGGACAAAAAGATAGCAAGATAATCTCCAATGACCAGTGCAAAGGAAGAACAAATAGTCGAACTCCAAAAGCATTCACCACCACAAGACAAGTAGATGCAATAGTATTTTTCTATTCCAATAATCCAGAGCCAAAAGTCCCCTTTACAATGAGGAGCTCTCTCCTTTAAATAGGATGGAGAGACACCAAAACCCTAACCACCTTTTGAATGGATGGCTAGGATTAAAAGATCTACATGATCTAATCAATGGTTGAGATGAGCTCAACATAAAAGTACATGGATCAATAATAAAATAATACATCAATGGACCAAATCGCCCTAGGAGAGGGGTTCCCACCAAATCTCAATGATAAAATATAAGATCTAGCTCGTGGTGGGTCCAAGGGGTAATTTATAACACCCTTGGTCAATCCCCATGGCACAATATCAATAAAATAATGCTCTAAGCACCCAATCGTGCCTTTCTGGGAAAGTCGTGAGCCCTTGGTGGCTCCAGAAAACCATATAAAATGCCGTAGTGAAGAATGTAGGCCGCACTGAAAGCTGAAATTGCTGGAGAAGGTGTGGAAGACATCACTCTCATCATCAAACATCATCTCATGCCAATCCCTTTCCTCAGTAGCTCAAATCGAATCCCTCAATAGCCATTTTTACCATTTTTTAACTGCCTCGGGAAATGTGAACATGCCCAAACTGCCTCCTGGAGTGCCTGCGCTGTCAAGGTGAGGCCACCAAGTTCCTTGGGAGGGGGGTAATATGGTAATATCAAGTGGCTGGACCACCCCTTCCATGCACAACGCCCTAGGTGAACCCATAAAATCTCATCACTGCTCTGACAGGGCCTCTGATAGGCCAAAACTGCACTAGGATCGCCAACTGAGGCTAAACATCACTGTAACTGCCCGGAACTGAAAATAGACTGTCTCATTGGACTCAGAGAGCCCAAATCCATCTAAGATGTGTACTCATACACCATATAGATCTCTGCATGATCACAAATAAATATCCATCATATCCGACAGACCAAATAATAATAATCTATAAAAGTGCTGAAAAGCACAAATCATCATCATAAGTCTGAAACCACTGCATAGAACCACCATGGTGACCTGTACCAGACCATATATCTTATCTCTGTATCATCTGAGATCTGCCACCTCATGTCTCGTGGTTGACTTTTGGTCAAACTGGTTTGACCAAGTCAACATGACCAAAAATATAACTCAGGCTATCATCAAACTGTTGCAAGGTGTCAAAGGTTAAAGCATGCTTTACAATTCATACAAGTAACAATTATAACAAGAAGTAATCATTACTGGTGATCTAAAACCAAATATATAAAGTCATTAATTATTATTATTACTCAGACCAGACTTTCAAGACCATACTCACTTCACAGTTGTGATCAATTTGCTAGTGAAGGGTGAGGGCTAAGAATGAAAAGGCTAGGCTAAAGGATGACTATTAACTTGACATTGTGACACTTTGGAAATGGAAAGGGAATACACACTCTAACATATGTTGGACAAGCAGTAACACAGGGGATGGCAATGTCTCACAGATGGGTAAGTTGTTCAAAGAGTGCTTATTCAACTTAGTCATCATGTCTACTTTTATAAAAGATGATCCAGTTTCATTAGGATCCATTGATTTCATTCCATGGTCTTTTTGGCCTACATAACCCTTCGGATCTCAGGTGTGCTGATAAGCACAACTAATTGCAGCTTGCATCCAGGGCATGTTTGTACATATACATATAAGGTCAGCAATCGTTTAGATATAAAGTTTAAGAACCATTGCGTTTTGGACCTTTCATTATACTCTTCAAGGAGTATTTTAGCTTTTCATTCAAGTCACGTGTGTTTATAAACACATTCAAGAGTTTACAGTTTCCTGGGCGAATTTACATAAGTTTCCATAAGTAGTACATGAGCTTTCAGTTTTGGCCAACACATCTTAAGTGACTAGGGGGAGTTTGTACAAGTGCTAAACATTAGGACAACGGACCAGAATGATTTAGGACTACAATCCAACTCACCAAAGTTAAGTTCTGTCACCAACTCAGAGCCGAGACACAAATAAACAGGGAAGCTTATCCAACACAGAGGCTAAAGTGGGGGAAGGTCCTCCATGCCACTAGTCAAGTAGTAAGTCAGGGTAATAAACAAACTGGTTGGTAATGGATGGATGGAGACAATGAATAATGAGACCAACACTAGCAAGCCAAAGTATGGTGGGAATGATCACCTCTATTCTCCCTAGGGAGGGTAAATCCAATGAGTATGGGTAGTGAACTTCTAAGTTTGAGTGGGGACAATATAATATATATAAAAGTACAACCAGGTCCACATATCTATATGATTGCCAAATCATGATACTAAATGTTAAGACATGCTACAAGAATGAACATAAAAGCAATATAACCATAACACCAAAAGATACCTGCTGAGTCATATACCTGTATGCACAATATTTGAACCATCATCTGTCCTCTGAAACTACTGCTATAACTCTGGGCAATACTAATTGCTCTGTACAAATGGCTAAATGGCTACATCGGTCATCAGTCTGAGTGTCCTGAAACTCAGTCATGGCATGGGGAACAAAACTGCTGTCCATATAATAACATGATCCATAATAGATGCTCATCTCAGCATCTCAATGCAAGGGAACTGGCTGAAAAGTGTATTGGAATTAGAAAAATAATGTATGGTAGCCCGGCTACTATAAATGTGATAACAGGGCACAAGTTAGGTTTGTTCTTGATGGTTAGTTTGAAGTTTGAACCTACCTTTGAAGTTTGAATTGTTGATTACATATTACAATTCTCTGGTAATGAATATAATGCTCTATTTCATTGTGGTTGATGTTATTTGTTAGAGTTTGTTGATGGCAAATGATGACAATGTTATAAGTTATCGCTGCTAGATTATTGATGCTATATGTGTACTAATGGTTGATGATTTAATAATCATCATTAATTCAATAGTTAGATCTATGTTTTCATGTTTTCTACAACTAATTTGGCACTCTGTATGTTTTTTTATATATACGTATCAAAGTATTTTAAAATATGTATTATACTTTTGAAAATTTCGCTTTTCGCTCCCACTCCCTGCAATCAACAACATAGATTCCACCAGCAGGTGAGCCTTCCAATCAGCTGAAACCCCCATAAGTGAACATGCTGCGATTCTCTTGGAGAGGGCATCAACAACAATGTTTTGCTTTCCCTTCACATACTCACTGTCAAAATTATAAGCTTGTATCTTGCTTACCCATTTTTGTTGTCTCTCATTGAAGTCCTCCAATTCCAGGAAGTACCACAAGCTATTGTGGTCAATCCTAACCACAAATCTACCACCTACCAAATGCTTTCTGAACTTCGCCAAAGCATGCATGATGGCGACCATATCCTTGTCGTAGATGGAGTAGAGCCTCTTTGTCTCCCTGAGCTTTCGACTCTCAAATGCTATTGGATGTTTGTTCTGCATCAAAACAACTCCTATACCCTCACCCAAAGCATCACACTAAAGCACGAAGGGTTTAGAAAAATCAGGAAGTGCAGAGACTGGATTAGTGCTCATCACCTCCTTGAGCTTGTCAAATGCTTGTTGAGCCTCCTCTGTCCACCTAAATGCCCCTTTCTTTGTGAGATCAGTTAGGAATGCATTCAATTGTGAAAACCCCTTAACAAAGCGCCTATAATAATTGCACAATCCATAAAACCCATGCAACTCTGTAAGGTTCTTGGGTAGTGGCCAGTCCAATATGGCCTGGATCTTCTCCTAATGTATCTGTACACCTTGCACATTGATCACATGGCACAGATATAGGATCTCTATCATGTCAAATTCACAGTTTGAAGCCTTGGCTTACAATAACTGCTCCTCCATGATGCCCAATATCTCATCCAAATGTCTCAAGTGCTCCTCCCATGTCCTGCTGTATAAGGGTTGTCACTTATTCTTGCATAATTTGAAAATCTATTTTGGACTAATTATGGTACATCAATGAATGGCTTAATTATATCCTCTCTGTTATATCTAGATTCCATACCCTCTTTTTCCTCGATCTTGACTCAATCGGCCAATTGGATAGACACTGGTCTTGATAGTCCATTGTTACCGCTCAAACTAGCAGTTCCGAATTTGTAGCACAATGTGATGTGTATGCTAGTGAATGGTAAGCATGGGAGATAACTAAGCCCAAATGTCACCTTAGCTCAGTCTCTCAACTACTTTGAGTAAATCCTGAACCCAGGGGAGAGCCCTCTTGAAATACTGACAAACACTAATAAGCAGATACCTATCTACAACCTGTTGCCGCCTGAATACGCACCTGGGGGGTTAACCCAACATAAATCTTCAAGTTGCTTAGTGCATCCTTGGGGGCACGTCTCGAGTCAAGTACTGCCACTTGATCTTGACTCCTCCGTTTAGGCAAAACTCCTAACGAAGCCAAGGGGGTTAGTCCCTAAAGGTTACTAAGCCTATTTAAGCTTTTAGTTATGAATGTGAAAGTTGTTTAGGAGTTATAGTGATTTACTAAAACTGATATTGCAAGGTATGGTTGAATTAAGCAACATAAAATAATCAAGAATTCATGACATGCGATAACTTAAGCAAATAATATTGTAGACCAGTGCTGAAAAATGTAAAATGATGTGCTGCTGAAATGGTAGTTGTGTTGCAATTGTATCTTGGTCAGTTTTATAATTATTATGAGATGAATTGATTAAAGGGAGGGGGGAATTCTTGATATACCAATAAGGTACGGGGAATGTGTCCAGACTCACCAAGTGTGGCTCTACACGAGAAAATGTGGGGTACATTGGAGTCGCGAGGGTGTGTCCAACACTACACCAAACGAGGGTGTAGCTTGATGGGGCCCTGTGGTCACTATCTTGTTGTTCTCGCTTTCTCTATAAAATTTGCCCACACGAGGTAAAAAGAAGATGCTGGATTTTCGGCTTTCAGGGATGTTGATTGCAAAAGATGTGAGACTAATTACTAAAGGCAATGAGTCTCTTTTCTAATCATCCACCACGTACTCAGGTAAACCCTTTACGTGATGGCGAGAACATACTTTGGGAGAGTAATGCCGGGTTTGTTAGTAAGAATAAAGCAAAGACTAATTAAAAGTGAGCTAATTACTACACTACGAATATCTTTTCCCTTTCGGTACTTCGGTAAAGCGTAGTGGGTTAGTGTTATTTACTTTGCAAAAAATAAAATACTTGAAAATCAAATTTGCTTGAAAGTAAAGTATATTGCCTACAAAATGGAATTAGTTCCTATGTCTTGAGTGAGTTTGGAGACCGATATTTGGATCGGAAACTCCAATCGTTAAATTTTAGCTTATTTTTAACTTATTAAATAAAAAGGAAAACAAACCGGAAAGAAAACAATCAAACCACGAAACAGTGCAAAACTCCCCAGGGTTGTTGGGGTGTGGGCGTTGTGTAGCCCACTTGCTTTTTAATTTTTACTTGTTACAATTTAGAAATGCTTGTTATCCTTTTTAAAATAGGATCACTAAGCTGACAAGACTGGGAGAAAACAAGCTACAAGAAAGAGGGAGGTCCCGGGATGCCCTGGATGGCTAAAAGCTCGTTTTTCGCCAGAGTTTCTCTCTACTTTTTTGTAAAACTTGCAAAACCAGCAAGTTATTAATGCCAAAATGTGCCCAAAAACACTTTGAAAGTGTTTCTGGACAACCAAAAAAATACTACAAAAATTGCCAAAAAATTCTAAGTATAAAATGACAAAAAAGGAATACAAGAAAGCAAGC
The DNA here is from genome assembly GCA_027924585.1 of Larix kaempferi. NCBI lineage: Eukaryota > Viridiplantae > Streptophyta > Pinopsida > Pinales > Pinaceae > Larix > Larix kaempferi. The sequence continues at coordinate 71,011,236 of BSBM01000093.1, forward strand.
TTTCTTGTGAATCTTGGCTTTCCTTTTGGGGAAGCCAATAAAAGCACTCTAGATTTGCTAGATATGAAATTTAAATCACTAAAAAATAACTCTGAAAAAACTTTAAGATCTACTTTTAACTAGCTTGCATAAAGGAAGACTTATTGCTAGATCTGGATGCAAAATAAACTTTTAAGAAGTACTGAGATCTAAGTAAGTAAAAACTATAAATAAGATCTGATTTGAAATAAAAATTTAAAGAGATAACAGATCTAGATTATAGCATAAGTACCAATAAGAAAAAAAATTGTGAAGAGTTTAGAGGATAGAAGTGAAGAACAAGTTGCCCTTGGAACTTGGGAAATGGAGTTGCAATGATGGGGCTGAGAGGGACCATGTCTTATTTAAGCACATATAGTGTTGGAAGGTGTAGAAACAAGCTAGATCATCCACCAATCCAACAAGAGGAACCTGTAGAAAAACCCTTCACACTTGCCAAACGATTTGTCAAATCTAGTAAAACATCTAGCTAAAGAGCAGAAGAGCATACATATAAACAAATAAGCATGCAAAATTCTAGTTCTTGAGCAAAGACTAATTTAAATGAGTAAAAGAGACCTCTATACTCATTCCTACGGATTAATACTAATCCTTCATTAGGCTAGTATTGACAAAAGAAGCAAGTGAAAGCTAAACTCCTATAGATTACCTCAATACACATGAGAGATGATATTCATCCACCTTGAGCCAGAGACATCAAATTAGACCTCCAAAGCCTTTTATTCATAAAGAAATTCAACAATGAAATTGCAATCAAGAACAGATGTTCAATCCTTCCATCCCAAATGATGGAGATTAACCTTGCTTTTATAGAGCTTTTTGAGAGAGGGGGGGCGCATTAGCAACTTAGGAGGATGAGGGCGCATCATAGGAGAGGATCAAGGGATTGAGAGATGTGATTGAAACTTAATTGAGAGTTATCTCATGAGGTGGGCACCACATCAACAAGAGGTGCGCCCGCTCTCTTTGGATGTATCTCCCATGCAATACAAAGTCGCCACACAGGGATATGCGCTCCTCTCATGAGGGAGGCCAGATCCCTTGATTGATGCCAACTCAAACTCATTCAAATTTGATTGGAATCCCCACGATTTACGTTCAATCAATCACTGATTTGATCCTCAGTTGAACTGGATCCTGATAGGGACACGATTTCTTTGATTTAGGAACTCGATTTTCTCTCATATTCTTTATTTTTGTAATTTTTTATTCACTTTTTTGATTTTTTGAGAAAAAAAATATTTAAGTGATAAATAATCACTCAAACACTTAGGAAAGTGAGTTTAGGGGTAATGTGGGTGCTTTGGGTTAGAAAACGAGCACTCCCATGGTCAATTTCACCCCCTAACCACACTTTTAATACATTTTTTTTATTTTTCCCATTAAACTATTAAAAAATAGCCTAAGTTTACGAAAAAAATCAATTTTTGCGAAACTTAAAAATAAACCTAGGGGGACCTAACACATGTCCATACGACTCTATATTAGTGCCTAGCATGGTAACATACATCGACACCTAGACTTTAATAACCTCCTAAGGCCTAGGGACCAAGACGAGTATTCCAACTTTGGAGGAGTAGGTGAAAAACTCGAAAATTATACCTCGCTGAAAAGCAAAGTATAATTAACAAGAGAAAAAACACCTTGGAATACCTAGATTGATGCATAAGTCTATGGAAGCCAAGTCTTTTACAAAACCATCATGCTAGGACACTTTATTACAATTCCTCGCAGGGCATGGACATGTGATTTATTGAAAACAAGGGCCTTGAAAGGCCTGATGGACTTGAAGAACATGAATTTGAACATGTAACATATTCAAACTTCACCCGCTCGTTTGAAATCCCAACAAAGTGCAACTTAGCTAGTAACACAACCTTTATAACAGAGATCAATGCCTTATACGGAGTCGATCGATGAATTAAGAAGACTACTTGATCTACTGAGGAGTTAATTCAAACAATTACTTGTCTAAGATAACAAATATCAATGATTTCAACAAAATTTCAAGTTTACCAATGAATTTCACACAACCCAAGGGACACCTCAAAAAAGTGTGCCCTCAGGAGGAGGTGGACAAGCAAGGCAAGGCGAGGCCCTAGAAGGGCTTAGAAGGAAACACTGCCTAGGGTTTGGGAGATATAGGGTTTTCACGTTTCCCAAGGCACTGGCTTCAATTAGGACGCCCTTTAGGATTTGTAGACAATTCAACTAGGGGGAAATTGAGGGGTGGACTAGATTTAGCAAATTCCAAATATTTTTAGGTTTTTGAATTTATGTAAATTTTTAGGACTTTTTTGACAATATATGATTTTTAGGGTTTTTTATACATAAAATGGGGACTCCTTTCAAGATCTGTGGATAAATCCACTAGGGAGAATTTGTAGGGAGGACTAGAATTACAAACCCACAACTATTTTTGGAGTTATGGATTTTCTAATTTTTAGGGTTTTTATGCATAAAATTGCAGCAACAAATATAATACAATAAATGCTGAAAATTAGAGTAAAAATGGCAAGAAAGGGGATATGATTTTTGTCTCAATCCCTAGGGCATTGAGAGATATATGGTGAACGTCCCTCTCTTAAGATGTTCCTCTAGCACTTGCAAGCTAGGGCATCACCTAGCAACCTCTAGGGTTCGGTAGGAGAGCCTATCTAGGGAAAATGAAGAAGTCCAAGGCCCCAAAAGCAATAGGACACCCTTATGCGAGATGTTTCCTTCATACAAAGTTGATAGAATATTGGTAAAAGTCCCTAATTAAGGGAAAATGCAGCAGAAAACCACCATTCAACCCACATAGTAACAGTATTCACCAACATTCAACAAGAAACGAGCAAAGAAGACACCTTGAGGTCACACTTGTGCATGTGTTATTCCAACAAGTCTAGCATCAACCATAGCAAAGAAGACACCTTGAGGTCACACTTGTGCATGTGTTATTCCAACAAGTCTAGCAACAACCATAGCAAAGAAGATCGTCCATCCACCATCAAGCAAAGAAGATCATCCCAAGAGAAGTGCGCATCATCAAGAAGAATCAAAGAGTAGGAGAATATCTATTTATACTATTTCATCCTCAAATATTTAATTTTGAGCCTACAAGTCCTAAAAATAAAATAATAATTTTGCATAATTAAGGAATTTTACCCCAAAATAGACAAAATTAGTAAAAAGAAGCTAAAATAACCTGAGAAAGGCTTCACTGGATGAAGTAGTGAGCTAAGACGTCATGCCCCATCTAACCCCAAAATGATGCTTGTCCCTCAGCACCCCCCCTTCCAGGGCTTGTAGGCTCATCTACTGGAAGAATGACGTCATAGGTTAGTAGCACTAGACTAGGGGTTTTTGGATGCTAAAAATAGGTCCAAGTGGGTGCAGAAGGTGTGCTAATAGGTGATAATAGCCCCTTTACATCACGCAATCACCTTTATATGAAATAAACCAGGATGGTCACGTGCCCCAGTGGGTCACCCCCAAAAGCCCTGGAACACCAACCCATGTGCTAAAAACCCTGCATGGTGGAGATATCATCACACCAAAGGGGTAGTTAGCAAAGCCACTAAGCCAAGTACTTCTGAGAATAAAACCCACTGGGGCTGGGCATGACCAATCTAGGGGATAAGCAACCCCCATCCAAATCTCCATACAATAAAACCTACTTTTGCCGAAAATTTTGTCCCGCTGCTCTAGGATTAGCCTCGTTGGAATGCTGCGGTAGCTTTGGTGCGTAATAGTCCACCATCCCTTTATTTCCAAAGAAAATCATAAACATTGTTTTCTAGGGCTTCCTCGCTGGTGCTAGCAAAGAACTAGCCAAGAGTGAGAGGAAGGTTGCAGTGTTGACAATGGGAAACCTTCCTACGTGCCATTAGGGTTGCACTTCATTTAGGGACTTGTGTATCTTGTGGTGTAGGTTCAAACAAGCATTGATAAAGGTCTCTTTCCCCTAAGGGAGGAAGAAGATGAATTAATATGTACTGTGAACTCATTGGGAGGATATTATAATGCCATGCTGGGGTATGTAGAAGATTTTCCTTAAGAAGAGGAAGATGAGAAAAGTTGGTGGTGGATAGATCTTTGGAAATTGATATCAGTTGTGAAAACTAGAACTTTCTTATGGGTACTCCTTTCAAATAAAAAAATTGGGTTAACTTATAGAGGGTCAGAGAACCTTGGTGTGGACCTAACATGCCCTTTTTGTGCAAGGAAAAAGATGTATGTATTTGTCATCTTGATCCAGGTGAATACTGGTGGCCACACATTTGTTCCACTGAGTCACAATGGTTCTACATTTTCTTAGCAATTTACAGTTTTTCGGTCCCAAACTTTTGGGTCTGTTATGAGGCCCTAAACGATGTTTTTTTGCCATTTGGGGGGCTAGGGGTTGTCATGGCATTTCCTGGCCCCAATCAAATGGAGATCATATGCAAAAGTTGCACCCCCAGGAAGTTAGCTAGCCACCTTGGGGCCCACAAATCCTTTTGTTGCTTCATCTCCTATTGTTAGGTTTTTGGGTGTTTAGGGTTTTTTCCTCTATGCTTATGATAAAAAGTCCTTTCCTGTCTCTTTGTAATCAACTCTTGCAATTGAGCATAGTCGACATATCTCTCTTCATAGCTAAGCTACCACCATCCAAGCTAGTTTGTATTGCTTGCATTTTACAGTGTTTTTCCATTCCATCCATTAATAGAATTTGGGTTTTAGCGTACTATTTTGTGCTGTACAAAATATTTGTGTGTTTCCATTTTTATACTGCTGCCTTCATTTCATTCTCGAAATAATCCATATCACATCTCTTCAATGAATACCACTTTCCAAACCTGTATGGGATCTTTTGAAAACCTTAATTATTGGAAAAGGAAATTGGAATGGGATTAATATTGAGGAAGCCTTGGAGAGGTGGGTCAATGATAACGAGGTAAGCGAACACTCCAATTCATGGTATTATGAACTATTTGGATTGGTAGGAATAAGGCAATCTTCCATGACAAAGCTCTTCCCCCCACTCAAGTTTTCCATATGATAAAATTGACACATGATGATCTGCAAGAGTCGAGATATAAAAGAAAGAGGGACATCACTGAAGCATCTTATGACAACTGTGATCCTTGGGTTTTTTCTGATGGAGTTTTCAAGTATAATCCGCGACAATGTGGAGCTGATGGCTGCTTATTTTTCTCGGAATCACATTTGATCACCTTCATCTGTGGGCTGGGCATAGGCACTAATAACATGGCAGAACTAAGAGTATCTTTCGTACTGTTGGCATTGGCAAAGGAAGGAGGTATAGAGGGAATACAGGTTTTTGCGGATTCAAAATTGGTGGGTTGGATCAATGAAGGCTACAGAAATTAAAACCTTCTCCTAAAGCATACCATTCATTGAGTACAGCTCAAGACCAAGTTCTCAAAATCCTCCTGCAAGCATACCTTTAGAGAAAACAGTGCCATGGCAGATGAGCTGGCCAAGTGAGCAATGGAATGATAGGAAGCTTAAATTTGAAAGAACTTAAAGGAAACCACACCCCTTTCTCTCTTAGATAGATTCAGATCTAATTCTGCTCTTCTCCGAGGTTGGGTTTTGTTATTCTTGTTGAAAGTTTCCACATAGTACGGTCTGTTTTTGACAGATTGTCAAGATGTTGATGGATTAATGCACGAGAACTCAAAACTTCTATTATAGCCCTTCTTAGGAAGATGAATGCTTTTAGTGATATGGTCAAGTTCCGTTAGACTATTATGAAATGTAACATTACCTATTTCTTCTTGAAATAAAAAATTCATTCTACAAGATTTTTCTGAGGAAAACTAATATTAATATATATTTATATATATCTATAAAATCTTCTAGTATAAATATTTATATATATATACTGATGTTTCCGATATTTTCTGAGTTTTTCAGGTCTAAGTTTATGCTTGCCAATGTTATCCGATATTTCCAAAAGTTTTATTTCCGGACCCTTGGCTATATGTTCATTGAAATGATATTTGCAACATTGTTATATGCAATGTTACAAATATCGGCGCGGCGAAAAAATCGGCAGGGTCCAGGAAACATCGTTTCGGGATATCTCGGCAGCACATCGGCAAAAATCGGCAAACTTAAAAAATACAAAAATACAAACTTTTTCCGGCCACTAACACGCCTTGTCAAAAAATCGGGATAAATCGGCCAAAAATCAGCAAAAAATTGGCCCTATTTTTTGGCCGATTTTTCCTTAAAAAATCGGCGCCTTTAAAAAAATCGTGATTTTTCGCAATTCGCCGATTTTTCGGCCAATATTTGTAACACTGGTTATATGTCAAAAACATATATGATTAAAAATATTTTTTCTTAACTTTTAGTTTCCCCTTATATATATATTATTGCCACTCCTAACCTGCCATTTCCTGCAAATTTGGGTGAAGCTTCTATTGTCGACAACCATACTCACGTTCTGGAAACTTGTGCAACATAGGTTATTTTCTAATATTCTATTTTGCTCACCATAACCTAGATGTTTGCGAAAATAAAACATAATTCTAGCATAGTGCAATAAAAAGTGACAAATGTATCTGCTGCTGCATTGTGATTTCTCTTGTACTTTTGCATGTTATTTTGCAGAGTAAGCTACTCGATCTGTCTTTGATGTCAGCTGCAGAAATTGAATGGCTAAACAATTATCATTCAGAAGTTTGGGAAAAGGTTAGTATCTGTACAATTCTAACTTTAATTCACACAATGTCAAGAGCTTCACTATTTGATATATTCACTTTTTGATGCAAGCACAATCCCATTTTCTGGCACATGCAGCATTTAGAATCCCGCAGTAGTCCTCCATTCAACTCTGAAGTTTCATACTCTTACCCTGGATTGCATTATTTGCACTAGCATAGATCCATTCATTCTTAACCCCAGATTTATTAAGCACTGAGAGGGACCAAGAAAAACAGCAAACCTCTCCGGACTTAAAAGATCATGGGTTAAGATGGATCTATCTTAGTTTACCTTTTAAATTAATCTTTAGGTATGTTTTTTATTATTATATATTTTGCATTAGATATTGGCTTTCAATTTCTTTTCCATTTTAGTTTATGCATGTGACACATCTCTTCGACTAGGACTGTAAAAGCACCTCACTTTTCTCTGAATTATACCAACTTGCTTAATATCTTTACTAAAATATAAGGATAAAGGCATGAGGTTTTTTCTTTCATGGTCCTAGCAGTTGCTCTCAATAATCTGGAAGTTGTATCCAGATGATCCCCACTGTAATGTAGCACAACATAAGCCTCTAGGTCTCCTTTAACAGTCTGGATTGTCTGTAATTTTGTAAATAGTGATTGCTTATCTAAGTGTCAACCACCAGTAGCAGTGGCAAATTGGCAATTTACAGATTGTTTTGTCATTATTAATTTATTTTGTATTCAACTTTCAAAGACATTATTAAGATATAAGAATGATTGTTTAACTTTCACTTAGATCCATCAGTCTATAAGACTTGTTACAGAGGATGGGCCATCTTCACCAAGCAATAAACTTTACAATTCTTTCAGGCAAGTTACCTTTATGAGTGATGTTACGCTCCATTGTGCATGGGTGTCCACTTCCGATTTCGTTTTTGATTTTCATCACAAAGAAGGTTGATGACTCTCGGATGGTCTTGGATGCTTGATGGTAGAGTTGCACTTCATGATGCTGATGCCTTGGTTGATGATGGATGATTGACATGCTCATGGTGTTTTGCTTGGGTTGCTTATTCTTGGTTCTAAACATATGTGGATGGTTAGATAGTGACATGTGGAGGCTTTTCTATGAGAGCTCTTCACTTGTTTAGGTGTTTTCATGCTTATTGATGATATATGGTGGATGCCCCATGTTGTGCTCTTATCTTTCCTCGCTTAGGTGGCATCATGTTTCCATTTGGTATACTTTGTGGCTACATGCTCTCCTTGTTTCTTCATATTTGGTACGTGTGATGGCACCCTTTGGTTTTGTAGAGTGGGTCATTCCGTCCTTCATGATGGTGGTTAGCTATTGTGGACACTTTCTCCTTGGTTTTGATGCTTCTATCCTAGACTGATGGTCTCCTTGGTTCATGGCTTGATAAGTTGACATGGAGGTTGGGCTAGTTGATATATGGACATTCATACCTTATTTTGATCAAATAATACATATGGAGGGTTTTACTTGATGGATTGATTGTTGCACACATTTGTTGGTCTTCCTTGATGAGTGCCCACCCTTTGGAGGGTTGTTTACGCACTGATCTAGGCCATTTTTGATGGGATATTTATGGAGGGGCGTCCTAGATTTGGGAGTAGTTATCTTTTGATAGAGTACTTGTTATCACACAAACTCTAGCTGCTACAGGAAGGTGTCCCAATAGGGATGGTAGAGGGCATGCAGCTAGGAAGGTGTAACCAGCAACGGCCAAGTCCTCCGTCCGTTCAAGGAACGAAAGTCACACCAAACAAGGCTATTGTCACTTCAGACGAGGCACGTAGGCCAAGTCAGGGGGGAGACCCCACTCAACCAGTGATGGTTGAGACTCAACAATCAGACACCCAACCCCAAAATATTAGCAAAGCAAGACACAAGGTGAATGCCTAAGTGTGAGATTTCTTCCAGCCTAGTGAAATCGAGACTCTGAATTAGAAAAATAGACTATATGAAATGATATCAGATCTGATTATGAGTGTCCAATGATAAATAACTTGAGGATTAGGAGGCTGGAAACTAAATCAGAAAATGAAAATTGACTAGAAGAGTGACCAAAAATTCTGTCCATGGGGAATGAAGCTCACTATGACTACTCAAACATGGCAGCAGCAAATTAGGTGATTGAAACACATCTTCTAGCAATCATACATTGAATAATAACTGATTTAGAACGAAGAAATACAAACCAGCAAGAAGTGAAGTCAAACTGCCCAAGGGAATGAGTTAAGTAGTGGACAAAAGGACCTAGGGCAGTGGATAATTAGCGTTTATAATCACTTCCAGCCAATGGTACTTGGTTTCTTAAGGTAAAATGATGTTCTAAAACCAAATCTGAAGTACCCAGAACCCAAAAATTTACTCAACAACGTGATTGGCCAGTTTTCCCAAGTGGGGCGAATTCAGTGAAAGACTAGTGCCTGGTTAAGTGGGTAGATGGAGTCGGAATCAAATGAAATTTGAGATATGGGGGTTTAAGCAAATTTCATTAGCGGGTTTTGAATTAAAACTAAATCTAACGGTGAAAAATTAAGTTTTGTATTTTTAGGGGTTTTTATATGAATTTTCTGCTCAACACACACAGTGAAATTTCAAATGCAAGAGACCAGCAAAGATGACCTACTTGAGAGTGAATAAACGGATGAGATTGCCAAAGACTAGCCCTCCAAACTCAATTGTTGAACAACAACGTGCTCCCTTTGGCGTTTTGAGCTCCCAATGACCAAGTTCGTCTTAGGTACCTGCCACAAACAAGATCAAGTCAGTGTATGCAGCAAATAACAAGAGAAACCGGCAAGTAAAATGACTGAAAATAAAAGAAATTGAAAGGCATGAGGCAATAACAACTCCCTTTGTTGATACTCTGAAGAAAACAAGCAGTTGTGGGGTTCCCACTCCAAAAACTGCGCCCTCCTCCAGCTGTGCTCTTCACCTGCAAATCGTTGGCCAAGGAAATGATGGAAACGATACACTAACAACTCAACAAGGCTAAGGAAAGCTAGATATCAATCAAGCAACACACATCCATCCATAAACTCTCAAGAAATTGTGGAAGAATGGCTCTATATCATCAAAAACTCAAGTGTACAAATGTGCCAAGAGAGGCCACAATGGAGTGATCTCATTCTCTTATAGAGATGGCTCAAAACCTAGCTTCATTCCCCCCAAAACCAATGGCTGGGATTTACTTTCCCAATCACCAAATCGAGGGTGGTGATGAGCTCATGAAGGGGGTGCGAATTGCCCAAGTGAAGCGCACTAGTGGAGAGGGGATCCCTTGTAGGGCCCATACAACAATCAAAACCGAGGTTAGGGGGTGTCTATATGATGTTTTATCCCCCTAACCTATACATCCAAGGTCCCACATCAAATACATTACAAAACATGAATTTTCACGAAGTGGAAAAACGCCCCCATGGGAAAATTCGTCCCACCTATTGAGCTGGGAAAGAGAGGGCCCCACAATGCAAAATATCATGTCTAAACAACCAACATTACCTTAGAAATCACCCTTGAATTAGCCAGCCTTTAATTTTTGTCCTTTGCTATAGTTGCCTTTGTCAATTTTTGATTTTTCATGTATTTTATTGCTGGTTTATATTGCTGAAGGAGTAAATTGGGATTTTGACCCACTTAGAGTGCCCGGATTGCTGAACCGTTTGCTGCAATATGATCGTGGACCCCAAAAATAGTAGGAATGACCACTCGAACGACCCCGATCCATCACTTAGGCATAATTTGCCCAAAATCCATGATTTTTAATTAAAACAGGTCATTAATGACCAATGATAATTAAAAATCTCACAAACGCCTTGATCTTTTTGCATTCTGTCACTTGGAAGCTCATATGGGTCCCTTGTAGATAATAATTGACCAAAATTGAAATTCCGGTCGCAACATTTTTTCGGGTACATTTTTGGCCTGGTCAACCTAGTTTGACCAAGTGAAATCTGGTCAACAATGGTGCTAGCTGAATACCTGTGTGCAATCATGAAGTGAAAGGATTCCTTATACAAGCTAGTACATTACTAAACAATATGACAATAATATGGTGATAAAAAACTGCATTAAATCTCAGAAAAATACAAGGCCCCAGGTGAGGTGGGCCCACCACATCCAAAAGACTCAACTGCTATGCACAACCTATAGACTTGACCACCTAACTGACTTTGGGTGATGTGGGATACAAGGTGAAGTATGAGGGATGACAAGGATAAAGATCATGTGACCTTTTGGATAACTCGGGAAAGCGGGGTCCACTAAGATAAGCATACCATGACAAAAACACGGGGAAGGGCGGTGCCTCACAAATGGGTATAGTGCAGGGAAACCGCCATTGGTCATCTAACAAGTATCTTACTACTCACATCCGTGCCCGAAGACTCCGCGAGGTTCTTTTCTAGAGCCGCCAAACTAGGTGTCCGATAAACCGTAACTTGAGACTCTAGGGGACAATCTTGAGCTTGTCCCTTGCTCCCTCTCACCTCCTTGCCCCGTAGGACTAGGTGAGGAAATAACCACTACAAATGCTGATATGTACGGCTGACCTATGTCCATGTGTGTTTACAAATACATTGCATGGATTTTACAATGAATTTCATACTTAGCCCTTTTTTGGCTAGATTTTACATTTACAAAAAGCCCTTTTGGCTTGCTTTACATTTCTTCATTTCTTCATTTTACATCAAGGCCCTTTTGGGTTACATACATATCTTAATAGATATAATCATGGTGCTCATACTGCAAAGTAATGGGGGTGAGCAATACATGCTTTGATGACCAATGGGGAACACCTGGTGAGGCTACACAATCCTAACTGCATTGCAACATCGGGGGCAACCGACAGGAGCAAATCCCAGGTTTGAGAGTGCATCTCACACACTAAAGAGCTGAGGCACAATAGACAGGGAATCATGGCATACTCAGAGATTAGTGGGGAAAAGGATCCTCAAGGTCACAAATCGGAATCCAAGTCGGGAAAGACTATCATGGATGAGTTGGATGGATGGAGAAGGTGAAGGTGGATCCAAAGTCAGTTGCCTAGGGGAACTAAGTGACCAAGTCTATACCAAGAGTAGGGGTGTGACCCGGTGCATATATAGGGGCCTACTAGGAAGGGGTGGACTGACATCACCAAGGGCCCAATCATATATCATATCAATAGCTAGATCACCAAATCAATCATCATATGCAAAGTTAGTGTACTATCATGTATAAACAAGTCTAAGCAACAATCATGAGCAATAAACATCAAATGCAATACCTGCCACACCATATACCTGCTGCTGAGGCTGTCTCTGAACTGGATCTCTGCTGAATCCAGGCACAAATAGTAAACTAGCAATACTTTGTGATAGTCTCAATCAAAGCAAGACTAGGCAACTGTCTCAATGGGCTCATATCAAAGCCTGGCAAGGAAGGGTGATCCTGTGGTAAATGTTGAGTAACATGTCTGGACAATACAATAAAACCATCTGTCCCCATTGATATATCTGCTCGGGGCAATCTGAACAAAACTGTGTGCCTCCTCTGAAGGCATCCGATCTCTGATCTGAAAAAAAAGTATAGTATGGCCCCCGACCACACAGTCTATGGCATGGTAGCTCCAGCTAACATGGATGTGATAACAGTACCCATAATTGTGCCATTTCAACACCATTAGGTGCAAATTGGCTATGGGATTTTGAAAAGTGCTTATAATAGAAAATTCGATAAATATTGAGAAGTTAGAAATTGCAAAATTATTGTTTAAAGAGTCGCATTGTATTTTTTGCCACATGTGCCTTTTGGAGCCTTTTCATGGAGAGCATTCATCTTATTTGAGGAAGTGCTCCACCTTTTGAAGCCTTTTTCTTAGAGAGCCTTTGGAAGCTCGGTTTGACTTCTTATTGTCATCATTCACCCTCATTTGATGGATGCACCTCATTCTTGGGCCTTCCTTCTCTTGGATATTGTACTAGTGGCTTTGACCACTATATTTCATGGATGTTGTTAGAGTTTGTCAGGGTTTGTTGGAGTATTTTCATTTGTTTACTTCATCTTAAGCTAGATCTAGGATTTTATTACTTGTTTATTGTTGGGAGGAGAATGATTGAAACCTATATAAGGGTTTATCCTCTCATTCATTTGTATGTCTGGATTTTTGTATAGTGGTGAGACCTCGGGCCCTCATCCTTCCCCACTAGGAGATCGAAAAATATCGTTGAGACTGGTTCAGTGGTGCTGGACCATACATCCGATCACACATCCTAATAATGGCAGAGGGATTAACTCTAGACGGATTCAGAATAGTGCTCCCCCTTCCCGTCATATTTCCTCCTAGCCTCAACTGAGTAGACATAGATCTATTTGGATTTTTTTCCCTTCGACCTTAGATAGTAGGAGAATTCCTACTCGCTTCTACATCCCCCCTAAGGTCCTATAGACGGATCCCACTATAGCACCTGAGGACTTCGACAACGAGCCAATGCCCTAGTCGCCCCCATCGCCCTCAATTATTAGACCCAGGAGACTTTGACATCAGTGGCCTCATCTCTCTCTCTCTCTCCTTATTGATTGTTATCGAGTTGTCGAGTATAGTCTAGGACACTAACTTTGTACTACAACAACTATGATATTGTTATACATTTCTCTTTTGTTGGCTAGTCCTAGTGATTAGCTTAGTCAAATACTTATCTAGGTGGTACTTATACTTCTTGTATCTTTCTTTATCTTGTTTTCAACATTCTCCAAGAGTTGCTTTTGCACGCCCAGATTGTACTCTTACTTGATGTATCCTCTAGTCCCACTGACCTACTTTTGTGGTCATTTGCTATGAATATTAAATATTGTATTAAATTAATCATTAATTTATTAATTAGTTTAATTGAAGGGACGTAGCCCTTCGTAAGAAATGCTCAAACCTTATAAAAGGCGAGCTCTTGTAAAGCGTTAAGTATCTTATCAATTCAATAATATATATATCTTATTCAATATGGATCTCGCGTCCTAGTTTTTGTGCCGCATTTGGTATCAGAGCCGCGTTCGGCATCAACTCCTGCGCTCCACGCTCCAGCTGGGATCGTCCTCCACTCTCATCTCAGGATTCCATCTCGCGCATCATCTTCTTCACTCCAACATCACTCCACTCCACCTGCGACCTCACTCCACCACGTCCACACTCACTTACCTTCGGTGCGCAATCCCTGGCTGCGCCCCTCTCCAACGTTTCTCCACGAATCTTCTCTCCATACGCCTGCAACTCACGCCACACTCCCTCTCACCCCCACAACGCACCAACATCCATTGCACTCCACAAACCCGTCACAGCTCTTCATCCTCCCACTCCCCACACACGTTGCCACTCCCGCCATCGCCCTCGTCCACACCCTCCCTCCCTCCGATTTTCCTCCTTCCCTCCCCACAGCCCCTGCACGCACCTCCGCCGTCCTCACTTCCCACTCGGCCTCTGCCATCCCTCGCCCTCCAGTCTCTGCGCCTACCCTCCCTCTCTTCTGCGTCCTTCCCCCTCGTCAGCTTCATATCCAGCGCCATCCAACTATACCCTCATCCATTCCTGCAACTTTCCACAGCTACCAACGCTCCCATTCGCTTGGGCTCCCCTGTCCACCTCTCGTCCATCCCCCGCTCGGCTTCCACGTAGCACTCCTTCATCCAAAAAACCCTAACCCTAATTTCAAAAAAAAATTAATATTATATGATTAATATTGATTTTTATTAAAAAATCCTTAAAATCAAAATATATATATATATATATATATATATTAATATAATATTTATTATATATATATTTTTTTAACCACACCAAAATTTTTATAGTAATTCCACTTTTCCACGGCATTTTCATTTTTTCCACTCCCAAGCCAAAATTGCGTCCAACTATTCACCACCACACCTAAGAAGCATGACGACAGAGTTAAAAGCCCAAATGGAGAAAATAGAGAAGGATTTTCGAACCTTCAAGGAAATGATCACCAAGAGCCAGGAAGCACTTAAGAAAGAAATTAAGGATGAAGTCATTCAGGTAATGGAGCAGAAAATAGACGACAAGTTCGACATTATAAGCAAGGAACAAAAAATGTTAGATCAAAAAGTGACTGAGAGCCAGAAAGGTATCGAGGAGATATTACAAAAAATGAAGGATGAGGAAAAAAATCATAAACAACATGGCTCGGATATGTCGGTTACCCCATCTCCCAATTCCGAGTCACCAGAACGCAATAGGATGAAAGGTACTCAATACCAACCATTCGTAATGTACCCGCCGAGAGCAAAAATAGAAATGACGAAATATAATGGAGGAGAAGACCAATGCGTCGCTTGGTTGAATAAAGCAGAAGAGTATTTCTACATATATAACATTACAATGGACGAGGAAAAGGTCAAGTATGCTTCAATGCACCTTGAAGGATATGCCTACAACTGGTATATGTGGTGGAAGGGAGACAACTTCGCATACACTTGGAACTTATTCAAGAATGATTTCTTAAAAAGGTTTCAAGGAATCACAGAAGATGAATTCTTCTCAAAACTTACCAGATTACAACAAAAGGGAAGCGTCGAAGAATTCACGCATCAATGGGAATCCCTCGCTACCAGAGTATTTGGGCTATCCGACAAACAACGGTTGGAAACCTACTTAGGAGGACTAAAACCATACATACAAAAAGAGTTAAAAATGCATGACATAACAGATGTCGAGGCAGCAAGACGAAAAGCAAAAGCAGCCGAGGCCAAATTTGATAGTTTTCAATCAAATAAAGGAAAGTCATACTCACAAAGAAACATCCAGTCGACTCCAGAGGATGATACAAACAAATACATCCCTCCACCTAGAAGGGACGATAGGAAGAGCCTCGAGAATCAACGTATGAGGGAAGGAAAATGTCGATGATGTGGAGATAAATGGAACCCTAAACATAGGTGTCGCCCCGAGGACAACTCAAAGAAATTATATACTTGTGAAGCAGAGGAGAATAGTGAATCAGAAGAAGAAGAAGAAGAAGAGCCAGAAGATGAAGAGGAGGAAACCGCAAATATGGCAACCGGGAACGACGAGAAACCCAAAATCTCCCTAGCAGCCTGTTATCACACAACTTGTAGTTGCCCCTAGAGGTATCCCATCCAGGACGGTAGAGGAGTCAGGCAACTAAAGAGGTGACCCAAGAGATGCCACGGTTCCCAATGCAAGATGGGAGTCACGTCAACCGAGGCACTCTTCGCTTTAGGTCAAGGTGTAACTAGACCAAGGGGGAGACCCTTTACCCCAATCACAGTTGATTGGATCCAAACAAAGGTTTCTAAGGGTAGGTAAGTAATGAGTTACGGAAACCAATGCAAGGCTAAGTGGACCTAAGGGTTAAGGTATGGTTGAGGGAGGTGTAAGATCTTGTTGATGTTTCAACCTATGTATGGTTTAGGCCACATGATGGGGTATGATAACTAGGTAAAGTACCATGTGTTTACACAAGTGGGTCTAGTTTCTTGGGAAGTGTGAAATGGTTCTAGGTGGACCCACAAGGTGAAGTTAGGTGTGAGGATGGTACTATAGGTTAGATATAGGCTTGATCTATGAGTTTGAGTTGGTTCTAAGAGTACCCATGTAATAGATCTAGGGTTTGACACGAATCCCAAGGAGTGCGACTTGCTTGGAGAAGGACTAGTGCCTTGTTGAATGGGCTAATGGAGTCAAAAAGTATGTCAAAGTGTAGATCGGGACACCTAGAAGCCAAGTCAGGTGGGTTGGATGAGATCCAATTGTTGGATCTTACTAGATCTAGGTTTTTAAGTGATTACCCTAAGTGGACCACAATCCCTTGAAACAAGGAATGCAATCCCCAAGGCGGATCTTTACAAAAGGACAGTATAGACCAAGGTTTCAAGGCATGGGCATTCCAAATCCACAAAAATCTCCAACACCCACTTCCTAGAAGTGGACCAACTCAAAAAAATCAAGGGGGTGCGACTTGCTCAAGGAGGGTCCAAAAGTGGGTTTTGGTGGACCAAAACAAGTCCAATGGCCACCAAAATGTAGATCCGGGATGTTAGTACCCCGATCTATGTTCCTTCAAAGTTTCAAGTGAATCCAATGGCTAGATCTTAGTAGATCTAAGTTTTAAGATGCCAAGAAGGTCAAAAGGGGGTTTCAACCCCTTAAAACATGGAGAGATGTCCACAAGGTAGTTTTCACCAAAGTAAAGATATGGGTATAGGTTATCAAATGTCTAGATGTCAAATCAAGTGGGATCTCACCTACCCATATGCTAGATCTAACCCAACAAGCTTCTCTTAGGAAAATCGATTTAGGTTCAAGAAGGCTTTTTGCATTGAAAAGTATGTCAATTTTTAGCCCATCACCACCAAACTATAGATCCAACTAGGGGTGGATCCTATAGAGGTGGGTTTTTAATATCTTTTCAATTGCAAGGCTAGATCTAAGTAGATCTAAGAAATACCAAATTTGGGGTTTTGATTTAATTAGGGTTTTATGACCAATGAAGATAGAATGGATGAAAGAGGCACATACCTTGTAGATCTTACCTCAATTGCTTATGGCCACCTTGCAAGTTGATAGCATTCTCCTATGTTTATATTCAAGAGTGAGATCCAAGTGCTCCAACCAAATCGCCCTTCTCCAAGATAGCCAAATCGTCCTCCTCCTACAAGACAAGATCAAAGAAACAAGTCAAGCAAGATGATTATGAAAATGGTAGAAAGATGTAATAGAAAGCATCAACTATGTCACGAAGATACAATAATGATACTCCCTGTCACAAGATCAACCCAAGAGAGAATATGTGGATCCCTCCAACAATAACCCTCAAAAAGTCGCCCTCCTCTCTCCAATTCGACTTTCCTGTCAAAAGGTTAGCAAAAACACCAAAATCCACAATGATACATAGAAGAGATACTTTATATTCAATATGCAAGAGAATCCACAATGCAAGAGAGATGTGCTCCACAAAAAATCTTCTATTCCAATATTCCAGAGCTCCAAAGGTGAGCTTTACAATGGGGGGTCTCCTCCTTATATAGGATAATAAAGACCAAAACCCTATACCACTTCATAATACTACATCAAATGAGTGGTTGAGATTATAAGATCTCATCATACAATCAATGGCTAAGATGACCCATAACAATATATCACATGGATCACTCAAAATAACAAAAGCGCCCTCACTAAATGGTACAATGGAGGGTGACGTCATCCCACTAGAGGGGTAAAAAGTACAATAATCCACCTCATGATGACTAGGACATAATAAAATAAGCACATGGTGGGGCTAGGAGGCATCAATCCTTACTAGTTCACCCCAAGGCACAATAAAATAATAAAATATGTCCAATATAATAAAAATGACCAAAACTGTCCTCAGAATCCATGACAGTCAAGCAGTAAATGTCCTCCTGTGATCAATCCGGGCATACCCACATGGTGAAAACTGACTGGAAGATAGTGATGCCATCCTGGAAGACCTCTGTGAAAACCACATGCCAAAACCTTGCCTCAATTGCCCAAATCGATTTCCTCAGTGACCACTTTATCCCATTTTTTAACTGCCTCGGGAACTGTGAAAGTGCCAAAACTGCCTCCTAGGGTGCTAGCGCTGTCCATCTGAGCCCACCAGGCTCTCCGGGAGGGGGGATAAATGGTAATAACAAGTGGATGGACCACCCCCTCCATCATCAGCGCCCTAGGTGAATTGGCCTCTCGGGGCCCCTGCTGCTCACGCTGGGAAATCAGCCCCAAATCTGGTCAACAAGTGTAAAACTGCATCAATCACTGTCAGAAGTGCCCGGAACTGAAAGATAAGTGTTTCAATGGATCCAGAAGACCCAAATCCACTAGGAATGAGTACTCATACACCCTGGGTTTCCCTAATGGGCCAGCTGTAGGGTCCACCATATATGGACAATGTATAATCTGCTGATCTGAAACAATAATAAACATGCTGAACTGGATCAAACATCATCTGCATCATATGTCCATCATATGATATCATCATCAGACATGTGGAACCATAAATCATCATCAATAATCATCCATACATGGCCCACATCATCACGGATCCCAAGAATATATAATCAAGGATAAATCACATCAGTAGACTAAGACAATGTTTCTCTAATCATTCCCACAGCTAAGCTCAAAGTATAAATTCCATTCAGTGGCATTAATCAAGTTAATATATTCCGTGGTTATATAAAATTACTTGCACAATAGTTCAAATGACAAACTCACCCATTGGACATGGTCAAACTGCTAGTGAAGGATGAAGGCTAGGAGCAAGGTTGGGCCAAGGGCTTGACTTGTCTAAATTAACTCAAAAATACTTTGGACTGGGAGAAAAGGGGAAGCTACAAACTCTGTGCTGGACAAAAGAACACGGGGAATGGCTGTGCCTCACAAATGGATAAGTTGTTTAGAGAGTGCTTATTCAACTTAGGCATCATGTCTACATCAAGTTGATCCAGGTTCATTAGGATCATTCAATTTTATTCCATGGCCTTTTTGGCCTACATAACCCTTCGGATTTCAGATGTGCTGAGAAGCACAACTAGTTGCAGCTTGCATCCAGGGCATGTTTTTCACATATTTATAAGGTCAGCAATTGTTTAGATATAACTTTTAAGAACCATTGCTTTTTGGACCTTTCTTATACTCTTCGAGGAGTATTTTTTAGCTTTTCATTGCTCTTGCCCTTTTTTGTTTCCATGGGCGAATTTATTTAGTTTCCACAGGTAGAACATGAGCTTTCAGTTTTAGCCAACAACATCTCAAGTGACTAGGGGGAGTTCGAGCCAATGCCAAACATCGGGACAACCGACCAGAATGATTTAGGCCTACAATCCAACTCACCAAAGGCAAGTTCTGTCACCAACTCAGAGCCGAGACACTGAATAAACAGGGATGCGGTCCAAACACAGAGGTAGAAAAATGGGGAAGTCCTCAGTATCAGAAAGTCAAATGAGACAAGTCAGGGTTTAAAGTCAAACAGGAAGGTCATGTATGGATGGAGACAAGTGAATATGGAGCCTACACTAGCAGACAACTGGTGTCGAGGAAAGACCATGTCTATGTAAGGTGAAATACCAGTAAGTTTTGTTAAATGACCTAAAAGTGCAAGCAATTGTCCGTTTTATGATTTACAGTTCATTTTAAATAGTTTGCCACATCAGGAATAATATACCAAGCACATGCTATGATCATGACTAAATCAACAAGATAATAATCCACAGTCAGTGAGAACATATCCATAGATCATACAACATCATCATAATAATAATCATTATGCATCATCTGAAACACTGCTGAAATACATCTCTAGGCACTGAACTGAAACTGTAATGGGATAAGTGGTCACATCAGTCATCAAATCTGAACTCTCAAGGCTCAGCCTTGACACAAGGTCATATACAAGTCTGAATAATGTACTGCTCTGATCATGAGTGATCCAAAATATATAGCCATGCTCTGGAATAATAGAAGCTCTGGAATGTGCAGATATCTGCTGTACAAGAATAGTAGCCCTGCTACTATGGTGTGATAACACAGCCATGACAGGCATTAGTCAACCACAGACTCTCAAGTTAAAAGGGCATATAAAAAATGAGAATGTTACAGTGCTAGTAGACACTGGAAGCACTCACAACTTTCTTGATATAAGAGTGGCACGAAAACTCAAGTTGTTCGTACATCCAGTTCCAGACATGAAGGTGATGGTTGCAGATGGCAAGAAGATCGAAAAAGTTGGAAAGTGTCACAAGGTGAGACTTCAAATACAAGACTTCGAACTGGAATCAGAACTCTACACCTTACCGTTGGGAGGAGTAGATATCGTTTTGGGAGTCCAATGGTTACAAACATTGGGAACATATTCTGCCAATCATCAAAAACATTTCATCAAATTTAAGTGGCAAGGGCAAAATTTTAAGCTATATGGTTTTCATCCACCAAACACACAGGTAGTTTCATCTCAGCATATGGAAAAACTCATTCGAAAAGGGGCATCAGCATACGTAATACAATGTCATCAACTGGAAGGAAAGGAGGAGGAACCAAATAAGTTCAATAAGGAAATCCAAAAATTACTCCAGAAACATGAACACATATTTCAAGACTTACCCATGCAGCTACCACCAGAAAGGAGTATAGAACACATAATCGAGATTAAACCAGGGTCAAATCCTGTCAAGGTTAAACCATATAGGTATCCCCACCACCACAAAACAGAAATAGAAAGATTGGTTCAAGATCTACTGAATTGTGGTGTCATCACCAAGAGTAGAAGCCCTTATGCAGCGCCAGTCGTACTAGTACGAAAGAAGGATGGATTGTTTAGATTATGTATAGATTATAGAGGATTAAACAAAATAACAATTAAGAACAAGTTTCCAATTCCATTCATCGATGACATGCTGGATGAACTTCATGACGCAAAATATTTTTCGAAACTCGATTTAAGGTCAGGGTACTATCAAATCAGGGTCAGATTAGAGGATATCGCAAAGACTGCTTTCCAAACTCATGAAGGACATTATGAATTCAAAGTAATGCATTTTGGGTTAACTAATGCCCCTGCCACATTCCAGGCAACGATGAATGAACTATTTCAGCCATACCTAAGGAAATTTGTGTTAGTATTCTTCGATGACATCCTTATATATAGCAAGACATGGAAAGAACATTTGACGCATCTAGAAGAGGTTCTATCTCTTTTGAAGGAAAACCAGTTCTATGCAAAAAAGTCAAAATGCACCTTTGGGAAGCAAGAAGTGGAGTATCTCGGTCATATAATCTCAAAGGAAGGAGTTAAGGTGGACCCAAAGAAGATCCAGGCAATGAAGGAGTGGCCCGAACCAAAGAATGTTTCAAAATTGCGAGGATTTTTGGGATTAACAGGTTACTATCGAAGGTTCATCAGGAACTATGCACATGTCACTGCCCCACTAACAAATCTCCTAAAAAGAAATTCTTTTTAATGGGATGATGAAGCAAGAAGATGCTTTGAAACGTTGAAACAAATTATGTCTTCAACTCCCGTTTTGGCAACACCTGATTTTGCAAAACCATTCGTAATCGAATGTGATGCTTCAGGGTTTGGGATAGGAGCTGTGCTAATGCAAGAAGGTCATCCAATCGCTTTTGAAAGCAGGAAGTTGAACAAAAGAGAATACCTACAGTCTACATACAACAAGGAAATGCTTGCCATCATGCATGCATTAACTAAATGGCGACAATACCTTTTGGGAAGTAAATTCCTAATCCGAACAGATCATAATAGTCTACAACACTTGTTACAGTAGAAGACATTAACAACCGAGCAACAAAAGTGGATAGAGAAAATCTCTACCTTCGATATGGAGATCCTACATAAAAGAGGGAAGGACAATGTAGTAGCTGATGCTTTATCAAGGAAAGATGAAGAGATACAAGTCTACGCCGTATCCATGGTGATCCCAGAATTTTTGGATGAAATTCGTAAGGAATATGCCAAGAATTCAGAGGTTTGCGCCATAATTAACAACATAAATCAGTATCCGAAGTTTGAATGGAAGAATGAACTCTTATGGTACAAAGGACGTATTTACTTAAGTTCCAATTCAAGTTTTAAGACCAAGGTGCTTAAAGAGTCACATGATTGCCCAGCTACTGGTCATGTAGGAATTTTTAAAACCTACTATAATGCAAGGCAATCATTCTTTTGGAAGGGTATGTATGCTGACATTCACAAGTATGTTGCAGATTGTGACATTTGTCAGCGGAATAAAACTGAGAATATCTCCAGTCCGGGGTTACTCCATCCGTTACATATTCCAAATAAGAAATGGGAGGAAATTTCAATGGATTTCATTGAAGGTCTACCCATATCAGATGGAAAAGACAAAATACTAGTTGTGGTAGACAGGCTAACCAAATATGCACATTTTGTTGGAGTGAAGAAAACTGATTCGGCAAAAGAAACAGCCGAAGCTTTTTGTAAAAATGTCTACAAATTACATGGTTTTCCGAAGATTATAGTGAGTGATAGGGATGCCAAGTTTAAAGGGAACTTTTGGAGAGAGTTTTGCAAGCAAATTGGAACGTCTCTTAACATGAGCTCAGCTTATCATCCCCAAACAGATGGACAGACAGAAGTTGTCAATAAATGCTTAGAAACCTACCTCCGTTGTTTTGTAACTGATAAGCAAAATAAATGGTTCCAATGGCTACATCTTGCGAAATGGTGGTATAATTCTACTTATCATACATCTGCAAGAATGACACCATTTCAAGCCCTATATGGATATGAACCCCCAAAATGGAAGGATTTCATCACCAACCAAGCAAGGGTCGCATCAGTAAATGACCATTTAGAAGAAAACCAAAAGGTTGTCCAAGTACTTAAAGAGAATTTGAATACTGCCAGGAATAGAATGAGACAACAAGAAGATCGACATCGAACAGAACGAGAATTTGAAATTGGAGATTGGGTATATGTAAGACTACAACCCTATAAACAATTATCACTTAAACAAGGTGGAAAAAATAAATTGGCTCCACGTTTTTATGGCCCATATCAAATCAATAAGAAGATTAGTCAGGTGGCATATGCATTGGAATTGCCAACTACAAGTCGCATCCACAATGTCTTTCATGTTTCATGTTTGAAAAAGATGATAGGTCAACACCAGAAGGCACAAACAATACTTCCCTTATTAGATGAAGAAGGAAGAATCATATTCGAGCCAGAATCTATCATTGCTACTAGAGAGAAGAGATTAAGAACGCGAGTCATTAAAGAATACCTCATAAAATGGAAAAATCTTCCCGAAGAAGATGCAACATGGGAATCAGAACAATTTCGACAGTTACATCCCTCATTACCATTGCTTTGAGGACAAAGCTCTTTAAAAGGGAGTGGCAATGCTATGAATATTAAATATTGTATTAAATTAATCATTAATTTATTAATTAGTTTAATTGAAGGGACGTAGCCCTTCGTAAGAAATGCTCAAACCTTATAAAAGGCGAGCTCTTGTAAAGCGTTAAGCATCTTATCAATTCAATAATATATATATCTTATTCAATATGGATCTCGCGTCCTAGTTTTTGTGCCTCATCATTCAGTGGACATTAATACAATTATCTTATCTTATATCTCTCTTGAGCTTAATTGATACATATTTTCTTGGAGAAAATCTTGTTGTAAAGGTTCCCTTCTTGTTTATGTGTGACACTTTGATCTTGCTTGGAGCTTCATGGTTGCAAGTTGTATTGGGTGTTTACATTGTCATTTCTATGCTTTTGCTTGGGCCACTGAAAGGGTATTGCTACCTAGTTGAGAAAGGGGTTTTAAGTTAATCTCTATTTCATCCATTCTTTGCATGCTTCTTTATACGGGATTTATGTGTTATATCCTTACCTTGATTTAGATTGTGCAACCTTAATCCTTTATTTATAGAGTGCAACCCCAAGAGATTGAAAGTAAGGGGATTCTTCATTTGACTCTTTCCTTGTAAACCCAGTCCACCTTCAATTTCACCAAGTAAGGTTTGGGTTAGCTCATGCAATTCTACTCTCTCCGTGACATATTAAGCAAGGCCCTCTTATCTAGTGATTCTTTGACTCCATTTACGCTTGATTGGACTGGCACTAGTCCTTGGAGTGACCTCTTTCATCATCTCATCACCTCTTTGATTTCCTATACTAAAAAAAAGACAAACGCTTTGCTAGAGCTACTCTTCACATCTCCTTGTACTTCATTGTTTATGGCCCTAGTAATCCCATCTTAGGGAAGTCCCCCTTGAGTTCAAGAAGAGCCAACTAACAGTGCGAAGAGGGTTAGTGTGGTGAAATTGGCCTCCCCTCTTGAGTTCCCCTTTAGCTAGTATTGCTTCTTTCGGACTTTAATCACACATGCTAGTTGGAGAGGTAACACTTCACTTGAGCTAAATTTCTAATCTTATCACTTAAAAGAGAGAAAAATGCTGAAACCATATCCAATATATATGTTTCTTTGGGATCTTTGGTCTAGTTGAATATCTCCAATATCAGTTTAAGGATTTAGCTATTTGCCTTGAAATTTTAAATAGATATTCTAGAATTACCATTTTAGTGGCTCCATAGGAGTTTATATTGGTCCTCACAAGAAACCCATTCCCCATGTTGTATGCATGTACAAAATGATCATTATATATCATTTAAATGCCTTGGGTTAACTAAGTTGAAAGGCCTGGAAATTGCAAATAGCCAACAAATACCATATGAGTTTTAATGTTAAAATATGAAAACCTTGCATGCTTATGTCTAAATAAATGTGAAAGCGATGTTATCACATAAATCTGCACCTAAAGGGCAAACAAATCGAAGCGACAACTGTAGGCAATTTAGCTCTGTCACTTGCTAAATGCCTAGCTGTTCAGGTTGATACTTTTCCAGCCACGGGGGGTGTGCCTAAGGTGGTTGTCTGATGTTTGTTCTGTTATTAGTTTCTGTGTAATCTATGTACAAACTTCAGAAATAAATTAGTACATAAGGCTGCTTTCGAAGCACCTTGAGACACCTGAGAGCATAGTAAAACTTTTAAATAAAATGCAGAAATTGGGATTAGTTCCTTAATTATTTTCAGCACCAAAGATGGAAATGAATCAAATAGAATAGACTCCTTGAGTGAAAGAGATTTTGAACAAATGCATGAAAGTAGGAAACATGCATTGTTGGCATGGTTTATGCACAGAAAACAACCTCAAAAATCCTAAGTGCAAAATGCATAAACTAATTTATTTGATATATTAGTATAGAGGCAGGAAATCCACCAAGATACAATAGATCAAGGCCTGCCTCCGTCATGCAGTGAAGCATATGCTATCACGGCTAGAGAAGATGGAAGAAGGCAGTAGTGAAGAGCTCCTGAACTTATAAAAGGAATCCAATCTCATGCCAGAAGAGTCTCTTACTCATCTTTATAGAAGTAAGGAAGAAAGGGCTCCCAATCCATGCATTCAAGATGTGAGAGATATGGAAGGGATCGAACTCCAAGTCAAATCCTTAGATGGTATACTCTGGTGGACATTAGAACCTTTGGTAACAGTGTGCTTTACTCCATTAGTCTGTGATCCAATTTATGCAAACTCCTCCAAGTCGTGTGTACTACTTCCTTCTCTCAGTGATGCACTCCACTAGTAAACTAACCCACCAACCATGCACACATGCATTCACAACTTGACCTCCTTGGTTCCAATTTATACCGAGTCATCCAGAGTTCATATCTGTGCACAACTCAACCTCTTTAGTGTCAGTGTTTCATACAATTATAGCATAATAATTCAATTGCATAAAATCAATAGGATCACTAGAAGAAAAGCACAGAAACAAAGAACACGAGAATTTATCCTGGGAAACCCAATCAGGAGAAAACCTAGCAACCTTCGTATAGAGATGAATAATTCTGAGAACAAAGTACAAAGGTGAGAGAGAGAAAGTAGAAAGTCTCTCTAACCAAAAACCCCAAAAATAAGCTTCTCCTAGCTGCAGGTGCGAGCTCCTCTCCAAGTGATGCGAACTTGTTGTGTGTGAGTGAATGAACAAATGAGGCATATGACCTCTCTATTTATACACATGCAAAATTGACTTTTTCCCTTTCTGGGCCGACCTGACTTTTCCCAAACTGGGCCAACCTGATTGGGGCAGCTCTGCCCATTGTTTGGGGCAGACTGCCCACTGTTTTGAGGCAGTTTACCCACTGGGCCGACTTGTCTTATCTGACAGGGCGACTTGTTTTGGGGGAATATAAAAATACATTTAATAATTATTTTCTTTACTTAATTTCCATGCACTCATGCAAATTATCGAAAGCATTCACAACTCGACCTCCTTAGTTCCAGTTTATACCATGTCATCCAGAGTTCATATCCGTGCACAACTCAACCTCTTTAGTGTTAGTGTTCCATACAATTATAGCATAATAATTCAATTGCATAAAATCAATAGGATCGCTAGAAGAAAAGCACAGAAACAAAGAACACGAGAATTTATCCTGGGAATCCCAATCAGGAGAAAACCTAGCAACCTTCGTATAAAGATGAATAATTCTGTGAAAAGAGTACAGAGATGAGAGAGAGAAAGTAGAAAGTCTCTCTAACCAAAAACCCCAAAAATAAGCTTCTCCTAGCTGCAAGTGCGAGCTCCTCTCCAAGTGATGCGAACTTGTTGTGTGTGAGTGAATGAACAAATGAGGCATACAACCTCTCTATTTATACACATGAAAAATTGACTTTTTCCCTTTCTGGGCCGACTTGACTTTTCCCAAACTAGGCCGATTTGACTGGGGAAGTTCTGCCCATTGTTTGGGGCAGACTGCCCACTGTTTTGGGGTAGTTTACACTTTACCCACTGGGACGACTTGTCTTATCTGACAAAGATGACTTGTTTTGGGGGAATATAAAAATACATTTAATAATTGTTTTCTTTACTTAATTTCCTCCCCAAGGTTTACATTGATTCTTTCAAGGGTTTACATGATTAATTACATCAAGATCAAGTCCCTTAGGAGGTACAAATAATTACAATAGAATATAATAAGAATAACTTTCAAAGTTTTACAAAATCCAACACTCCCTCTCAACAAGGAAGGTATTCTTCGGTTTTCATCAGCATCACAATCTTCTGGGTTTCATCTGTACATCTCTACTGTCTCAATCATCTCTATACATATTGAAAGTTGTCAACACAGTCTCAATCCTCTGAGAAGTGTAATCATGCATTAACTCCACTAGTCCTTCGGTGAGTCCAAGAGAGTCTCTCCATCTTACCTGGATGTCTGAGAGATAGGCTTTACCATCTGCTATACCATCTCCTACCTGTCCGTCTCATCTGCTGAAGGGATCTTCCCATTCCTTGCTGAGAACCTAGACGAGTAGAGGTGCACGACCATCTACTACCTGTTCATCTCATCTGCCGATGGGGTACTCCCATACCTGGCTGAGAACCTAAATGAGTAGAGGTACCTGTGCAATCATCACACGGCCATCTACTACTTGTCCGTCTCATTTTCTGATGGAATTTCTCCCATACCTGGCTGAGAACCTGGACAAGAAGAGGCACCTGTGTGTAGACCGACCATCTACTAACTGTCAATCTCATCTGCCGATGGGATTTCTCCCATACCTGGATGAGAACCTGGATGAGTAGATGCACCTGGGTGGAACTCGACCATCTACTGTCTGTCTGACTCATCTATCAATGGGATTTCTCCCATACTTGGCTGAGAACCTGGACGAGTAGAGGCACCTGGGGGAAAGCAGGGTAAACATCTCTATGTCATCTCTCCCTCTCAAGGAGGGACACGTTCTCTTCTATTCCAAGTCTTCCGCGAAAGTATTCGAACTTCATCCTGGGAAGAGGCTTGGTGAGAACATCTGCAGTCTGTTCATCTGTCGGAACATACTGTAGCTTGACCGCACCTTTTTGCAGCATATCACATATGAAGTGATACCGATCTCTATATGCTTCGACCTGTCGTGAAATACAAGATTCACTGACATCTGCACACAGCCTTGGTTATAACTGTGAATCACTGTTGGCTCTGGAATTTGGCCAAACAATCCTGCAAGGAGTTTACGAAGTCATACTGCTTCTCGAGCTGCTGTACTAGCAGCCATATACTCGGCCTCTGCAGTACTGAGTGCTATTGATTTCTGCTTCCTACTGCACCAGGAAATCACTTAAGAACCCAAACTAAAGCAACATCTGGAAGTACTCTTCCTATCTGCAGCACATTCGGCCCAGTCTGAGCTTGTAAACCCCTGCAATCTCAAGTCACACTCTGAAGCATATCTCAGACCATATCCCACAATGCCACACAAGTATCTGAGCACATGTTTTGCAACAATCCAATGAATTTGCCTCGTCTCACACATAAAATGGCTGAGAGCATTCACAACAAAATATATATCTGGTCTGGTGTTCGTTAGATACATTAAGGTCCCAATCAGATGACGATACAAAGTGGGATCAATCAAATTTAAATATGAAGCAAAATCCCTCAGTTTCTTCAAATTTGCATCCATCGGAGTGGCCATGGACTTGCGATCCAACATCCCGAATATCTTCAGAATATCTATGGTGTATTTTCCTTGACCTAGGAAAATCTCCTTCTACCTCTGCCATATTTCCAATCCTAAGAAGTAATGCATCAATCGAAGATCCTTCATTGCGAACTTAGAGGCAAGCTTCTTCTTACACGATACGATAAGTTTCTCATTTCAGTGAGAAACAGGTCATCAACATAAAGGACCAAAATCACTGGCTCATCATTTGCAACCTTGTAGTAAAGATTTGGGTTTGCATCAATCTGATGCAACTTCCACCCCATGGTTGAAGCAATAGCAATGATCGATCTGATGGAAGTATATTGAGCCACAGGAGCAAATGTCTCATCATAATCGACTCCCTCTTTCTAAGAGAACTCTCTGGCAACAAATCTAGCCTTTTGTTTTTCCACACTCCCATCTGCTCCATGCAAAGTCTGTTTTTCCCATCTAGGCCTCTTCCGGCCTACTGCAATATCTTTGGGAACATCAACTAGCTCAACTATGTTGCCGTCGGATTAACACACCTGGTTAACACATCAGAAATCTATGCTACTGCTCGGTGTGCCCTTTGGGGTAAGTCTCGAGTGAAGGCTGTCACTTGATCTTGACTCCTTCATTTAGGAAAAACTCCTAACGAAGCCAAGGGGGTTAGTGCCTAAGGAATGTTTCTAAGGTTGTTAGAGTTTCTGTAAATTGATTAAGGTGTTTATGTTTTTAGGAGTTGTTTTGGGTATTGTTTAGAAAAGGTTCCAAGATGTGTTTGCAACAAGAATTAAAGATGCTTTCACCAACATAAATTAAAGATCACTGAAAAAATAGATGCACGATACTTGAGATGATAATAAGCAAATAAAAAGTGCAAAAGGACCAGTGCCTTATGGAGTCAGCACAATGTACACAAATAGTGTTGAATGAAAGGGAAATGTTGTGCAAATGTCTTTTGGTTAATTTTAGATTATTATGATATGAATCTTGTTTAGGGAAAAAGGGGGAACTCCCGATATACCGTGAGGTACAAGGAGGAATGTCCGGAAATCAAGATTCAGTGGCTCCGTACAAGGACATGTGGGATGGAACGGAGTCTCGAGAGTGGTGTTCAACACTACACCAACAAGGATGTAGTCTAACTGGTGCTCTAAGATCGCCTCCTAGTGGTTCCCGCGTCCTTAGTCAGAATTTCCCCACACAAAAATTGTCGAAGTGCCGGATTTTCACTTATCTTAAAAGGGAGGTTGATTTTATTAATGAGTATTAAGTTAAGTGTGAAAAGTTAAGTAGTGCTTCCAACTGCTTTTGGTATCCCTTAGCTAAGACGAATTGCTGGTGGGTAGAGCATACGCAGTGTAGGAAAATGATTTATTCCAATTGAAGAAAGAGGACCATTGTGCTCTCCGATAGAGAGTTCTCTTGACCTGCTTTTCAACGAGGTTCAAGAGACTTTGGATTCCTTTTATTTAACATTAGTATTGTGGAAAGTAAAATGCAAAACTAAGAGATATAACTCACAAAGTTTATGCGTCACTTTCTGATCAACCACCACTAATCGGCGATGCCTTTAGGTGGTGGTGAGAACATACTTTGTGGCGACAAAACTGGTTTTATTTCTAATTTTACTTTTGCAAAAAAGATGAAAAATAAAATAAAAATTACTAAAATGGAAACTAAAGTATACACCCTGCACTTTCAAAGTGAGTGTGTGAAAGTTGTGGAGTTAGAAAAAATCAATCTCAAAAATTTGACAAAATGCAAATCCCACCAGGGGGGATGGGGTGTGGGTGTTGAGTATCCCACTGCTCTCGTTTAATATTTACAAATGAAACTGAAAGAAAAATGGCTCCTTAGTCCATTTTACTTGGATCTAAGGGCTTACAATGATATACAGGTAAAGTAAATTGAGTTGGGTGTTCACTGGGGTATTTTTTGCAGTTTCTTGTGGCCTTGGTCACTCAAATCTTTCACTTTTATGCGCAGACCTGCTAATTTCCAGCGAGCTAAAGCGCTGCAAAAAGTGATTAGAATGCACAAATATACAATAAAAAATACAATTTCCAACTTGCAAAAATTATGGAAAATTTTGGCATAAACAAGTATGGAAATGGAAACTAGATCTAGCTCTTTTAAATGTGAAAATCTTGTACTTCTAGATCTGATTTTGAAAACAAGTTTGAAATAAATTTGACTTTCAGATTTAAACACTTGCTTCAATACAGTGAAAAGAAAAAGGTTTGCTTGTAAATTTTGAGAAAAGATAGATGGAAGAAGGAGAACCAAAGCTTGTTAGCTTTTATGGTTTGGAGAAGAAGCTTGGTGCCTGCAAAAGATATTAGATATGTATTTGGAAAGAGGTGATCCACCACCGATTTTGAGAGAAGAGTCAAGACAAGATCAACTCTCAAAGTTGGGCACCAAATCCTGTAACACAACCAACAAGCCCACACACACAATAGATTAAATCTAGTAAATCAAATGGTAAGAAATGAGAAGGGAAAAAGTACAACCGAATACTATTTGCTGCTCCTATTCTCTAGACACCCAATAAACATAAGCAAATCAAAAGCCTTGAATGCTTACCCTACTAGGATCCAAGATCCTTGCCAAGCTAGATCAATCTATTAGCATATGAAGACAAAATTGGAAAATTACAAAGTTACCTCAATCAAAATTGCATGCATGAAGTACAAGAGCCACCAATGACCTCCAAAGTCTCCAACAATATATTAATCAAATGAAAATGTTACAAATATCAGAAGCAAAGGTTCTATGCTATCCACCATGTGCAAATGCGGTGCAAAGAGCTTGCTTATATAACTTCCAAGAGGAGAAAGACAACTCAATGAGACGAGGGCGAATTGGCATTGGCATGGAGCTCTGACAAGTGTGGGATGGGATCCCACGAATCGTGTGATTGATGTGTTGATCTCTTTGTTGGTTGGTGAGAAGGGTGAGGTGGCTGCCACCTCACAAGAGAGGCGCCCCTCTCCATAGGTTTCAACGCCCTCCACATAAGTTTCAATGCCATCCCCATATTGGAATATTCACCCACCATACGAAGGCATATGGAGTGACGCCCTCTTCATGTGAAGGAGTCCGTACACTACAATAAATTCAAACTTTTGACCTTGACATTACTCTTAAGTAATGCTTTCCATACTCTAATGTATTTGACTTCCACCTTATTAAATAATGCCACCCTTTTTCCATAATTTTTTATCCATTTTTTTTCTTTTTTGACTTTTGTTTTTTTGTGCAATATGTAGAATGGTTAGCATTAAAGTGCCATTTTGTCACATCTTTAACGAAAAATGCTCCCAGAGGCGACGTAATCACCCGAAACCCGGAGAAAGTGGGCACTAGGGTAAAAAGGACGCTCTGAGCGTCAAAACGAGCCTCCCCATGACAAATTCTGCCTCCAGATGAAGCTTTTGTTACATTTTGAATTTTTTCAATTAAACCATTAAAAAATGGTCTAATTTAGGGTAAAAATTATTTTTGTCGGAATCGACTCAAACTCCCACGGTACCTAGTGCATGTCCATATGACTTATTATTGATTGCTAGCATGTAAAAATACATAGACACATAGGCTTTAATAACCCCCCTAAGATTGACCACCATGGAAAATACTCCAGCTTTGGAGGTATGAGTGAAAAACTTAGGAATTATACGCCACTGAAGCGCAACGCATAATTCCTAAGGAAAAAACACTCTAGAGTATCCCCTTGACGGAAAACCCTAAGGTAGACCAAGCCTTTTACAAAAAAAATCATGCTTAGACCAACTTATTACAATTCCCCTGTAGGGGTTTGGACATGCAAATTATTACAAAGGGCAAAATTTTTTGCCTGATGAACACTGAACTCTGGCAAATGAACAATGATATTGTTCCAGTCTTTTGTGGTTCACAAGTTGTGGACCATGGTGCAACTTCAATGGACAACAACTGGCTCCAACTGTGGGATGTGTGATTGATATGTTCTTTAGAGTTGGAAATCATGCGAGAATCTAGAATCTTCTGTTTTCTGCATGACACCAAAAGTTTTTTAATCACATGCTATAAAAAATAAGCCAAATGAAGCATGAAGTTGCATAATAATATACAAAGCATAATATACATGCTATGATACAAAACTAGTATACAAAAGTATTATACATAAATAATGTACAAAATGAAGGGTATAGGGTTTAGAAAAGCCCTGATACACAGATGCCCTTTAGGCATCAGATATTGTCTCTGAAGAAAAGTTTCAAGAACTGGCCATTAACTGGCAAGTTGAGCTGTTCTCCGTCCATGTTGTTGAGAAAGAAAGAATTGGCACCAGCCAAGTCATATATGATAAAGGGCCTTGTTATCACATATATAGTAGCCGGGCTACCATACATTATTTTTCTGATTCCAGTACACTATTCAGCCAGTTCCCTTACATACGAGATGCTGAGATGAGCATCTATGTTGGATCACTATCAGATTTTGGACAGTAGTGTATATTCCCCATGCCATGACTGATTCTCAGGACACTCAGAGAGATGACCGATGTAGCCATTATACCATTGGTACAGAGCAGTCAGTAGTGCCCAGAGTTACAGCAGCAGTTTCAGAGGACATATGATGGTACAGGTTGATGAGCATTCAGGTATATGACTCAACAGGTATATCATTGTGTTATGGTTATATTGCTTTTATACTTATTCTTATAGCATGTCTTAGCACTTAGTGTCATGATCTGGCGATCGTATAGATATGTGGACCTGGTTGATTTTATTATATATATATTATATTTGTCCCTACTCAGACTTAGAAGTTCACTATTCATACTCATTGGTGTTACCCTCCTTAGGGAGAATAGAGGTGATCATTCCACCATATCTTGGCTTGCTAGTGTTGGCTCCATTATTCATTGTCTTCATCCATCCATTGCCTACCTTTTAGTTTATCACCCTGACTTACTACTTGACTGGTGGCATGGAGGACTTTCCTCCACTGTAGCCTCTGTATTGGATGAGCTTCCCTGTTTATTGTGTCTCGGCTCTGAGTTGGTGACAAAACTTACCTATGGTGAGTTGGAGTTCCTTGGAATTCCCCCTAGTCACTAAAGTTGTGTTGGCTAAACCTGAAACTTTTAGTGCTGCTATGAATACAAAAATCTGGAAAATGAAATGCTATATCTTGTATGAAAAGCCCATTCATGCAATGTGTTTCTAAACACACATGAATGAAAGGCACGCCAAATGAAAATGGCCATGAAAATAAAATGTTATATCTTTTGGAAATGTAAATACCTAGGTAAACAAGCTGTCCATGACACACCTAGAAGTGCTCAGGTAAACAAGTGCCTTAAAAACACACCTGCAGCAGAAAGCCTAAAATAAATGTAAATCTATGCAATGTGTTTATAAACACACATAGACCAAGGCTATGGAAACCTCAGGCCCAAAAAGCAATGGAACTTAAATGCTATATCAAAACAATTGCTGGCCTTATTTGTATTATGGATTGTGCGCATCTGTTAAAGGTGAATAAACCCTCTTTGAACAACTCATCCATTTGTGAGACACCGCCATTCCCTGTGTTGTTGCTCATTCAGTATATACTATGGTGTGTTTTCCCTTTCCCTTGCCAAAGTGTCACAAAGTTAAGTCAGTCAAGTCATCCCTTAGCCTAGCCAGTTATTTTAGCCTTCACCCTTCACTAGCAAATTGATCACAGCTATGAAGTGAGTATGATCTTGAAAGTTTAGTTTGAGTAATAATAATAACTAATGACATTATATATTTGGATTTAGATCGCCAGTAATGATTACTGTGTTATAATTGTTATTTGAATAAGTTGTAGAGCATGCATTAACCTTTGACACTTTGCAGCAGCTTCCAGTGATGGTCTGAGTTATATTTGGTCATGTTGACTTGGTCAAACCTAGTTTGACCAAGGTCAACCATAGGACATGAGATGGTTGGACTTTGTGATGATATGGATTGATGATATATGGTCTATGTACATGTACGTGATGATTCTATGCAGCAGCTACAGGGTTATGGTGATGATTCATGGTTTACAGCAGTATTTGATCATTTACAGATTATTATTATTTACCCTGTTCCGGTTTATTGGAAATATATTTTGATCATGCAGAGACTCATAGGGTGTATGAGTACACATTTTGGATGGATTTGGACCTTCTCAGTCCGATGAGACAGTTTGTTTTCAGTTCGGGGCACTTACAGTGATGATTGAGCCTCAGTAGGCTATCCCAGTGTAGTTTTGGTCTGTCGGAGGCCCTGTCAGAGCAGATGTGATTTTTATCCAGTTGACCTAGGGCGCTGTGCTTGGAGGGGGTGGTCCAGCTACTTGTTTTTACCATAGTACCCCCCCTCTCGGACACACTGGTGCCCTCACCTTGACACCGCAGTCACTCCAGGAGGCTGTTTGCGGCAGTTTCACGCTTCCCGAGGCATTTCAGGATTGGTAGAAATGGCTATTGAG
Organism: Larix kaempferi; assembly: GCA_027924585.1. Taxonomy (NCBI): domain Eukaryota; kingdom Viridiplantae; phylum Streptophyta; class Pinopsida; order Pinales; family Pinaceae; genus Larix; species Larix kaempferi. The sequence goes on from BSBM01000093.1 coordinate 71,046,534, forward strand.
GAAATCGATTTGGGCTATTGAGGCAATGTTATGGCATGGGATGATCAGTGATGATAGATCAGGGTCTTCCACACCTCCTCCAGCAGTTTCAGCTTCATCGGGGCCCGCATCCATCACTTATGGCACTTTCTGATGATTTCTAAAGTTTTTTTGAGGCCTACAATTTGACCATGGAGGCACGATTTGGTATATTGATGATTATTTTATGATTATTGTGCTATGGGGATTGACCAAGGAGGGATAAAATTACCCCATGGACCCACCATAAGCCCCCTATTATATTTTGTCATCATGATTTGGTGGGATTCCCCTTTTCTAGGGCATTTTTGTCCACTCATATTATATTTTATTAGTGATCCATGTATTTTATTGTTGAGCTCATCTCAACCATTGATTAGACATTTGTATCTTTTAATCTTAGCCACTCATTCAAAAAGTGGTTAGGATTTTGATGCCTCTCCTTCCTATTTAAAGGAGAGAGCCTCTCATTGTAAAGGGGACTGGTGGCTCTGGATTATTGGAATAGAAAATTATTATTGCATCTATCTCCAGTGTTGTGGTGAATGTTTTTGGTGTTCGTTCGTTGGTTCTTCCTTTGCACTGAGTTATTGGAGATCTTGTTTGCCATATCTTTTGTACCACGTTTTTTGCATCTACAGGTGGAGGCCGATTTGCTTTGAGGAGGAAGTATTGGTAGGGGAAGACTCTCCCTACTTCTTCTTTGGTTCTCTTTGTTGGTAACAGGGAGTATTACTGTCCTAGGACCTTCTATTCTATGTTATCATTGCATTTTACTTGTATTTCCTCCATACTTGACCTCTCTGATTGAAATCGATTTTCCTTGGATTGACAGGTAGAGGAGGGCGCACTTGTGGGCTAGGGCATCAATTTGGCAAGCAAAATCAACAACCTCTCATTTGATCTCTGCAGGAATCTTCCTCAACATCAAGGCATCTCATTCACATCACTCAGGTATGATCTCAAGGTAATTTCTTTCCATGATCTATCCACTTGTCTAAAACATTTAAAACCCTAATTATTCAAAACCCCCATTTTTACATTTTTTCAGATCTATTAAGATCTAGTGGCTTCTTGGGTAAGATATTAAAAACCCACCTCTATAGTATCCACGACATCCTGGATCTATAGTTTGGCGAGGATTTGCTTCCATTTGACCCTCTTCCCAAGGCATTTAGCCTCTCCAAGCAAGGGCGCACTTCCTAGTTTGGGTTGGTTGACCTAGATCTAGTATGTGGGTAGTTGAGATTCCACTTGATTCGTGATCTACACATCCAATAACCTACCCCCAGATTGTCGCTTTTCTGAGTTCTACCTTGTGGGCTCCATTCCACATTTTAAGGGATTTAATCCCCATTTTGGACCACTTGGTATCTTCAAACTCAGATCTAGTAAGATCTAGCCATCGGATTGCCTTGAAATTGTAGATCCACACTCCCCATTGATCAACCTACTTGGATCTAAAGTTTGGATGCTATCGGACGTGTCTTGACCCACTTATCCCACTTTTAGGCCTCCTTGGGCAAAGTCGCACCACCTTGGAGAAGGGAGTTTGTTCACTTCTAGGACATGGGTACTTGAGATTTTCGTGGATTTGGAACGGGAATAATTCAAAACCTAGGTCTAGTAGGTCACCTTGTCAAATCTTGCCTTGGGGATAGCATTCCTTGTTTTAAGGGATTGTGGTCCACTTAGGTCAAACCTAGATCTAGACCTATTCATCCATCAAGACTTTAATTGCCCACTTGTCTCATACAATAGGAGTTCTTAACCACAAGTTAACTTTACTTTGACTCCATTATCCCAATTCCCAAGGCACTGGTTTCTCTCCAAGTCAATTCGACTTTCCTAGATTGTTGGATTAACTTGTGGTTTGACCTTAGTGTGGTGAACTAAACCCTTGATGCCATCATGTATCATGATCAAGCTTGTCACTTGTACTAGTTAGCCCCAATTCAACCCTAAACTACCCTGCATTGGACACGGATCCCAAGGCAGTGGATTTTCTCACATTGACTAGTACTCTAATCCCGGATCTTATCTTTAATTATTATAAGTCACTCTCACATCAACAATGAACTAAAGCTATACTCATTGAACCCCTCACTTGTCTTGTGACTTCATCCTAAGGTCTAGGATAAACCATACACCTTACTTCACTTAGAATCAACTTGATTTGGTGTCTTGGTTTTGATCTCTCCTGTCGAGAGTAGATCGGGTCTCCCCCTTTGTTGTCTGGGCTAGATAACATAAAGTGAAGGTTGCCTCGACAGGCGTGACAACCATATATTGGAGGTCGAGGTGATCGTGGTTGCACCTTATGAGTTGCCCTTCCCTATTGCCATCCATGAGTGGATACATCCATAGGGGTAACTACAGTTTAGGTGATAACAGGCCCCGTCCAGAGGCTGTCAAACTTTCCATGCAAGCGTGGTTTCTCTCTTCTCTTATCCCAAAGTAACACTGTGTCACCCCTCTGAAAAGCTCTAGGTCTGGAAGACTTATCGAAAATTTTCTTTATCTTTTCCTGATTCCTAATGCTTTTGTCGATAGCCTTCCTTCTGCTCTCATCCAACTCAAAAATCTGATTGATTCTGTTTTGAATGGCATCCTGATCTGAACTGAAAGGTTGAAGCAACTGATATGCTGGCAACTTAAGATGCATAAGTAATTGAACATCCATGCCATATACCAACTCAAAAGGAGACTTCCTAGTGGAACTCTTCTTGGTAATACGGTTAGCCCATAGTGCAAATTTGATTTTGCTATCCCATGATTTTTATTATCCCAACAGTTTTCTTAATAATTGTCATTAAGTTCTTATTATTGGATTCAATAAGGCCATTTCCTTGGGGGTAATAGCTTGATAAGATAATGCCGTACTTGAAACAGAATGCTGAGAATTTTGCTGAGTTGAATGCTTTGGCATTATCGGTTGTTATTTTGGCGGGCACACCAATCCTTGTGATAATCTTATCTTCAAGAAAGGCCATGATCATAGTTTCGGTAGCTGCCTCTGTGGGAATTGCTTCCACCCACTTAGTGAAGTAATCAGTAGCAACAAGGATCCATGAATAACCATTGCTTGAGTTATCCTTAAACTGACCGATGAAATCAAGCCCCCACTGCTGGAAAGGGGCTTGGACTATTACTGGTTTCAAAGGCAAGGCTACTAGGTTTTGTTTTTCGACAAAAAATTGACATTCTTGACAACTCCTAACATACTTGTGCACATCTGAAAAAATACTTTGCTAGTAGTAGCCGGCTCGGAGGATCTTGTGGGATGTAGTTCTAGCTGCGTAGTGACCACCACAAAATCCCGTGTGAAAATCAACGAAGAGTTTCTTGGACTCTGGTTCATCGACACACCTAAGTATCAATCCGTCTGGGTTTCTCCAGCCCAGTCCATCTTGGGTGATGCAATACTTAGTGGCCCTTAACCTCAATGCTAGTCTCTTATGACCTATTAGGTGGTTTGGGCATGTGAGGTTGTTTAGGAAGAAAATGATATCTGTATACCATTCACACTGTTCTAACCGTTGAAGCTCTGCTAACTTGACCTATTCTGACAATCTGTTCTAACACTCCATTCCCAAGGCTTCCTCATTCCCATGAGTTAACATCTTTGCAAGGCCCTGTCCCTTAATGAGTTTAGTGGGTCTAATCTCTAAGTCATATTCTTGTATTTTAGACACCCACTTCCCTTTTATCCCGAAGAAATCTTGCTAGGATAATATGTTCTGAAATGTTTAATGGATTTTACTAATGCATAGGCTTGCTTTTCCATTAGGGTATATTTTAACTCAGAGTTTTGTAATGCTCTGCTCATAAATGCGATGGGTTGCTTGAAACCTTCATTATTCTTTTGAAGCAACACCCCCGCAATCGTGTTTTCGATGCAAATGAGAAAATTTGAAAATCTTTTGTATAATCAGGGCTGATCAAAACCGGTGTTTTCGCTGTGCTATCCTTGATGCATTTAAATGCATTTCTACCTTCATCTGGCCATATAAACTTAGCATCTTTCTTTAAGAGTTTTTGTAATGGTTTCATTAATTCTGCTAAGTTCGGAATGAACCTCCTTATGAAGTTAATATGATCGTTGAATGACTAGAGAGCTTTCAAATCTTTTGGCAAAGGTACTCTCTTTATGGCCTCTACTCTTTCAAGGTCCACTTTAACTCCATCTTTTGTTATTATGTGGCCTAACAGTTTTCCTTCATCAATACCATGTACTGATTTAGCTGGGTCCAGTGATATGCCAACTTTTCGACATTTCTTGAAAACTTGTCTTAAGTGTTTAACATGATCAGTCCTTTCCTTGGAAAAGACAGTCAAGTCATCCTGATATATCTCAATTATTTTCCCAACCAGCTCTTTAAAAGCGTAATCCATGGCATGCTGAAAAGTAGCTCCTGCATTTGTTAAACCAAAAGGCATTTTGATGTACTCAAAAGTACCCCATGGGGTTGTGAAGGTAGTCTTATGTCGATCCTCCTTATTAATTAAAACTTGGTTATATCCGCAGAATCCGTCCAACATGGACATTATTCCTGAACCTGTTTCTCTCTAGAGAAGAGTTTCCATGCTCGACTGTGCATAGTTATCTTTTAAGTAGGATGTATTTAGATTCTGAAATCAATGCAAATCCTGATTGAACCATTTTTCTTTCTAACTACCACCAAATTTGAGCAGCAAGTCGAATGTCTTGTTGGCTGGATGATTCCTGCTTCCAACAACTTTTCTAATTCCTTCTTGACTATTGGTGCCATTTTTGGATTTATCTGTCTCAGTTTTTGCCGGAATGGCTTAATTTATTTGAATTTTTGTTTCAAAGGGATGGTATGTTGAAATACATCATCCCGGTAGGCCTTAAGTTCATCATATGTGAATGCAAAAACATACCTATATTCCCTTACCAAGTTAATTAACTCATTCCGTTCTTTTTCTGAAGTTTCTTTTCCAATTTTAATTAATTTTGAATCTTTGTTTGTTTCGATGTTTATTTCTATATATTCCCTAGGTTTGATCGTTACCTTTTTATTCTTATATCTATCCTGCCGATCAAAACCATGCTCTAATTCCACAAAGCCCCTAGGGATAGGATTGAACTGATCATCTTTTTTTTGATACTCTTTACCTTCCTCTTGGAAGCTGACCTGAAAATTTGAAAATTCCTCCACATTGTGGATGAATCTCAAGATCTGTTCATCACTCTGAAAAACCTGCCAATGGTGTACATTATCCGGAACAGATGGTCTAAAATTTATCTGTAGTGTACCATTTCCATTTAACAATTCTTTGGATGGCTGAAGTGTTGATGCAGCTACTGCTAGTCTATCTTCCATGCAATTCTGATCTCGAGGAATCTCAATAAGGTTTAATGCATCAAAAAATTCCATTGTGTCCCATATTGCATTCCTATATCTTTTTAGTCTTTCACATTTGCATGCATACTTGTTCTTTACTTGGAGAATTATTAAGTCTGAGTCTCCCTTAATACTAAGCAGTTTGATACCCATGTCCTTAGCAATTTCCAATCCTAGAAGGAATGCCTCATACTCGACCACATTATTCGTTGCCTCAAATTCTAACCTGTAAGCAAAGTTGAAAGTTTTCCCACTAGGTGAAGTGATGACAACACCTGCCCCTTTTCTCGCTCTAGAATGTGCTCCATCAAAATTCATTCTCCATATCTCATTAACTTTCTCATCTTTGATTTGTTCTTTTACAGGGGCTAGAAAGTTGGAGTAAATTGCATAGTTTCCATTGTTATCAGTGTTGAAAACATATTCAGTTTTTAAATTCTTAGGATTCTCAACATGATATTTCTTAGCTTTTTCTGTATGCAATTTAACAAGAGAATATTTTGATGTAGGTGCCGTGGCATAACTCCAATCCATCTGGATGGATCCCCCTAGACCAGTAGCCCACTTTCTTGAAAGGAGCATGCCCCACTTGTCAGGTACATCGATCACTAGGACATACATGGTGATATGGATATTGGGGTATTTGGCCAATTTTACAGGTAAATTCAAAATGATGCCAATCACATCAACTTGTCTAGAATCCATGGCACAAATATTTGAATATGGTCTAGTGATCGTTAAATTCAGCTTTTCCATGACCTTCCTGGTCATGATGTTTGATGAGGCGCTAGAGTCCAACATACAGTTGTGTAGAAGAAGACCATTTATCATCAATGATACATAAAAGGGCGGGTGATCCTCTTTACTTGAGTCCATAGGATGTAAAACTACTGAGGGATCTTCCTCAACAATTTTCTTTTGAAAAGGGGTTCTTTTCTTAGGCTGTTCTTGATTTATCTCTTTTGGAGGATCAATTACATTCATTAACTTCTCCCTTTGGCAAGGGATCTTAAGGGCTTCTGTGACAGGGATATAAACTTTTGCATTCCCAAACCATTTACCTAAATGAAGATCGACAGGAGCAGGGTTAGGATTATGTGGAGGTATTACCTTCGGTACATATTGTTGTTTGGCTTTGGGGGCTCCAGCATAGTCCCACCTTTGATAGGTAAGTCCTTTGTATTTAGGCATCTCTTTGATATTCTCCGGAGTAGGCATTTCACCATAAGCATTAGCTAGCTTATCCTTTTCATGACTATACTCTCTAGCTTGTTTCCATGTTTCTTTAGAGAGAGGGTGAACATGTCCTACTGTGTTGATGAACTCAGACTCGCTTGTGAAGACATCACTATTGCTACCTCCCAGATACTCTTGTTCTAAGGCTTGATAGGCTACATAACATGTAGACTCTTCATGTAATGCATCACAAGGTCTACAATATGGATGAACTTCTTTAACCATATTGGCGGTTTCAAGTTGATGAGGCATTCTATCTTCCTGAGGAGGTCCTTTCTTCTACCACTTTCCTTTTTGATGAAAAGGCTTCTTATTGGAATATGATCTTTCTACAGCAACCACCCTATTCTGCATGGTTTTAAGTTGAGTGACATAGTTGGCTTCCATTGCCTCCATACGTTCACTCATCTCCTTCATTTTCTTTTCATAAGATTCTTGCATCTTATCCATGGGTGATTTATCCTTAGGTTCATGATGTTTGACAATAGCTCATGTGAACCCATGGATGTTTGATTTACTCGATGATTGCATGTTTAGATCAATTTTTATGGCCAAGTCTTGTGCAATCTTCAGAGTGGGTGGTTCCTTATCCATTAGCATGTATTTGACTTCTCCAGTTAATGCCTCCATGTAGTAGATTTGAATAGATTTATCAGTGGGTTTGAAATCAACATGAAAACTGGCAACCAAATCTCTAAACTTTTTATTAAACTCCTCCATCGTTTCATTATCATTTCTTCGGATGGAATGGAGGGCATTCAACAAATGATGTGGCTCTTTCTTTTCTCCCCACTTTTCCATGAAACCTTTGGTCAAGACATCATAAGAATCGTAGGTATTATCAGCTAATCCTTTGAACCACTCAGTTGCATCATCTTCCAATGACAAGGCAAAAAGCCTCATGTAAACATCATGATGTTGTTGGGCAGGGGTTTGACACCAGATCAGGTTCCTATCAAACTTTTGAAGGTGAACTGCTGCCGAGATGGCATTGTTTCCTTGAAAGGAGGGCAATTTCTCAATGGCTCTTTCAGGGAGCTCATGTGGATATCCTACAATCTGAGTAAGGTTAAGGGGTTTAAATTTTTTATCCATCGGAGACAATTCTTTATTTGCAAATAAAAACTGGATGTCTGAGAGGGACTCGGATCCTAAATCTTCAAGGACCCTATGAGAAGTAAGTCTATCCTGCCTCCTTCGGTAAACCCTTTCAGGCTCAGGAATGAAGCTGACTAAACCGTTAGAAGTTCTTCTTGTAGAATACCTGATTGTATTATTAGACAGTGGAGTCGCCAGGTGGATCGAGTGAATCTCAGAATTGTTCAACTGGACACAACGGAATTCATGTGTCCACCACTTGTTCATCGGAACAAGTCTAATCATCCTTCTCTTGTAGGCCATATCACATGGTCTTTTCCCTACAAGTCAAATCCCGACTGATGATTAGTGGCATTGCATAATCAAATTTAACCAATGTCTATTTCAATGTAATGACAATAGTTTACACAGGCATCTTGGCTAATATGTAACAAACATAATATTAAATAATTAATAATAGTAATATAATAATAATAATAATTAAATCATTTACATTAAAAGACATAACTTTTCGATGAAAAGGTATTAGTTGCCTATATAAAGGCCAAAGCATTGTAATTTTTTATGTTGCATGGGGACTTGTCCCCCCTAAAATTTCACACGTTTCATGCGTTCCCGCGTTCTGTGGACTTGGGGACTCCTCGGAAACGTCCCCAAATCGTCGGGGACTCCATCGAGGACTTGGGGACTTTTTGGACGTCCCCTAAACGTCCCCTTCCAAATCAGGGACTTTTCGGGTACGTCCTCGGTGTCCCTCGAGCAACAGGGGACTCCCAGCCGTCCCTCGATCTCTGCACATGAAAAAAAATAATAATAATCAAAATTAAAAATTAAAAACTTAAGGCTAAAAGTATAACTAAAAAACTAAATTCTAATTTCTAAGTTTCTAACCTAACCCATGCCCACCTACATTATCTTTCCCCTCCATACTCTGATGGTTACCATACTCGCACGGCTACAACACTCTTCCTACAGTGGCTACCATACTCGGCGGCTAAATTTATGCTTAAATAGACCCTTCCTTAATCATCTTTAGACTTTTATGTATCATGAATGATTATAACTCTAGACTTCTAAATTTAAATTTAAAATTTTAAGTTTTTCAGTTTTATGATAAAGTTTACATGGAAGATATTGTGTTGCAAACACATTTTGATTTTTATGATTTATCTCAATTAAAGGATGCAAGCATGTTTTGACGTTTTGCTGCAAACATGTTCTAATTTTTATGATTTCTCTCAATCAAAGGTTGTTATGATTTTAATGTCAATATGTTTATAATTAAAATATATATATTAAATTTAATATATATATATATATATATATATATATTATAAAATTTCCGTCCCCAACCTGTCCTTGAAAAATTGGGGGTGCGCTTTAGCCGTCCCGGAAACTCGTCCCCACGTCCCCCACGTCCCCCCCGTCCCCAAGGCCAGTGCAACATAGGTAATTTTCAATTGTCAATTATATATCATCTTATATCTATCAAAATGTGGGCTATTTTAGAAATTGTTGGTTTATTCCGAGTTAATTGAGAATATCCAGATATGGATATAACATTGGTATCAGAGCCCCTTCTTGGGCATTTCGTTGATTTGGATTTTGGCCAAATAATTTCGAGAGTTTCTCCAAATTAGGTCCTTGACCTAAAGAAAATAAATATAGTGGGAAAAAGAAGAAAGAAAGATTAAAAAAAGGGGAAAGTAAAAAAATAAAAATGGAAAGTAAGAAAAGAAAAGTTAAGAAAGAAAACAAGCACATGGTTTTATAAAACTAGCACAGTTTTTTTTTTTTTTTTTTCTCTGGTTCGAATATTTATAATATAAGTGATATAATAATAAAAGGGAAGATATATTATTAATGAAACTTTATTAATAATATTAATACTATTATTAAAAATAAAATTGAATTATTAGATATAATAATTAGTTATTATATTTAAGGACTTTTATCCTTAAGTGAGAAAAAATATCCATGCACACAAATGTCTTCAGAAAATGACAACTTATATGAAGAAATGAGGAAACTTAAAGAAGAGATAATGGGAGATATTTCAAAAACTGTAGACGAAATAATAAAAAGATGCCATGATCGAAATATGTCCGAAGAACCATTTGAAGAAGAACATAAAAGGAGAGTGAAAGCAATGAAGGTCATCAAACTAAAACAATTCTATCATATAGAGATGAACCACCTCATGAATTAACACAAGCAGGAATAGTACAAGAGATGACTGCTACGACAAAGGGCCTGAAATTGCAACTGCTGAGAGCTCTAATGTTTATATCGATGTTGCATACTCATTTAATGATGACAAAGACTTGGAAATTAAATCTAAATCTAATTTTCAAGTCCAAGAAGAAAAACCTGATAAAGAATATGAAAAGGGTCAAATTGATGTTTTGGACATTAAATTGAATGACACAGCAAATTCCATATCACCATCCAGTTTTCATGTCAATAAAGATGAAAATGTGTCCATAGGTGTAACGGACAAAACACTTACACATTGTTCTCAACAACTGTTGCCAAATAAGTCTATTAATCTGATTTATGGAGTTGAAAGTCATGGAAGTAGTCAATACCTATTTAAACAAGATGGAAAAATTGATGATGGTTCTACAAACACAAGTGTAGATAGACATACAGACATGGTACCCTTTCCCATGGTTACTTACATTCCAAATGATGATGTAGATAGTCGGCCTATTGTTGTCGAACCAAATGACACAATAGTTATGGCATCCACATGTTCAGGAAGTCATATTAGGCAAGTTACAACAAATGACCAATATTTATGCTATTCCAAAATTGGATCTTTGGACACAGTCATGTGGAAATCATGGATGCTTCATTTCAATGAAGAAGCCATGAATGCTACAATTCAAAGAAAACTAATACAAGACCTAGAGATTTCCAATCAAGTTGACGTAGACCTAAATGTGTGTCATTTAAACCACCAAACATCTTTGAAACTATTAAAATTAAAGTGCACGGTCACCAAAGTTGTGAGATGGAAACCATCTCAATAATATGGCCTGATGAAACTAAGAAGGCTCACATTGATGTCCTAAAACTCCAAACACTTAAGGATGACAATCACTTTGATTTCCAAAATCGAAGAGTATCTCTTAAAAATACTTCCATTATTATGACATCCGATGTTTGGCTCACAAGTAGTGCAAAAGGTGGAAGTGAAGAAGAATTCCTCATAAATGGAAACCACAAGACCACATGGAAAACAAATAATTACAAGTTGCATTGTTTAAAAAACTCGCCATTTAGGCAGAAAGGATTACAACACAAGTTCCAAGATCACATCCAAAGAAAGACATCAGTCTAGATTGCAGTGTTCAAGTCAGTGTGTCAAAACACAACCCAGAATAAGAAGACATCATCAAAATAAGCTTTGAGGACAAAGCTTCCCTTAAGGGGAAGGAAATGTTACAAATATTAACTAGTAAATAAGTAACATAATAATTAATAAATAATAATAATTTAGAATATTTAATAAACATTAATTATATGTTAACAAGAGGACGTGTCTTCTAATATTAATGACCAAGCCATATTTAAAGGTGGCCAAGCCATTGTAATAATATCATCAATATATTATTTCATTATCAAAATGTGGGATTTTGAATATTAGTGGGTGTTTTAGAAATATTGTGGGTGTTCATAATATTTTACGGAAATTTTTACACTTCAAGCAGCATTGGACGAGTTAGAGCATTATAAAGAAACAAATGATCCTTTACTGTTGAAGATTACAAAGCAGGATATTTCTAAAGGATTTATAGAGCAGGAGAATTATTATCTAAAAAGGCGTATTGAGAGATTAACTACTCAAATCAAGGAATAAATGAGTGAAAAATATCCCAATCAGAATCTACAAAATCAAAAATCATGAAAGAAGTGGCCGAGAATAAAGAAGAAATAAAACGATTAAACAAAATCATCATGGACAAAGATGACGAAATCACACAAATTCAGACAAAAGTAAGATGCCAAGAAGCAGAGAATTGCTGCCTTCAGCAATAGATTAACGAACTCCAGCAGAAAGAGGACGACACTAAAAATGCGCATAAGTTGGAGATTATAGCAGTCAAAAGCACGTTATCAAATAACACTGAAGAAATATATCGGTTTAGAAACCATAACAAGACATTAATTGAAAAAATCAGGAAGTTAAAAGGTACTAAGAGGGCAGAAAAATCAAATGAAGATACCGAAGGAAAACTACTGGATAAAGAGGAAGAAAATTTACAATTAACTGAACAACTTAAGAGGTTCGAAGATGATAAGAAATCACAAGAAGAAATGATTAAAAGGATGCAAATTGATAACAAAATGTTAAGAGGACAAGTTAAAAGGCACATTTACAGACTCGGTTCAAGTTGCAGCTCAAGATGTCTTCCGAATTAAAGAAGGTTATACACAAGAGTCGAAGCAGGAAGACACTACGAACATTAACAAGAAAAGTAACGTTACAAAGAGCCAATATCAACATCCGAATCATAAAAGTCGACAAAATCAAGTCGAAAATAAACAACATTACTCCTATAGACAAACTAACTAATTTGAAGAAGAGAAAAGAAAAAATTGCCAAATTGCTTGGGAGCAAAAAACAAGAAATTCTATTCCATTAAACCAGAAAACAACTCCGATGAAGGTAAATTTCGGATGGATCACTTCCCAAGAAATGCGACAACTCAGCTCAGGAACTCAGAAATTATATCGCCTTGTTTCATCAAGTATCATAGTACAAGTTCAAAAGACCATGAGAAGATGTTACGAACAAGAATAACTGATAAGTCCTTCAGTAAATAAGCTTTGAGGACAAAGCTTTCCTTAAGGGGAAGGCAATATAACAAACATAATATTAAATAATTAATAATAGTAATATAATAATAATAATTAAATCATTTACATTAAGAGACATAACCTTTTGATGAAAATGTATTAGTTGGCTTATATAAAGGCCAAAGCATTGTAATTTTCAATTATCAATTATATATCATCTTATATCTATCAAAATGTGGGTTATTTAGGAAATTGTGGGTTTATTCTAAGTTAATTGAGAATATCCAGATATGGATATAACATAATACTTTAGCACAACAATCATAAACATGTCTACCAAACACATATGGGAACTATCTAGATGTTTGCTATCTCCACTAGAACATGCCATCAAGAGTGTGCACTCCTCTAAGCATGCAGAAAGGAGATATCATCTAGACTAGCTCCATTATGTGTTCATGAAATTTTGTGTAGCTCATATGTATTGAACATACAACAAGAGTCTTGTTATCACACAACTTGTAGTTGTCCCTAAAGGTATCCCATTCGGGATGGTAGAGGAGACAGACAACTAAAGAGGTGACCCAAGAGATGCCACGGTTCCCAATGCAAGCTGGGAGTCATGACAACCGAGGCACTCTTCACTTTAGATCTAGGAAAGACAAGATCAAGGGGGAGACCGTATAGCCAATCGATAGAAGATTAGCCAAAACAATGGTTCCTAGGGGGATGTGAAAGTTGAGTTACAGAAACCAATGCAAGCTTAGGTGGACCCACAAATTTAAGTATGGTTGAAGAGGCTTAAGACGTAACAAGTGTTTCAACCAATGAATGAATTAGGACACCTAGAGATATCAACTAGGTAGATCTAGTACCATGAAATACACAAGTGGGACCCATTTCCTTAAAGTATGGAAATGACCCAAATGGGACCCACAAGGTGAAGTTAGGGGTGGAGTGGCACTAAGGGGTGTTTGATGATGTGGATCTATGGATCCAAGGTAGATTTAGACACACCCAGATATGGGATCTAGCAAATGACACAATCCCCAAGGAGTGTGAATTGACCGAAGGAGACTAGTGCCTTAAGATGAAGGGGTAAATGGAGTCCAAAGTATGCCAAATTGTAGATCGGGATAGTCAAGGCAATCATCAAGGTGGGTTTTAAGTGGCATGCCCCAAGGTAGGCTAGATCTGCATAGATCTAAGGTTGAAAGTGCATCACCCAATGACCCAAGTGAGGCACAACCCTCAAAATGAGGGATGGGGCCCACAAGGCAAAAATCAAAGAATTGAAGCACTAGGGGTAAGTTATCAAGTGAGAGGAGTATAAATCAAGTGGGATCTCACCTATCCATGTCTTGGAAGTAGCAAAACTCACCCTCCCATGGAGTGTGACCTCACCCAAGGAAGGCTAAGTGCCTTGTAAAGTGTGTCAAATGAAGCCCAATCCATACCAAACTATAGATCCGAATTGCCGTGGATGCTGTAGAGGTGGGTTTTCAATATCTTACCCAAAGCCAAGCTAGATCCAAGTAGATCTAGGGAAATAGAAAATGAGGGTTTTGATTTTAAGGGTTTTATGACCAATGAAGAAGAATGGATGGATCTAGGTACATACCTTGAGAAACTTACCTCAATTGCTTGTGGCCACTTTGCAAATTGATAGCATTCCCCTATGTATATATATTCAAGAGTGAGATCCAAGTGCTCCAAGCCAAAGCGTCCTCCTCCAACGAAGCCAAATCATCCTCCTCCTACAAGACAAGATCAAGTGAAACAAGCCAAGTAAGAAAATTATGAAAATGATGGAAAGATGTAATAGAAAGCATCAACTTTGTCACAAAGATACAATAATGATACTCTCTGTCACCAAGATCAACCCAAGAGAGAATATGTGGATCCCTCTAACAATAACCCTCTTCAAATCGTCCTCCTCTCCACCAATTCGGCCTCCCTGCAAGAAAACAACGTGTAGCCCCAAGATCCACAATGATACATAGAAGAGATACTGTATATTCAAAGTGCAAAATAATCCATAAGACAAGAAAAGTATGCTCCACAAAGAAGTATTCTATTCCAATATTCAAGAGCTCCAAAGGTAAGCTATACAATAGGGTGTCTTCTCCTTATATAGGATAATAAAGACCAAAACCTTAGATCTCAAAACCACTTTACAATACAACAAGATGAGTGGTTGAGATTAAAAGATCTCATCATCTAATCAATGGCTAAGATGAGCCAATACATAATATCACATGGATCACTCAACATAAAGGTGACTGTTATCACACAACTTGTAGTTGCCCCTAGTGGTATCCCATCCGGGACGGTAGAGGAGATGGACAACTAAAGAGGTGACCCAAGAGATGCCACGGTTCCCAATGCAAGGTGGGAGTCACGTCAACCGAGGCACTCTTCACTTTAGATCTAGATGAGTCAAGACCTAGGAAGAGACCCTATTACCAATCAAAGATGATTGGACCCAAACAAAGGTTCCTAGGGATAAGTAGATAATGAGTTACGGAAACCAATGCAAGGTTAAGTGGACCTAGAAGTTAAAGTATGGTTGAAGGTGGTTTGAGAAATGTTTAGTGTTTCAACCAATGTATGATTTAGGCCGCATGATTAGTTATAATGACAAGGTATAGTACCATGTGTTACACAAGTGGGTCCTACTTTCTTGGGATATGTGAAATGGCTTACAGTGGACCCACAAGGTGAAATTAAGGGATGCAATTGGCACTAGAGGATATGTAATGAATAGATCTATGGATCTAAGCTGAAATTAGAAGTACCCACTTACTGGATCTAAGGTTTGACACAATTCCCAAGGAGTGCGACTTGCTTAAGGAGGACTAGTGCCTTGTTGGATGGGTTAATGGAGTCAAAAGATATGTCAAAGTGTAGATCGGGACACCTAGAGGTCAAGACAAGTGGGCTAATTGAGATAGAGTGGTTGGATCTTGCTAGATCTAGAATTTCATGAAATGACCCAAGTGGACTACAATCCCTTAAAACAAGGAATGCTACCCCCAAGGCAGATTGTCACAAAATGATACTCTAGATATAGATTTCAAGGTATGTCCGTTCCAAATCCACTGAAATCTCAACTACCCAGGTCCTAGAAGTGGGCAAACTCAGTCACCCAATGAAGTGTGACCTTGCTCAAGGAGGGCTAAAAGGTGGATAAGGCGTGTCAAATCAAGTCCAATGGCCACCAAATTGTAGATCCAAGTAGCTTAGGCAATGATCTATGTGGATCTAGAAAATCAAGTCAATCCAAGGGTTAGATCTTTCTAGATCTGAGTTTTAAGGTGCGAAGTAGTTCAAAAGGGGGTTTTAATCCCTTAAAATGTGGAATGATGCCCACAAGGTAGAAATCACCCAAGTAAAAGTCTAGGGGTAGGTTATCAAGTGTGTAGATTGCAAATCAAGTGGGATCTCACCTACCCATATGCTAGATCTAACCAAACAAGCCTCTCCCAAGGAAGTGCGATTTGCCTGAAGAGAGCTATATTGCCTTGAAAAGTGTGTAAATTTTAACCCAATCACCACCAAAATATAGATCCAAATAGGGGTGGATGCTATAGAGGTGGGTTCTTAAGATCTTTTCAAAAGCAAGGCTAGATCTAAGTAGATCTAAGAAAAACGAAAATTTGGGGTTTTGATTAATTAGGGTTTGTGACCAATGAAGAGAGCATGGATGGAAAGAGACACATACCTTGTAGATCTTACCTCAATTGCTTATGGCTACCTTGCAAATTGATAGCATTCTCCTATGTGTATATTCAAGAGTGCAATTTTGATTCTCCAAGCCAAATCGTCCTCCTCAGGAAGCCAAATCGTCCTCCTCATACAAGACAAGATCAAAGGAAACAAGTCAAGTAAGATGATTATGAAAATGATGGAAAGATGTAATAGAAAGCATCAACTATGTCACGAAGATACAATAATGATACTCCCTGTCACAAGATCAACCCAAGAGAGAATATGTGGATCCCTCCAACAATAACCCTCAAGAAATCGCCCTCCTCTCCACCAATTCGACTTCCCTGCAAGACAAATAGTTGTAGAACCAAAACCCACAATGATACATAGAAGAGATACTGTATACTCAAGATGCAAGAGAATCCACAAGACAAGAGAGATAAGCTCCACAAAGAAGTGTTTTATTCCAATATTCCAGAGCTCCAAAGGTGAGCTATACAATAGGGGGTCTCCTCCTTATATATAATAACAAAGACCAAAACCCTATACCACTTTACAATACTACATCAAATGAGTGGTTGAGATTAAAAGATCTCAATATACAATCAATAGCTAAGATGAACCATAATAACATAACACATGGATCACTCATAAAGTGATGACGTCATAGTCTAAAATAATCATGGAGGGTGACGTCATCCACTAGAGGGGGTAAAAGTACCAAAGCCCACCTCATAATGACTAGGACATGACATAAGAAGCACATGGTGGGGCTAGGAGGCATCAATCCTTACTAGCTCATCCCCAAGGCACAATAAAATAATAAAATATGTCCAATATAATATAAATGATCAAATCTGTCCTCAAAATCTATGACAGACAAGCAGTAAAAGACCTCCTGTGATCGTTGTGGGCCTACCCACATGGTGAAACTAGCTGGAAGATAGTGGATCACCCTGGAAGACCTCTGTGAAAACCAAGTGCCAAAACTTTGCCTCAATTGCCCAAATCGAATTCCTCAGTGACCACTTTATCCCATTTTTTAACTGCCTCGGTAACTGTGAAAGTGCCAAAACTGCCTCCTAGGGCATCTGTGCTGTCCAACTGAGCCCACTAGGCGCCCCAGAAGGGGGGGTAAATGGTAAAAACAAGTGGCTGGACCACCCCCTCTTCATACAACGCCTTAGGTGAACTGGCCTCTCCTGGCCCCTACTGCTCAAGCTGGGAAATTTGCCCCAAATCTAGTCAACAAGTGTAAGAATGCATCAATCACTGTCAGAAGTGCCCGGAATTGAAAGATAAGTGTCTCATTGGATCCAGAAGACCCAAATTCACTAGGAATGTGTACTCATACACCATGGGTTGCCCTAATGGGCCAGCTGTAGGGTCCACCATATATGGATAGTGTATAATCTGATGATCTGAATTAATAAATAAAACTGTTGAACTGCATCCATCATCATCTGCATCCTATATCCATCATATGGCATCATCATCAAGAGTATGTGGGTCCATCAATCATCATCTATAAGCATATGTGGACCACATCATCACAGATCCCAAGAAATGACCATAGTTAAACTAGGTTTGACTAGGTCCATATATAACCAAGGAAAAATCATATCAGTAGACTAAGACATGTTCCTCTAATCATTCTCACAGCTTAGCTCAAAGTATAACATCCATTCAGTGGCATTAATCAAGTTAGCATATTTCTTTATTATATGAGATTACTTGCACAATAGTTCAAATGACAAACTCACCCATTGGACATGGTCAAATTGCTAGTGAAGGATGAAGGCTAGGAACAAGGTTGGGCCAAGGGGTTGACTTGTCTTACTCGACTCAAAAATACTTTGGACTGGGAGAAGGGGAAAACTACAAACTCTGTGCTTGGACAAAATAACAAGGGGGATGGTTGTGCCACACAAATGGATAAGTTGTTTAGAGAGTGCTTATTCAACTTAGGCATCATGTCTACATCAAGTTGATCCAGGTTCATTAGGATCATTCAATTTCATTTCATGGACTTTTTGGCCTACATAACCCTCCCGATCTCAGGTGTGCTGATAAGCACAACTAGTTGCAGCTTGCATCCAAGGCATGTTTTCAAATACATATGAGGTCGGGCATGTTTTCAAATACATATGAGGTCATCAATTGTTTAGATATAACTTTTAAGAACCATTGCTTTTTGGACCTTTCTTATACTCTTCGAGGAGTATTTTTAGCAGTTTATCGCTCTTGCCCTTTTTAGTTTCCATGGGCGAATTTATAAGTTTCCATAAGTAGTACATGAGCTTTCAGTTTTAGCCAACAACATCTCAAGTGACTAGGGGGAGTTTGAGCCAATGCCAAACATCGGGACAACTGATCAGAATGATTTAGGCCTACAATCCAACTCACCAAAGGCAAGTTTTGTCACCAACTTAGAGCCGAGACACTGAACATACAGGGATGCGGTCCAAACATAGAGGTAGAAAAAATGGGGAAGTCCTCAGTATTAGAAAGTCAAATGAGATAGGTCAAGGTTTAAAGTCAAAAAGGGGAAGTCATGTATGGATGGAGTCAAGTGAATATGGAGCCTAAACTAGCAGACAACTGGTGTCAGGAAAGACCATATCTATGTAAGGTGGTAAACCAGTGAGTTTTGTCAAACAATCTAAGTGTGCAAGTAAATGTCCATTTTATGATTTATAGTTCATTTTAAACAGTTTGCAACATCAGGAATAGTATACCAAGCAGATGTTGTGAACATGACTAAATTAACAAGATAATAATCCACAGTCAATGATAAAATATCCATAGATCATATAACATAATCACAATAACAATCATCATATATCATCTGAAACACTGTTGCAATATATCTCTAGGCACTGAACTGAAACTGTATGGGATAAAGGATCACATCGGTCATCAAATTTGAACTCTCAAGGCTCAGCCTTGACACAAGGTCTAACATAAGTCTGAATAATACACTACTCTGATCATGAGTGATCTCAAAATATACAATCATCATAGCCAAGCTCTGAATAATGGAAGCTCTAAAATGTGTAGATATCTGCTAAGCAAGAATAGTAGCCCTGCTACTATGGTGTGATAACAGTGACGTCATAGCTAGGAGAGACTAAGTGAGGGTGATGTCATCCTCTAGAGGGGACAAAAGCACATGAGCCCACCTCATATGACATGGACAAGACTCATAAAGCTCACGGTGGGGCTAGGAGGCATCAATCCTTACTAGCTCATCCCCACGACACAATAATATAAAATAATATGTCCAAATAATACAAATGATCAAATCCTATCCTTAAAATCTGTGAGAGACATGTAGTAAAAGGTCTCCTGTGGCCTCTGTGGAAGTCATTGACTGATGATAACTGGCTGGAAGATGGGGGGTTCACCCTAGTTCCCCTTCCCTTGCCTTTCTTGGCATGGGACAAGAATGCTTGATTCTCCTCAGGTTGAGTGCCATGAAGTCTCTGCCTTGCTGCTATTCTTGTCTTTTCCTAAGTGCAATCTGCCCATAGCTTATCAAATTTGGGTAGCTTGGATCTACCGCTTATACTTTGAATGAATGACTCCCAAGATGGTGGGAGACCATTTAGAGTAGTAATGAAAAGCTCTTTATCATCAATGGGATCTCCACTGGTACTAATCTTGTCTCTTAGTTCTGTGATCCTCATGAAATATGAGGCAATGGATTCTGACTTGGACATCTTCATACAGCCACACTGACTCACATATTTGAATAATTTTGCATAATACAAAATAAAAGAAATGAGAGATGATTGAGGAAGATCATCTGGTATGGATGTTGATAGACTTGGAGGGTGCTTCTACAAAGGATAAGGCAGATGCCTTTGCTGGCATGGTCAACACTTGTTGACAAAGGAATTGTAGTTGCAGGTGCTTCCGCTTATACAGTGCTTGATCACAGGTTGTAGGGGCCCCATTCTATCTTTCCTCCTGAAGTCCTCAGAACACTGCTTGGTGAACACTTTGAACCTTCCATCCAAATATTCCTTATTCACTTGTTCGTTCAGTTAGTTTTCAACATCATCGTTTCCATTGTCTCCCTTGTTACTCCTGTTGTTGTACAACATTCCCGCTTGACTATATGTCAGGATTGTGAACCAAAAATGGTTGCAGCAGAAACCCTCGAATCAACATTGTTGGAGACCTGCTGCTCTGATACCAACTTGCAGAGTGCCTATATCTGAAATGGTACTATTACTACAACTACAAAGGCAATTGGAAATAATAGCAGGAAATATGATAAGAGTGAATCACAAATAACAGAAATAACAAGCCAAGGACAAAAGTAGTGGGGGCACCTGCACACCCAAAGGTGTATTGCATCTGAGAATCTGGATTGATGGAGGGAAACGTCTCCAAAAATACCTTGTTTATTGTGTTTATAAAATGATAAGACTTACAACTGAGAGAGGGGAAACCCCTGAGCCCTACTTGTACAAAAGGGAGGTAGAAACCCAAACTTGAGAAGTTACCAATGAATGTCATAAGGCTTGTGTTACATAGAAGTGATATTTTACAAATATTGGCATATGATGCTAGAAAGATCCAGAACTATGACAATTACAAATTGTAAGCTTATGTACAAAATATTTTGTTTACATAGAGTTTAAAAATGTTGTGGTTAGGTATACAAATTCTGAAAGCTCTCTAAAAAGGGATTTAAAACAACACCCATCATTCTCGTGTATGTCTTGGACGCCCAACATTTACGATAGATATTTTTTTCCTTAAATGTTTTATAGTCTCCATAATTCTGTGGTTGACCCCCATCTAGAACATATTTCATAAATGAATTGTTTTCAGGTATTTTATCCATTTTACTTAAGGGACTAAAACTGTGTCCTCTTAGGTTAATTAGTTGAATTATAAGTTCCTTTTATAAAGTTCCTCTCAACACAAATTTGTCTGAAGTACCTCTTCTGGTTGACAGAATCTTAAGCACTCAGTGGCTGTTTATAACTTCTTGATAATTGGATTAATTTTGTTCAGGTTTCATCTCTTGTGGATGGAGTTTCTCGTGACTGGCTTTGGAAGAACACAAGACCTGTTTCCAAACTTTGCATAGCATAAGGAGCTTCCAAACATACAAGTCACAAAACCTCACAAGTCCCATCAGGTAAAAGTTTCTACAGACCATATGATCAGTTCTGATGGCCTCTCTTGTTTCAAATTGTTGCGGAATAGGCATTTGCCTTATTGATTTCTGTTGAACCTTATTAGAGATAACACAGAGAGAGGTTTTTTAATCATAGCCATGTTGCTATTAGTGAGCAGTGAATAGTGAACTACATAGTATCCAAAAAACTTGAGAAAACTTGAGAACTTGAGAAAACTTGAAAAAATTGCCTATAATAACAGAACTTGACAAAACTTGCAAGATGTCAAAAAAGCCTATATGTCTAACTGGATGGTTATAAATATGAGACCATCACCAGCATTAGAATTTCTAAATTAAGTTGGAAGAAGTATATCTTGATGGTTGAATTCTTTGTATTCCAGCTCTAGTCACCACTGTTCAAGCAAGGGAATGTTATCAACTTATCCTGCCTTGGTTGAATGATAGTAACATATACCCACATGTGTGCCAGTCAATTCCATCGTTATCGCTTGAATAAAAAGCATCACCCCTTTCCCTTTTCCAGATAAGAGCTACAGGTTAAACTCTATTATGATATTATCACTATTAGTATATAATTCAATTGGATTACACTTGACAAACTGCAAGGAAACTACCGCAACGCAATATTTAGATGGGAAACTTATTGATTTCCCGATTCCCATGATTGAATCTAGGAGCAATAACATCAAGCTGCAGATTCAGTGCCTCTTTATGGCCAACCTCATTCTAGGCCTTACTTGGGAGCACTACCAATATTTCAAAGTGGGCTTTCATACAAGTCTGCCATGTCAAATACAAGATTATATAAGAAGTCTCCAACATTCAGACCACTATCAAGATCTTCCTTTCACGTAATTCCCCAAGTTAAAGGTTTCCTGCCACTTGACCAGAACTGTTTTGCCCAATTACAGTCCCAGAAAAATATGACACATCATCTCAACCCCGCAAACAAGGCACCCAGGATCCTATCATTTTGTCCATTTTAGGGTTGGTTCCTGACAGGGAAAAGCCCAATGGACCAGCCTCTAGTGTGGAGAGTTCTCCTTTGCTCTGGCATGCTTCCACTAAATCCACTTCTACTCAACCTGCAACCTTGACTGCCTATCCTGAACCTTTTAAGCAAGGTCCTTATCAGATTCCTTTGTATAGCTGTCTTTCCATTGCAGACCTTTACTTGTACATAGCACATACATGGCATCCTTCCCCTGGGAAAGGTGTACATCTGAGAATGCTAGAAATGAATTCATCCTCCTCTTTAAACCTAAGTTACTGGAAACATCTGGGAAAAATGGAGATACTGTTCCCCTTTTTAAACCCTGAGATGGAGGGAATATGGCTTGGAAGTGGCACTTTTGGAAACTGGTATTGCAAACCTGAGTTTCAGCATGAGAGTGAAAGATATCCTGATTTACTGAAATATTTTGGATGCTACAGGGCATGTTTCCAACCCAGAAAAATGCTTTTTCGACTTAGAAAACAACAAATAAAAAACTCTTAAAGAAAGCTTGTTTGGTTTCATCATCTGTGTCATCATCCAACATAATGACATGATAAAACAACTCTATATAGGCAAGGCAATGCTTTGACTATGCAGGATCAATAATAGTAGTGACCTTATGTCAAGAATCCTGCAAATTGTTCTGTAGGAAAGTGTCAGCCACAAAATAGAAAGATATCCAGTTGTTTCATGTGTAATTGTAGCAACGACACATAACAAACCAAACCTGAAATTTTTCTGCAAGAGAATTGCTCAGATACCTTTCTAGAAGGCATAATTCCATCTTTAGTATAGTCCTTCAAGGTTTGTATGCATGGGGACACCCATCTGCATGCCATATATAATATGATGGCATGGATTACCCAAAACACCTTTTGGTAGGATGTGGCTAAACCATTTGTGTCACCAAGTAGGAATGATGGGACTGCATTACCATTAGCTCCTGTAGATCACACACAAGTGCAGCTTTTGATAGGATGTGGCCAAACCATTTGTGTCACCAGGTAGAAATGATGAACTGCATTACCATTAGCTCCTGTAGATCACATAGAAGTGCAGTCTCAAAACTCTCCTCTCTGGCACTATATTACTTCCAAATAAAAAAATGTCGCAGTAAACAGAATCACAGCTTTTAAGCAGTTGTTGGAGGAAGCTGATTGGCTATTAGAAACTAAATTTAAGTCATTAAATCACTGCTTACTTGATCAACTTATGGTAAAAACATAAATCTGTATGCTAAACTTGTGTAAATTGTCCTTGAGGATCAAATCATTTGTAACTACAATGGTTATCATAGAAAATCTAACATGAAAGTAATCTATCTCACTAAGCAATCAGCCATTTATGCCTTTTTTCGATCCAAACATGCAAAAGTCTGCTTTGAACTTGGCTTACTTCTATTGAAAGTGTTCCTTCCTCTTTAGCACATGCTTCTTATTACCTCTCAGACTCTCACTTTTTGAGATAAAGTCATAAAGCTCAGGTGACACCTTGGAGGAACTAAGAGGGATTGGCATGTCAGCTCACAAGTCCTCTTCACTCTTTAGGCTGACTCTCCTCCAGCGCAATGGTTGCCTCCCAAGAATAGGATTTCTAGAACTTGGGTAATGAGGTTCAAGGTGGAATGAAGAGTTAGCTCTAGCAAATTAATTTGATGAAGTTTCAGGAAATGATATGGATGGGTGGACCGAAGACTAGTTTCTTATCCATTGGGCATATGGGGTTATTTAATGTCCCCATTTTTGGGTTCTCTTGCTCTGCAAGTGGAGATAACTTTTGGGGTTTGTTCTAGCTTGATCAGAGGGGATTAATTAATTATTTAATCTTAGTTGGGCAAAAAACAATATTAAAAAGTGACATTGAGTAATTAAATAAAAAATGGGTATTATAAAGTGACTTTGGGGAAATATTACATGAGTACGGAATAAAGTCATTTTATATTATTTAATGAGAGCATAAAAGTCACTTTAAAAGTTTAATTAATTAAAGGAGGAAAAGGATACAAATGGTGAAAAAAAATGAGTGGAAATAAAGGGACAAATCGACCTATTCTCTCATTCATTTATGAATTATTTTCGAAAAGTGATTTTGAAGAGCTCTTGTGGCTTTTGGCTCTTGGGACAGACACCCTAAGAGAACAATTGTTTCGGTAGTGAGACATATATACCCTAGCTATTCTAGAGGAGAAATCACTCAGATTTCTCATATGATTTCATTGAAGAAGACAAGTTTGATATTGCCAAGGAAGATTGCATTACATTTGCAAAGTTTTGGAAGAGTTTGCATTAGTTTTGTGAGATGGAAAGTTGTGGGCATCATTGGCACATTGTGGGGGTTAACAATCGTGGTACAATTTAGAGTTTGGGCCCATTGAGGGAGGTTGCAGCAGTTCTTGTTGGAAGGAGGCCATACCTTTTTTTATTGCAGGCATGCAGACTGTGTTCATTTTGGGGAATTCATGTGGATCAAAGGAAAACCCTTCCTTCATGCACAACAGTCCTGTAGCTTAAAAAGGAGGTCGAGTCACCATCTACAGCAGGGCGTGGAAGTGTGAGGGGCCTGTCTCACACACTGGGAGTAGATCTCAGTTGGTGGAGGCCGTATTCCTTTGTGTGGGGGTCGCATTTGCTGAGGGTACCGTAGGCTCACAGTATGGTCATATACTTCTTTGCTGGTGTGGGTGTGTGAGGGGAGATAACACTGATGTTTAGCAGCTAGGTGCTTTCCATGAGGGATTCCCTCTAACCACCACGACTTTCATCACTTCAGGGCATTGGAGGAAGACGGTTACAGCCATAAAACACTTGCAATCTACCACAAACACCTACAAGAGGCAGATTCAGCTATCTTTATCAGATTTGAGCTTTTTGATAGTCTACAGGCTATCCATTTTTTATATTACAGATCTGAAAGTGTTGGTTAATTCTTTGTTATAACAGTTGCATAGAGTGTGCTTCTTTCCATCCCAGTAATCCATAATTTTATATATTTAATGCAACTCAAGATTTTTATGTGCCAAGGGGTTATGGTGTATCTTTTGTGACTGTTTGGTGAAAGTTACCTTGAGTTAAAGATCTGAAATCACATCACCAAAATATACCAGTAGTAAAGGGAAAGGCTGCAGGGTTATTTTGCAAACTGTTTGACAAAACATATGAACCAAACAATTAATAAAATATGTCATCTGAAAACCCAAATTACATCAGCTGTTCGAGGGGGGAACAAAACGGTGACAACAGGACAGTGGTTGCCAAATGTTTGACGAAAATCCTAAGCCAAAACACCTACAAAGTTAACAAAAATCCAGTCTAGATATAGTAGGGGTTATTACAATGGTATCAGAGCGTGTCGGGAAAGTGTTTGGCGAAAGCCCAGAACCAAGAAAACCAAAAATATATCAGCAGTAAGAAGAGGAGATATTACAGTGGTATCAGAGCTGTGCATCCTGCCAGCTTGAGGGATATATAGTGGAAAGATATTCTGTAATTGTTTATTGAGTGACCAACACTCATCTATATCAGTTTCAGCAGGTTGTTGGTCAGTTTCCTTGAGAAGGATGAAGAAAAATCAGGAACTCATGATAGAACTCTTGCAAGTTTCTCAAGAATATCAGAAGAATCTAACAACATTGTTAGAGCATCCGGAGTTGTTGGAGCCTCATTTATCAGTTGGGAAGAAAGAAAAGACGTTCAAATCTGAAGTGGTTGGTGATGTGAATGCCTCACCTCATGAGGGAAGTTTGATAGAACCCTAGGATGACCTCTTGGAAGTGCCTGCACCTATTCATGTTGAGGGTGTATGTAATGAGGTTGAAAATGTAGAAATTCTTGCACTTTACTGTTTGCTGGTTTGTGTTAACAATTTGTGGTTTTTACCTACAGCCGGTTATGCATAGGCTGAGGTTACTTATAAAAATTTCTGTAACAATCAAACACACAATAGAATGCTACTAACAGGCTGAAAAACACATTTCAACATTCACACATGAAAGTAATAGACTCAGAGATTTTTGGCCAAAATCAAGCCCTGGAAAAACCCCCACGGGGAAAACCAGTTAGAGAGAGAGAGATTACTATTTCTTCAGCAAATATTTCTGCACAAATTATTACAGTCAAACATGTACTTATCTGACCAACCAAAGTCACCCTGGGTGCTGCCTCGATTTCTGTGCCTCACTGTGCCTCGATTTCTGCACCACTATCTCGATTTCTGTCACTGTCTGTCTCAATTTCTGTGCCAGCTGTCTCGATTTCTGTGCTGAGAAATCACCTCGATAACAGTGCCAACCTTCTCGAAAAATGTGCAGCAGAAAGTGCCTCGAAAACTGTGCAAAAGACAGACTGTACGGATTAAAAAATCAGTCTGTAATTTTTAGAAATGCGTGCCCAGATTTCTGCATAGAAACTCGTGCCTGTTTTCCTCGGGGAATGTGCCCAGATTTCTGCATAGAAACTCATGCCAATCTTCCTCGGGAAATGTGCCCAGATTTATCCTCAAAAATCGTGCTGTACGGACTGCATTAAATGCAGCAGTATGGTCCCTCAATTTCTGTGCAAGCTGGGACTGCCTCGGGATCTGTGCAATACTGAAGTAAACCTGCTGATAATAAAAGCCAAGTCCGTGCCTTGAAAATCGTGCCAAAAGAAAATGGCTGCCTCGATATTCGTGCAGGAGCCCTAGCTCTCTCTTCTCAACCTCTCTCTTTTTCAAACTCTTCAAGAAAAAAATGTGAAATGAGCCTCCCTCATCTTTTTGTCTAACCCTAAGTGGGTTCTAATCCAACGGTGGACAAATGATCTAATCCAATGGTCAAGATTGAATGAGAGTAAAAACATCACTTTATTTAATTCACATAAATAAATATTTACTCACCCACTTAACTTTAGCAAAAAATGACTTTAAAATTATAAAGTCTCATTAAGTGACTTTTAATGTGAGGGTCACTTTTTCCCCCTTCTAAGTGACATTAGGCTATTGTCATTGGGGAACACTTCTCTAGGTACAAAACTAACACTCCATCTTACTGAGGAAGGTGTTCCGCACCACTCCCAACTTATCTCTGAAGAAGACAAACTTTCCCCTCCCCAAAGACTTCGTCAGGACATCTGCAACCTGCTCATCAGTGGATATATACTGTAGCTCAACTGCCCCTCTCTGAACGTAGTCTCGAATGAAGTGGTACCTGATCTCAATGTGCTTCGACCTGTCATGGAATACCGGATTCTCAGAGAGCTGAATGCAACTCTGATTGTCGCAATAAATCACCGTAGGTCTCAGCTGCTGATCAAATAAATCTACCAATAACTTACGATGCCACAGTGCTTCGCAAGTCGCCTGACTGGCTGCCATATACTCAGCCTCAGCAGAACTCAATGCAACGGACTTCTGTTTCCTGCTGAACCACGACACTACTGCTGAGCCCAAGCTGAAACAACAACCGGAAGTGCTCTTCCGGTCCCTCACACAACCTGCCCAGTCTGAATCTGTGAACCCAACCAAGCTGACTCCACCCGAACCCCTGTAGTCCAGTCCATAATCGCTTGTCCCTGCTAGGTATCTCAAGATGTGCTTTCCGGACGCCCAATGCACACTCCTAGGCTGCACCATGAACTGGCCAAGAGTGTTGACCGCAAAGCACAAGTCTGGCCTGGTGTTGACCAGATACATCAACGATCCGATGAGCTGACGTTATAGTGTGGGATCCACCAACTTACCCTCCGAAGCATGAAGTTGCTTCAAGTTGGTGATCATAGGTGTAGACATAGGCCTGCAGTCCTTCATCCGATAACTCTTCAGAATCTCTGCTGCATACTTCCCCTGTCCTAGGAAAATATGTCCAGGCTCCTGCCAAACCTCCATCCCCAAATAGTAATGCATCAACCCAATATCAGTCATCTCATACTTAGCTGCAAGATCTTTCTTGCACTGTGCAATAAGACGCTCATCTCCAGTGATAAATAAGTCATCAACATATAACAGAAGAATGAGTGGATCTCCACCAACCACAATGTAGTATAGGTTGGGATCAGCCTCACTCTTCTGAAATCCCATTGAAGTCAAATATGCATCTATCCTACAGTACCAAGTTCTAGGAGCTTGCTTCAGATCGTACAAGGCTTTCCTAAGCCTGCACACATGAGAATCTCTCCCATGTATCTCGAATCCCTGTGGCTGCTCCAAATACACCTCCTCTTGCAGAAGACCATTGAGAAACGCGGTCTTCACATCCATCTGGTGGATCTTCCAACCCATCTCTGCTGCTATAGATATCACTGCCCTAATAGAGGAATACCGAGCAACTGGAGCAAATGTCTCATCATAGTCAACTCCCTCAACCTGTGAGAACCCCCTAGCCACAAATTGAGCCTTGAATTTCTCCACACTGCCATTTGCAGCATGCTTGACCTTGTAAAGCCACTTGGAAGTCACAACTGACTTCCCCTCAGGTCCCGACACAATCTCCCAAGCATCATTCTTCATGATGGAATGGTACTCTTCCATCATGGCATCTCTCCATACCTGATGCTGAGAAGCCTCCTCAAATGTAGAAGGTGTAGAGTCACGAAGACTCGCAACAAGGGCCATCCCATATCTGTCTGGCTCAACAACTGTCCTGATCGCCTCCTGAGGTCTACCAAATGCTTCTGCTTCCTTCAAGGTGTCCTGAAGTCACTTAGGCTTCTTCTTCCTTGAAGGCTCCTCCCAAACTGGTGTATCCTCATCTGAGGAAGTGCCAGAAGCAGAAGGTCTAACACCCCAAGGACCTGTAGCTGATGAACTAGTCCCTGAGGACCCTGTAATCTGTGAGCCTGAAACCTGTGATCCTGAACCTGTACCTATCCCTGAACCTGTCCCTGTACTTGTAATCTGAACCACTGATCCTGTAGAAGCCGTGCCTGTACCCTGTGATCCAGTCACCCCAGAAACCTGCGGACCTGAAACCTGTATCGAAGAAGCCTGATTCAACTGAGGTGTGGGAGCTCGTGGCTCCCCCTACTCCATCTCTCTCGACTTCCTGAAGTCCCTCTCCTCATCAAACTTCACTTCCCGCCTCACTACAACTCTCCTCTGGCCAGGAATGTAAAGCCGATATGCCTTCGAAGTC
Source organism: Larix kaempferi (assembly GCA_027924585.1). NCBI lineage: Eukaryota > Viridiplantae > Streptophyta > Pinopsida > Pinales > Pinaceae > Larix > Larix kaempferi. Next base: position 71,076,035 of record BSBM01000093.1, read on the forward strand.
TCATCGTAACCCACAAAGATACCTCTCTCTACAGTGGGCTCGAACTTCGTCCTCTTCTCAGAAGGGACGTGAGAGTAAGTCAGAGAGCCATATATCCAAAAATGGCTCACCTCAGGCTTCTTGCCTGAATACATATCCTCTGGAGTCATCCTCCCCAAAGCACGGAGAGGACTCCTGTTCTGCAGATACACTGCAGTGTTGCAAGCCTCTGCCCATAGAAAGAATGGCAACCCATGATCATGAAGCATGGCTCTCGCTGCTTCAACGATTGACCTGTTCTTTCTCTCTGCTGCTCCATTCTGCTCAGGAGTGTAGGGAACTGTCAACTGTCGCTGTATACCCTCCTGCCTGCAGAAAGCATTGAACTCCTTGGAGGTATACTCACCCCCATTATCTGATCTCAACATCCCGATCTTCCTCCCCGTCTGCTTCTCCACAAGGGCTTTGAACCCTTGGAAGACACTCAATACAAGTGGGGACTTCTTGTTCCTCAAGAAGTAGATCCAAGTCTTCCTAGAGTAGTCATCAATGAAGCTAATATAGTGCTCGTGACCAGTCAAAGATACAGAGGACATAGGACCGCAAATGTCAGAATGAATCAGGTCAAGCACTCCTGCTGCTCTCGTGTCACTGCTAGGAAAAGCAGTCTTGGTGTACTTTCCCAAAGCACACCCCCTGCACACATCACTCTGCTCAGTGTCGAACTCAGGTAAATCTGTGACTATGCTCCTCAACAATCTCAGAGCGGGGTGATGTAAATGGGCCATCCTCCTGTGCCATAACTCACATAGCTCACTGCTGCTGCTACTGCTGTTGTGTGCTAGAGCATGCTGTGGCTGAAACAATAACTTGTACAGTCGTCCACATCTAAATCCAATATCCATGGGGGTAGATACACCTGTGGTCTTGGGAAACACCTGCACTCTCCCATCTGAGAAACACACCCCAAGACCCCTGTCCTCAATAGTGGAAACTGAAACAAGGTTCTTTTTCAGCCCAGGGACGTACAACACATCCCTCAAAGTCATGGGACTCATGGACTCCCTCTCAAATGTAATGGTCCCCTGACCCACTGCTCTAACAATGGTGTTGACACCAAGTACCACCTCCACCTCTCTAGCTGTCCGTGATAGCTCGGAGAACAACTCCCGAGTACCTGTCATGTGTCTCGAGGCTCCGCTGTCAATGTACCACGTACCAGTGGTGGATGGACCTGTCTGATGCCCTATCAACAATGAGTGCTCACTCTCCATATCCATGTTTGTGCTGGTGGCTAAGGAGACTCTCTCTCTCTCAATCTGTCCAGCATATAGGGAAAACTCCCTCTGAAACCTGTCACCAAACTCATCAACCTCTGCTGAGGCTACTGTCTGCTGTCCTTGTTCCTTCTTCTTCTTCTTGCTTGGACACTGTGATGCATAGTGCCCAAACGCCTGACAACAATAGCACTTGATTTTACTCAAGTCCTTCTTCTGTCCACCCTGTGGTTGCTGCTGCTGCTGCCCTCTTGGCCCCATTCTTCTTGGGACCCTTCTTCTTCTTACCCTTGGCTGTCAGTGCCACGTTCTCCTCATCTGCCCCACCACCTGATGAACTGCCCTGTACGAGACCCCTCCTGGTCTCCTCTTGCACAAAGTCATCCCACAGCCTCTCCCAAGATGGTAGGTTCTCTCTGCCCACTATGGCCTGCACAAATGCACTCCAGGACTTTGAAGCCCCGTTCACTGCTGTGCGTACTAGCTCAGTAGGAGATACTACTTGACCAACCGCTGCCAGTTCATCCCGGACTGCATAAATCCTAGTGAGGTAAGCTGTGACTCCCTCTCCTCCATTCATCTTGATACTCTTGAGTTTCTCCTTGAGAACCATCTTCCTGTTCTCATTGGAACTCTCATACAAGCTGGGCAAGGCACTCCACATCTCATGTGCCTTGGTCTTCCCGGAAATGTGAGGGATTATGTGGTCTTTTACTGCATCAAGGATGATCCTCCTAGCCTTACAGTCTTTCTTGTTGAAGGTTGAAAGAGTTGTAGCATCTGTGTCATCTGGAATGGCAATGGGGTTGGTAGTAGTGTTCCTCACCACCTCCACCCATAGCTCATTCTCCTCCAAAATCAACAAGATTCTGGCCTTCCAAGGCACAAAATTTTCTGTCCCATTCAGCCTATCTTCAATCCTTAGACCTGTAGCCATCTGAACACCAACCCAACAGAACGCTGCCCACTAACAGAAGATAAAAAATATTGAAGTTTCTGAAGTCTGAAAATTTCTGTGTGTCTGCAAACTATCACTGTTTTTTGCCCCCTTGCTCTGATACCATGTAGAAATCTTGCACTTTACTGTTTGCTGGTTTGTGTTAACAATTTGTGGTTTTCACCTACAGCCGGTTATGCATAGGCTGTAGGTTACTTATAAAAATTTCTGTAACAATCAAACACACAATAGAATGCTACTAACAGGATGAAAAACACATTTCAACATTCACACATGAAAGTAATAGACTCAGAGATTTTTGGCCAAAATCAAGCCCTAGAAAAACCCCCACGGGGAAAACCAGTTAGAGAGAGAGAGATTTATTATTTCTTCAACAAATATTTCTGCACAAATTATTACAGTCAAACATGTACTTATCTGACCAACCAAAGTCACCCTGGGTGCTGCCTCGATTTCTGTGCCTCACTGTGCCTCGATTTCTGCACCACTATCTCGATTTCTGTGTCACTGTCTGTCTCGATTTCTGTGCCAACTCTGTCTCGATTTCTGTGCTGAGAAATCACCTCGATAACAGTGCCAACCTTCTCAAAAACTGTGCAACAGAGAGTGCCTCGAAAACTGTACGGATTAAAAAACCAGTCTGTAATTTTTAGAAATGCGTGCCCAGATTTCTGCATAGAAACTCGTGCCTGTTTTCCTCGGGAAATGTGCCCAGATTTCTGCATAGAAACTCATGCCAATCTTCCTCGGGAAATGTGCCCAGATTTATCCTCAAAAATCGTGTTGTACGGACTGCATTAAATGCAGCAGTACAGTCCCTCGATTTCTGTGCAAGTTGGGGTTGCCTCGGGATCTGTGCAATACTGAAGTAAACCTGCTAATAATAAAATCCAAGTCTGTGCCTTGAAAATCGTGCCAAAAGAAAATGGCTGCCTCGATATTCGTGCAGGAGCCCTAGCTCTCTCTTCTCGACCTCTCTCTTTTTCAAACTCTTCAAGAAAAAAATGTGAAATGAGCCTCCCTCATCTTTTTGTCTAACCCTAAGTGGGTTCTAATCCAACGGTGGACAAATGATCTAATCCAATGGTCAAGATTAAATGAGAGTAAAAACATCACTTTATTTAATTCACATAAATAAATATTTATTCACCCACTTAACTTTAGCAAAAAGTGACTTTAAAATTATAAAGTCCCATTAAGTGATTTTTAATGTGATGGTCACTTTTTCCCCCTTCTAAGTGACATTAGGCTATTGTCACTTGGGGAACACTTCCCTAGGTACAAAACTAACAGAAAATACATCTTCTAATACACCACTAGAGCTATCCTATGAGGCTGATGTCACCAGCACATATGATGCAGTTTTCCAATCAACGAAGGATGATGATTCAACATTTTATCTTAGTGATGATGCTCATGATGGTCCGGGTGTGTTAGTACCTATTCGTGATGAAGATTTGGTGTTGGATAAATTTTCTGTTGATGTTGATCTAACTCTTCATGAGTTATGTATGAAGGATGACAAAGCAGAAGCTGAATTTAGAAAGCAGGTTATTGATAATAGATCAGAAAATTTGTGTGGAGATGATATGTCTCAGGCAATGTTGTCAAACTCGGACTCGGCAAAGACTCGGCTGGCTTGGGACTCGGCCGGCTTGGCGACTCAGGTAAGACTCGACATAGACTTGGCAAATAGAAAAAGAAATCAAAATATAGTAAATTTTGTGCACAAAAAAATACTAATGACAAGTCTGTAAAAATATACTCATACCAAAGTTTTGTGACAAGTCTGCAATAATCCAAACAAGAAAATGGATTCCTTTTCCAAAACACATTGCTGCTCACTAAGAAAACTATCAAATCTGCACGCCGTTCTTGTGTAAAAACCTGTTGCTCTGCCTGTATCCCATGCACTGATCTCCGTTATTTTAAACATTATTTCCATACTTGTAACTCTTGAAATACTGTTATCATCATCCATATATCTGCTAATCCCCATCATGTACATACCTTCTCTGCCATAATATGAGCCCAAACACTCATACCACCAATTCTCCTTGAAGGAAGGTGTTAACAATATCTTGCATGCAAATAATGGTCAAGGAAACAATTTTAAGAATATCAACACAACAAAGGGATGAGTCCGAACCAGGACTTTTGCTAGGCTAAATCAGCACAAACATTAAATATAGATACGAAACTAACCTCGGGTCCCTTTCAAAATGCACAATAGATCGAGTTAGGCATGCAAGTAGAGTCAAATTACCTTCTAGACCTACCTCACATGCTAACTTTGGAGAAAGAAAAAGGTTCTAAGATTGAATCACCTCCATTTCCTCCAAAAATTCCCTCCCAAAGTGAAATCTGCAGGTCAAAGTCAACTCTGACGTGTGGACAAGTCTAAGTGAGTTTGAGCCGAGTCTGAGTGATTAAGCAAGTTTGGGCGAGTCCCGAGTTTGGGGGCAGAGTCTTAGTCGATTTCTTGTCTATCACGTGACTAGGCCAAACTCGAAAGACTCAGTGAGTCTCACACAAGTCTGATAACACTGTTCTTAGGGGCCCATCATTTGGCATGACCGTTGAAGGTAAGTGAAGACATGATTATTGCAACGATAAAACATTTTGATGATGCTCGTAATTTGATGGCAAATGTTGTTGGACACTAGTGGAGAGATTCCTCCAAGGAGACCTCCTTATAGAGGCTTTGAGTATACCATTGATTTTGGTTTACCGAGGATCGACGAGTTGATGGATGAACTTCAGAGTGCCGTATACCCATCTCAGATGGATTTGCATTCGGGGTACCATCAGATTAGGATGAGAGAGAAGGGAGTGCAGGTACCTCTGGAGAAGATCTAGGCCATATTGGATTGGCTCATAGAGATTTCAGCTTATTGGAAGTCCCACCTCCTAGTGGAATATTCCAAGAATAGGTTTGCTTGTGAGTTGGTGGAAGGCCACGTTCAGGATGACAGGTACAGAGTAGTGGATCACATTATCTACTACAGAGGTCGCATATATTTAGTCCTTGAGTTCACACTTAGGGAGAAGATCATGTGGGCTATACATGATACATCTGTGGCAGGTCATCTAGGGTACTTCATGACTTACCGACAGATCATAGAGAGGTTCTCATGGAAGGGCCTCGAGGACGATGTGTTATGACACGTGAGGGAGTGTATGTCGATGGATTTCATCACAGGGCTACGAAAGGTGCATGATAGGGACTGCGTTTATGTAGTTGTTGATCGGTTGACCAAGTTCATGTTGGACACACCGAGCACACTGAGAGGGGGGGGTGAACAGTGTGTATAGCTTTTTATTACTTTTTCAACTTTAACAATCATCAACTGCTTCTTCAATACATCATTCATTAATGTATTACCACATTATCATTATATCATCAACATTATTAACAATTGCAACTCATCATCACATATCATCATATCATCATCACATAGGAAGCATAGCAAAACGCAATACACAAGATTTTTACGTGGAAACCCAAGTCCTGGAGGAAAAATCACGGAAGCCTTTATAATAATAATTTACCAGCAACAACTGGAAGGAGGCAACAACCTCCTTTGTTACAAAGACTTCAATTCTCCAGCTACAACTGGAAGGAGGCTACAACCCCCTGGTTTACAGGCTACAACCTGAAGGAAGCCTTAGCTCCCTAAATTTCCTTGCCTCGTCCTACCACCCTGATATGAAGATAGTAACTGAAACTACTGAACCACAAACTTCACTGATCCTGCGGACCTGCGATCCAACACTTGTACCCAATCTATACCACACTGCACAATCACTGTCACTGCTCATCAACTGACCACTGCTTATCAACTCTTCACTGCTCATCAACTGTTCACTGCTCATTAACTGACCACTGCTCATCACAACTGTGCCACACTGTTCATCATCCTTTACAATCAATCTGTGCAATCTAGCTGTACCAATCAATCTGTCTGATCTAGCTGTAGCAATCAATCTGTCTACATAAATCAATCTGCTGTTCACATCATTCGAGTTAGTCAATCTGAGTTTAACCAACCGTACACGAGACTTAGTCCACCTGAGTCAAACCAACTGCTCATACAATTCAGCCAATATGAGTCAGACCAAATGCACATGCAGTAGCCTGTGCTAATGCTGCTCAACTGAACCAATGTACTCACTTCTAATTACCACTATTCACCATTGTACTATTGTCGTCAATGCATCATTTATAATTCTATACATTGTGTTTTCATCATACATCACTGAGTATCACTGTGTAAACATCACTGAGCATATCAAACTGAGCACATCATTGTGTAAACATCTCTAGCACTTCATACATAAACTGAGCATTTATCAATGTGTTTCATCATACATATATTACTGTGTACTAATTGTCATGCCACTGAACATACCACTGTTTAAATATTACTAAGTACATATGTATATGCCACTGTGTAAATATTTCATGCATATATCATTGAACATACAAGTTACTGTGCATATCATTGTCAAATCAATGCTGTCACATCCAACTGTCAGGTCAAATAAACAAGGCTTTCAATAGCTGTCACTTTCAATCAGATATTACTTCATAGGCTGTAACTTTTCAAGTTAAGGCTGTCATGTAACACATACAGGTGGAGGCAAAAAGCCCAGTTATCAAAAGCTGCTAATAACGTTTAGTTTCTCAATCCATCAATTTCAAGCATTTCTTCAACTATCTTCCAATCTTCAGACTTACTTGATTGAAGCTGTCCTCAACAATGTTTTGAGAGTATCCACGTCCTCAACAATGTCACCTTTAATCAACAATTATGATCAATAATAGACCTGCCCAAATCACTCTTGCTCACATGCCAAATCACCTGCCTCATCATATCACTGTACATATCATCTGAACATTTCACTGAGTGTGTTGAGCATACACATCATATCACTCTGTAATCACTACTAGCATCTGAACCTTTCTCTGTATGTGCTACTGGTTCACTGAGTATATATGTAAATATCTCATTGTGCATCATCACTGAGTAAATATCCCTGTGTAGACTAAGCAAACATACTGTGTAAATCACTGTGTAAATTGTGTATATCACTGTATATATCATCACTGTACATATAACAATATCATCATTACTATAACATCACTGTGTAACTGTTGTACACTAATGTCATCATCATTGGATAAATATCATCATCACTGTGTATTATCACTACAGTCTTCACTGTGTATACTGTGCATGTAAGAAACTAAACATTATTGTCATCATTGTGTATTTAGTCACTGTATGTCAAGGTTTTAAAAATCGGAATCGGACTCGGAATCGGTCGAGGGTCAACTCGGAATCGGAATCGGAATCGGTAATGAATCGGTCGATTTGAATTTAATGAATCGGTTTGCTCAAAAATACATAAAACATTTAATTTTTTTAAGAAAAACTACATTTTCAAGATTCTAATTCATGATTCCATAGCATTAGAAACAAAATATAATTTTAATAATTTCATTTGGACTCTATTTAATTTGAACCTTTTCTCATTTCTATATTTCTATGCCTTAAAAGGTTTTATAAATTGATTCATAAAGCCCATTTTGAAAAGTATGTTAAAATGAGGTTTCATGTGTATGATTTCCACTTATCAAGGAGTCTTTACCCAAAATGACTTTATTGACTTTCTTTTATTTCACTCCATTCTTTATCCTCATTTGGATAATCTCCCTTTAAATAAAACTAAGTTTAAATTTCAAATATATATGAGTTAATTGATGTTTCATTTTATTGGGCACCATTTTGGAAAATACAATTGCAAAAATAATCGTGCACTTGAACTTACTGTCTATGTCTATTTTTATAAATTGGTGAATAGATAAAATCTTTTTTAACTTGAGCATGAAATGAGTTTGGAGGCAAGGATAAATGTTTAAAGTGATAAAAGTTTTATGATAACTTCATTCTTATTCATAACACTTGTTCGATATTCTTTGTTTTGGATCGCTTTAAAACAAAAATTGGGAATTACAACCATTGCGTCATCAGATTTAATGATCCACAGGAAAGGTTTCCACATAAAAAGTTTTATTTATTTCTCTGCAATGTTACGTTACAAAGCATTTTATTTGTTATTCTTTTTTTATTGATAGGTAGTATGGTCATTACTAAGTTTTTTTTGGGTGCTAGCGTGAAGAATAAGATGTACCAGATACAAAACAACGATTATAAAAAACTTTGCATCGGTTATTTAAGAGGAGATTCGGTTCCATCAAATTAGGAGATTTGCGTCCACTGCACATTGGCACCGTCCCACTGCACAGTGCACACTGGTCCAGCCCTGAGCCCACTACTACACCGTCCAGCTCACTGCACACTGCACAGACCACGATTCCCACGGCGTCCACGCTGCTCCGGAGACTCCTACACACACGGCCGCTACTAACTTCTAAGTGCAAAATGCAATAGTGTGTAGGTTGGGTCGGGTTGGGTAGTTAGTAACATAGTTTAGGTTTAAAGTTTTAAAATATAAAAAAACTGTCTTAAGTTTTTAACCCCACGAGCCCACACGCATCAAATCGGACCGATTTTTTACATAAATCGGTTGAACCGGACCGATTTAGCTGGCTGGACCGATTTATGTAAAAAATCGGTCAAACCGGTCCCCCGATCCGGTTTGGATACCGGTTTGGACCGGTATGCTAATGAATCGGTGAATCGGCCGATTAGCAAACCGATTTCACCGATTTTTAAATCATAGCTGTATGTAAGAGTCTAAACATCACTGTCTTCACACTGTATATTGAGCATCTAAACATATTACCACTGGCATATAATCATTACTGTGTATGGCACTGTGTAATTACCAATCATTGGTGTATTACTGAAAATTTCTGTGTATACCTGAGAATAGGACCAGTCCGATTTTTGCAAGAGCAGCCCTAACTTTACAGGAGCAGCCGATATTTTCAGAAAGAGTTAAAGTAAAGCTTGAAACTTCTACCTCCTGCAGCTGCCTGTCTTATTAGCCCACGAATTTTCTGCCTCAGCTCACCGAAAATCAGAGCATAAAAAGAAAAGAAAAATTGTTCACTGTAGCTGCTACAGTACCCACGAAATTCGCCTCAGACAGTCTGAAATCAGAGCTAAGTCTCCAATCTTTTTTCACTTTATTTGGTGTAAAAAACGTATATATATATGTAAAATCGTGGATTTTTTTATTGAGTCGACCTAGTATAAAAATATATTTTTAATTTATTTATTTAATTTTTTTAACTGAGCCGACTTCACCAATTCAAGATAATTAAATTTAATCATCAATTAATATTTTATTTCCATATTAATTTGAGGCCGACTTGTCATTGGTTTATCAAATGATATTTATGTTTCCACGAATTCCTCATTGATTATATATTTATAATTTTGGATTCCATAAAAATAATCAACGTATGTCTTTGATCTTCCTTGATATTATTTCTTTTCAATTTTTTACTCATCAAATGTATACACATATATTATTTATGCTTCCACGTAGATATAAATATATCTCCCATGTCTTGTGGGTTCCATTCTCATGCCTGGAATGTCCCATTCAGCATGCCCGCAAATGTACACAGAGATGCCTGTAGTTGGTCTTTAGATGCCTGCAAGGGGGCTCTTCCAACACCCTTAAACATATGCCCATGCTGGCCTAAAATCATGCCCTCAAAAGGTTTTACAACATGCTCGCATGAGGATTTACAAGATGCCCGTGTATGCCTCATGAAGCATGCCCACAAGCTCACGCTTGCTTGGCATGGCCATCACCTTCAACCATTTACACCTTGCTTGTCAACTTGTCATCTTGCCTATTGTCTTTTATGCCAAGTCATATTTCATTCATTGTCCTTGTCCATGAGCCATGCCATGTCACCTTCCATATAGTGTCCAAGGGTCATCATGCCGCCATTTATGTGGGTGCCAGACCTTCTCATGCATAATGACCATCTCCAAGGGTTCCATGACCCCAACAAGGGATACATGGGCATCAAGATCTTCATCAAGGGTTCCAAGTCTTCATCAAGTCATTAATTACCACATCATCACTTTTAAGGGGACAAGGACCATTAAGCCATCAAACGTGGGTCCAAGGACTTCTTCAGGGCTTCTTCATCAAGCAAGGGAATTCATAGGCTTCTTCAACCACCTCAACCACACCAGGAGACATCCAAGGGTCAAGATCCATCATGACATCACTTGTGGGGTTGCTAGACCTTGTCCCAGGGTACCATGACCTCAATAAAACAAATGACCACTAAAAGGGTCATTTGGACTCTTGCAACTTCTTCAACACTTTTGTAGCATACTAGGGCATAAGTTGTGGTACTGGGGAAACAAAGAAACAATTGGGGAAATGCAAAACATCTTTGGGGTACTTAAACACTCTACAGGGTGTTCAGGGCTTTTGTCATTGTCCCAAGGGCTCCAAGGGCTTCAAACTTGGGCTTGGACAAGATCAAAAGGTCTCCTTAGGCACTGACAATTACTTAACCCTCAGGGGCTCCTCAAGGGGCACCAAGACATGTTGGCATCAATGACTATACACTGTTGGCATCAATGACAACTTAATCAACAATACCATTGAGTTTGGTTTACGGAGGTACCATTGAGTTTGGTTTACTGAGGATCAACGAGCTGATGGATGAACTTCAGAGTGTCGTATACCTATCTCAGATGGATTTGCATTCGGGGTACCATCAGATTAGGATGAGAGAGAAGGGAGTGCAGGTACCTCTGGAGAAGATCTAGGCCATATTGGATTGGCTCATAGAGATTTCAGCTTATTGGAAGTCCCACCTCCTAGTGGAATATTCCAAGAATAGGTTTGCTTGTGAGTTGGTGGAAGGCCACGTTCAGGATGACAGGTATAGAGTAGTGGATCACATTATCTACTACAGAGGTCGCATATATTTAGTCCTTGAGTTCACACTTAGGGAGAAGATCATGTGGGCTATACATGATACATCTGTGGCAGGTCATCTAGGGTACTTCATGACTTACCGACAGATCATAGAGAGGTTCTCATGGAAGGGCCTTGAGGACGATGTGTTATGACACGTGAGGGAGTGTATGTCGATGGATTTCATCACAGGGCTACGAAAGGTGCATGATAGGGACTGGGTTTATGTAGTTGTTGATCGGTTGACCAAGTTCATGCATTTCTTTGCGATTTCATCAAAGTATGAGGTGCCGCAGGTGGTAGACTTGTTTCTTAGGGAGTTGTTTAGACTCCATCGGTTGCCTTCATACCTTGTTAGTGATAGGAATAGTAGATATTTCAGTGCATTGTTGCAGGAACCAGGCATATGAGCAGGAAAAGAGTTGACTCCTAGTACCTTGTCTCCACTAGATGATTGGATGCAAAAACTGATAATTTTTCCAGAGGTCACTACTTGCTTTGGAAATCTCAATCCCAACTTGACCTCAATTCATAGCAAACCTCATGAATAACACAACCCAACTTTTCTAAGCCTGAGAAGGAATAATCAATGCAATACACTTATAGAGTGAAGCACATGGAATGTATCAAACTACTCAAGAGTCAAAACTGTAGCAATCACACAATGGACAACAATATATCTTGGTAAACCCCAATGGGGAAAAACTAGCTACTGGGGGATTTCTTCAATCTTGATCCAGAGCATATAAAGAAGAGTTGTACAGTCGGAAATATATGGGTAAAGAAACCTGAAGGGACAAGCCCTAGATATGCATGCAGTTGCACCTGCTGCTATGAGGAATGGCCCTATGCTCTGTACTGTCTGATCTTTGATCTCTGCTTCAACCAATCTTTGGAAGGACTCTTATTGTCTCTGCCTTGATCTGCTCAACTGTTGAAGAAATGTTGCAGCCTCAAAGTCTGAAGTGCGCCCCCTCTGCTCTGGAAGTGTGCCCCTCTGTGGATCTCTGTCAATCTTAGAAGAGATCTGGATGAGTCCTCAATCACTAGAGAAGAAACGCTTCTGCTTCTTTCATCCCTCCTGGCCTCAAGAAGTGCGCCCCCGTCTCCTTGGGAAGTGCGCCATTCTCCTCTGTGTGTTCGCCCTAACTCAATCTCTGAGATCCCTCTGTGCAGATAGACTCACTGCACTATCAAATGGCTCCTCAGTGCCTCAGATAAAGTGGCCTCTGATCCCTCTCAGATCTGCCCACTCTCTCCTCTAGAAGATGCACCCCTCCTCTCAAGAATGCGTCCATCCTGCATGCACAGAGTCGGCCTCACTCTGTCTCTCTTCTCTCTCTGAAGAAAATACTGATTAACCTCTTCTGGTGACCTCTTGCCTCCTTATATCCACTCACTGATTGATTAGGGTTTCCAAAACCCTAATACGAGTGCATGCAAAAATACCGCTTTTGCATGCTTTTTAATCAAAAATCTTGCATGCATAAGGTGAACAACATTGAAATCTTTGCATGCATCCACTGTTGGATCCATGACAGCTAGTAGAGTGCATCTCACCCTCTATCCTCCCCTGATGCGTATACCTAAAATGTACCTCCATGCTAGGCATCTGACAATGAAGGGCATCTCGAGATACACCTATCTCTAACACTTGCTCTTATTGAGGGAAATCCTTTAATGCTTGGATCCATCACATCCCCTGTTGCTGCAACTGTTATCTCTGAACTAGCTGCCATTGCTGCACTCTGATCTAATAACCCACGATCTACCTCCATCAAGGTCATCTCGAGAGAAGCCTTTTTCTCTCTCTTTGCCTTTGACACTGAACCCTGTTTCATACTCCTTCTAAAACCTAGCTCAAAACTCCCTCTGAAGTTGATCAACCGTGGATTTCCTGGTCTGGATCTGATCCCCCTATCCTGAGATCTCTCTTCTCTCTTTTGAGCCTGATCCATTTCAGTCATCTAGTACCAACTCAATCTCTGGCTAGTATTGGTATGAGCCTCTCGCTCATCCGTTCGATATGAGGACTGAATCCTTAGTGCCTCATCACTCCCGGGAGCATCTAACTCTCTGTGTATCTTAGACTTGGATGAGGACTCTGAAATCTAACCACTCCTGGGAGCATCTAACCACATAGGCACATACTCCATAGGAATCTAATGACCCATCAACACAGGATTGACAGGATCTACTACCACTGGATAAATGAGTATGTGCTCCCTCTTAGCGAGGAAGGTACTTCTAGAGAAGCATCCACCAAGATCAAACACATCTGCTGCTGCACTCTGTTATGAATATATGCGCTCCTCTTCTATTAGTGTCACCTTGAGAGAAGCCTCATGCTCTCCCTCTGTCACTGACACTGAAACTGCATCCAAGATCTCCCTGGACCCAAATACAGGCTTTCCTGAGAACTTGTTCAACTTTCCTTGTCTGATGCCATGCCTAACGGCTACATCCAAGGTCACTCCCTTTGAATATAGAAGACATTGTCCATCCCGGAACACAATACCATATCCCTCATCCTCTAGAGTTGATACTGAGGGTAAATCTCTCTGCTCTGGTACATGCATCCCTCCTGCCATCTTCAGTAGACCTTCCGACTCCAGCTAGAACATCATCGAACCAAATCTCCTCACTACTAACCTCTCATTACAATATGAGCCTGTCTCCAAAACACTAAGGAACACTTCTCGGATTCCCATCATATGGCTAGATGCATAACTGTACAAAGTCCTGAAGCCATGACTTTGTAAACATGATAACATTGCTGATTCAAAATCTATGAATTAGAACCAACCTGTAGATCTGTGCCTTGGTGAACAAGCTAACCCTCTCTTCCTCATATCTAGGATTCGCTTTCCCAGATTTGATCTCTGTTCTCATAAATCTGGTCTCTTCCCTCACAGATCTTATAGATTTGGTCCCTCACAGATCTTATAGATCTGGTATCTATCCTCACAGATCTGATGTCTTCTCTCACAGATCTGATAGATCCGGTTTCTATCCTCACAAATTTGATGTCTACAATCACAGATCTAATAGATTTGGTGTCTATCCTCACAGATCTGATGTTTGCACTCACATATTTGATAGATTTAGTGTCTATCCTCGTAGATCTCATGTCTGTACTCAAAGATTTGATATTTGCACTCATAGATCTGAACTCTGCTCTTCAGATATGGACTCTGCTCTCACAGATTTGAACACTACTCTTCAGATCTGATATATCTACTGTCTCTGCATAGATCTGGCACTTTCTCCATAGATCTGATATGTGCCCTTCTAGATCTGAAGACTCACATATTTGGTATGTGATTGTCCAGACCTTTAACAAGGCTCTAATACCATGATAATTTTTCCAGAGGTCACTACTCGCTCTGGAAATCTCAATCCCAACTTGGTCCTCAATTCACAACAAGCCTCATGCATAACACAATGGACAACAATATATCCTAGAAAACCCCAATGGGGAAAAACCAGCTACTGAGAGCTTTCTTCAATCTCGAACCAGACTCTTACTGTCTTTATCTTGATTTGCTCAACTGCTGAAGAAATGCTGCAACCTCCAGCTCTGAAGTGTGCCCCTTCTCTGGAAGTATGCCCTTCTCTGGATCTCTGTCAATCTCAGAAGATATCTGGATAAGTCCTCCTCAATCACTAAAGAAGAAACCCTCTACTTATTTCAGTCCTCGTGGCCTCAACAAGTGTTCCCCCACTAACAAGTGCGCCCCTTTTTTCTTGGGAAGTGTGCCCCTCTCCTAGATGACTTCGCCCTAACTCAATATCTGAGCTCCCTCTGTGTAGATAGACTCACTGCACTGTGAAATGGCTCCTTAGTGCCTGAGATAAAGTGGCCTCTAATCCCTCGAATAAAGTGGCCTCTAATCCCTCTCAGATCCACCCACTCTTTCCTCCAGAAGATACGCCCCTCCTCTCAAGAATGCACCCCTCCTGCATGCACAAAGTCGCTCTCACTCTGTTTCTTTTCTCTCTCTGAAGAAAATACTAAGTAACCTCTTCCGGTGACCTCTTGCCTCCTTATCCACTCACTGACTGATTAGGGTTTTCAAAACCCTAATATGAGTACATTAAAAAATCCCACTTTTGCATGCTTTTTAATTAAAAATCTTGCATGCGTAAGGTGAACGACACTGAATCTCTACATGCATCCACCATTGGATCCATGACACTTGGTAGAGTGCATCTCATCCTCTACCCTCCCTTGATGCCTATACTGAAAATGTACCTCCATGCTAGGCATCTGAACATGAGTGACATCTCGAGATACACCTATCTCTAAAAAAATCAAGAACACAATGTAAATTTCCTTAAAATCCACTCTAGGGCTAGAGTAGTTAGATTAATTAATGCACCCAAATTATTACTGTTAACCACACATGGATTTCTTCACCAAAATAAAATGCAACGGAAATAAAACACAGAGAAATATCAATCACAGAATAGACACAAATCTTTTTGGGTATAAACCCCCGGACAAAACCTAAGATGGGAAAACCGGTGCAACAGTTTGAGAAGATATTTTATTAAGAAATATGAAGCTTTTACAATATTAGAAAATTGATTTTTTCCTAACCTAGAAAAATCAAACCAACACAAACTCACTGAGTAAATCTGCTGAGCAGTACGGCCTCTTGCTGTGCTGTACGGCCTGCTATACGGAATCCGTATGACCTGCTGTTGTACGACGGGTTGCTGTACGATCTACTATACCACTACCTCTGCAGCTCAACCTTGACTTTCTCTCCTTTGCGAACTTGTACGACCCTCTTGCCTGGATGCTCTGTCGATCACTTTAACTCTCTGCTTCTCTGGCTTCTCTGTAAAACTCTCTCTCTCAAACTTCCTTCTCACTCTCCAGTTGACAACTATGAGCAAGAATCTCTCTGTCGAAATGTGGTGTATCCTCCACCAATTGATCCTCCTTTTAACTCTTTGGCTAAGTGAAAAACCTAATCTCACTATGGTTCAATGGATGAGATCCTCCGGTGAGACCAATGGCCAAGATTAGATTGGCCATCACTTAAATATTTTTCACGTTCACTTTATAAAAAGTGTTCCAATAAGTCAATTAATAATTAGATCACTTTAATATATTTTCCAAAGTAAAACTTAGGAAAAATACATTAAATACAATTGGCTTCTTTATTTAAGTCTTCTGCATGCAAGGACACATGCAATGCAGTAAGACCTTCCTTGTTGTCACTTTCTAACACTCTCTCTCAACGAGGAAGGGATTCGGTAACAACCCCAGCTTGTCTCTGAACTTTACAAACTTGAGTTTGCAAAGTGCCTTGGTGAATATGTCTTCCAGCTGCTCATCTGTCTGAATGTACTCCAACCGAATGGTTCCTCTCTGAACACAATCTCTGAGGAAGTGATACCGGATGTCAATGTGTTTACTCTTGTCATGGAACACTGGATTCTCAGAAAGGTTGATACCGCTCTGATTATCCCAGTGAACTATAGTAGTCTCCAACTCACTCTCGAACAATCCTGAGAGCAACTTCCTCAGCCACATCCCCTCACATGCAGCCATGCTGGCTTCCATGTACTCAGCCTCAGCTGAGCTCAATGCAATTGACTTCTGCTTCCTGTTTAACCAAGAGACAATTCCTGATCCAATGCTGAATTAGCAACCTAAAGTGCTCTTCCGATCCTCTACACATCCTGCCCAGTCAACATCTGTGAAACCTGCCAACTATATACTCCCACTGCGCTCATAAACCAAACCATACTCCACTATGCCTCTGATGCAGTGAAGTATGTGCTTTGCAGCTGTCCAATGTACTCCTCGAGGGTTCACCATGAACTGAATCAAAGCGTTAACTACAAAGCTTGTTAGATTATGGTAACTTCGGGATGTCCTCCATGGTTCAGATGCCTTACATGGAGGTACATTAGCTGCATAGGCATCAGGATGGAGTAGAGGGTGAGATACACTTTACTCTGTGGCATGAGCCTAGTGGGGGCTGCATGCATAGCTTCAGGGGAGATTGACCTTTGCATGCATGAGTATTGCATGACCTGCCAACATTCAGTGACTGCATGCAAAATTGACCTTTTGCATGCATGCATGCAAAAGTGACTTTTTGCATGCACCGGGAATTAGGGTTTTGGCAAACCTAATTCATCGGTGAGATTATTTATAGAGGCAAAGGATCCCCAGATGGGGTTACTCAGTTGTATCATCAGAGAGAGATACTGCCAGAGTGGGGGATGAATTTGTCCATGTGGGGAGACTTTTTGAGATAGAGAGGAGTTGCTGTAGGAGCTAGGAAGGTCAGATTTGAGCTAGATCAGTGACCTTCAGTTCCAAAGAGGCTAGATACCCATACTTGTGAGCTGAGAGAGCTCATCAGTGAGTTTATTGTGGAGATTGGAGGAGGCCGAGTTCTCTGTTGAGGAGGACGTTTTTCCTGAGGAGGAGAAGCTCATTGTGAGTTGGATTGACCGATTAGGAGTCTGAGAGTTCCAGGATAGCCTTGCCTCGAGATTTGAGGAAGGCTAGGGACGATCAGACCTCAGATCTGTTGAGATCCCGAGCAGTACGAGCATTTGACATCCAGAGGAGAGGGCGCACTTGTGCATGTAGAGAGGGCCGATTTCATCTGTGGGAAGTTTTCAGAGCGAGCAGATCAGAGCAGAGTGATCTAGAGAGGGCAAATCTATCAGAGGCATCGTTAGAGCACTCAGATCCAGATTGGCAGTTAGGGCATACTTCATCAGTGCATGCATCAGCTGGATGCATGCAAATTAGAGTTTGTCCTAGTCAGAGGGATTGAGTTACCGACTGAGGTAATTCTGTATCGTATTGTCTTTTATACTTCTATATGCTCTGGGCTCAAGAGAGAAGATAGCCCCCTAGTTAGCTGGTTTTTCCCGAAAGGGTTCCAGGGTACATCTATTGTCTATTGTGGTTGATTGCATTTATATGTTGTTGGTAGATGCAGATCTAGTGGTTTGAGTCTATGTTTTTATGAGTATGTACTGACATTGAGATTCATACTACTTGAGGTCTCAGACTGATCTTGAGGGAGTAGTGATCTCTAGATCTATATATATTTACATGGTATCAGAGCCTTGTTGAGGATCAGGGTGAGCAGTCACACATAGATCTGCAGTGGTGGTGACTAGATCTAAGATAGATCTAGTAGATCTGTGGAGATAGAGGCCAGATCTACCAGATCTGAACATTCCCGTTCAGATCTGTGGTTGTAGAGGTCAGATCTATCAGTTCAGCTGGTTTGTGGTGAGATCTGAGATAGATCTGCCAGATCTGTGATTAGGAGAGATTCTTGCTTACTGTGGGTTACAGTTTCTTCAGTTGGGTGAGTATGGCTACTGGTTTGAGGGTGGAGGATCGCTTGGATGGTGCCTCCAACTACAGTGCATGGAGGGCATGTATTACTCTCTTGCTGAAAGAGAGTGAGTTATGGGATGTTGTGTACAACACGACAACAAATCCCGTTACTGTTCCGTCTGATGCCACTGCCAGAGCAGTGTATGAAAAGAAGAATATAAAGGCCCAAAGGATCTTGCTTGATGCGATCAAGGATCACCTTATCCCACATGTCTCTACCAAAGACAATGTGTATGAGATGTGGGATGCATTGACTAGTCTGTACTAGAGCTCAAATGAAAATAGGAAGATGGTTCTCAGAGAGAAGCTGAGAAACATCAAGATGGGGAAGGATGAGAGCATGGTTACCTATCTCACCAAGATTTCTCAAGTGAGAGATGAGTTGGGAGCAGTCGGTGAGAAGGCAGAGGACAGTGAGCTAGTTCGGCAGGCCTTGAATGGCGTGTCTATAGCATGGGCAGTATTTGTTCAGTCCATCATAAGTCGTGAGAACCTTCCCAAGTGGGATCGACTGTGGGATGATTTCACATAGAAGGAGACCCGGAGAGGGTACATTCAGAGTTTAGCTTCTGCCATTCCAGACGAGGAGGATGTGGCTCTCGCAGCAGGCGGGAAGCAGAGGGGTAGACAGAAGAAGGATCTAAGCAAGATCAAGTGTTTCGCCTGCAATGAGTATGGACATTATGCGAGACAGTGTCCGCATAAGAAGAAGGGGAAGCAGGCGAAGGATGAGCAGGTGGTAGTAGCAGAGGAGGTTGATGAGTTCTCTTCTTGGTTTGAGAAGGAGTTCTCACTAGCCACAGTTCAGTCAAGACATGATAGTAGCCCACTAGAGATTCAGGCTGATCAGAGATGGAGAGTGGACATTACTCTCAGCAGTCATATGACAGGAGTACGAGATGCATTCCTGATCCTAGAGCATACGGCAGTACAGTTGACTCGGGATGGTCAGGGGGTTGACCATCTAGTTGCTGGTGTGGGCAGAGTGAGATTTTTGCTTGACCGTGGGGAGCTTCTGGAGGTTTCAAGAGTGTTCTTTGTTCCAGGACTGAGAGGGAGTGTTCTCTTAGTGGCAACATTGACAGCTGCAGGATACCCTATAGTGTTTCATAGGGATCAGTTCTTCACCTATCCCAGAGGAGTAGACCCAGTGTTGTTTGGTCACAGGATTGATGTTGAGTACTTGGTTCATGGACAACCTACTTCAGGCACATTAGGATGGCTGAGTGTATCCTCTTTAGATGCAGAGGGGGATGATGGGCAAGGTGCTCACTGCAGAGATGAGGCCAGGAGGAGTGGGCCTGTTCAGCAGATGGGTGAGCGAGAGGCTCACCATGATGAGGATCAGGGCTGTAATTGCGGAGTTCTGATGGATGAGCGAGATGCTCATGACAGTGATGAGTCACAGGAGATTGAGCCTTTGGGCTCATATCAGATGGATGAGCATGCTGCTCATGCAGGTACCAGTCAGAGAGTGAGCTGGTATGACATGGTTGAGATGGACTTGGCTCTGGAGAGAGCTCAATCAGTTCAGTCAGTGCAGAGACAGAGGGAGTTGACTTACAGAGCTGAGTCAACTAAGGGTCATAGGTAGATGATCTACAGAGTAGTAGATCCACTTGACAGAGGTCTGCAGGGTTGGTTACAGCAACGGAGATTCAGAGGGAGTTTGAGTCAGAGTGCAGTGACAGAGTCAGCAGTGGTTGACAGGGGGGATTCTTCTAAAGCCACACATATGGAGATTGATCAGGGTTCTTTAGATCAGAGGGCAGTCGTGATAGGCAAATCATCTAGATCAGAGTCAACAGCAACAGTTTTGATGGATCCAGGTATCCATGGTAGGACTTCCCTCGTTAAGAGGGAGTGTTAGATTATGGTAACTTCGGGATGTCCTATATGGTTCAGATGCCTTACATGGAGGTACATTAGCTGCATAGGCATAAGGATGGAGTAGAGGGTGAGATACACTCTACTCGGTGGGAGCCCAGTGGGGGCTGCATGCAAAGCTTCAGGGGAGATTGACCTTTGCATGCATGAGTATTGCATGTCCCGCCAGCATTCAGTGACTGCATGCAAAAGTGACCTTTTGCATGCATGCATGCAAAAGTGACTTTTTGCATGCACCGGGAATTAGGGTTTTGACAAACCTAATTCGTCGGTGAGATTATTTATAAAGGAAGGGGGTCCCCAGATGGGGTTACTCAGTTGTATCATCAGACAGAGATACTGCCAGAGTGAGGGGGACGAATCTGTCCATGTGGGGTGACTTTCTGAGATAGAGAGGAGTTGCTGCAGGAGCTAGGAAGGTCAGATTTGAGCTAGATCAGTGACCTTCAGTTCCAGAGAGGCTAGATACCAAGACTTGTGAGCTGAGAGAGCTCATCAGTGAGTTTACTGTGGAGATTGGAGGAGGCCAAGTTCTTTGTTGAGGAGGACGTTTTTCCTGAGGAGAAGCTCATTGTGAGCTGGATTGACCGATTAGGAGCCCGAGAGTTTCAGGATAGCCTTGCCTCGAGATTTGAGGAAGGTTAGGGACGATCGGAGCTCAGATCTGTTGAGATCCCGAGCAGTATGAGCATTTGACATCCAGAGGAGAGGGCGCACTTGTGCATGCAGAGAGGACTGATTTCATCAGTGGGAAGTCTTCAGAGCGAGCAGATCAGAGCAGAGTGATCTAGAGACGACAGATCTATCAGAGGCACCGTTAGAGCACTCAGATCCAGATTGGCAGTTAGGGCATACTTCATTAGTGCATGCATCAGCTGGAAGCATGCAAATTAGAGTTTGTCATGGTCAGAGGGATTGAGTTACCAGCTGAGGTAATTCTGTATTGTACTATCTTTTATACTTCTATTCTCTCTGGGCTTGAGAGAGAAGATAGCCCCCTAGCTAGCCGGTTTTTCTCGAAAGGGTTCTGGGGTACATCTGTTGTCTATTGTGGTTGATTGCATTTATATGTTGTTGGTAGATGCAGATCTAGTGGTTTGAGTCTATGTTTTTATGAGTATGTACTGACATTGAGATTCATACTGCTTGAGGTCTCAGTCTGATCCAAAGGGAGTAGTGATCTTTGGATCTATATATATTTACAAAGCTAATGTCTGGTTGAGTGTTGACCAAATACATATTCGCCTCGATAAGCTGCCTATATATTGTAGGATCAAAATCCTCTCATCACGATACATCAATCTTCCTCCAGTTGGTAACTAGAGGTGTGGCCATAGATCTACAGTCCTCCATCCTGAATCTCCTCAAGATCTCCACTGCATAGTTACCCTGTCCAATGAAGAAGCATCCATCTCTCTGCCAAACCTCCATACCTAGGAAGTAATGCATCAACCAAAGGTCTTTCATCTCAAACTCCATTGCAAGATTGGACTTGCAGCCCCTGATCAACCTCTCATCTCCTGTAAGAAAGAGATCATCTACATATAGTACCAATATGAGAGGTACCTCACTTGACAAGAAGTACAGGTTATGGTATGCCTCACTCCGTTGGAAACCCATCTCTCGTAGATAGCTGTCAATCCTCGAGTACCAAGCTCGAGGTGTCTGCTTGAGCCCATAAAGAGCTCTCTGCAACCTGCATACATGAGACTCCCTGCTCTCTACCTCAAACCCCTCTGGTTGCTCAATATACACCTCTTCCTCAATAACTCCATTGAGGAAGGCAGTCTTCATGTCCATCTGATGAACGCGCCAACCCATTTCTGCTGCCAATGATAGGATAGTCGGAATAGAAGAATACCTGGCGGCAAGGGCGAAGGTTTCCTCATAATAAATACCTTCCTTCTGTGAATACCCCTTCGCCACGAAGCGTGTCTTGTATTTCTCCACATTTCTGTCTGCTGCATGCTTTACCTTGTCGATCCATCTGGATACCACCACCTTTTTACCTTCTAGCCTCAACACTACCTCCCTTACCTGATTCTTCTTGATTGAGTCATACTCCTCAACCATGGCCTCTTGCCACACATCAAGTTGTGCAGCCTCCTCAAAACTAGAAGGTTCAGATTCAATCAACTCTGTCATCAGTGCCATATAGCTCAGTCTATCTGGTGGTTTGCTCTACCTCATGGAGCTCTGTGGAGGACTCACTTGCCTAGAATCCTGAACAGTGGACCTATACCACCTAGGCCGTGTCCTAGTGTCTACCTGTTGTGGCTGCTGGATATCCTCCTCCTGCTGCTACTCGTCCTCTACATCAATGATAGTAGGATCCAATCCACCTGACTCCCTCTAACAATCAAAGCCTGTGCCCCGTGTCATTACCTGTGACTCCTCCATCTTGACTCTTGAGTCCGTAGCTGGCTACTCCTGTGCTGGTAAGTCCATAGATATTCTCAAGGCTCTGTCCTCATCAAACTGGACATCCCTTCTCACAATGATCCTCTTGCGAGCTGGGACATATACTCTATAAGCCTTGGAAGTTTCACTGTAACTAACTAGAAGTCCCTTCTCTCCAGAAGGATCTAGCTTCTTCCTAGTGTCAGCATGAATGTGACAATAGCAGATACTCCCAAATATGTGTAAGTGACTCACATCTGGTCTAGTACCTGTGAATACCTCCTTAGGTGTCTTCCTCTCCAATGCAGTGTGGGGACACCTGTTCTGGACATATACTGCAGTCCGAAATGCCTTGACCCATAGGAATAGTGGTAATCCCTGATCAAATAGCATGGCCTTGGCTGCACTCACCAGTGTCCTATTCTTCCTCTCCGCCACTCCATTCTGCTGTGGGGTGTGAGGAACAATGTGTTCCTTCTTGATCCCCTCTAATGCATAGTACTCCCTGAATTCTCTCCCGATGTACTCACCACTGTTGTCTGTCCTCAATATCCGAATCTTTCTCCCTGTCTGGTTCTCCACGAGAGTCTTAAACTCTCGAAGACCTCTGGCTTGGCCTTCAATAAATAGATCCAGGTTTTCCTGGAATAGTCATCAATGAATGTGACACAATAACTGTAACCACTAAAAGAATGGATGCTCATCGGTCCACATACATCTGAATGCACCAAGTCTAAGGCCCCCTCAGACTTGTGCTCACTATGTGGGAAAGGTTTCTCTATGTTCTTCCCCAACGCATAACCCTTGTAGTGGTTGTGCTTCTACTCTTGTACTGAAGGAACTCCAATAACTTCCTGTCTCAGATGTGTCAGTGCACCATGATGTAAGTGTGCCATCCTCCTATGCTACAAATCACCATGACTGCTGCTGCTATTGACCAGAGCCTTTGCAGGCTCAAATTGTAGTCTGTAAACCTTCCCACTCCGAACCCCAATCATTCTGTCCAATCTCTGATCTGACCTAGGTGGCCGATATATACTTTCCTGTCCGGGAAAGTCACCAGAAAACCCTTGTCTTCTAGTGTGGAAACTGATATGAGATTTTTCGTCATCCTTGGGACATATAACACATCAGCAAAGCTGATAGGTTTTCCAGACTTCCTCTGAAACGAAACAGTACCAACACCATGCACCTGATACCGCACATCATCTCCTAACTCAATATGGAGATTCACTCCACCCTCCTTCAAGCTCTTGAAGAACGACCTATGTCCTGTCATGTGACAAGATGCACTGCTGTCCACATACCAGATACTACTATTGACGAAACTTGCCATTCAAGCTATCAAGCAAAAGTCTTCATCAAAACTTTTGCTGAAGTCATCCACCTCGGCAGAACCTTCCATCTGTGTGTTGTTCTTCTTCTTCCTCTCTTGTCACTGGGAAGCAAAGTGTCCATGCTTGTGACATATGAAGCACTTGAATTTTGACATATCCAAGTTCTTCTTGCCACCCTTCTTCTTCTTTGCCTTCTCCTTACCTTTGCTTGTTAGGGCTATAGCCTCTTCATCCACGATTTGTGTGGCACCGCTGGATGAAGCTGGACCTTGACCCATGCGGGTCTCTTCCTGTGCAAAGTCATCCCACAATCTTTGCCAGTCAAGGAGCTTCTCCCTAGCCACCATGCCTTTAACAAAGACGTCCCATGGGTTAGAAAATCCATTTAGAGCTATGCAAACTAGCTCCTCATCCTCAGTCTTAGAGCCCACTGCTCCAAGCTCATCCCTAATCTGTGTGAGCCTTGTAAGTAAGGCACCACTCCTTCACCCTTGGCCATCTTGGTGCTGCGCAATCTCTCCTGCAGCACCATCTTCCGGTTTTCGTTCTTGCTTTGGTAGAGACTCTCCAAAGCTTTCCACATCTCTAATGCGGACTTCTTCCTAGACAGACGAGGGTCTATATGGTCCTTCACCCCATCCAAGATGATCAACATAGCTCTGGAATCTATCTTCTTCCACCTAGCCAACTCTGTCGGATCTATGGGAGCCACCTTCTGATCATCAATGTGCTCATTAGCATCACTGACATCCAGGATACTAGTGATCCTTTCTTTCCAAGTAGGAAAGTTTTGTGTCCCCTGGAGTCTATCCTCAACTCTCAACTGTACGACCATAATGAATAGTACTTGTAACCCTTGGATAGATATGGAAATGATCTATCCAACTAGCCTACTGCTTTCTCTCAGATCTGCTCAGAAGAGCTCTAATACCATGTAAATTTCCTTAAAATCCACTCTAGGGCTAGAGTAGTTGGATTCATTAATGCACCCAAATTATTACTGTTAACCACACATGGATTTCTTCATCAAAATAAAATGCAGTGGAAATAAAAGACAGAGAAATATCAATCACACAATAGACACAAATCTTTTTGGGTATAAACCCCTAGACAAAACCCAAGATGGGAAAACTGGTGTAGCACTTTAGGAAGATATTTTATTAAGAAAATATGAAGCTTTTACAATATTAGATAATCGATTTTTGCCTAACCTAGCAAAATCGAACCAACCCAAACTCACTGAGTAAACCTGCTGAGCAATACGGCCTCCTGCTGTGTTGTACGACCTGTTGTATAGAATCCGTACGGCCTGCTGCTGTATGACCTGCTGTACGGTGGGCTGCTATATGATCGACTGTACGATCAACTGTACGACTACCTCTGCAAATCAACCTTGACTCTCTCTCCTCTGCGAACTTGTACGACCCTCTTGCCTGAATGCTCTGTCGATCACTCTAACTCTCTGCTTCTCCATCTTCTCTGCAAAACTCTCTCTCTTATACTTCCTTCTCACTCTCCAGCTGACAGCTATGAGCAAGAATCTCTTTGTCGGAATGCGTGTGTGTCCTCTCCACCAATTGATCCTCCTTTTAACTCACTGGCTAAGCAAAAAACCTCATCTCACTATGGATTAATGAATGAGATCCTCTGGTGAGATCAATGGCCAAGATTAGATTGGCCTTCACTTAAATATTTTTCACTTTCACTTTATAAAATGTCAATTAATAATTAGATCACTTTAATATATTTTCCAAAGTAAAACTTAGGAAAAATACATTAAATACAATTGGCTTCTTTATTTAAGTCTTCTGCATGCAAGGACAAATGCAATGCAGTAAGACCTTTCTTGTTGTCACTTTCTAACACACAAAACTTGGCTTATTTGGATTCCCATGGTTATCAATGTAGCACAGAGGGAGTCAGTTGGTATTGGGGATGGTGGACTTCTAACTTGGCTACGGGATCCAGGAAATCATATGATTTGTTGACCACTTCAAAGTTTGATAGTGGTTGGCAGAGTTGTGACAGTAATTGGTCGATTTCATTTTTGGACTATCATGAGAGGAGATGCAGAGACTTATTCTATGGGATGGAACATATTTTCTTTTTTTCGATACACAGGATCTGGTCCAACAATGGATTTGCAGACCTTGACTTCACTGAGATGCCTTGGCAGGATATGACTCATGGTAGTGGGTTTAGCCCTTACAGGTATTTGTGTTTGGGGTTCCAGGATAGGAGAATGCAGTTTGGGCTCGATGGGTAGACATTTATGCTCAGAGTGGTGCAACATCAGCATGGTGGTTCCCTTTTGAGACTAGTTTGGAACCCTGGGATTACATTGTTTATCAATTCAACAATTGATGAGGATGAGAGAACTAGTTTTCACTTTTAGGAGTTTACTCCTCTGATGTTTTTGATTGGTTTTCTAGAAAAGCAATTCTCTGAGGGGTTGACTGAGATTTTGTAGTATATGACTGCTCTACTTATTGGTAGTATTCAAGAGGCTTCTTGTGTTACTACTGTGCACGATAGTGCTTTGAGGAGAAGGTGCTTCACATCTTCCATGTTGTTTTGGGACCTTGGGATCATTCTTAGTTTTATTCCGGTTTAAGTAGTTGGTCGTAAGGTTCTGATGGCATTGCTTGAGGACAAGCAATCTTTGGCAAGGGAGGATTGTAATGTCCCCATTTTTTGGTTCTCTTGCTTTGCAAATGGAGATGACTTTTGGGGTTTGTGCCAGCTTGATCAGAGGGGATTAATTAATTATTTAATGTCAGTTGGGTGAAAAGCAACATTAAAAAGTGACATTGAGTAATTAAATCAACATGGGGTATTATAAAGTGACTTTGGGGAAATATTACATGAGTACTTCATAAAGTTATTTTATATTAGTTAATGAGAGCGGAAAAAGTCACTTAAATTAATTAAAGGAGGAAAAGGGTAAAAATGACAGAAAAAGGTGAAAGTTGATATAAAAGGGCAAATCGACCTATTCTCTCATTCATTCATGAATTATTTGCGAAAATAGATATTGGAGTGCCCTTGTGGCTTTTGGATCTTGGGACGGAAACCCTAAGAGAACAATTGATTTGGTATTGAGACATATCTGCCCTTAAAATTTTAATGCTTGTGGTTGAGCGATGTTTGTTATTGCAGCCAGGGATATCTTGGGCATTGCCTCTTGCGACTTGGTATTCGTGCTTGACTTTCCTCATTGCTTCTTCCCCCCTCGGAGTCACTATTTGATGTGTCGGGTTCCTTCTCATCCTCACAAGTATATAATTTATATTTGTTGCACTTATGCCCTAGTGACCATTGGCATCCACAATACCTACACTTATTTACCCATGTTTTATCTTTATCCTTACTCTATTTTTTTGGCCCTCCCTTAGTGGTCTATATCTTTCGAACTTGTCTATAGAATATTTATTTGATTTGTTTGATTAACTTTGCTGCATGTTTGGTGTCTTCGATAGTTCTAGGATCTCACAATTTTATTTCACTATGGATGTAGTCCTTCAATCCAATCTGTCTTGTTGCCAAGACCTCCCATTCATGAGTGTAATCATTTGCATTCCCCTTTTGCTTGAGATGGACAAATTTGGTCTGAAGGTCATCCTCTTCTTCATCATGAAATCTCTTTACCAATGCTGTGGTGAATTTTTTCCAATAGAATGAATGAGCATCACACTTCTTGGCCCACCATAGGAACCAATCATAAGCTTCACCTTCTAAGTTATTGGAAGCCATCATTATTTTTTCTAGTTCACCAAGTAGAAGATTTGATTCAAAGATACCCTCCATTTTGTTTATCCACACGATGGCCTCTCTATGATCTTTGCCATCATATTTTGGTAATTCCTTTTTAATTTTGTGGTAATCTCTATCTTGAAACCCTGAGTTACTAGTGTTTTCTAAGAGAGATATCATTGGTTCTTCTCTTCCAAAGAATGGAGAAAACTGAGGTGTTAGTTGACCCGGTTTTTCCATGATCATTTTAAAACTAAGTCATCGGACACGTCCAAAAGTCCTCTCGTGTCCCGTGGGGACGTGTCAGACATGGACACAACCTCAACATGTGTCGGACACGTGTTTTTTCATGTGCCAATTCCAGGACACAAAAAAACACGTGTCCGACACGTGTTGAGGTCGTGTCCCAACCCTACATACATATCGAGCTTGAGAGATTTCATTGATGTAAAGATTGTGCAACTGGATGGAGAATGTAAATTTGCTACCTGTGTTTCTTGAACATTTGCTAATTACAATGTTTTTTTATAGGGCTAAGGGTTTGGAGGGAGGCATCGAGCGTGATCGTTGTGTGCATTTGTTGAATATACAATGTATTATTGGTTGGTATTTGATGGGGACACTGTATTGCTTGGTAATGTGATAGACGGTGGTTCTTGTGAGGAGTAAAAGTTGTGCATTGGTTGTAAACAAGCAACTCTCTACTTGGGTTGTGTTTTCGTCTGAAGGATGGGAATGGCAAACAACATCAGTTGGTCTTTCATCATATGCCAATGCGTTGGGCCAAGAAAATGAAGTTATGGGGTACTTGCTATCTCATGATTTCTAATTAGTAATTTCTATTGAATATTTTGTAAATGTTCTAGTTTCTAAAAAAAATTGGATCTATATGTCTATATTTTTAATATATATAATTTTTAAAATATATATATATATATATATAAAACGTGTCCGTGTCCTGATTCTGAGGGTCACCGTGTCCGTGTCGGACACTCGTATTTTTGTGTCCTTCGTGTCCCGTGTCCTCGTGTCAGGTGACTTAGTTTTAAACTTATCATCGATTGCAACGTTTGATGCCTCTCTTTCATCCTTCTCCATTGCTCTTAAAGCATGTATATTGTGTATCAAATCATTTACTTCTTGTAATGTAATTGCATGTTCTTTTCCTTTTTTGGATAATAATTCTTTTAATTCTCCTATTTGTGTGTTCAAGCTACTCTCAATGTCATCTAGACGAGATTTCAACACCTTTATTTCTTTCTTGTGGTTAAATAATTATTTATTTATGTCATTATTGATTACGAATTCCTTCTTTCCTGATTCCATTTAAATTTCTGAATTTGCAGCTGACTATATGGACTATGCAGAAGTATGGAAGTACAGATGGCTCTGTACAGACCTGCACAAGTATGGATTTGTACGGATGTATATAGTACATGGCTGTACGGATGTACAAACATACAGACCTATATGGATGTACTGACCTGTACGTAATTACTATTGTATGGAATCCTTACAGCCTTTTATCTGTGCCTGCAGATCAGCAAGCTCTGATACCACTAAAGCGGAAGGATATAAACTTTATTTGATAAAAAAATCAATATTTGAAATAAAGAATTGTTGAATAAAATGAATGATGAATACAAGTACAAACAGGACCTTTAAATAGGTCTATTTGTGCCTTTTCATTTGAAAAGACACGCCTTTTAGTTTAATAATAATAGTCTTTTATTTCGTTATATTTATTTATTTACTATTTATTAATATTATGTATTATTTATTTATTTATCATTCTCCTCTTAGTATTATTATTATGTATTGACTTAGACTATGTTGATTTATATACATAACACACCCAGGGAGTGCTAGGAGAGCGATTTTCTTTCCCTAGGGAATAAGGAAGTGCTCAAGGACCGACACTCCTCATCGCAGAGATTTGATTCATGAGTATAGCGAGGGGGGGTGGGAGGTGCACTTCCTCATAACAGAGATTTGAAACACTGGTCACTTGCTATTGTGGACATCCTAGAACATGGCTCTAGTGCTATGCAAATTTTAATGAGAAAGATAATAAAATGAAATGTGATGCTTGAATGATTTTATTAATCATTAAACACATGCATAATAGAGACATGGTCTCATATTCAGCTTCTTATTGCCGTAGTTGTCCTAATTGCTAACTTAATCATTAACTTTATTACATTACATTGGAGTACTCTATGTGACCTAGAAAAACCTAACACCTAAGGCCTATTGCAAAATGGTCATTAATTCTAACAAGTCTATATTATGCATGTAATATATTCCTATGTATATGATGCATAATATATGACATATTGACCACTTGTCCATATAATGCATGTGATGTATTATTATCTGTTTTGCATGTGATCCACTCCTGCTTAATAACACGAGATATATTGTTGCCTCTATCATGTATATTTTATATATAAGTTCAGCATGAATTATAAAGCACTCCACGTTTATTTGATAATATATGTTACAATACAAGGACAATGACATATTCACCATCATACAATAGCTAAGAATTTGTTCAGTTACAATGATAGGGAGATACTTTCATTCCCTTGATTGCCTTAAAAATTATTTTGAGAACCCACGGGTCTGCATTTTCTTGGATAGTGATATGTAATCTGAGCAGCTCCCTAAGCTCGAGAGGGCTTCGTACTTCACCTTTTTTTTAATATGGTGTTCAGGGTTTGGCATAATGCATACTGGCTTCCTCGACTATATAATGTATAAGATATTTTCAATGATGAAAAAGTCGGCATTGGCAAAAAGTCGGCAAGGGTCCTGAATACAACTTCTTAGCAACAACGGAAAAAAAATAAGGAAAAATCGGCAAAAGTCGGCAAACATTAAAAAATACAAAATACATTCATTTTTTCATAATTTTAAACATATAAAGCAACAATAACATCAGATAAACACCTTGGAACATAAATATGGAGAAAGCACTGATATATAGATGTAGTGGATGCAAATAACTCGGAGTGGTTTGATTTCAATGACTCGGACTGCTAAAAAATACATAAAAGTTTACAATTTTAATGAAAAATATATATATTAAAGATACCAAGCTATGATTCCAAACCAATAGAGACAAAATATTATCAAAATTGCACCAAGTGCAATACATATCTAAATCAAAATTGAAAAAACATAATCATCAAAATCATTGTCTATGTTTGGGATCCTATTCATCAATAGCACCATGTTCCCCCACCTCTAGGCTCTAGCCCTTGCCTCTACCTCTAATCTCGAAGTTGATCCTTCAAGGACATCAATTAACACCCTACAATTTTGATGAAACTTCTTAATCCAAGTGTTAAAATAAGGTAGAAAGAGCTTCCCATGCTTAATAAGTGATTTTGCTTGACTGAAGGGTACATTTTTTATTAAGGTCATGACAGAAGAATTCAATCAACTTCAACAATCAGGCATCGACACCACCAACATCAAGGTACATAGAGAGCTTGATGTGCTTCATTAAATTCCAATCCCTTACCTACATACATGATAGAATCCAGTGGAAACGTTGCAATCCTGAAATTCTGAAAACCATTAAGTCTGTTGAATTCTGAATGGAATCTAAAATTCTACTTTTTGCATATGAAGTCCGATGAGGTTGGAACCACTCTCAAACATCCTGAAACAATTAATGGTAATGTTAAAAATTTAAGTTCCTTTTACTTTAAGAATTTAACATTACCATTTAGTATTGTTGACATCAATGTCACTTGTACAAAACTCATCAATTTTTTTTAAAAAAACCCCAAAGTTTTTAAAACTGTGAAAAATCCTCCTTGGCGATTTTTTCCATTATGGAGGCCTGGGCGACTTTTTGGGTCGACCCGCGCTTTTTACTAAAAAGTTGCGACTTTTTGGAAAAAGTCGCGCCTCTACAAATTTTTAAAAAATCGCGATTTTTCCCAGCCGATTTTTCGGCTTAGGGAAAAGCTCGCAACTTTTTAAAAAGTCCCCGATTTTTCGGCAAGGTTTTCAACATTGGATATTTTATAAGTAGGTCTTTGAATACGTCCAATGAGAGCTTGAAATAGTGTTATCCATGGCCTCTAAAAGACATCTTTACTTGCTTTCTATCCATTGCTCATAGAAACCTGCCTTTAGTTTCTATGACTTTAAATCTCCTCTCCTCATCTCTCCTCTGTATTGCATAAGCATAATTCTTCTTAAATTTCTAAAACACTCGGTGATTTTTTATCGTCATCGATTCTCAATCATTTTTAGAGCTTCCACTAATGCACACACTATTTTAAAGTGACCAGATGCCGGCAGGTAGATCTATTTTCCCTTTTACCACCACCAACATGGACTAATGGGAATTGCTGGAAGAACATTCAGAGATCTATAAGGATCCAACAGATAGTACGAAGTTTACACAAAAGGGAGATACACAAGCATAACATATCAAGAACAATATGCTTCTTCATTTATAACTAAGAATGTACCGCAATAGCTTGGCAGCTTCAAAAGGGCTGAGAAAAGATTATTCCTTTAACAGGCTTTCTTCTACAACAATAGCCTGGGCCCTGGAAGCTACCAACGTGGACTGCAAAGATGTTGCTCTTGCACAGGTTTTCTTGTATTCCACTGCATATAACATTCCTAGTTGAGGCAAGTATATTAAGGTAGTTCTTAAATTTTCTCTCATCTTCTTATCAATTGAGCAAATGCTTGACGTTGTGTGCCTAAATCTCATCCATGAGAGCTGCCAAATGTTTAAATCTCTTTTTGAGCTTCTCTATAAACCTCAGAATTTTTAAGTGGTATATAATATGAACACAAAACAAGTCCTAAAATAAATATAACTTCCTAATATAATACGCTTCACATGAGGGTGCCAAAACTAGCTGATATTTAAAATCGACAATTATTAACAGTATTTGAAGTTGAAAAGAAGACATGGACCCCTAAAAGTGATTGTCATTACTATGAAATAAAGAAGCAAAAAACATGATCTTTGCAAGCAGTTGATTCGATGTCTTTCTTCATGCTCTTTCAGGAAATGTCTCAAATATGACTGGATTGACCCTATATATTGCTATTCATTATGAGAATCTGTTTCTGTAGGTTCTTCTTGATTTTTGGGACCATAAATTATTTAGAAATTTAACCCATTCAGCATTTTGGCAGAATTATGAAAAAATAAATAAAAGACAATATTCTGTGGAGCAGATTTCGTAACTATGCACAGTGGTATGGTCACAGCGCTGCACCATCCATAACAAAAATGTATTTGCGAAAAAGGTGCAAAACCGATTATTTGTTCAGTCCTACTAGGAGAATCAATGGGCAAATACATAGACGGAAGAGAGATTGGATTCTCAGGCATGGATGTGTCATTGGTTTTATTGCTCTTATTGCTAAATATGAATCATGAAACGAAGTTCAATTGTAAATCATGGGGGAAATGATATAATTTGTTGATATACTTATTGTTAAATTGTGAATGTTCTTTACGTACAAGGAATTCACATAAAAACACATGTCATTTTATGTAAGGCTTCTTGTGAAATTGTTGAATATAATTAGTTTCTCCACAATGGCTCCCCTCCCTCTTGGCTGGTGTAGTTGAGTGGAAGTACTTCCAAGTTATGGAAGAAATGTTGGATTTTTACTTGTTTTTGTTGCATTTTAATAGCAGACCTTTGGATTTTGTGCAATAGGCTAATTGTTTCATTTTAATATTGATATAGAAAAATACCTAGAGTGATTCGGCATAATTATGGAAAATCCTAAGACCTAGAGTGATTGGGCATAACTATGGAAAAATCCTACTTTTACAACTTTCCTTAGGAAAATGACCTCTATCTTACCCCATTACAGGTGTCTCCGGGTTGGGCACATTTAATATTGTTTTGTTAGTTCATGTTGTTGCTATTGTCAATTTTTTCTGCCTTGAGTAAAACTTGTGCCAGAACAGATTTTTCTATACACTGGATATTTGGCTTTGGTAAAATTAACCTCTTATTCGTTTCCACTTTAACCACAATAAAAATGATCATGAAGAATCATCTACACATTTAGGCTTGTCTATCATATGCTGCATTGAGCTCCCTACAAAAAGAAATTCAGTGGTGTACATCATCTTGAGTTATACATAACAAACTCTATTCATACTTCCAACTTGGATATTGACAACAATCTTTGTTTCTAGTTGCTCCAATTCATGTTGTTTCTTGAGCCTTGATGAGACTTGCTATGGTGAACATATGTAAACATTATTATATTTGTAATATATTTAGTATTGAGTACAGCTTTATGCTTTATTTAGATCATTATGGGTGACTTGGTCCAAATTAATCTCTCACCCACTTTATTGTATTTTATTGGAGACTTGGTTAACTTGTATCACTTTTCCCAATTTTGTACTCTATATTAGTTAATACAAATGAGAGTATTGCATTGTACATTTCTAGTAATCGTTTATTCAAATAAGGTATATTCACCCTGTGTTTTCCTATTTTATGTTTTCTTGCATTTTTCATTTCATTGTCAGTAGTATCTTCAAATCAATTGGTTTTAGAGTGTAATGTCCCTTCCTGCATGATGGCTAGGAGTTCGACGGATTAGCCCAGTTGAACCCCATGGGCTATAGTCGAGTTAAAAGAAGGGGATTAATTAATCAATGAAGTCCCTAGGAAGCAAAAAGCAACATTAAAAAGGGGTGTCATGGGTTGGAGAAATAAATTAAAAGGTAGAAGTGACTTTCAAGTTAATAAAGTAAATATGACTTAATAAAAAGTCATTTTATTAAAATAAAGAGGGAAAATGCGTTTAATTATTTTTAATTGAGAAAAAGACTAAAAAAGAGAATGAGGTTATAGAAAGGGGAAAAAAGGAGATTTCCCTTATTATTATGATTTGACATCTTGAAAGAGACTTTGGAGAGCATCAGCTCAATAGAGGGGGGTTTTGGAAACCCTAGGAGGTATCCATCTTCAGCGGTGAAAGATCCACCCTAGAGGATTGCAGAGGTAAGATCAATCTGGTTTTCCAAAGGGCTTCAGAGATATCAAAGGAGAAAGAAAGCATTTTATTGCAGATCATTGAAGTTTGACTGAGAGGAAGTCTTCTTGTGAGGAGGGGCGCACTCACTTAGGACTCAAGAGGGTGCACTGGTTATGGGAAAATACCAAGCTCAAAAGATTTATTGTCTACTTCACTGTTTACTGCCAAGAGAGAGTCGATCTCCATGCCATGGATGGAAAAAATAGGAGCATAAGTCCCAGATCTGCATTCCATAGCTGTTAGTGAGAGGGCGCACTTGCTATCTAGTTGTGACTGTTGTAGTGGTCTTATAAGAAGAACAATATTGCCTAGTTTATGATTGTGAAAGAAACCAGACCCTAGCAAAGAGGGCATATTCTATATCTGCAAGGGAAAGGGGGCGCATTCATTATTGAAGACAAACAACTCCAGGAGAGAGCACTGCCAGTCAAAGAATACACCAACGCACAGTTACCTACAGACTGAGAAGAGAGCATTTGAAGCTGCTATACACGTCTGGGAGTTTGAGGGGACTGTTGTAGCTTTCACTGGGTAAAATCGTGACATTAAGGAGGGCATCCTATTCCCATAAGATGACTGATCTAGAACTTACAGTCACATTTGCAAGTCAATACCATATATATTTATCAACAGAAATATAAATCAGCAGGGACTTTTTGGGCTCGGACAGCGGCATAAATTGACAAGTTTTTAACGAAATTCCTCAACCAAGTTCCATAGCAAACAAACCAAATACCTAGTGCAGAACTAGTTGGGCATATTTAGTAGTGAAGACACATCAAAATTGTTACATATGGACTGTTAGAGATATTGTACTCCAAGTTGGTCATTTGTTCTCATCTTCAGTGCATCTACTCACCAAAAATCATTCAAATCGTGTGGAGGAAAGGACTGTGTTTGCTGCTGTGAAGTGGCTGCCTTTATATCAGTCTCCAGGGCCAAGAACTCTCTCCAAATTGTAAGCCAAAGAGGAATTTCCTGAACCTGCTTACTGTTGTACACAATTGCTCTTACTAATATTCATCTATAGACATCTGAAATTGTAAGGTACTTTCTATATTGTGTTTGTTAATGAAGGTGATTCATGATACTAAGATTCGTGTGTCTTTGGTGTCACTTGTGCTGTATCGTAGTAGACATATATAAAACAGTCACCAACAGGACTGTCTAGAAACTACAAATCTGATTTGAATGTTGGTGTGATCGTAATACAAATCTGAAATAGATACAAGTCTGAAATAACTTAGTTTGGCATCCTGAGTATTGAATTTCTTGTATTGAAACAAGAGTGAGATGTAACCCTCAGAATTACATCAATTCCAATCAATCATCAAAATCAGTCCCTACACTATACAGAGGCACACAGTACTACAAACACAACTATTACAAGTGTTTAACGGAAGTCATCACTAGATTTTCCATCAATTAACCTATAAGCAGCTCATATCGACATAGGGACATTTCAGTGGTATCAATGTTCTTCGCCAGCTGTGGGAAATTGGCTTGAACATGAAATCATAAGCAGTTAGATGAATTCAGAGGATTTGCATAATATTACCTACAAAAAACTGAGGTACAGAAGTAAGGATAGGGAATAGGAGTCGAATATACACAGGGAAGGAACAAGTACAGAATTAGAAGCACAACCTAAGATGGACAAAAGAAAAGAAATCATGGGAAACAGGGAGGAACAAGAGTTTAACAGCCTTATTAGTGTTTTGAATGACTTGGCTAAGGGCCAAAAGCTGATGATGACATTAATGGGCCAGCTGGCAAACAACACCTTGGGGAGCCAAAATATACGAGGGAACAATGGTGACGGAGGGTCAAACACTGGGAATGGGAACCACACAGAAGCAAGCCATGCCTGCACTACTATGCAAAGCCACCCCGATTTATATAGCAGGACTCCTAGACCTCTCCTACCTACATTCTTGGTCAGTCCAACGGCAGGTGATGCATGGCAAGCGGGATAGGATGAGCCATTTGGGGTATATTTGTAGGAATACAAGGCTTTAGTTGATTATTTCCATTCCACTATGTCTTTTGCGGACTTCTGCAACATTAAAAGCAGGAACATGCCAAGGGATTTCTACCAGGCGTCCCACACTCAAAATTTTGAGCTGCTGCAGATAGTTGGGAAGTTATCACTCCCTTCTTTTGATGGGTCAGCACGATGTACAGCTACGGCTTGCATGCAGAAGTTGGATACTTACTTCCAACTTAACTCTTTGACAGAAGTAGAAGCCATTAAGTTCGCCACCTTGCAGTTGGACAAGGAAGCCCATGAGTGGTGGTACCATGGGATGGTGACTCTGGGCCATGCTAGCATTACATCTTATTTGCACTTTACGCAAAGGCTCATAGAATTCTTTGACAAGAAAGATCCATAAATACACTGTAGGTAGCTAGCTCAACTCAAGCAAACGAGTCCTCCAAATGAATTCATGTCAGTGTTTCAAAGGATCACATTGATGGCGACTGATATATCTGAGGCCCGATTAGTTATGTTATTTACAAAGGCTCTATTCGAGCCACTACGTGATTGGGTGAAGGCGTACATGTCGATCACTCCATAGGATGCCATCAGTAGGACCCATGACCTGCTTGAGTAAAGGGAAAGTACACCTTATAGAAGTGTGTTCAGAGAATAGTGAGGAAGACGAGTTGGAGTAGAAACAGTATGAAGAGCTACCCAATACATATTTGGAGCAGTTGGGGACTATTGCTACCCTCACAGGGGTCCCCATACTTTTCACCCTCATGATCAGGGGAATAGTACATTGGTAGCGTGTGTTCGCTCTAATAGATGGGGGAGCAAACGATAATTTCATTGATGCATCATGGGTAGCGAAAAGATGAATACCCACCAGGGACATTGAGTGATTTACTGTGGTCATGGTCAACAATCATAGTATGAGGTGCACGTAGACAACGCCACAGTTACAGGTGCAACTTGGAAAATACACAATGGTTGATGACTTTTAAGTTCTGGATGTGTTGGACACGAATGTGGTGTTGGGGATGCAGTGGCTATATTCACTTGGAAAATATTCTACAAACTACCAAACCTTGAAAATTGAATTCCAGGCATCGGATGGGAGAAGGGTAGTCCTAAGGGGCATACCCAATGAGGCTTCCAAGTTAGCCACATCAAAGGGAATGAAAACCATATTTAGGCAAAGGAAAGAGGCTCTTAGAGTTGTCTTGTTAGGTCTTCTTCAATTTTCTTGCCTTCTTCTACTTGTCTTTTCAAATCAATTATATTGTCTTCCATCTATCCTTTTGAGTTTTGATCTTCCTCGTGAGATTTTTGAAGTTGTCCTTTTAGTACTTGATTTTCTTTTTTGATCTCTGAGAGTTCCTTTTCAAATTCAAAATTCGTCAGGCATACCTTTCGTAATTCTATCTTCAAGGATTTGATTTCGAATTCTTGTTTTCTTCTTAGTTTCTCTTCAATCTCATGACTGAAATGAATTCCCTTTTTGTCACTTGGATCTTCTTTTTGACTGGCCATACTTTCCTTCTGCATTTTTTCAAGTAAGATACTGATCTCACTATCTTTGTCTTTAAGCTTGCGAGTCAATTCTTTCTCCTTATCTTCTAGCTACCTTCAGAGCTTGTCAATTTCTTTTGATTGTCTTTTATTTTCAGCGACAGACTTCACAAGTTGATCTTGTTGGATTTTGTACAACTTCGGAAGATATTATTCATTATATTTTATTGTACTTTCATTGTACTTGTTTATACCTCCTAAGGGAGAAGAACTTTATGTAATCTATTATGTAAACATATGAAAGAATCAATGTAAGCCTTGGGGTGCAAAAGAAACAAATAAAAAGATTAAATTTAAATTATTTATTGCCCCCAGGTGAAGTCGGCCCCATTAGGGAATTTTCCAGTTTTGCACTTGTATAAATAGGAGGCTAGTGCACTTCATTATCTCATTCACTCACTTAGCAACTGCGCATCACTTGGAGGAGGTTGATTTTGCATCACTTGAAGGAGGAAGATTATTTGGGGCATCTACTTGTGAAAGATACTTTCACATTCTCTCTTTCTTCATTTGTACTCTGATCTCGGAATTATCATCTCTCTGCGAAGGTTGTTGGGTTTTCTCCCATTTGGGTTTCCCAGGGTAAACTCTGTGTTGTTGTTTTGTGCTATCTTACTTCTAGTGATCTTGGTAATGCATTTATGTTTTATGCTATGAATGTATGAAATTTAACATGGTATCAGAGCCATTCTAAAAGAAGCCATTGCCGAAGTATTATCGGAACCCTGCCGGAATTAGGGTTTCATCTTGTGAAGTCTTCACCCACCATTTTGGAGAAAAGAGCCATAGGAATTTCGTTTTTGGCAAGACTAATCCATTGGTGAAGACAAAATTCAATTCCGGGAACTTTCATTTTTGACCTAGCTCCTACTAGGGTTTCTGTTCCAGATCCACAAATCAAGATGATTGGGATGAAGGTTGAAGATCGGTTGGAAGGAGCCTCCAACTTTATCTCCTGGAAGTCTAGGGTTCTTCTACTCCTAGAAGAAAATGATGTCTTACTATATGTAAATGAGAAGGTCCTCGAACCAGAAACCGAAGAGGATAAATCTCGATGGAGGAAGAATGCTACTAAAGCAAGAAGGATTCTTGTGGATTCCGTGAGAGACCATTTGGTTCCTCAAATCTCAGGAAAGAAGAATGCTAGGAAAATGTTCAAGACCATTATGAAGTTGTTTGAACACACTAGCCTAAATGTATCTATGACTTTGAGAAACCAACTCTCAAATATGAAGATAGCAAAGTCAGAATCCATTGCCTCATACTTTATGAGGATCGCAGAACTCAGAGACAAGCTCAGCACCAGTGGAGATCCTATTGGCGATAAGGAGCTTGTCCTCCACACTTTAAATGGTCTTCCACCATCATGGGAGTCCTTTATCCAAAGCATAAGTGGTAGATCCAAACTACCAAAGTTTGACAAGCTTTGGGCAGATTGCTCTCAGGAGGAGACAAGGATCGCAGCACGTCAAAGACTCCATGGCAATCAAACTCAAGAGACTCAAGCTTTTGTTTCTCTTACCAAGAATGGTAAGGGAAAAGGAAAGAAGTTCCATATACACAAGCACCAAGAAAGGAGATCAAGTCCCCGTCAAGAACAAAAGAAGAAGAATGATGTATCTCAAGTTCAATGCTATAGGTGCAGGAAGTATGGACATTACGCCAGTAGCTGTCGAAGTAAAATCAAAAGGAAGCATGAAGCATCCACTGCTGATGTAGAAGAAGATCATCATCACAAGAAGCAAAAGAATGAAGATCACACATAATTTCTCTTCATATCAACACTATCAAGTACTATTCCTACCACTAGTGACACTTGGCTCATAGATAGTGGTGCATCTAGACACATGACAAGTTATAGAGAGAATCTTTCAGAATTAATTGAGAAAGATTCACATCTCTGTGTTGTACTTGGAGATGATGCAAATTACACTGTGAAGGGATCTGGAGCTACCACTCTTCAATTAGAATCAAATGATACACTACGCCTAAGTGATGTACTCTATGTACCTGGTATGAAAAGAAATCTTGTCTCCATCTCAGCATTGGAGGACAAGGGTTATAAAGTAGCTTTCTCATAAGGGAAAGTCCTTGCTTGGCACAATAACTCAAGCATGAGCACAACCAAAGTTATTGGCATAAAAGAAGAGAGCTTGTATAGACTAAGCACTTCTCTAGTTCAAGCCCTAATACATGATGCTGCAAGTTTGGGCGAGTTATGGCATAGAAGTTTAGCTCATCTGAACTATCGAGCTCTCCCAGTTCTGAAGAACATCGTAACAGGTTTGCCAAGGCTCCAGGTAGACCATGATGGAACCTGTAGAGGATGTGCACCTGGCAAGAATGCCAAGAAGTCTTTTCCAGATAGCGAGAGTAGATCCAAAGGGATTTTGGATCTAGTACACTCTGACTTGTGCGGTCCCATGACAGTTGTGTCATTAGGTGGTTATCATTACTATATCACCTTTATTGATGATTACTCACGAAAGAATTGGATATACTTTCTCAAGACAAAAGAATCTGAGGAAGTGCTCAACAAGTTCAAAGAGTTTAAAGCACAAGTTGAGAATCTGTCAGGAAAGAGGATCAAGACTTTGAGATCCGATAATGGTGGAGAATATACCTCTACGTAATTCAATGATTTCTGCAAAGAAGCAGGAATTAAGAGGGAGCTCACAATTCCCTACAACCCTCAACAAAATGGGGTTGCAGAAAGAAAGAATCGTACAATTGTGGAGGCAGCCAAAGCTATGATACATGACTAGAGTCTTCAAATGTTCTTGTGGGCAGAAGCATTCAGAACTATTGTATATGTACAGAATAGATGTCCACATAAGATATTGAAGAACATGACTCTGGAAGAAGTGTTCACAGGTGTGAAACCAGAAGTGGGATATCTACGGATCTTTGGTTGTCCAGTCTACATACATGTGGCCAAAGAGAAAAGATCAAAGTTAGAACCTTCAGGTAAGAAGGGTACCTTTGTGGGATATAGTGAGTCTTCAAAGGCTTACGAAATTTACATTCCAGGATCCAGACAGATTGAAGTCAGTAGGGATGTGACCTTTGAAGAAGAAATGGCTGTCAGGAAAGGCAAAGGATCAGATATGGATATTGATGATACAGAATTGCTAGAACCAAAGGAGATGAGATCATCTCCCCCTCTAGTTCAGAGGGAGTCAGTAGAAAATGATGAACCTATCGATCCCATAGATCCAATTGATATCCCCAGAGATGTGACAGGTCGGAAAAGACCTAGATGGGTACAACAAACACTGCAAGATGAAGAGGGGCATGATGCTCCACATGGCACTTTCAGAGAAAGCAAAAGACCTCAGAGGTTCTCCAGCTATGTGGCACTGATGAGCAACATTATTGATTCAGGAACCCACCACTTATGAAGAAGCATCCAAACGTCAAGTTTGGAAGGATGCCATGATGGAAGAATATCAATCCATCATGAAGAATGATGTGTGGGAAGTCGTGCCGAGACCTGAGGAGAAGTCAGTAGTGACTTCTAAATGGTTATACAAGATCAAGCATGGAGTAGATGGCAGTGTTGAGAAATACAAGGCCAGATTTGTAGCCAAAGGATTCTCTCAGAAAGAGGGAGTCGATTATGATGAGACTTTTGCTCCAGTGGCTCGATATACTTCCATCAGATCCATTATCGCGATTGCTTCAGCTATGGGATGGAAGTTGCATTAGATGGATGTGAAGACAACCTTTCTCAATGGTGTTATTGAGGAAGAAGTTTACATCGAACAACCAGATGGGTTTATTGTTCAAGGAAAGGAGTCTCATGTATGCAGACTGAAAAAGGCATTGTATGGCCTCAAGCAAGCACCCCTTGCTTGGTATGGATGAATAGACGAATTCCTAGTGAGCTTGGGATTTTCCAAGAGTGATGCAGACCCCAACCTTTACTAAAGGTTGTAGATGATGAGCCATTGATTTTGGTATTATATGTTGATGACTTGTTTCTCACAAGAAATGAGAAACTCATTGTATGGTGTAAGAAGAATCTCGTCTCTGAGTTTGAAATGAAATATCTTGGATTGATGCATTACTTCTTGGGATTAGAAGTATGGCAGAGGCAAAAAGAGATTTTCCTAGGACAAGGAAAATACACCATTGATATATTGAAAAGATTCGGAATGTTGGACTGCAAGTCCATGGCTACTCCGATGGATGCAAATTGGAAGAAGTTGAGAGATTCTACTTCATATTCTAATTTGTTTGATCCCACCATTTATCGCCAGTTGATTGTGTCATTGATGTATCTGACCAACACCAGACCAGATATATGTTTTGCTATGAATGCCCTCAGTCAGTTCATGTGCGAACCGAGGCAGATTCACTGGATTGCTGCAAAACATGTGCTCAGATACTTACGTGGCACTGTGGGATATGGATTGAAGTATGCTTCAGATGGTGACCTGATATTGCAGGGGTTTACAGACTCAGATTGGGTCGGATGTATTGCAAATTGGAAGAGTACTTCTAGATGTTGCTTCAGTTTGGGTTTTGCAATTATTTCCTGGTGTAGCAGGAAGCAGAACTCGGTAGCACTCAGTACTGCAGAGGTCGAATACATGGATGCTAGCATAGCAGGTCGAGAAGCATTTTGGCTTCGTAAACTCCTGGCAGGATTGTTTGGCCAGATTCCAGAGTTGAACGTGATTCACTGTGATAACCAAAGTTGTGTGTAGATGTCAGTGAATCCTGTATTTCACGACAGGTCGAAGCATATCGAGATTCGATATCACTTCATTCGTGATATGGTACAGAAAGGTGCGGTCGAGTTACAGTACGTGCCGACAGATGACCAGACTGTAGATGTTCTCACCAAGGCTCTTCCTAGGGTGAAGTTCGAATGCTTTCGCGGAAGACTTTGAGTCGAAGAGAACGTATCCCTCCTTGAGAGATAAAGATGACATTGAGATGGTTGCCTTGCTTTTCCCTGGTGCCTTCTGTAGTCTAGTTACTTAGCCAGATATGGGAGAAATCCCATAGGCAGATGAGTAGGGCAGTCAGCAGTT
Source organism: Larix kaempferi (assembly GCA_027924585.1). Lineage (NCBI taxonomy): Eukaryota > Viridiplantae > Streptophyta > Pinopsida > Pinales > Pinaceae > Larix > Larix kaempferi. The sequence goes on from BSBM01000093.1 coordinate 71,119,598, forward strand.
GGTCGGGCTCACCCAGGTAACTTCTGCAGTCCAGTTACTCATCCAGATATGGGAGAAATCCCATAGGAAGATGAGTAGGGTAGTCAGCAGTTGGTCGGGCTCACCCAGGTAACTTCTGCAGTCCAGTTACTCATCTAGATATGGGAGAAATCCCATAGGCAGATGAGTAGGAAAGTCAACAGTTGGTCGGGTTCACACATGTGCCTTTGCAGTCCGGTTACTCAGCCAGATATGGGAGAAATCCCATAGGCAGATGAGTAGGACAGTTAGCAATTGGCTGTGTGGTTGCACAGGTGCCTCTACAGTCCAGGTACTCAGCCAGATATGGGAGAAATCCCATAGGTAGAAGAGTCGAATAGTCAGTAGATGGCTGTGCCCTTTTGCTCGTCTGAGATCTCAGCCAGGTATGGGAGGACCCCATTGGCAGATGAGACAGATAGGTAGAAAATTGTATAGCAGAGATGGTACAGCTGATAATCTCAGATATCCAGGATTGAGTGATTCTCCTGAATCCAGGATCAAGTGATTCTCCTGAATCCAGGATCAAGTGATTCTCCTGGACTCACCGAAGCACTGGTGAAGATGACGCACAAAGACTGTGTGGACAACCTTCATTATGCAGAAAGATGATGGAGACATAATGAATGTACAAGATGAAACCCAAATGATCGTGATGCAGATGAAGACCGAAGAATACCTTCCTCATTGAGAGGGAGTTTTGGATTTTGTACAACTTCGGAAGATATTATTCATTATATTTTATTGTACTTTCATTGTACTTGTTTATACCTCCTAAGGGAGAAGAACTTTATGTAATCTATTATGTAAACACATGAAAGAATCAATGTAAGACTTGGGGTGCAAAAGAAACAAATAAAAAGATTAAATTTAAATTATTTATTGCCCCAGGTGAAGTCGGCCCCATTAGGGAATTTTCCAGTTTTGCACTTGTATAAATAGGAGGCTAGTGCACCTCATTATCTCATTCACTCACTTAGCAAGTGCGCATCACTTGGAGGAGGCTGATTTTGCATCACTTGAAGGAGGAAGATTATTTGGGGTATTTACTTGTGAAAGATACTTTCACATTCTTTCTCTTTCTTTATTTGTACTCTGATCTCGGAATTATCATCTCTCTGCGAAGGTTGTTGGGTTTTCTCCCATTTGGGTTTCCTAGGGTAAACTTTGTGTTGTTGTTTTGTGCTTTGTCTTATTTCTAGTGATCTTGGTAATGCATTTATGTTTTATGCTATGAATGTATGAAATTTAACAGATCTTTCAGAGAGTTGGATGTGGCTTCTTTGATTCTGGTAGCTTCTTGAACTTGGAGATTTAAATCAATTATAGTATGTGTGGCTTTCTCATATTCTTCTTGATTCCTCTTCTCAGATTCATCCAATTGCTCTTGCAATACCTGGTTCTGTACACAAAGTTTCTCAACTTTTTGCGAAGCATTAGAAATATCATTATTTAAACATTCATTTCTATCCTTTATCAGGGAACAATGAGATTCATCACATTTTGAAGTATTACAATCTATGAATTTAAAATAGCACTTATCTTCTATACATGATAAACACATTTCTTCAAAAACAGGGTGTTTAGGAGACTTACCTTCATACTTACCTGGATCTTGTACTGACCTTTTGATGGAGCTGTCTTTTGCTTCTTGTTCTTCATCTGAGTTTAGCCGATTTATTTTGAGCGATAGTTCTTCAACTGAATTGTACTTTCCTATTTTCTCTTTTTGAAGATTTGTTAGGTCTCCAAGCATCAATTCCATAACCTATGCTTCATGTTCTTCAGTGGAGTAAAGTTGTTCTAATTTGATCCACAATTCCTTAGCTGTGTTGCACTTTCCAATCTTCTCTTTTATGGAATTTGATAAGCCTTCAAGAATGGCTTCCATAGTCATTGAGTTATTTTTCTTGCTTCCTTTTGAGCTGTTGTTTCCACTTTCTTTGGAGGTGTATATCCAATAACAATTGATTGCCACATACCAATTCCTCTTGCCTCTAGAAAAAATTGCATTCTCATTTTCTAGATCAGGTAATCTGTCCCACAGATTAATGGTACTCCATTCACTGAGAACCCCATGGTGTGTCAAGGATCGCCTTCAAGCTGGTAGGGATTACTGTGAAGGCCCGCTTTGATACCAATTGTGGACACACCAAGCACACTAAGAGGGGGGGTGAACAGTGTGTATAGCTTTTATTACTTTTTCAACTTTAAAAATCATTAGCAGCTTATTCAATATTATGTAGAGTACATTATTATCACATTATCATTTTATCAACAATTATAACTCGCCATCATATCATCATCACATAGGAAGCAAGCAAAACACAGTACACAATATTTTTACATGGAAACCTAAGTCCTAGGAGAAAAACCATGGAATCCTTTATAGTAATAGTTTTATAGCAACAATTGGAAGGAGGCAACAACCCCCTTGTTACAATGACTTCAATTTTCCAGCTACAACTGGAAGGAGGCTACAACCCCCTGGTTTATAGGCTACAATTTGAAGGAAGCCCTAGCTCCCTAGATTTCCTTGCTCCATCCTGCCACCCTGATATGAAGATAGAAACTAAACGAATCGCAACCGCACTGATCCTGCGGACCTGTTAACCAACACCTGCACCACACTGCTCAACCACTATCACTGCTCATCAACTAACCACAGCTCATCAACTGACCACAGGTCATCAACTGTTCACTGCTTATTAACTGTCCATTGACCATTGCACCACAACTATGCAACACTGCTCGTCAACCTATGCAATCAACCTGTGTTGTCATCAACCTATACTGTCAATCTGTATCATCAACTTGTGCAATCAACCACCACTCGATATCTGTACATCAAATCAACCTGCATCTCACATCAAAAGAATCAGTTAATCTGAGTCTAACCAACTGCACAACCAACTCAGTCCACCTGAGTCAAACCAACTACTCATACAACTCAACCAGTCTGTATCAGACCAACTGCGCATATGGCAACCTATGCCAATCCTGAACCTACACAAAGCCTCGTATGTACTTGAGATGACTTGTGCAAACTTGTAGCAGACCATAGTATTTTGAAGAAGGCCATTGAATTTTTTTTGCAAGGATAGACTATGAAAAGATCAGACTTTTGTACATTTGTAGATCACTTGAAATCTTTGTAGAGGCTGATCGAGAATTTGTGGAAGAGACCACTGATTTTTTTGCAAAGAAGAAACAAGAGATGCATGTTCGGATGCCCTAAAGAAATGTCATCAGCACTGTGTTTCTACCTCAGTCAACTACAGATCCGAAAACAAAGCTCTTACTTATCCACTTTGAAAATAAGGCGAATTAGTTTTATTTATACACATTTTCCATCCAAAAAAACTTTACTAGGCCGACCTAGTAATGTTTTTGTTTTAATTTAATTTTAACCATATTTAATTGGGTCGAACTAGGTTAATAAAACAAATTTAATTTAAGCTTTATTCTTAAGCAGGTCGACTTTACATATGAAAAGATCAATTAAATATACTTAAGATCTTTTTAGCAGGTCAACTTTAAGATGGTAATTGAATGTTGATAAAACTTCAATTTAATGTCATTAAAAAATATTTGTGCCATGTGGGATTTTTAGGGCTTCTTCAAAAGCAACTTGTGGGCATGTGACCATATTATGTGGGCTTAAAACCATCAAGCAAGGCATCTTCATCATTGATTAAGGGGCTTCATTACTTTTTGCAAAGGGGCTTCTTCAAGGGTTTAAAGACATCTTTAATGGTACAAGTGCATCATGGGTTCCAAGAGCATCTTAAGAGATTCGAGTAAAGGCATCATGATGTCATGGTCAAGGGTAATGACTTCTTCATTGTGGCCTCCACCAAGTGCTTCAAGGGAAAAACCAGAACTCCATAGCATGAATAAGGGGATCCATCATCCAACCAATAGCTCCACAATTATGGGGTGCATGGGCATCCTATGCGGGAGCATCACATCATGGGAAGGACCATACATCATCTTTACGACCTCATCACATCCATCAAGACTCCATCAAGCTTGTGGGATGAAGACTTACAAGCCATGGTTCCAAGGTCTCCAAGGACATCCTTATCATAACAATAAGGCTTCTTCAATGGTTCAAGGACCACACCTCCAATCACAAGGATTCCAAGGTCTTCTTTAATGATACAAGGGCATCATAGGCTCCATCAACATGTCAAGGACTTCATCTATAAAGGAACTAGGGTATCATTATCATTCAAAGACTTCTTTACCACCAAGCAGGAGAGATTTCACAACTAAAGACTTTATATCACGAATACTATGTCATCAAGTGCAAGTGCTTCATCCAAGTGTTCCAAAGCATAAGCTAATGCTACAAAAACCAAACCACCACATGTGTGGGTTTCATGAGTTAGAGATATCATTATTATCAATACAAACCAAGCTTTAGCATGTGCAAGAGTGTAAGGGCAAGTGTGTGGGTTCCAAGGACCAAACTACCACATCATCCATTCAACAACCAATCAAGAGGACCATCTCAAGTATAAGTAGCACAAAGATCATCAACCAAAAGAAAACCATGTGCAAGGATACAACAATGGACTCAAATGGTACCAAGATACAACTTAGGGACACTTAACCAAGTCAAGGGGTAACCAAGGCTTTTGGCATTGTCTCAAGGCCTCCAAGAGCTTCAAGCGTGGGCTTGGATAAAGTCAAAAGGTCTCCTCTGACACAGACAACTACAAACCAAACACTAACCCTCAGAGGCTCCACAAGGGGCACCAAGACTCAACTGTTGGCATCAATGACCAGGCACTGTTGGCATCAATGACAACTTAATCAACAATATCCCCCTTTGTCATTGATGACAACACTCAAGCTCCTCTTGAGAACAATCTCTCCCTGTCAACAACTTCTCTCCCCCTTTGGCATCAATGGCAAAGGGAACATTCTTTGACAATATAGCTCCCCCTCAGGGCATGCTCCCCCTGTCAACAACTTCTCTTCCTTTTTGCATCAATGTAACGAGAACTTTCTTTAGCAATACTACTCCCCCTATCACTGGGCACCGCTGCCACTTTGATCAACTTGTATTATGTGACAAGGATACTGTTGGAACGAACTGCTTGTTGATCTCAATTCTGATAATCAGGTACATAACTCCTCTTACACATTCTTTGTACACTTCATATCACTGATCGATAGTCTTCAAAATGGTATTGGGATTTTCCCAAGATTTTCATCATTACTGTTTTGATCAATGGGGAAATCTACTAACTTTCTTCTCCATACTTTGGTAGGCTGATTATTGTTTATTGTTCATGGCATTCGATTGAACTTGCTTTCTTCTCCAAACTTTAACTTGTCCCTGCATCTTGCAGTGTTTTGCAAAATGACCATAATGATAACAATTATAACATTGAACGGAAAACATACCTTGATTTCTTTCTGGAGTGATTATGTCCTGAGCTCTGCAATGAATGACTTTGTGACCATAGTTGCTACACTTGTAGCAGTGACCATGGAACATTATAGGATATCTTTGAGCAAAGGATTTTTGTGATGTAGCTTCTCTTGATTCTGTATAACTGTTAGCCTTTTCTTCTTTTTCAATGGAGCTTTTACTTTCTTTAGTGTTCTTCTCGATCTTTGAGTTTGTCTTCAACTGAGCAGTTGTTATGTCCAGATCTTCCTTCAGAGAGAGGATCTTCAATTCTTGCTTTGGACAAAATTCTATCTTCTCTTGGAGTTGTCTTGTTAGGTCTTCTTCATTTTTCTTGACTTCTTCTACCTATCTTTTCAAATCAATTATACTATCTTCCATTTGTCCTTTTAGTACTTGATTTTCTTTTTTGATCTCTGAGAGTTCCTTTTCGAATTCAAAATTCGTCAGGCATACCTTTCGTAATTCTATCTTCAAGGATTTGGTTTCGAAATCTTGTTTTCTTCTTAGTTTCTCTTCAATCTCATGACCAAAATGAATTCCCTTTTTGTCACTTGGATCTTCTTTCTGACTACCGGTACTTTCCTTCTGCATTTTTTCAAGTAAGATACTGATCACACTATCTTTATCTTGAAGCTTGCGAGTCAATTCTTTCTCCTTATCTTCTAGTTGTCTTTTGAGCTTGTCAATTTCTTCTGATTGTCTTTTATTTTTAGCAGCAGACTTCTCAAGTTGATCTTTCAGAGAGTTGGATGTGGCTTCTTTGATTTTGGTAGCTTCTTCAACTTGGAGATTTAGATCAATTATAGTCTGTGTGGCTTTCTCATATTCTTCTTGATTCCTCTTCTCAATATTGTCCAATTGCTCTCGCAATACCTAGTTTTGTTCACAAAGTTTTTCAACTTTTTGCAAAGCATTAGAAATATCATTATTTAAACATTCATTTCTATCCTTTATCAGAGAACAATGAGATTCATCACATTTTGAAGTATTACAATCTATGAAATTAGAATAACACTTATCTTCTATACCTGATAAACACATTTCTTCAAAAACAGGGTGTTCAAGAGACTTACATGGACCTTGTACTGACCTTTTGATGGAGTTGTCTTCTGCTTCTTGTTCTTCATTTGAGTTTAGTCGATTTATTTTCTGCGACAATTTTTCAACTGAATTGCACTTTCCTATTTTCTCTTTTTGAAGATCTATTATGTCTTCAAGCATCAATTCCATAACCTATGCTTCATTATCTTAAGTGGAGTAATGTTCTAATTTGATCCACAATTCCTTAGTTGTGTTGCACTTTCCAATCTTCTCTCTTATGGAATCTGATAAGCCTTCAAGAATGGCTTCCATAGCCATTGAGTTATTTTTCTTTGCTTCCTTCTGAGCTGTTGTTTTCACTTTCTTTAGAGGTTTATATCCAGTAACAACTGATTGCCATATACCAATTCCTCCTGCCTCTAGAAAAAACTGCATTCTCATTTTCCAGATCAAGTAATCTGTCCCACATAGCAATGGTACTCCATTCACTAATAACCCCACGGTGTGTCAAGGATCTCCTTCAAGCTGGTAGGGATTACTGTGAAGGCCCGCTCTGATACCAATTTTTGGACACACCAAGCACACTAAGAGGGGGGGGTGAACAATGTGTATAGCTTTTATTGCTTTTTCAACTTTAACAATCATTAGCAGCTTATTCAATATTATGTAGAGTACGTTATTATCACATTATCATTATATCAGCAATTATAGCTCATCATCATATCATCATCACATAGGAAGCATAGCAAAACACAGTACATAATATTTTTACGTGGAAACCCAAGTCTTAGGGGAAAAACCATGGAAGCCTTTATAGTAATCGTTTTCCAGCAACAACTGGAAGGAGGCAACAACCCCCTTGTTACATTGACTTCAATTTTCTAGCTACAACTGGAAGGAGGCTACAACCCCCTGGTTTACAGGCTATAACCTGAAGGAAGCTCTAGCTCCCTAGATTTCCTTGCCCCGTCTTGCCACCCTGATATGAAGATAGAAACTGAACGAATCGCAACCACACTAATCCTGCGGACCTGCTAACCAACACTTCTACCACACTGCACCGCACTGCTCAACCACTGTCACTGTTCATCAACTGTTCACTGCTTATTAACTATTCACTGACCATTGCACCACAACTATGCAACACTGCTCGTCAACCTGTACCATCAACCTGTGTTGTCATCAACCTATGTTGTCATCAACCTGTGCTGTCATCAACCTGTATTGTCAATCTGTATCATCAACTTGTGCAATCAACCACCACTCGATATCTATACATCAAATCAACCTGCCTCTCACATCAAAAGACTCAGTTAATCTGAGTGTAACCAACCGCACAACCAACTCAGTCCACTTGAGTCAAACCAAGTGCTCATACAACTCAGCCAGTCTGTATCAGACCAACTGCGCATATGGAAACCTATGCCAATCCTGAACCTACAGAAATCCTCTTATGTACTTGAGATGAGTTGTGCAAACTTGTAGTAGACCACAGCATTTCGAAGAAGCCCACTGTTTTTTTTGTAAGGATAGACTATGGAAAGATCAAACTTTTGTACATTTGCAGATCACCTGGAATCTTCTTAAAGGCAGACCCATAATTTGTGGAAGAGACCAATGATTTTTTTGCAAAGAAGAAATAAGAGATTCCTGTTCGAATGCCCTAAAGAAATGTCTTTAGCACTGTGTTTCTGCCTCAGTCAACTACAGATCCGAAAATCAGAGCTCTTACTTATCCACTTTGAAAATAAGGCGAATTAGTTTTATTTATACACATTTTCCACCCAAAAAAAACTTTACTGGGCCGACCTAGTAATGTTTTTGTTTTTATTTTATTTTAACCATATTTAATTGGGCCGACCTAGGTTAATAAAAGAAATTTAATTTAAGCTTTATTCTTAAGCAGACCGACTTTACATATGAAAGGATCAATTAAATATACTTAAGATCTTTTTAGTAGGTCGACTTTAAGATATTAATTGAATGTTGATAAAAACTTCAATTTAATGTCATTAGAAACGATTTATGCCATGTGGGATTTTTAGGGCTTCTTGAAAAGCAATCTTGTGGGCATGTGACCATATTATGTGGGCTTAAAACCATCAAGCAAGGCATCTTCATCATTGATTAAGGGGCTTCATTACTTTTTGCAAAGGAGCTTCTTCAAGGGTTTCAAAGACATCTTTAATGGTACAAGTGCATCATGGGTTTCAAGAGCATCGTAAGGGATTCAAGTAAAGGCATCATGATGTCATGGTCAAGGGTAATGACTTCTTCATTTTGGACTCCACCAAGTGCTTCAAGGGAAAAGCCAGAACTCCATAGCACGAATAAGGGGCTCCATCATCACACCAAGAGCTCCACAAGTATGGGGTGCATGGGCATCATATGCGGGAGCATCACATCATGGGAACGACCATACATCATCTTTACGACCTCATCACATCCATCAAGACTCCATCAAGCTTGTGGGATGAAGGCCAACAAGCCATGGTTCCAAGGTTTCCAAGGACATCCTTATCATAACAATAGCTTCTTCAATGGTTCAAGGACCACACCTCCAATCCCAAGGGTTCCAAGGTCTTCTTTAATGATACAAGGACATCATAGGCTCCATCAACATGTCAAGGATTTCATCTATAAAGGCACTAGGGTATCATTATCATTCAAAGACTTCTTTACCACCAAGCAAGAGAGATTTCACAACTAAAGACTTTATATCACGAATACTATGTCATCAAGTGCAAGTGCTTCATCCAAGTGTTCCAAAGCATAAGCTAATACTACAAAAACCAAACCACCACATGTGTGGGTTTCATGAGTTAGAGATATCATCATTATCAATACAAACCAAGCTTTAGCATGTGCAAGAGTGTAAGGGAAAGTGTGTGGGTTCCAAGGACCAAACTACCACATCATCCATTCAACAACCAATCAAGAGGACTATCTCAAGTATAAGTAGCACAAAGATCATCAACCAAAAGACAACCATGTGCATGGATACAACAATGGACTCAAATGGGACCAAGATAGAACTTATGGGCACTTAGCCAATTCAAGGGGTAACCAGGGCTTTTGGCATTGTCACAAGGCCTCTAAGAGCTTCAAGCTTGGGCTTGGACAAAGTCAAAAGGTCTCCTCTGACACAGACAACTAAAAACCAAACACTAACCCTCAAGGGCTCCACAAGGGGCACCAAGACTCAACTGTTGGCATCAATGACCAGGCACCATTGGCATCAATGACACCAATTCCAATCAATCATCAAAATCAGTCCCTACACTATGCAAAGGCACACAGTACTACAAACACAACTATTACAAGTGTTTAGCGGAAGTCATCACCAGATTGTTCCATCAGTTAACCTATAAGCAGCTCATATCGACATAGGGACATTTCAGTGGTATCAGAGCATGTTCTTCCCTTGCTATGGGAAATTGGCATAGCGACGTTGAATATGGTCTTCCTGTAGATTTAGTGATGATTAAGAGCTTGTAAATGATTGTAGAAGCTTGCTCTTTGTCCACAAATAGTGTTGAGAACTATTATAGGAGATGACTCCCTTCCAATGCAACCAAAAAGGAGAAGATAAGTTTATTTTATCTTCGATTTCTCTTCAACAATGCCTGCACCTTCCCAATTGTTATGTCATTGTAGATGGTAGTCAAATCTGTAGAAAATATTGCATATGGTTGTAAAAGAAAAGGCTTGTAGAATGCTAGCAGGGGGCAACCACTTATCAACACTGAAAGTTTTCTTCCCTTGGTCACAATTTGAGCAAAACATCATTGTTCAATCTCCCAACAGAACTTTGAGCAGTGATGCGTCATCTCTCTATGTATGTATTGTGTTTTCCCTTCTTATGGTATCCTCATGCCACATGGAAACGACCTCCCTTTTTTTTAACTGTAAAATCACTAGACTGGTAAATGTGCTCTCATGGAATGGCCATATGTTCAACAAGAAATGTGGAGGAATGATATAGAAGCTTCTCCAAGTGTGCCCTCTTTACTGACAGCAGATCCCCCCTATGGGTGCGCTCTCCTCCATAACACTGGAAAACCCTTCAAATCAACACAAACTCAGATATGGAAGCAAATAAGAAAACTTGATCCATGACGTTGAAGCATGATAGAGAAATCTGAGTGATTTCTCCTCCTTCACTAGCTAGGGAGGAATCTTTCACCCCCGAAACCAATCAAACAATCAAGGGTTTCTCAAATGCTATCCAAAATGCTCAAAGAGCTCTCCAAGGTATTTTCTCCAAAATAGAATAATCTAGAATGTGAGAGAATGAGCTCACAAATCCTTTTTATAATGCCTTTTTACCTTTTTAGGGTTTTCCTACCCAAATCACTTAAGACATTATTATAAAGTGACTTTATTAATTAAACCTTTTAATATTTATCATCGTCACTTTATAACCCCATCATATTTAATCATTTAATATTACCTTTATATTTGTACTTTTGTTAGGCGACATTAAATAATTAAATACATTAATATTACTTAAGCAAGTAAGAAAATGGGGACATTATAGTCCTACCTTCCCCAAGATTGCTTGTCCTCAAGCAATCCACAACCGCAAACCAACCCAACTATCACAGGACCTGTAGCCAAAGCGAAAAACCAACTACTCCTGTCCACCAACCACCTAGATCCCAAACGATCCTATAGAATACTCCAACCAAGGTCCTCTAAATGCAGTTGTATCCCATGACACTGTCAAGCTTTGTCAATCAGTGAGACCATCCATCCAACATTAAAATTCTTGGATCCCAAAGCCAAATTGTTATTCTATTGTTCCCACTACCTGAAAGCTCCAACTGCACCACTCTGGTTACAATAAGAATACCAAACTGCCCAAGCTCTGTTGCTTTTTCATGTACCCCAACAACAAGACAATCATGTAGATGCAACTCAAGAGGCCAATAATATTTGTCTCCTCCCATAACACAAAACACCTTACACCAACCATCCATACCACTCTTGTGAGTCATTGGTAACATATTCAAATCAATTGTTAATGAGCTTAAAGAAAACCAATATTCATACTTCACAATGTAATTACTGTGGAATGCATCCTTAGGCTCTGATGGGAATCTTGTGCCAACACTAGGATTCCATATCTCACTATTCTCCCCACATGAATTAGAGGTCTCACAAAGAAGAACATGGAGAGATGAGTCAACATTTGTTACCATACCCATTTTCCAAAGGCTTCCCTCTACACTCTCCTATGAAGATTTCTCCTCCAATCTCAAGAGTTCAGACTCTTGATATACTCCCATCTCATTATCAACATATGGAATCATTAGGGTGCGGAAAGTACTAAAATCTCCAGGAAAAATATCATTCATATCCTTGGATTGAACCTCCAAAGAGCTCTCCAAGAGAGGTGACTTACGATTCTCATGACGCAAACTAGGAGTATAAACAGAAATTTCAAAATCATACCTCTACTCATGTACAAATTTGAGTGCTCCTCATGCTTAACCATCACATGAGGCTCCTCCCTCAAATTTTAAGTGTGAATGATAGAAGACTTACCACCACTACCCTCTTCATGTGTTATGGCTGCCATATATGCCTAAAATAATGCGGTGGATGATGAAGAACGAGCCAAGTTCAATTCTAAACAAAGCTCATCAATATGAATTCATGCTTCTTGAAGGCCCACTTGAGTGGACTCTAAGGAACCTTTAGTGTTCACAAGGTCAAGGGTAAGATGGTCAAGTTCTTCCTCTTCCCTTTTCAATGCATCTAATTATATTTTAGCGAGGTTGAGGAGATGGTCATGATCTGATAGAAGATGCAAATAATCGGATTTCATTGCCACCAAGGTTTCTTTGATTACCTGAAAACTAGCATGACAAGATTCTTCTTCAATATCTTTTGGTCTTCTCTCGACTTGAGTCTTCCAAAAGTGATCTTCAAACAGTTTGTGAATTTTATCATAATGTGTCAACGTTGCATCAATCTTATCCTCATTTAATTGGTTCCCCAAATTATGTGGACCATCGAAATTATGGACAACTTCCACTTCAGATGAAGAATCATCAGATTGATATTGAAGCACTTGATTCACACAATCATCTTCGTTTATGTCATCATCCTTGCACACATGTTGATTTGGATCTAGGGCAATGCTAGTCTCACAGACATAATCATCTTCTTGTAGTTGATCTAACTTAGCTAGTTCAGTAGTTACTTCCTTTGTGATTTATTCTTCATACTTCATGTGCTCTTTTTCTGTAGTTTCAGTCAGTGACTCTTCTTCATCTTTGTCCTCATATGGCCGAAGAGAGCTTGTGAACATGGTCTCATATTCTTTAGGACTCCCTTCTAGTAATTGATTTTTTTTTTCCTCATGATCTCTTGTATGTTGATCCATGATTGTTGATTTACCACCCTCTACACCAAACTTCTCATAGAGACTTTTGGATACTTCATTTGTAGATATACCCAGTGTTTCCTTGTTTCGTGATGTGGATTGTCTTGATAGACAAGCTCTAAACCACTGCAAGCTATGCTCTAACCTCTGTTGTGTCTTGTCAAGATTCTTCATTAGCTCCCTCAACTCCTCTATTGACAAGGCATGAAGGAAAGTAGGTAACATTCTTCCATCTATAATTCTAGCCATTGATATAACCTTTTCAACCCTGATGTATGTGATTGAATAACCAATTTCCCAAGCTGAAATCTTCATATTATATGGAGTCACTTGGTTTCTTATAGTGTCACGTTCCTCTTGTGTTCCCATGGCTGGTGAGAAACATGCTATGATACCACTATACTGTCCCTAACCCAACTGAGACTAACTTTTCCCAAACTCCCTATCAAGGTGACTATGGACCCCTGCCAAAATACTGGATCTATTCACTTATGTAGCTTACTGTGTAACCATAATGACTTGGATGGAATGTAGGATTAAGTCTGGGTGGCAAGTTTTGTCAAACACTTTATTGACATTGGTTTGAATACTAGTTTCTGGTCTGATAGGTGTTTAATGTTGATTTCAATTGATTTATACTTCATGCTGATTTTTGTTTAGCATGTGTCATGGATTTGGGCTTACTCAAAGTTACTAATGAAACTCTTACAACACAACATACAATGCTTGTGACTTCCCAATTGTTATGTCATTATAGATGGCAATCAAATCTTTATCAAATCTTGCATATGATTGGAAAAGAAAAGGCCTTTAGAATTCTAGCAGGCGGCAACCCCTTCTCAATGTTGAAAGTCTTTTTCCCTTGGTCACGATTTGAGCAAAAAATCACTGTTCAATCTCCTAACAAAACTCTGAGCAATGATGCGTCCTTTCTCTATATATGCAGTGCATTTTCCCTTCTTATGGTATCCTCATGCCACGTGGAAACGACCTCCCTTTTTTTAACTGTAGAAGCACTAGATTGATAAATGCACCCTCATGGAATGACCATATGTTCAACAAGAAATTTGAAGAGGAATGAAATAGAAGCTTCTCCAAGTGCGTCCTCTTTACTAGCAGTAGATCCCCCCTATGGGTGAGCCCTCCTCAGTAACATTGGAAAACCCTTCAAATCAACACAAACTCAGATATGGAAGCAAATAATAAAACTCAATCCACGACTTTGAAGCATGATAGAGAAATCTGAGTGATCTCTCCTTCTTCACTAGCTAGGGAGGAATCTTTCACCCCAGAAACCAATCAAACAAGGGTTTCTCAAACCCTAGCCAAAATGCTAAAAGAGCTCTCCGAAGTTTTTCTCCAAAATAGAATAATCTAGAATGTGATAGAATGAGCTCCTGAATCCTTTTTATGAATGCCCTTTTACCTTTTTAGGTTTTTCCCACCCAAATCACTTAACACATTATTATAAACTAACTTTATTAATTAAATCTTTTTAATATTTTTCATCGTCACTTTAGAACCCCATGATATTTAATCATTTAATATTACCTTTATATTTGTACTTTTGTTAGGCAACATTAAATAATTAAATACATTAATATTACTTAGGCGAGTAGCAAAATGGTGACATTACACCATTTGGGGCATATGAATACAATATAAAATATACAAGTGAATAACTTCTGAAGTTACAAATACATTAACACTCCCTCTTAACTAGGAAGGTATTCTCTTGACACAGTTCATCAGCACAAGTCTTCGTCACTGGATCATCATCAAAGTTGGATCATCATCGTCACTATTGTTGCTGCTATCTCGACCATCAAACTCCAATCTGCTCATCATTGGAAGTTCTACAGAGCCAACCCTTTTTCATGTTGGATGTAGGCCTAGCCTCCATGTAGGTCTTCATCATCTCTGCGAGAAAGCCATCAAGTAGGTACATCTCATGACTTATTATATGCCATTGCAAAACCTGCAAGATCTCCCAAGACTGATTATATGCCACTGCAAAACCCGAAGGAGCATCTCAGGACTGATTATATGCCTCTGCAAAACCTGAAGGATCTCCCAAGACAGATTATATGCCTCTGCAAAACCTGAAAGAGCATCTCATGACTGATTACATGCCTTAAAAAACCTGTGTACCCTACTGACACCTCATCATCTTCAGATCATCTCATCGTCAACAGAGCACAGCCCAGATGCACATCACACAACACTTATATCAACCGACATCAATCGGCATGGGAGGACCAACCTACCACCATCCGAGAAAGGCTCAGCAATTACATCAACGACCATGGGAGGACTAACCTACCACCATGTCGGAAAAGCTCAACAATTACATCAACGACCATGGGAGGACCAACCTACCACCATGTCGGAAAAGCTCAACAATTACATCAATGACCATGGGAGGACCAACCTATCACCATGTTGAAAAAGCCCGGCAATTACATCAACGACCATGGGAGGACCAACCTACCACCATGTCGGAAAATCCCATGTGCATCTGTGTCTTCCGAACTCATCACTTCCCCTTGGAAGGAACCTCGATCTGAAGTACACCAAGCTTCTCTCTGAAGTATTCAAACTTCACTCTGGCTAGCAGCTTGGTCAACACATCGGCTATTTGCTCGTTCGTCACAATATACTAGAGCTTCACTGCTCCTCTCTACACCATATCCCTAATATAATGGTACTTGATCTCAATGTGCTTCAACTTGTTATGGAACACTGGGTTCTCAGACAACTTCACACAACTCTGGTTGTCGCAATATATACAAGTCGCGTCCAACTGGAGATCAACCAAATCAGACAGTAGCTTCCTCAGCCATAATTCCTCACAACTAACCGAACAAGCTGCGACATACTCTGCTTCGGTTGTACTCAGTGCCACGCATGACTGCTTCCTACTAAACTAAGAGATCACACCTAATCCCATACTGAAGCAGCACCTCGAAGTGCTCTTCCTATCAATGGCACTGCCTGCACAATCCGAATCAACATGACCCTCTAGGTTAATCTTCTGATTCGCATCATACTTGAGCCCATAATCCACCGTACCCTTCAAGTACCTCAGAACATGCTTTGCAACAATCAAGTGAACATGTCTTGGATCCATCAGGAACTGGCTCAATGTGTTCATAGCAAGCAAATATCTGGTCTCGTATTTGTTAGGTACATCAAAGACCCAATCATCTGATGATACATAGTGGAATCAACCGACTCTGATTAAGCATGACTCAATAGCTTCAGGTTCGATGCCATAGGTGTGGCCATGGCCTTGCATTCCATCATCCTGAACCTCTTCAGGATCTCTATTGCATACTTCCCTTGTCCAAGGTAGATTCCATCCGCACTCTACCACACCTCCATGCCTAGAAAATAGTGCATCATACCCAAGTCCTTCATCTCAAACTCGGCAGCAAGCTTCCTCTTCGTGTCAGCAATCAACCCATCCTCCCCTGTCACAAACAGGTCATCTACATAAAGTAGAAGTATCACTGGGTTCCCTTCCTCAACCTTGTAGTAAAGGTTGGGATCCGCTTTACTCTTGGTAAAGCCCAAACTAGTCAAGAAGCTGTCTATCCTGTCGTACCACCTCCTGGGTGCCTGTTTCAATCCATACAAGGCTTTCTTCAATTTGCACACATGAGTCTCCCTATCATGTGTCTCGAATCCGAGTGGATGCTCCACATACACTTCCTCCTCTACTACACCATTCAAGAACGTTGTCTTGACATCCATTTGGTGTACCTTCCACTTCATCACTGCAGCCAGAGCAAGTACTGATCTGATGGAAGTGTATCTGGCTATAGGTGCAAATGTTTCCTCATAGTGTATCCCTTCCTTCTGGGAGAAGCCACGTGCCACAAACCTCGCCTTGCGTTTCTCGATGCTTCCATCTGCAGCATGCTTGATCTTGTAGATCCACTTGGAAGTCACAACAGACTTCCCTACTAGTCTCGGGACCACATCCCAGACATCATTCTTCATGATCAACTGGTACTCCTTGATCATGGCATCCTTCCATTCTTTCTTCTCAGCTGCTTCCTCATAGTTGGAAGGTTCTTTTTCAATGATGTCACACAACAGGGCTACATAACTGGAGAATGGTCTCGGTCTCTTACTTTCTCTATGCATTACTTCTGGAGCACCATATCTCTCTGCATCTTGAATTTCTTCTCGTACCCATGCTGGTTTCCTCTTGTGAGAATTTTTCTCACGTGGTGGATCTATAGGTTCCTGTGGGTCTTCTATCTTGCGTTCTTCATATTCTTCTGGAATCGCTTCTTCCATTACTGTATTTCTGATCCTGAGAACTTTAGGTTCTTCACTATCTTCAATAGGTAGTTTTCTTATGTATTTTGATTCTTCGTTGCTTGTTCTTCGAAACAAGTCTCTCTTGTAGGTGATGGTATACGCTCTTTCCTACAAGTCAAGTTCAATTACACGATTAGAAACATCTCATAGTTTCAGAACAAATTCTTACGCATAAAGACATAGGTCATACAGTCATGCAATTATCTTATCCAATGCTTCAATACAACATTTATCCTTATCCTGTAACTTTCTAGATGCCTTCCATCTCTACCAGAACATTGTTAAGAGTGTGCAGTACTCCAACATGTCAACAAAGAGGTTTCAATCTAGATAAGTAGCAATGGAGGGTTGTATAGTACCATAGGCCACTTACCCATTACTTGTATATTAGTAGTATCTTGTTCATTAATGCAACTTTTCTAACATGTATAATATACATCCCAAATCTAGGAACATAAGTATGTACATGACTAAACAACATCATTTAAGTAATCATATATACAAGAAATGACAATTCAAATACTTATCTTTGTTTGGTTGTTGGGTGGACTCCCTCTCAATCTTTGCTTCCTTGCAGGAACTACTGGAGTGTGCTCCCTCTTGATCTTTGCTTCCTTGTAGGAACTATTGGAGTCTCTGATAGTGTGGACCTTAACCAATGCTCAAAATGGGTGAGAGGTTCTTCCATAAATTATTGATCTTTATTTGTTTTTTGGAGTTCAACTCTACAGTAGCTTCTTCTACTCCTTTCATGTAATATTGAAAGTCATCTCTGCCTTCACCTTATGAGGTGGAACCTTCTAAATAAACCCTTGTAGTTGGTTACCTTCATTACAATACATATTCTTCATCACTTGAAGAATCTTCACTGTCTTCTTTGTTTCTCTTCCTTGGAGGTTCATCATCATTTGCAGTGTGAGCATGATGTCTTTTCTTGTTGTTCTTCTTCTTGTGGGAGCTTCTTTTGTTCCTGGGACAATCTCTGGAATAGTGCCCCTTCTCATCACAAGTATAACATCGAATGTGAGAAAGATCTTTCCTAGATCCTCCAAGGTTCTCCCTCTGATTCCGGTGATGGTATTTACCCTTCTTGTGATGAGGATGCTCCCTCTTGTTATTGTTCTTCCTGGTGTGTGTTGTGAGCGCCTGGTCTTCATTACCCATCTTTTCTTCTCGAGCTACAATTCGAGCTTCTTCCTGTGAGCACTCCTCCCACAGCCTATTGAAGGTGATCAAATTTTTTCTTGCATAGATTCCTTGGATGAAGGAATCCCATGACCTAGGAAGACCATTCAAGGTGGTCATCACTATTTCTCCATTCTCTATATCTTCTCCCACAACTTCAAGTTGTTCTTTTATCTAAGAGACCCTTGTAAAGTAGGATTGCATGATATTTGCATTTTGTATCTTGACATTCTTCAATTGGTTCCTCAATGTCATCTTCCTATTTATATTCCTCCCTTCAAATAAGGTGGTCAAGGCACAAACATCTCTTTCAATGTCTTCAGAGATGACACATGTGATATGAGATGGTCCTTGATAGAATCTACAATGATTCTCTTAGCCTTAACCATGTTCTTCTTGTGTAAGGCTTTAGCCTAATCTCCCTCTGGAACTGGAACCTCTTCATTCACATCGGGTGTCCAATTCATTCTCTTCTAGGACAAGCCCAATCCTATACTTCCATGCTCGGAAGTTATCATCCCCTTCAAGATTATCCTCAAGCTTGGTGTGGTGAGACAACTTCAATGAGAAACTAAATGGAAATAGAAAATCTTTAGGTCTTACCACTTGATTTGTTGAAACTGGATTTGGAGCTGGCTAGGGTTTGATAGAGAAACCCTAATTTTCCAAAGTTGGAATTTGGAACTTCTGGTTGGACAGATAGATGTGCCTCGTCAAGGAGAGTTGTCCAATGTACTCACTTCCCTAAATCAGTGAACAAAAACCAAAAATATCTAATGCCCTAGTTTTCCTCCGGAAGTAGTGACGGGCCGAAAAATGAAAATCCTCAGAATTGAATTCTGTTTTCACAAGAAGATTTGCATGGATGAGTCGAGTATGCTGGTACACTTGGTTTTTGAAGATTCCAAATATTCACTCCTCAAAATTGACTTGCGAATTTTGGACCTGCAATTTTTGGCTTTTTTCTGGTTTTCTATTTTTTCTGGTCCAAAGTCAAATTAGGGTTTGACTTATCTCGGGGTTCTACCCAACCAAAAACTTCGATCTTGGTCTCTAAATTTTGATTTTGATGAGGAGCTTCTTCCTATGCTGAAAGCACTCCAAAATTCCACTTCTGTCAAAAGCCCTAATTTCCCGCAGTAGTGACAGGCCGAAAATTGAAAATGCTCAAAATCAATTTCTGTTTCGACATAAAGATGTGCCTTCCTAAGAAGATATATCCTATCCTCCTTCCCTTGATGACCTGTGGAAAGAGACCCAAAAATTAAGAAGCCCTAGCTTCCGCAGCTGCACAATGTCTTCTTCTCAGGTTAGCTTTGATACCATGTTATTTTTTTACAATTTAATTCAATATGATCTAGGATCTTATCTGAGAGAATAACATGCAAAAAAAAGAAAACATAAGAGACAAGAGACACAAAGCATTTCATCGGGGAAACCATAAAGGAGAAAACCCCGCAACTTCCTCAGAGATAGAATGAGCAACAATACAAAACCCGAAACAAAGAGATGATCTTCGGCAACTTCCTCCTCCTCCACTTGTGTGAACTTCTCTCTCTCTCACTTATGCGAATTGAGTGAGTGAGTGAATGAGTAAATAGAGAGGAGCACCCCCTTTATTTATACTTTACGTCCACTTGAATTTTTACCCTAACTGGGACGACTTCTCCTAAGAGAGTCTAATAACCCCCTACAACTTAACTCAGGGCCAACCCCTCCAGGGAAGTCTAATAACCCTATCAAATACAATAATAACTTTCCCGATTGGAGGAAGAAAACCTCTCCGTCGGAAGTACAATGACATATGAATACAATATAAAATATACAAGTGAATATCTTCCGAAGTTACAAATACATTAACACTTATCACTCTACAGGATGCCATTAGCAGGACCCGTGACCTGCAAGATTCCATTCCCAAGAGCAAGCCTCCACCAAAACCCACCAACCCCCAAAAAAACAATAAAAAGACACTCCCTCGAAAGGAATGTTTAGGCAAGAACAAGTTGGATGAGGAAATAAGGCAAGATTTGAGGAAAGAACTTATGTTTCAACTACAAGGAGGCATTGGAACCAGGCCACTAGTGTTTGAGTAAAGGGAAAGTACACCTTATATAAGTGTGTTCAAACAACAATGAGGAAGATGAGTTGGAGTAGAAACAGTATAAAGAGCAACCTATTACATATTTGGAGCAGTTGGGGACTATTGCTACCCTCACAGAAGTACCCATATTTTTCACCCACAAAATCAGGGGAACAGTGCAAGGGCAACGTGTGTTTTTGCTAATAGATGGGGGTGTTAGAAAAACAGGATCACAGAGCAATAACAGTAAACAGAAATGCAAATATAATCACACATACACATTACAAGAGAGACACAAATATATCGTGGTTCACCCAAAATGGGCTACGTCCACACTGAAGTTGCCAGTCCTTATTATTATACCATCCAACAAAGTGAAGGGATACAACCTGCAGCACAACCGCTGCACTTCCTCTTCACTGTCTCACAGTCTCTCTTCTGATCTCAGAGATCTTTACAATGCATAATACCTAATACATCAACCCTATCCATATTACAATGTCTTTCTTATAAAGGGGAAATACAAAGGGAAAATACCATGGGTTACCCAAAACCATGGGCCCGTAAAACAACCCCAAAAATTTCCTTCGGGGGCGCTACCCCCGAACCCCCCAGATAGGGGTAATTACCCCCACCCCCCCCTGCTAAGGTGAGTGTACAGTCCTTTTACATATCATATAAAGTTGGGGTACAAACACGGTTGAATAATAATGTCTTTGAATCTGGAGATCAAGCTCCACAACCAACAAGGGGAGCAACCCATAATTTATTTGATGCATCATGGCTAGCGAAGGGAGGAATTCCCACCAAGGACTTCGAGGGATTTACTGTGGTCATAGATGACAATCATACTATGAGGTGCACGCAAATAATACCACAGTTATAGGTGCAACTCATAAACTACACTGTGGTTGATGACTTTTATGTTCTGGAGGTGCAGTGGCTATATTCGCTTGGGAAATATTCTACAAACTAGCAAGCCTTGGAAATTGAATTCCCGACATCGGATGGGAGAAGGGTATTCCTAAGGGGAATACCCAATGAGGCTTCCAAGTTAGCTACATCAAAGGGAATGAAAACCATATTCAGGCAAAGGAAAAAGGCTCATGTGGCAAAATGGCCAACCCCAACTCAAAATTCTTCAAGGAGGGGCCATTGGTATGGAAATACTTTTCCAGGTAGACCTCAAGGAAAAGATAATGTACTTACCAGAGAGCTCGGAAGGGGAGCCAAAACAAGGACCATCAACCTTCACAGGTACTTAAGGAAGCATAAGGAAGGGACTCAAGACATTGGTGAGAGGAAATGGAAATTCAATGGAGATAAAGAGCAACCTAGTAGGGAAATGGAGTGGTTGATGAAAATTGACAAGTGGGAAAAAGGACGCATTGTATAGTAACTCGTTTTGTGATTGCTTGAGGACAAGAATTTTCGAGTGGGGAGGATCGTAAATTCCCCTCCTGCATGATGGCTAGGAGTTCGACGGATTAGCCCAGTTGATCCCCATGGGCTATAGTCGAGTTAAAAGAAGGGGATTAATTAACCAATGAAGTCCCTAGGAAACAAAAAACAACAATAAAAATGGGTTTTATGGGTTGGAGAAATAAATTAAAAGTTAGAAGTGACTTTCAAGTTAATAAAGTAAAGAATACTTTATAAAAAGTCATTTTATTAAAATAAAGAGGGAAAATGCCTTTAATTATTTTTAATTGAGAAAAAGACCTAAAAGGAGAATGAGGTTATAAAAAGGGGAAAACTGAAGATTTCCCTCATTATTATGATCTGACATATTGACAGAGACTTTGGAGAGCGTAAGTTCAATAGAGGGGGTTTTTAGAAACCCTAGGAGGTACCTGTCTTCAGTGGTGAAAGATCCACCCTAGAGGATTGTAGAGGGAAGATCAATATCTAATTTTCCAAAGGGATTCAGAGATATCAAAGGAGAAAGAAAGATTTTTCTTACAATCTTTGAAGTTTGACTGAGAGGAATTTTGCTTGTGAGAAGGGGCGCACTTACTAAGGAGGACACACTGGTTATAGGAAAATACCAAGATCAGAAAAGTTTTATTGTCAACTTCACTATTTACTGCCAAGAGGGAGTCGACTTACATGCTGTGGATGGAAAAAATATGAGCATAAGTCCCAAATCTATATTCCATAGTTGTTAGTAAGAGGGCGCACTTGGTATCCAGTTGTGACTATTCTAGCAGTGTTATAAGAATAACGGTATTTCCTAGTTTATGATTGTGAAAGATACCGGACCCTAGCAAAGAGGGCGTACGCTATATATGCAAGGGAAAGGAGGGCACATTTACTATTGAAGACAAACAGCTCCAGGAAAGGGCAGTGCCATTCAAAGAATACACCAAGGCACGATTACCTACAGATTGAGAAGAGAGCGTTTGAAGTTGTTATACACACCCGGGAGTTCGAGGGGACTGATGTAGCTTTCACTGGGTAAAATCTTGACATTAAGTAAGGCATCCTATTTCCATAAGATGACTGATCTGGAACTTACAATCACATCAAGTCAATACCATATATATATATATATATATATATATTAGCATAAATATAAATCATCAAGGACTTTTTGGGCTCGGACAGTGCCATAAATTGACAAGTGTTGAATGAAATTCCTCAACCAAGTTCCATAGCAAACAACCCAAATACTTAGTGCAGAACTAGTTGGGCGTATTTAGTAGTGAAGACACATCAAAGTTGTCACATATGGACTATTAGAGATATTGTACTCCAAGATGGTCATTTGTTCTCATATTCATTGCATCTACTCACCAAAAATCAGTCAAATCATGTGGAGGAAAGGATTGTGTTTGTTGTTGTGAAGTGGATGCCTTTATATCAGTCTCCAGGTTTAAGAGCTCTCTCCAAATCGTGAGCCAAAGAGGAATTTCCTGAACCTGCTTACTGTTGTACACAATTTCTCTTACTCGTATTTATCTACAAACATATGCAATTGTAAGTTACTTTCTATATTGTGTTTGTTAATGAAAGTGATTCATGATGCTAAGATCCATGTGTCTTTGGTGTCACTTGTGTTGTATTGTAGTAGAGATATATAAAACAGTCACCTACAGGACTTTCTAGAAACTACAAATCTGATTTGAATGTTGGTGTGATCGTAATACAAATATGAAATAGATACAAGTCTGAAATAACTTACTTTGGAATCCTGAGCATTTAATTTCTTGTATTGGAACAAGAGTGAGATGTAACCCTCAGAATTACACCAATTCCAATCAATCATCAAAATCAGTCCCTACACTATACAGAGACACACAGTACTACAAACACAACTATTACAAGTGTTTAATGGAAGTCATCACCAGATTGTTTCGACAGTTAACTTGATAATCAACTCATATTGACATAGGGACATTTCAGTGGTAGTAGAGCATGTTCTTCTCCAGCAGTGGGAAATTGGCTTGAACATTAAATCTTAAGCAACTAGATGAATTCAAAGGATCTGCATAATATCACTTACTAAAGGTAGAGATATGGAAGTAGGGATAGGGAAGAGGAGTTGAATATACACAAGAAAGGAACAGGTACAGAATCAGAAGTACAAACTCAGATACACATAGGCAAAGAAATCATGGGAGACAAGGAGGAACAAGTGTTTAACAACCTTATTAGCGCTTTGAATGACTTTGCTAAGGGCCAAAAGGAGATGATGAAGTGAAGTGGTTAGCTAGAAAACAACACCTTGGGGTGCCAAAATAGACAAGGGAACAATGGTGATGGAGGGTCAAACAGCAGGAATCAGAACCATGCAGAAGCGAGACACGCTCTCACTACTATGCAAAGCCACCCCCATTTATATAGGACTCCCAAAACTCTCCTACCTACATTCTTGGTCAGTCCAACAGCAGTTGGTGAAGGGAAGGTAGGTCAGGATGAGCCATTTGGGGCATATTTGCAAGAATATAGGCCTTTAGTTGATGATTTCCATTCCACTATGTCTTTTGCGGACTTATGGAACATTAAAAGAAGGAACATGCCAAGGGATTTCTACCAGGTGTCCAACACTCAAAATTTTGAGCTACAACAGATAGTTGGGAAGTTAACACTTCCTTCTTTTGATGGGTTAGCATGATGTACATCTAGGGATTGGGTGCAAAAGTTGGATAGTTACTTCCAACTTAATTCAATGACAGAAGCATAAGCCATTAAGTTTACCACCATGCACTAGGACAGGGAAGCCCATGAGTGGTGGTACCATGGGATGGTGACACTGGGACATGCTAGCATTACATCTTATTTGGAATTCACGCAAAGGCTAATAGAGTGCTTTCATAAGAAAGATCTAGAAATACACTTTAGGGAGCTAGCCCAGCTCAAGCAAACAGGTTCTTTGGATGCATTCACATCAGAGTTTCAGAGGATCGTGGTGATAGTGACTGATATATATGAGACCTGGTTGGTTATGTTATTTACAGAGGCTCCAGTTGAGCCACTATGTGATTGGGTGAAGGATTACAGGTCAATCGCTCTACAAGATTCCATCAGCAAGACCCGTGACCTATAAGATTTCGTTCCCAAGAGAAAGCCTCCACCAAAACCCACAAACCCCCAAAAAAGAAGGAAAATACACTCTCTCAAAAGGAATGGTTGGGTAAGAACAAGTTGGAAGAGGAAACAAGCCGATATTTGAAGAGAAAGAAATTATGTTTCAGTTGCAAGGAGCCATGGGAACCAGGCCATCGTTGTTTGGGTAAAAGGAAAGTACACCTTATAGAAGTGCATTTAGACAGCAGTGAGGAACATGAGTTGGAGCAGAAACAGGATGGAGAGATACCCAATAGAAATTGGGGACTATTGCTACCCTCACAAGAGTCCCCATATTTTTCACTCTCAGGATCACGAGAACAATACAGGGGCAACGTGTGTTCGCTCTAATAAATGGGAGAGCAGCCCATAATTTCATTGATGCATCATGGGTAGCGAAGAGAGGAATGCCTAGCAAGGACTGTGAGGGATTTACTATGGTCATGGTTAACAATCACAGAATGAGGTGCACGTAGAGAATGCCACAATTATAGGTGCAACTCAAATACTACACATTGATTGATGACTTTTATGTTTTGGATGTGTTAGACACAAATGTGGTGTTGGGGGTGCAGTGGCTATATTCGCTTGGGAAATATTCTACAAACTACCAAACCTTGGAAATGGAATTCCAGGTGCCAAATGGGAGAAGGGTAGTCCTAAGGTGCATGCCCAAAGAGTCTTCCAAGTTAGATATAACAAAGGGAATGAAAACCATATTTAACCAAAGGAAAGAGGCTCGTGTGGAAAAATGGCCAACCCCAACTAAAAATATTTGAGGGGTTAGTGGTATGAAAAGACTCCTCCAGGTAGACCTCCAAGAAAATATTTTGTACATACCAAAGAGCTCAGAAGGGGAGCCTAAACAAGGACGATTAACCTTCACATGTACCCAAGGAGGCATAAGAAAGGGACCCAAAACATTGGTGAGAGGTAATGGAAATTCAAGGTGATGATGCGAAGGAATGGAAATCCTATGACCAACAAATTCGAATCTTACTAGGATAATGTAAGATATTCGGGAATGTTACCTTTATGTAAATCCCAATTACATCAAAATAAATCATTCTACAAGCATTTATTGCTTGAATATGATGCTTTGTTTAATAAAATTTATAAAAGTTGGTAAAATATTTTAATCAGAAATATAACAGCCAATAAAAGAAAGCATAAAATTGACAACAGATGTAACATAAAGCTCATAATGAGATAAAGAATAAGCATACTTTATTGATAATCAATTTGAGTTACAATCTGAGGATCTTCTTTGCAGACCTCTGCGAAGAAAAGGATTATAAAAGTACTTAGAAGTTTAAGATGGTATTGATCATCATACATAAACCTCTGGTTACAAAAGAAAGAATCAAAACAGAGTCTTGTTGGATCAATTAAAACTTTAGGATTCCATAGTTTGATTATGCAAAAATAGTTCTTATTAGTACAAGACATTTAATCCATTTTCTAATAGAAATGGACAAATTACTAGAACATGTAAACAATCTTCTCTCATAAACAACAATGTTGTTATTGGATCCTTTTATGCCACTTTCGACATTCTTCTACTGAAAATAAGAAAATCTCCATCCTACACGTAACTTAGAAATGAATGGATTAAGAAGTATCTCAAATTGAACAAGAGCTTACCTTTAATCATAAGTATCTCAAATTGAACAAGAGCTTACCTTTAATCATAAGTATCTCAAATTGAACAAGAGCTTACCTTTAATCATAAATTTTTCTCTCTCAACTCTTTCCTTCAAACTCCTTGTGACTCCCTATTTATCTTTGAAGAAAGAAGTTTAGGGAGTTTGAAACTGCCTTTAGTTAAGAAACAATTAGGATAACTTAAGGCAAGTTAATAACTTGATAAAATAATATAATTATAATAATAATAATAGGTGGGACCCTTTTTCTATCTTTTATAATTCCATTTTCACCTTGCCCCTCCAAGCATATAACACATGGATAAATAAGTATAACCACCATATCATAAACAAAACATGAATAATGAAAACATTTCATGATGCCTCCAATATGTCGTGGATTAGCCCAAAATATATCATCGTCCAAAAATAAATTAGAAGAAGTGCAAGCTCAAAAATAGAACATGCCTCAAACTATCTCGAGAGTATCAAGTCACTTCCTTCGGTAGTATCTTTCTTTCTTACTTGATCTCTATTGAATTGATTGTGGTGCTTGATTTGTTGATTGAACATCTGTTGGAATATTGTCCTTTGATGGATGAATTGGATGTGAAGTGATAGAATGAGAAGACACTTTAGAGGAGCTTGGACTAGCAGGTTTTGCTAATTTTTCCCTTTAGTCTGTTGTGACTGACTAGGAATGGGTTTGGGTAACTTAACACGTGTTAATGGTTGAGCCTAGAAAGCAACATAGGTAACCCTATGATCTGGATGTTGGTCATTGTGAGGAGGCTGTGGTAATGGAAAGGATACAGTAGGCCATCCTCTGACACTTGAAAGCTAATTTGGGATAATTTGATTCCAACCATCATTAACATGAGGTTTAGGCTGCAAAGAAACACGTGGTGGAACAGGTACCCCAAGTATATTTGGCTTAGATTGGACAGGGGGCATTACATAGTGTTGTACAAGAGGTATTTGGCCTTGGCCAACTGGATTAAGAAACCAATATGTAGTATTTGGAGGAATTCATTGTAATCTGCATCAAAATGGATAGAGAACCTCATCCTCTTGTTACCTCTTCCTTACCAATGAGGTTGTTGGCCTCTCAACCAATTGCCTATGTTCCCTCTATTTTCTCGGTTCCCTCTATGACCACCCCTACTAAAAAATCTCATATAAAATGATGAATGAATAGATCAGTGTGAGCACAAACAGTTTAAACAACATTTCAAATAAATTTGTGTTTTAAATAGTATTTTAGTGGCTCCATACACGATAGCCAATTATACATGCAATTTAAATATAGGGGGACAGGGAAAGGGACAACAAACATGCCTGAAATCACTCACTTATTTCAATTGCAAATATTATTTCCACTGAATCATGTTTTGAACACAGGGAAAAGGAAATTTCTAGGGAAGTGAAGGGAAGTGCATGGAAAAAAGATGGAAATAGATGAGGGGAATAATGGACGACAAATGTTCATCAATCCATAACTTTTTGATATTCAACAAAATCAGCCATTAAATAATATCCATGTATATGATATTTATCAATGGCAACTTTTACCATATTTTTTATATCCACTTATCCTCATACAATGCAGTATACAACCAACATCATCCACCAGTCCAAAATCAGAAACCAAATATTCAACTCTATGAAAGAATTTTCATTGTTTACATAAAAATACTAAATTTGAGAGAAAAATATCTCTTCACTAAACATTCAACAGAATCTCCATTTTGAGTTTGCAAAACAAGAAATATTCATTTAAAACCATTTTCCTTTTAGTTAAAACTTGGTTCATTGTTCCTAAATAATAAACAATCCCTATCTTTTGATTTCTAACATTTCGTAGCTACAGGGAAATCATTACTTATATCGACGGTCCATGATTTTTTAACATCACCATAACTTTAAAAGATTGTCGTCCAAAATGTAAGACATGCGAAATAACTTCAAATCTCTTTAAAGATCCTTCTAAACAATGTATATAAGCTCAAACCCATAATGTAAGTTGATATATAGTATACATGACTTAAACTTTGCATTGCAAATTGAGAATTGCTTCAGACTCCATTAAAAAGTGACACAGACAAAAATGCTACCTTGCCACCACATATTTCAAAACATGGACTTATTTCGATTTTATAGGATAGAACACAAGCTTTGGAAAATCATGCCTAAACTCATATAAACCTTTATTTGCAACAGGGTTTCAATAATCGATCCATGCACCATAATTGACAAGGCTTCAAACATCATTGATATTCTTACAAACTATACATTGAACCTTTAAGGAGGGATAAACACAACAAACATATTGCTTATATGATTGGAATCTTATATTGCAAAATTACTATAGGTTGTATTGAGAGACAAACATAGTCAAATGTATTGAAAACTCCAAAATAATTATTTTCTCAACCCTACTAGAGGAACAAAATTTTCAATCTTTGTAACTGAGCTTATTTAATATTTCAATATGCAGGAAAAGCCTAGGATTGGAAGGCATATTTGGCATGTGGAAGATATATCAATCCTAAAATTCCTTTTTAGGAAGGCAATGAGTTTACCATAGATAGGATTTATTGAATATTCAATATCATTAACTTTCCTCAAAATGAAGATTTAGGAAGGATTTCAATTTAGGTTTTACACCTTTAGTTTGAATGCAAATTACAAGTTGGGGAAAACAATCTTCAAGATATTTGAGTATCAAGCCAAAACAATCTCTCATTTCACAAGGACTTTGCTCAAGAAAAAAAATTTGGTGTCAGAAATAGGGTTTCTAAAGGAATGTTGACACTATGTTAGCAATCAACTAATATAGAATAAACCCTAACGAGGAAGTGCAAGTAGATCTTTGACTTTTGGCTAAAAGCAATTTAAACTTCACAATTTTCTGAAGGTTGATAATCTCATCACATGATATCGAACTAATGCAAGGATTAAGTCCGTTAAACTCCATATCTTCAATTGAAGGAAACAAAGAATATGAGGAAAAATTAATATCAAGCATTATTTAGAGTTTATATCGAGACTATGCATTTGTTTCCAAAACTTTGCTCAAATAACAGACCCAAAACACAACAGGATTGCAGCCAACTTTTTCAGCATTCAACATAAATCTTCCACCATTCAATCTTGTGTTGAAATATTGTAACTTCAAAGAATATTCTACTTGTATTATTCCTCCTTCGGGAGATGTCTTTAATGTAAAAGGTCATATAAAAGTCATGAGGAAAAACCTCCATTGTAAGTCAGGTCATTAGTACCCAAAAGAATGTAATATAAATATTGTTTTGAGTCTTCCTAGAGAGTTCGGCCCAGTCGAGTTAGTGAGGCCAACCCACTTAGGTTAAAAGGTCAAGTCAAAAGTAAAGTATAAATAGAGAGTGTCTCCCTCTCATTTGAACCATTCATTCACTCAAGCATTCCGAAAGAGAGGGAGAGAAAGAATTGCGAAGGAGGAGGAGGATTGTTCTTGGCTCTAGAGTTTGGGTTTTGTCTCTCTTTCTTATGAGACTCATTTCTTTGGGAATTGCACTTTGGTAATCTATATTGAGGAAGGTTTGCTGGTTTTTTTTCCCCTTGAGGATTTCCCATAGTAAATTGTTGTGTACCTTGTGATTGTGTGTCTTTCAGAGATCATATTTATGTTTTTATTGTGAAAATGTATTAAATGCTAATGAAGTAGGAATCTAAGTTATTGCAGCATATAAACTTAACATAGTATCAAAGCTAGACTGAAACGAGCAGCTTTCACTAAGGGAAATCTCTCTCTCTCCTTCTTCGAACAAGAAAAATTAGGACTTCCTATTGAAGAGGAATTTTTTAGTGCAAGTGGAATTAGGAAGTGTGCCCCTCCTAGGCTCATCTTTTGGCACCTAGATCGAAGTTTTTCAGTGGACATATCTTCCATAAATTCAAACCTTAGTTTGACTTGGAACCAGAAAACCACAAACTACAGTCCGAAATTTCGCAAGTCTAGTTTCAAGGGTTAAATTTTGGATTCTTCAGAAATTGATGGTACCATCATACTCGCCTTAGCCAAGCGCATCTCTTGGTAAGTTCAGTTTTCATTTTTGAGAAATTTCAATTTTTTGGTCATTTTTTGTTCTCCGGGATAAGATGGACCCAAGCACTAAACTTGATGACAAGTTGGAAGGCATGGAAAATTTTCGTGCTTGGAAATACAGAATTGGACTCATTCTAGAAGAAAATGATCTTATGAAGTTTATTAAGGAAGCTGTGCCATAACCCAAAGAAGATGAAGCAAAATAAAAATACAAGGACATGATTAGAGCCAAGAGAATCATAGTAGATTCTATCAAGGATCACTTAATTCCTTAAGTGTCCTCCAAGATTACACCTAAGGAGATGTTTGATGCCTTATCAAAATTATATGAAGAAGAAGAACATGTTTTATTCTTCGCTCTCTCTGGGCCTATGACACCTGGAAATGACACATGGCTAATTGATAGTGGTGCTTCAAAGCACATGACAGGTCAGAAGAAGACTCTCTCCAGCCTTGAAGAAACAGACTCCCCTCAGAAAGTTTCACTAGGAGATGATTATCAATACCCCATTAAGGGAATAGGAGAATACACCTACAAGCTTGATTTAGGAACCCCGATGAAGATGAAGGATGTACTATATGTACCAGGACTGAAGAAGAACCTACTTTCTATCTTAGTTTTAGATAAGAAAGAGTTTAGGGTTGCGTTTATAGATGGTGAGGTTCTTATGTGGCCTAAAGGAAAATTTATAGAAGATGCAGTTGTTATTGGGATAGAAGAAGGAGGCCTATATAAACTAAGAGGTCATTTAGAAGCAGCCTTGATTCATGATATTACAAATCCATGTGAACTATGGCATAGAAGGCTTTCTCACATAAACTACAAAGCCTTACCACATGTGAGAAAGGTAGTAATGAGATTATATGATCTGGAGCTTGATCATTAAGGGATATGTAAAGGATGTGCAAAATGAAAGAACATAGAGAATCCATTTCTGAAGAGCGACACCAAGACAGAAGGTATATTGGAATTTTTTCACTCAGATGTATGCGTTTCAATGCCTTCAACATATTTAAGTGGGTATGTATATTATGTCACATTCATTGATGATTATTCTCGAAAAAGTTGGGTTTACTTTTTAAAATCAAAATATGAAGTATTCAGAAAGTTCAAGGAGTTCAAAGCCTTGGTAGAGAATCTTTCAGAAAGAAAGATCAAGACACTCAGGTCAGATAATGGAGGAGAGTATACTTCAAAAGAATTGGAAGTCTTTTGAAAAGATGTCGGGATTAAGAGGGAGCTTACCACTCCCTATAATTCTCAACGGAAGGGTGTTGCTGAAAAAAAGAATCAAACTATTATGGAAGCAGTGAAGACTATGATCCATGATCAAGATCTTCATACTTCCGGATATGTTTTCATGATTGGCCATGGCCCTATTTGCTGGTCAAGCAAAAATCAGGCAGCCATTGCACTTTCTTCAGCAGAGGCAGAGTATCGAGGGGCAGTCAATGCCTACATTCAAGCAGTTTGGTTGCAGAGTATTCTTTCCAAGTTTGATTTTTGTAGCACTACTTCGACTGTCATATTTTTTGAAAATCAAAGTGCTATTAATATCTCTACAGATCCAGTTCAGCGGCAGAGGACCAAGCACATTGAGATTCATATTCACTACATCCGAGAGTTGGTGCATGATCGTACCATCATTCTGCAATATTGCCCTACTGATGAGCAAATTGTAGACATCTTCACCAAGAGCTTCACTGAGAAGAAGTTCTCTTACCTCTGTTCATTGTTGGGGGTGAGTTCCATCATGGTGGAGATAGATTAGATCCATTTTTATGTTTAGCTTGAGGGGGGGCTTTCTTCCCACTAGGTTTTCCCTCTTTCCTCACTTAGATTATTTTCAACATTTTTGGATTATTGTATTGGGGTGACCTTTGGTCTCAGTAACCAGGGCCCTACATTTTATTTTTTACATCATAGTATAACTTGAGGGGGGGTGTTAGGATATCACATCATTTAGTATGTACTTTGCATGCATGCATTCGCATGATGCCCAGTCACCAGTTTGATGCCTACAGAACCTAGTCCCTAGTCTACCAGCACCCGGGAGCTTATTTCCATTCAGTTTTAGCCCTCCTAGTCAAGGAGGCACCCACTTCTCACCCACCACTTGAGAAGGGTGCCTTTTCTCACCTACCAATCTAGTTCACTTCAATTAGCTAGTTGTCTTTCCTTGATTTGAGGCTAGACTTACTCCTAACTGTTGTTATCACTTCGATTGACCTCTGATGAGACTTGACTACCTATTCTGAGTGCAGTTAACTCGTCATGCACCCTCCACTGAGCCTCCTTCCCTACATTAGTGGCATTACCATTAGTTACACTCATTACACTCAATTTGACACCTGGATGACAGTTACTTATGCATTGATGACCACCACCGATTGATGATGAGGACTCCTAGTTGGAGTCAAGCTACACCATGAAGTATATTTGAATGAAATCCTTGGCTAATTCGAATGGCTCACTCATTGTGATAGTATTGTATTGTAATTCTATCATTCTAGATTATAAAGCACTGATGCATCTCTCTTGCGCAGTTTTTACTCCAAATTGTTTTGCATCTTTATGATTGATATTCTTGTTCAATAGATCTGTTGTGACTAATTTTACACCTTAGACACAAAGGATTCCAACAAATGCATGTTTTGACACCCTCAACCCTATCTTCAAAGTTTCAAATTGATTTATTTAAGGGGTCCCACCTATTTAATATCATAATATCGTATATTAGTAATATGACTCGCAATCCTTTGTGAGCTTAAAATTAGGTGATGAAAAATGAGTCAACAACTGGAGACTCCATAGGGAAGTCAAATTCAACTGAACTAAACCTAAACTCAACTAACTAAAGTTACAATCAGTTAACTGACTAAGGAGGGTGAAATAGTGAGTCTATCATGCATTCCATTCAAAAAAGGGTGCATGAGGCCACAATCAATGGCATCTGGAGCTCTAACCCCCCACAAGAGTCATATAACTCGAGTGGACTACACTGGAACACTCAGTAGGTTCCTATAAAATAGGGAACTGACAGAAGTGGTCCTAAAATGATGCATGCAGGGCTCAAAAGGTGGTAGATGGACCCTGGATGACATCTTCACACCACTAGGGGGAAATGACATCATCATCAACTAGGAAAAATAAATAATGCTAGGTAGGACAAGGATGGAGTATTGAAATATCCTAACACCCCCCCTTAATCCATACTTTGCATCCTAAGCCCTAGTTACCAAGACCAAAGGTCACCCATACAATCAAATAAATGATAAAAAATAAAGAACTGTCCATGAACCAAAGAAATGGGGAAAAACCTCATGGGAAAAATACACCCCCTCAAAAAGAACAACAGTAGGGAACTCAA
The DNA here is from genome assembly GCA_027924585.1 of Larix kaempferi. Lineage (NCBI taxonomy): Eukaryota > Viridiplantae > Streptophyta > Pinopsida > Pinales > Pinaceae > Larix > Larix kaempferi. The sequence continues at coordinate 71,153,749 of BSBM01000093.1, forward strand.
ATAACCTTCATGCTAAGAAGAGAAGGAAAAAAATTTCCTCAGTGAAAACCTTTGCAAAAATATTGGCAAGCTGCTCCTCTATAGGATAGAAATGCAGGTGCTAGATATGGATATACTCCTATGATGTGCCTCCCACTATGTAGAAGTTGTGTTTTCCAAAACAAGTCTTTCAGGAACCCTTCTTGCTACTGGATCGAATGTATCATTGTTTTCCAAATCATGAACCTTTGAGTACCTTTTTTTTAGACAACCGAGATTGTTGCTTGGTTGTAGATCCCCCATGGCAAGTCTCTCCAAGAGATTGTGGATCAAACCCCACCATCATGCAACACCTCTCTGGGAGAAGTGGATCTACATGACATAGTGCAAGTTTTGCATGATACTGAGATTTGGTGGTTCTATGGTCAGATGGATCCCCAACTATGTTCCCAGAAGCTACAAGGACTTTGTGAGCCCATAATGGCCTTGGCCATGGATTGGGAGCTTGTGTTGGATCTAGATCTGAATCTGAATATCCTTGAACTTTAATCTCAACATCAAAATCTTGATCCTCATCTTCATTAGAAGAGGTATCACTCTTATCTTCATCAGATTCCGATGGGGTAGGCAAAGAGTATGGAAAAAAATGTGAGAATTCATATGCCTTGGAGGCATGGTTTGCAAACCCTTTCACTATAATATTCCCAGTGGAGAAATCTACAATCTCAACTATGTCATGACCAAAGACCACTTTCTTCGGTGAACCTATGTGAGTCATCTGATATACAGACAACAAATTTTTCGACAAAGAAGGCACAAATAGAACATTCTTGAACTTACCATGCTCCATATGTACTATGCACTTCCCTTCAACAGAGATCTGAGAGTTGTCTCTCATGTGAATAATCAGACCATCTTTGAGATCTAGAGAAGAAAATGATTCTATGGAGGCAACCATGTGGTTGGAGGCTCCTGAATCTCTGAGGAGGGATTGTGATTTTGAAAATCCAGCCTTCAGTGCATGGAAACTCTCATTACCATCAAACTCACTTCCATAATCAGTCTCTCTTGCACCTTTTGGGAGGGAAATGTTGTGTTGTTCAAGAAGCTTGGTCATCTGATCTATCTTCTTCTACATGCAAGATCTCTTTGGGTGGCTTCCTTTCTTGCAATAGGAACACTTGTATTTCTCAAATCCCTTATGTTTGTCCTTCTTAGAGATGGAGGCTCCTTTGGATGGACTTGACTTGGAATTCTGCTTGAGTTCCCTACTGTTGTTCTTTTTGAGGGGGGTCTTTTTCCCATGAGGGTTTTCCCCATTTCCTTGGTTCATGGACAATTCTTTATTTTTTATCATTTATTTAATTGTATGGGTGACCTTTGGTCTTAGTAACCAGGGCCCAGGATGCAAAGTATGGATTAAGGGGGGGTGTTAGGATATTTCAATAGTCCATCCTTGTCCTACCTAGAATTATTTATTTTTCCTAGTTCATGATGTCATGTTCCCCTTAGTGGTGTGAAGATGTCATCCAGGATCCATATACCACCTTCTGATCCCTGCATGCATCATTTTAGGACCACTTCAGTCAATTCCCTATTTTATAGGAACCTACTGAGTGTTCCAGTGCAGTCCACCTGATTTATCTAACTCTTGTGGGGGGTTAGAGCTTGGATGCCACTGATTTTGGCCCCATGCACCCTTTTCTGACTGGAATGCATGATAGACTCACTATTACGCCCTCCTTAGTTAGTTAACAGATTGTAACTTCAGTTAGTTGAGTTTAGGTTCAGTTCATTTGACTTTCAATCTTCCGAAGCACTCCAGTGGTGATAATCCCTATGCTAGACCAACTAAGGTTCGAATTGTTCTGAATGATTCCAATTCTCTCCATTGTAACATCATTGTTTATTATACTGATAATTGGAACATGTGACATTATTATGCTCCTATCTAAGTTTTGTTGCATTATTATTCTTCTGTTGTAACTACTGCAATTGTTGCTGCACTCAAAAACTTTGAATAACTTGCAAAAAACTCTCAATAAGGAGGTATACTACTACTGAGCACTGCTTTAGGACAATAGGCCCTTTTATCCGAAAAATGAATTCAATGCAATGGCACCAAAATTTGTTGTGGAAATCCAGAGGCTTTTGGTGCACTACTGAAAGCAGCTACTCAACCTATTCACTTAAATGGCTCTGATACCATGTGAAATTCTAATTCACAGCCGATCTAAAGCGCTGAGGATACCTCACAAATAAAGAATGAGCAGAAAAATGAAGAAGAGTGAAAACTACAGTACTAAAGCGTAGAAGAATAATAATGCGTTAGAACTCAGATAGGAGCAGAATAATGTCACATGTTCCAATTATCAATATAATAAACAATGATGTTACAATGGAGAGAATTCAAATCATGTAGGATAATTCGAACCTCAGTTGGTCTAGCATAGGGATTATCACCACTGGAGTGCTCCGGAAAACTCAAAGTCAACTGAACTAAACCTAAACTCAACTAACTGAAGTTACAATCAGTTAACTAACTAAGGAGGGTGCAATAGTGAGTCTGTCATGCATGCCAGTCAGAAAAGGGTGCATGAGGCCACAATCAGTGGCATCCAAAGCTCTAACCCCCCATAAGAGTCAGATAACTCAAGTGGAATTCACTAGAACACTCAATAGGTTCCTATAAAATAGGGAACTGACTAAAGTGGTCCTAAAATGATGCATGCATGGCTCAGAAGGTGGTAGATGGATCCTGGATGGAATCTTCACACCACTCGAGGTAAAATGACATCATCAACAACTAGGAAAAATAAATAATGCTAGGTAGGACAAGGATGGAGTATTGAAATATCCTAACAGCTGTTAGTATAAAAATATGCCCAACATATGAAGGCAGATTGATATGATCAATGAAATCTAAACCCCATTTTGTAAAAGGAAAATAGGGACAGACAAGTTGCATAGGCATGGCTGAAAGGTGTTGTCTCCCTGCGCATTTTTGGCACTTTTCACAAGATTGGAAAATTTTATAAGAATCATTGAAAATAAAAGGCCAATAAGAACCCATCTTTGTAATTTTTTAAGTAGTGATTCTTGTTGCAAAGTGATCACCAAAGTGCCTTAGTGCAAGTTAAGATCATCAGCTCCATGAACCTATTTCAAAAAAAAATGTGTTGTTGGTTCATCAACACAACGTAAAAGCATGCCATCGAAATTTCTCCAAAATAGAGAAGTCCCAAGAATTAAATATTTTGGAGCTTCCAAATGAAGTCTCCTTCGTTGATGATGTTTTAGATTAATTGGACACTTTTGAAATTGAAGATAACATATTATGTCTTTATACCAAGGGTGATTAGCCAATGCAATATTTTCAAATTCAATGACAAAGATTTATGAAAGTGATTCATCAAAATTTTCAGAAGATGTTGATGGTTCAAGGTGTTGATCTAGATGAAGAGATAAGTCACATCCCTTGATAGTGTTTGATGATGTGATTGACAAATCATGCTCTTGTATTTTGGCAAGCCAATGAGCTAATTTACCTGAAAGATAAGTTTGTGAGAGTAAGAATTTTACAGTAGGTGAATGGACTTTTACCTCTTTGTGCTTTCCTAAAATAAAATGCCTGAACTTTTCAATAGATTTAACTAAATCATAAGCATGTTTTTCAATTAATGAATATCTTAATTCATCCTCAAACAAGCTTTGTCTCATATAAGCTATTGGATGTTCAATTCTCTGATCATGTTTTCGCAAGAGAATGGAATAAATTGCCTCCTCGATTGCATTAGTATAGATTATAAAATATTTTCCAAAATATGGTTTTACAAGAACAAGGGCATAAATAATTGTCTTTTTAATTTGGTTGAAATCTTTTTCAACATTATCATACCAAACAAAGATTGATCTTGTTTAACCATGTGATGAATAGGTCTATCCATAATTGCAAAATCAAGAATAAATCTTCTAACAAAGTTTGTTGTACCCATAAATGATTAAATTTCCTTTCTTGAAGTTGGAGATTGAATATTTTGGATAGCAATAACTTGGTCAAGGTATATGCTAATCTTGGAAATTGAGATAATGTGACCAAGAATTTTACCTTGTGTAACGCCGAAAATAGACTTTATTGGGTTTAAAGACATCCCAAATTTTCTGCAGCGTAAAAATACTTGTTTAATATTATCAAAGTGATCTTCTCGTTGTTTAGAATAAACAATCAGATCGTCGAGATAAACTTGAATTATTTTACCGATAAGATTTTCAAGGGCTATTTGCATAGCCCTTTGAAAAGTGGCACCTACATTAATCAATCCAAAAGGCATTCTCTCATAAGCGAATGTGCCCCATCGAGTGGTAAAGGTAGTTTTGTATTTGTCATCTCTCTTGACTCTGATTTGATTGTATCCAGAGAAACCATCAAGGAGTGACATCATTTGGGATCCTGCTACCTGTTGTAATATTAAATCCATATTAGGAAGTGGAAAATTATCTTTGACACTTGAGCTATTTAATGCACGGAAATCAACACACAATCTGATATCTCCGTTATTTTTCCGAACTGGGATAAAGTTAGATACCCATTTTGAATATTTAACAGGAAAAATAATATGGGCATCAATTAACTTTTTCACTTCTTTCCTGATCGTTGCTTCAAGGGAAGAATTGACAAGTCTTTTCCTTTGCCTAATTGGTTTTACATTATCTTTAATAGGAATTGCATGTTGTATTACATTTGGATCAAAACCACGCAAATACTCATAGGACCAGGAAAAAACATTTTTGAATTCATGAAATAATTCGATGAACTTATGTTTTTCAAATTCAGAACACTGGGCTCCAATTTTCAAATATTTAGGATTATCTAGAGTCCCTATATTAACAGAAATTGTTTCACTGGTTTTCCTTCTTGATTCTTCTTGTTTTTTAATTTTGGATCGCCTATATCACTGTAAGAGTAAGAGTTTTCCAGAGGATTTAATGCTTTTGGAAATTATCATCTTCTAGAGAAATAAGGTCTTTTTGTTTGAAAGATTTATTCTGTACAAAAGCGCAAATACTTTCGTCATCAGAAAATACCTGCCAAGATTCATTATTGTTGGGTAGGTATGGTCTATATATAGACAAAAACTTGCAATCTGGTTTTTCTAGCAGTAGATGCCTTGAAGGACAGGCGGCATATATAGCAATCTTATCAGCTAAAGAATTTAACTCTCTCATGATATGAGTAATGTTAAAAGACGGGAAATGGGAGCCTTAAATTTTTGGCTGCTTCAGTATACCTTTTAAGGAATTTGTTTGAAGGAACATAAATTCCTTTAATCAAATTTATAATTAATTCAGAATCCCCAAACACAGTAAGATGATAGAATCCTAAATTAAAAGCGTTTTCAAGACCCAAAATTAATTATTTGGATTCAGATATGTTATTAGTACATGAAAATTCAAGCCTATATGAGAAATTATGATTTTTTCCAATAGGAGAGATCGGGATTATACCTAATCCATTGCCTTCATTAGAACAAGCACCGTCAAAATGCGTGTGCCAAATTACATCTTCAATCTCAGGGTTAGTTATTATAGTTTTTCCCTCTTCATCTAAGACAATAGAATATGCTCCTAACTCCGCCTCAATGTAATTGACATGAGGTTGAGGAACAACTTCAATGTATCGAGATATCATGTCTTCTCTCAGAACAATTCTGTTTTTTCTATTTTATGGGAGTGACATATGTGTCCCATCATTTGAGATGTAACCTCCAACCAAAACTTACCAATATTTGCCCAAAATAATTGAGAAATTACTAATAGGCATGCCAATGAGTTGAATATTACAAGTGGTTTTTATTTCAAGATGAGAACATAAAGATAGTGTAAGATATTTTATTTCTCCTACTATAGCTTGTTGTAGTGGCTATTATAGGACAATAGATTTCTCAATTATTCATTAGTACAAGATATACCTAATTCCTCCATTATTTTTTTAGGAATCACATTAGGAACAGACCTACCATCTACAAGACATCAATGTGCAATCTTTAATATTGCACATTATCATAAATTTTTACAAAAAGATAAAAGGGAGGTTTTCTAAGGTTACCCCTGGGATTATATAGAGTAAGCTTATTTACATTTGTATCCTCTTCTTGTCTTTTTCAAAAAAATTATCCACGGTAGGAATATTTCCTTCCAAAAATATTTAAGATGATTTTGTTGTTCAAGGATAGTGATTTTATCTAGGAAGGTTGCATCAGCTTTAATGGTAGCTAACTGTCTTAAAATATTGAAATGAGAAGAAGGTAAAATGAGATTTTGATTTTCATAACTCGGATTATTCAAATTCAATGATTGAATAGGTTATTGGGGAGATTAGACTTGAGAAGAAAGAATTTTAGAATAAGCACCTTTATTATTGTAAAAATTATTCCTAGTGTTAACTACCATGTAATTTTCTTTGGGATTCCAATCAATAGTTGCTACATTGGAGTCAGGATTTTTCCCCAAAAAATTATCTTTTGCTATTCTTTTTACCTCACAAGTATCCTCTTCATGATTTTCCACACAAAAATTACACCAATCCCTTGACATGATTGCCTTAGGTTGAGAGTTATTAAAGTTTCTAAAAGTCCCTTGATTTGAGGATTCTACATTAGGAATGGGGTTTGCACTTTTATGTTCATAAGCAATCATTATATTTCTCATGTCTTGTACTAGTTGTAAGACAAGTGAAATCTCATTATGCCTAACATAGTTTTCACTTGGTAATCCAACCCTATTCAATTGATCTTTGTATTCTAAGCAAGTTTGTAAAGTTAATCCCACATTATCAATGTTCTTTTCCTCAATATTCTATTTAAAATGAGGGGGTAGAATATTATAATAATGCATTAGAGTAGCTCGATTATGAGGTCATATCGATTCTCGGATTTGATTATATAACTTGGTAAAGCGAAGATTGAAGGACTTGATAGATTATCCTTTGTTATAGATTAGATTATTATATGCTTTTAACTTATCTGCAGGTCTCTAGGGTTGGTCGTATGTGGTTTTAAACCAACAGGAAAATTCATCCCAAGTAGAAAAAATTGTAAGGGATAGATCAAAAAGGTCTGCAACAGCTTTTCCCTCGATTGAATTAACAAACAACCTCGTGCAGGTGTTTGCATCATTATCCCCAATGTTATGGAAGGCATTGGAAAATGCAATCAAATATTCATTAACAATCATTGTACTGTTTCTTGAGAATTTGGGTAAATGATATTTAAATTTTGGGAGTGGAGCTATAGCAGGAGAAAATTCAAAGGATAAGCCACATGCCAAGGTGTATTATCAAAATATTCTTCAAATTTAAATAATTTGTACTGTTTAATAACTTTTGTAGGATTAGTAGTTGATGTTTGAGGATTGTAATGAGTATATAAACTACCAATTTGAGAAGATGAAGAGCTTGCACTAGAAGAACTAATAGCACTACCAAAAGAGGACATATTTTCTTGAGTAAAAGAAATACTAGGAATCAAATTTTCTCTTAAGGAGGAGGTATCAGAAACAATTCTTCTTAATTTGGAATGAATAATTTGAAGGACTTCCTTTTTCATACCAATTTCTTAAAATGAGTCAAATTCGGGAGACTCGCCTATATTTCTTCAAGATTGTATTTGAGAACTGAACATGAAATCTAATGATTAGGCCGCTACTAATTTCTTATTTCTCTTGAAACTCTTTCTCTTTGCTCTTCTCGTTGAATCTCTTGTATAATTGCTTCCCAAGAAGCTTCAAGTTCCTATGCAGATTAAGCAGAATCAAGTAAAAAATCAAATACACAAGATGTTATACTACTTTGGTCCCTCAAACCAAATTTGATATCAAGATAAACATGCTCATTCAAAGTCACACAAACCTAAAAGAAAGGAAAACAAGAAAAGAAAAAATATACAAAATCAGGGAAAGAATTTTCTTGTTCCCCAGTATGGTCGCCAAAAATTTCTTGATACATGAATAAACTTCCTTAAACAACAATTTCAAATTTTACTTGAATGGGGTAAAATAGGTTGGATTATAACCCTGATTTAAAGCCTTTTTACAAAATTCACAATCAAACTGTAAGGACACAACACATTTCTCAATGTAGTATAACAAATCTGAAATATAGAAATACTGATAAAGAAATACTAAACAAAATTATCATAGTCAAGAGAAAATAAAATAAATTTACATTCATTCACAAAAATTGGGAAAATAATGTAAAACCAGTGATTCAAGATTCAATATTAAGAGAAAATAAGTAGACTTTATTAATGAAATCCCTGAGTTACAAATCTGAAGACTTTCTTTCGCACTTTTGTGAAAGCGAGGACCAAATGAACACTTATAATTCTAGGATGGTATTGATTCTTCATACAAAGACTTATGTTTTCCTACAAGACAACATGATAGACAACTGTTGGATTGGGATGCTACTTCTTGGTTCTACAAAATCAATCCTTATCAGTAACTGGAAATTAATTCAAATCCTAAAAGAAATGAATAGACAGTCAGATGTGAAAAAACCTTCTAAGCATGAGTAATAATTCGGCACAAGATCCTCTTAGGCCACCTTTAGTGCTCTTTCACTACCAACAATATCATCTTCAACCTTTTAGTTGAAAATCAGAGATGAATGAATGATTATAAAATATCAAGATAAATCAAGATCTTCCTTTATCATAATTCTTTCTCTCCCCTTTCCCTCTTGCCATGAAACTCCATGTATCTCCCCTTTTATCCTTTGATTTAGAAGTTGAGGTAGTTAGGAACTGCCTTCTAGTTATGAGATAACTAATTAGTTTAGGCAAGATATAAATATTAAAATATTACTATTAATCATAGCACTAAATATGTGGGACCCATTTTCCAATATTTTATTATGCCATTAACCCCTTGTTACTATGAATTAATAAGCAAGCATTCATTTGAATAAAATATGCATTTCACACAATTTTCGACAAGCCCACACATATCTATATTATCAAAATACACTTAGGTCCAAAATATACAAAATAGTGCATGCCTCCCACATTTTTATGTCCACATATTTGTCCAAAAATGAAAGTATATGTACAAATCAAATCTCAACATAAACTATCATGTAGCAAATATCAAAAATAAAAACCAAATCGCTTTTCAAGTAAAGTATGTTGGGTGAGAAGGGATAATCCTTCTCTCATTATTTGTTGATTTCATTTCAATTGAAGGTTGTCAAAACTGCTCAACTGGTTGCAGCCTTTGATTGGTTGATTCTTATGCTACAGGGATAGTCTTTTTTAAGGCCAAGACATGATGAGAGGTTATAGAATGAGATGACCCTTCTGAAGAGTCGATACTGAGAGCTCTAGCAGGCCTCTTTCCTTTGGTTTCCAAAGAAGGAATTTGAGCATATTTGGGCATCTCAATATTGGGAAAATGTTGAGCATGAGAAACTTTTGAGGGAATTGATAGATCAGGTTGCTTGTTAAACAGAGGAGGCGGTGGGAGTGGTAGAGATATTGAATTCCAACTCCTAATTCCATATGGTTGAGTTGGTATGATCTGGTTCCATCCATCATTCAGTTTAGGTTTCATAGAGACATGGGGGGGGGACTGGAACCTCGAGAACGCTAGGCTGAGACTAAGCAAGTGGATCTTGAATAATGGGCTAAATGGGAGGCTATTGAACTTAGCCACCAAAGTTAAAGATGTCGGACTGTAAGATATGATTAAATTCATTTGAGTCGACATCAAAATGAATAGAATTTTCAACCTTTTATTTTTGTTTCCATCTCCCTGCCAATTCATGAGCTTCCCTCCATTCCAATTTCCTCTATTACCTTTATATCATCTATTTCCTCTACTGTGCCCTCTACTAAAAAATCTCATCTAGTAGTCAAAAGAAAATATTAGAACAAGCTAAAGAAATTATTACTCATATCAAACTAACTTGCAATTTAAATCAATTTATAAATGGCTCTTTTAAACAGTCATACATGCATACTAAAATATGGTGGGATAAGGGAGGGAAAAATTTTCAATTCAAAACTTCATAATCTTTGTTACTCCTTGAGCAAGGGGAAATGGAAAAAAATCAAGGATATGAGAGGAAAAATGGACAGTATAGAGGGAACAAAACGAATCTTGCGCATATACCATAAAAACAATATTCATTTATCATCCAATCCATATTCAACACTTTTAAGATAGGAAACAAATTATTCAAATGATATTGTAACAATGCATCTAATATCTCCTATTCCACATATGCTTTTATTTCAACATAGAAACCAACTATCAATTTAATGTCTGAGTAGTTTCAACACTGCTTCTAAGGCCTGAGACTAATTATATGTCATGGTAGTTGTCAAAAGTGATGAATATGGTTGTCATTGATGACAATACATTAATGACAAAGGTCAAATTGGTGACATGGAGAACACAAGCATTGACATGGCTAGGACAATGAAGAACATGACAAGTGGAAAAGATGAGAACACACATGGCAAGCAAACAAGTGTTAATGACTTGGAAAGCATGAAAGATGACTTGGCAAAGATGATGAGGTGGCCAAAGAAGCACTGTTGCAGGCATTTCCTGAAGTATCTGTGGGCATAATCAAAATGACCCTGCGGGCATTAGATGGAGAAGGCTCCTTGCAGGAATTTCAAGTGTCCATGCGAGCATTTCAATTGAATTCTGCGGGCATACTGTCAAGGGAGTGCTGCAGGCATTTTACATAGCCCTTGCGGGCATTTAAGAATGAGCTTGCGGGCATATGTTGAAGGGATAAAATGGTCCTTGCGGGCATGTGTTGATGGCCCTTGTGGGCATCAAAGTGGATCCCACTGCACGAATTCTTATGACACATTGTGGGCACATTTTGGAGGCATGCTAAAAACCCTTGCGGGCATAATAGTGGAGCCCTTGTGGGCATTGCTTGATGGTCCTTGCAAGCATAAAAATGGAAACCATGTGGGAATGAAGACCGATGATGTGGCTAAAAGACCAAATATATATTTATTTATATTTGTTGGAGATAACGTGGAATGAAAAAATATATTTGAATTAAATGTAATAAAAATGACAAGTCGTCCCCCTAATCTTATGGACAAGACAAGTATACATAAAGATCAAATCAATTGATTTGAGGATGGATTTGGTGGAGTAATTGGGAGCTCTGATCTTTTTGGGGGTACAGTGGCAACAACAGAAGATCAACAGTATCATCAATGGACTAACTTTTACATCTTTGATTTCCGGTCTTCACTGAGGAAGCAGTAATGACACATTGATGATGACAGTATTTGAAGACATGAACAACATGATGAAATGAAATGACTGTGGACAAATGTAGGTAGAATGAAGATATGCTTATGGAAAGAATGATGATTTGGATAGAATGAGGATATGCATTTTGAGGTGTGTCTAAAGCTGATATGAGGAAGGGATAATTGTTTGGTGTGATGTGCTGGTGTTGATATGAGCTTCAGTGATTTGGGAAACAAACAAGGGTTTCTTGTTTGGTGATATATGTAATTTGCAGACTTGAGAAAAGTCTAATATATAACTTGTAAATTTATGTTTGTTGGGGTGTTGGTGCATCCCAGTCAGTTGCAGCTGACAAAATCATCTGGTGGGTGATGCCACCTTTGGGTTGTAGCCCATTCTGGAGATTGAAGTCTCCAATCATAAAATTTTTACAAAGCTTATATCTCGTGTCTTTTGTGAGGTGTTTATGATGTGTTTTTGATAATGTGTTCTATTTGATGTTTATATATATATATATATATATATATATATATATATATATATATATATATATATCAGTGTGAATGATGATCTATGATTGAATATTAAAATGGAAATGCAAATGATATAAGTTAGACATTGAAGAAGATAAAATTGGTATCAAGTAATCTCTCACCGATTCACCCCCCCCTCTCAGTGAGCCATTGTGTCTAACAATTGGTTTCAGAGCCTGGCCTTCATCACAAGCCTAGCAAGCTTGAAGGAGATCCATGGACATAAGTGGAAGGAAGTTCATGGATTTTTATTCGGAAGGCGGAGTTCCATTGTTTAATGCATCAAATTATGAATCCTGGATCATCCGAATGAGGGTTTATATACAGGAATAGGGATATGATACCTGGGAATCAGTTGAAGATGGTTACACTCCTCCAAAAATCAAACCAAATGGAGTAGCAGCTAAGAAGCTACATGAAAGCAATGAAAAGGAACTAAGCTTTATTATGAGGAGCTTATCTCAATCAGACAAGGAAAGACTAAATGTTGGTAAGTACACTTCAGCCAAAGATCTTTGGCTCAAGCTAGAAGAAGAATACCAAAGAAGAAAAGTTCAAGACATAGACGAGGAAACAAATGTCAAGACCTTTGAAGATGAAAAACAAGAAGAGAAGGAGGCACAAGATTTGAATGGAAGTAAAGGTAAGGACTCTTTTAGTAATTCTGAATGTGATGATGTTGAGATTCTACTTTTAAAAAATGAGAAGGAAGACTTATTGAAAGTCAAAGAGGCATTTGCATGTGCTCTATTGGATATGGATATCAAGTTCAATTCAAGGCTTAGAAAGAAGATTATGGGAGCATTTGAAAAATACCAAAAGGAGACAAAGACCTTGATCATGAGATTGAAACTCAAGAACAAAGATTTACAAGGTGAGCTAGAAGATCAAAATCTTGAGGTCAGAAGATTAAAGGATGAACTAGGAAAAGAGCAAGAAGAGATTGGTGAAGGCCCTAAAGAGCTTGAAGAGAAAAGAAGAGCTAATATTAGTTTGAAGACTCAGCTAGAAGAAGCCAAAAGAATAGAAGAGATCATGGAGCTTCAGCTAGAATAAAAAGAGCAGAACAACCAAAGGCTTGAGATGGAAGTTGTTAATCTAAGAAAGAAGATTGAAAAGACAAACACTCATGTGAAGTTCAATGAAAGTTCAACCATTTTGGATGAAATACTGAATTGTCAAAGGTCACCTTTTGACAAATCTAGTCTTGGGTACATGAAGGAAGAAAAAAAATCAGAAGGTGGCACTTGGTCTCCCAAAAATCCAGAAGTAGGTCCATCATCCTCAAAAGGTAAAGACAAAGCTTCTCCCCATGCACCTGCACGTGACAAAAAAGAATTTGGAAGATAAAAAATGCTTCAAGGAGTTAGCACTACACCTCAAAGCAAATTCAGAGAAGAGACTACTCCAAGGTGGAACCAAAGTTCCAGGTATGAAGATGGCTTCAATGGTTATTGTTTTTCTTGTACTAAATTCAATCATAAGGCTATGGATTGTAGAAGTAGTGGTGGAAGTCACAATGACAAGATTAAATGCAGGACATGTGACCGAATTGGACATCTTGCTGCTAACTGTCACACATTGAGATGCTACACATGTAGTGGTTTTTCTCACAAAGCTCAAGAATGTGTAAGCCAAAGGAGTCAATCTAGGAGGAGTCCTTCATACACATCAACAAGAAGAACCAATGAATCTTGGAAGGAGAATAATGCAAAAAGAATTGAAGACCAAAGGAAAAATAATCACAGTCAAGGAAATTCTCAGATATGGAGAAAAGAAGTTGATCAAAGAAGTGTTGGAAGTTCCAACAATCCAGTTAGGTGCTGGACATGCAACCGTTTTGGTCACATTGTTGCATGTTGTCGAACTATAAGGTGTAATGATTGCAATGGCCTTGGGAACAAAGCTCAAAATTGTTGGAATACCATGAGAAGATTAACTTACAGCTCAGCAAGGAAAACCAATAAAGATGATGGAGCAAATGATGAAAAGACAGATGTCAAGAAGCAACTGTGGGCGAAGAAACTTATTTTGCTAAATCTAAATGAAATTGATGATCATTGCACAAATGAAGGTGGCTTCCATATGGAAATTGATGCTTGAGGTCATTTAATGACCTAAGAATATCTTGGGTCCATGTAGTTTGGAGGATGGACTCAAAGGTAAATAATGACTCTCCAAGCAAGTAACGGGTCCTAGGATCGGGTATATAGAAGGAAATCTAAAGAAGGCAGGGATGAAGTATGAAAAATGTGAGGTGACACATTCTGGCCTCATGTGACTCAAAAAGGATGAACAATGATAGGGGGAGTCATTAGTAAAAGTGAAAGACAACTACAAAGGATTGTGACTACTTTGGCAAGTTGATAGGGGGAGTTGATAAAGAAAATTCAGTGCTAATACAACCATGAAATAAAAGTTTGCTTGGAAGTTCGGGTAGAAAGAGGACAAGTACAAGACTTAAACATCCAATCAGAAATATAAGACAGTTGAATATCTCAGCAACAACAATGTCTTGTTGTTGATATCTGATTGCATTGGGAGCAACTGAGGCATCCATAGGTTCACAAACAAACATCTCGGGTTGCTCCAACATAAGGTTTTAAAGAAATTACACCAATGTTTATGAGTCTATAGAAGCAATTCAAAGGTCAATCACATGACTATGAAGAATGCTGAAGGATATTATGGACAAGCACGGGCTTGCTTGAAGAACTTCAAGGATTATGGATGCAAGGAAGATATGTTCAAATTGAAGAATTCACAAAAATGAAGAAGACAATTCGGGGTTTACAAGGCAATGCAAATACAAGTGAATTGTTTTTAACAGCTGGACAGATTGGAAGATAAAATCAATTGGAACAAACTTTGTTTCTATGGTCTAGCAAAATAAGAAGTATGAATGTGATACAAAATTTCTTTGGGCAGCTTGGCAGCCAAAAGGGGAGTATGCAAAATTACTTGAAGTTCAATTGGGATCAATTTAATTGAAATTGGTATCAATTGGTATCAACAGCATACTTAATGAAGTGAAGCTTGAAGAGCCTGAACCAACTGCAAAAGCACTTTTGAAGGAAATATTATTCAGCTTGTTTTTGAAAAGAAGTTTGATAATGAAAATCTAAGTGATGATATGATTGAAAGGGGGAGTATGGTGTGTGGAAAAGTGATACATACTTACCTTTTTATTAAATGATTGTTGATGCATTTAATTGCACTTGAGAAAACAAAACAAAGGCAGCAGAACCAAACCTACACAGTTGAAGAGTACACAACTCTAGTAATGAAGAATCTGAAGCTTGCATAGTTCCAATAGCCTCCAGTAAGTCAAGGAAGATCCAAAGAAGAATTGGAAGTGGAATTGGTATTAAATTTATACAAGGAGATAACCACCAGCTTAAGGACAAATTGGCATCCAAGATTTGAAGTGTTCTGGACAAAGAAGATTAGTGGCATATTTGAATATTGGTTGAAGATGTCTTGAAGATTTGATGCATGCTTACCTTTTATGAATTTACTAGACAAAACTTTGATGAAGTTTGAAGCAGCATAAGCTCGGGGGGATCAATTTGGCATGAAAAAGCAACAGCAAAAAATTTAATGGACAGTATGAATACTGAAGATGGCAAGGATGATCTCAAAGAAGCATACCTAGCTCAGTCAAAGGAGGAGACTCGCTTAGCAAATCAAGAAGTCTACATGATAGGGAGGTCTAAACTTTTTGGGGGTACAGTGGCAGCAACAGAAGATCAGCAGGAGCATCAATGGATTAACTTTACATCTCTGATTTTCAGGCTTCACCGAGGCAGCAGTAATGACACATTGATGATGACAGTATGTGAAGACATGAACAACATGATGAAATGACTGTGGTCAAATGTGGGTAGAATGGAGATATGCTTATGGATACAATGATGATTTGGATAGAATGAGGATATGCATTTTGATGTGTGTCTGAAGCTGATACGAGGAAGGGATTTAATTGTTTGGTGTGATGTGTTGGTGTTGATATGAGCTTCAGTGATTTGGGAAACAAACAAGGGTTTCTTGTTTAGTGATATATGTAATTTGCAGACTTGAGAAAAGTCTGATATATAACTTTTAAATTTATGTTTGTTGGGGTGTTGGTGCATCCCAGTCAGTTGTAGCTGACAAAATAATCTGGTGGTTGGTGCCACCTTTGGGTTGTAGTCCATTCTGGAGATTGAAGTATCCAATCATACAAAGTTTACAAAGCCTATATCTTGTGTCTTCTGTGAGGTGTTTATGATGTGTTTTTTATAATGTGTTCTATTTGATGTTTATAGATATATATATATATATATATATATCTCAGTGTGAATGATGATCTATGATTGAATCTTAAAATGGAAATGAAAATTATATAAGTTAGGGATTGAAGAAGATAAAATTGGTATCAAGTTCTCTCTCACTGATTCACCCCCCCCCTCTCAGTGAGCCATTGTGTCTAACAAAAAGTATTTTGATAATTTGTAATTGAATATATTCTCAAACATCCATCTCGATCAATTTCATTAAATGCATTGGAGATAGCGGCTAATCCCTTCATAATCAAAAGGTGCAAAATCGATCGAAAATTTATTTTATGGAGACAAAACTTGTTTATCTAACACCACTGTCATCAAGATTTCAATCAAAATAAAAAAAAGGACTCTTATGACTCTAACCCCAAACAAAATATATATGCTCTTTATATCACTAGATTGGCAATCGATTGCCCTTATTTTTCAACATTTGTGATATTATTGTTCATTGACATTTAAAATATTGTGTTGAAACTCCACATCAATCCGTTTACATATATGGTTTGCATTTCCAGGCTAGGATTGAATTCGAATCTGGATTGGTTACTTCTTTTATCTCAAAACAAGGGTATAGTTCTTCAACTAAGATTAGTTATTATTTCATCTAGCCTATAGGCAATGCCTAGAACTTCCTTTTGATTTGCAGAAGCGGTTAGGGCTATCAAAATAGAGCATCTTCAATATTCGATCTCGGACTAAAGATTTAAACAAATCTTTGTTCATTAAACTATTAAATTATCACTCGATTACTTTTATCCTCTAGCACTTGTGAAATTTATGTTTATTAAAAACATAATATGTCGAAATTGCAAATCAATCTATACACATGCTCATCTTGCATTTCATACTAAGAACAAATTCCAATTTTGAATTGATTTTTTTCATCTGAAAAACGAGGGTATGAACCTAAACTAAGAGTCAATATTATTCTTCACAACCTCCAACATGATCCTCTTCAATTAGTAAAAACTTGAACTTCTTCTTTTACGACAACTAGTTCAATTAGGTTTTTTTTAATATGAAGTTTAAAACCATTTTAACATACCCTAAAATATTCGTTTCACATGCCAAGGTGGAAAAACGATAAAAGATAAGTCAAACCATCACTTTGACAAGTAATTGTTGAAAGAATGTGGTCTATTTAGCTTTAAGATTCCAAAATATCCTTACAATCAATTATAAGTTTGGAACCCGAATGATATATTCAACATATCCACATAAAACCCTAGTTTTAACTTTTTCTTTCATCCATGACTCATTTCAGGTAGGTAAATAGCATTGCTCACAACGAATGAAAGGCGAGGCATAGTGATAGAAGAAAATGACCATTCTTGGACAATGTTGACGGGATTGTGTTATAAAACTGGGCCTTGAACTGTATATTTTCTTTAAACTATTCATTCTCAAAGTATGAACACGGAGCAAGCATCCATCAATATCAACCAATACATATTTCTCCTTTATCAACTCGAACTAAGACCAAGAAATAGTTCATATACAGTAAAAATTTCAAAAATATAATCATCTACCTTTGAAATTATCATTCCAATTTAAAAAACAATTGAATCTTTGAAGCTCATTCGGCAACTGAAAGCATTCATTTAGGGAACGGGGAAAGGAATGAGAAATATGCAAGAAAACCATCAAAACGGGCCATATATAAACCTTCACAAGTTCAATGTTAGATAAGAGCATCACTGTAGAAGCCATACCTTTCGAAATATTCAACCTTAGTTGATTTGCAAGCAGTTATATCCCACCTAGTTCATTCACTGACGTGCAACAAAACTCACGATTTTCAAAATGGAGGGTAAGTTAACATACCGATGCAGTGAAAAACCCCCAAAATTATTGCGTTTAATGCTCAGTACTGGAGCATTTACTGCATGGATAATTATTTTTCCATGTTGGCCACCTTTTAGAAATGTTCAAGTGTATTATCCAATACAATCACAACCTTGTTACCAATCAGCATCCATGTAGTGGCGTGTTTAACAAGCACTTTTCCCATTGAAAGTTAAAGTCGACCATCATAATGGCATCTCATAACTCAAATCAATACGAAATACATGTGTCAACACTATACCAAACAGACTACCATTGGCCACATTTCTAACGTAAGTAGTAACATTGAATGCATGAATTATCTTTCCCAACCTTTGAATCAACAACCATAAAAAATAAAAAACCAAGCGCATAATATAAAATCGATGGTTCAACACTTTTTGATGTACACAGTTCACCCATCATGTTTTGTATAGTTTGCATAACATGACCCCAAAGTCAACTTGAATGGCATATATATATGTATATATATCACTTAAATGCTTGGTGCCATAATGCTGATATAATAATGAGTCAACCCTTCTCTTGGAACCCTCCTTAATTATTGTAAATTTTCAACCAATACTCATCCACAATTTCATTTGAAATAAATATTCTTCCCATAATAATTGTGAACTACTAACATCAAAATATATCAATGTTCATTGCACAAGAAACCAGTCAGTCATTTAACTATGGAAACCAAGTGCAACCACCTTAGACACAAAGGATTCCAACAAATGCATGTTTTGATACCCTCAACCCTATATTCAAAGTTTCAAACTGATTTCTTTAAAGGGTTCCACCTATTTAATATCATAATATTGTATATTAGAAATATGCCTCACGATCCTTTAAATTAGGTGAAGAAAAATTTGTCAACATATATAAGCTCAAACCCGGAATTGACAATTGCTTCAGACTCCGTTAAAAAGGGCCACGGTCGAAAATGCTACGGTGCCACCCCATATTTCGAAACATGGACTTATTTTGGCAAATCATACCCATACTTATATCAACCTTTATTAGCAACAGGGCTTCAACAATCGATTCATGCACCGTAATTGACAAGGCTTCAAACATCATTTATATTCTTACAAACTATACATTGAACCTTTAAGGAAGGATAACCGCTGCAAACATATTAAGCATTCTTTAGAGTTTAGACGGAGACTATGCATTCGTTTCCAGAACTTTGGTCAAATAACAAACCCAAAACACAACAGGATTTAAACCAATTTTTTCAACATTCAACATAAATCTTTCACCATTCAATATTGCAATAGAGCTTTGAGATTTTAAAACAAACAAACTGATTCTCAAGCAACAGCTTCAGGGAATATGGGAGGGAGAAAATATACGCAGGCTAACAGTCCAATAGATCCATAATGAACTATAATGCAAATTCAATATTTGATATAATTTTGCATGCCTTTCCAATCTTCAAAGAACCTCTTCTAAGATAAGATGTAGACAGTGGTTACAATTATCCAATATGCAAACCATAGAACAAACTCCAGGAAAAATGGTAAATTCAACCTCAAAAACAAGTGAAAAACTCGAGAAAAATCGCATTAAAAGCTTATGTACAGGGTATTCAATGTTAAGAACAATGCTTTGGGATCATGCTTAATCTGCTTTCCAAAACACGATGTCTTTTACCAATGAAAAATCCACAACTATGTTGCGTGTCAGGCCAAGTCACCGAGATCAAAACGACCTTTTGCCATGTAAGCCAGGACTGACAACCTCATTAAATTCCATACCTTTCAAATCCCGATGCCAGATCAAAACATTTATGAATGTGAATTCATTCATTCTGCCACCTTTGCAATATTCGAAACGATAAATCAACATATATAAAATGTATATAACCTATGCCCAATCTAATTTAACCAAAGTGTTGGTTAGATTAAAACATGTACACTAGGTTGATCCTTAGGAAAAATAGGGAGAGTCCATATATCATTAGGTCGAATGTAGATTAGGATCATGCCTTTGTTTAATCTTATCCAATATAACTCATGTCATAAAACTTATTACATATCATGAATAAACAATATGAAGATAAAATAATAAAAACCTTCCAACCTTGAAACATAAATATACATTGCGTGTTGAAACATAAATATACATGAGGTGTTTATCATTTAAAATTTACCAAGATATCATCCTTTTTATCAAATGAAGCAACTCAAGGAAATGTACTTAGAATACATAATCAATTAGAATACATAATCAATCAATTAGAATACATAATCAATCGAATTGAGGGAGAAATTTTCCATATCATGTCCTTTTCTTTTTGGGGTCCTACTTATTATTATTATTATATTAATATATTTATATATATGCTTTACAACAATTTGCAAGCTAGTAACATAGGTGACAAAAAAATTAGTCAACATCTAGCAACTTCGACTTCACAGGGAAGGCAATTTCATTATCTAGAACTCAAAATCTTTGGTTAGGGCTGTTGTATAATTCTTTTTTGTTGATTTTATGAAAGATCATCACAATGGTTTCCAATATGATCTTGAAGAAAAACGGAGGCAGAAAAGGATTGCAGAAGTGAGATTAAGCTTAGATAATCAAGCATGAGTAACAATACCATAGGTATTGCGGCAACAGTATTATCATTTATGCTTGCAGAAGAATGTAATTGTTTTGGAGTCTTTCTTCCTTAAGTAAAAAAAAATTGAATTTACAGAAAAGTGACATATAAGTTACTAAATTGATCGAGTTTTGACTTTCAAAAAGGAAAATTCAAACTATGAAAAGATAAAATTCTAAAAACAAAATAAACAAATTATTTACAAATAGAAAAGAAAAATAGAAAAATATGTACAAAACCAAAAATAAAAACCTAAACTTAATCTGACTCATAATAATGCTTCAAGTGTGAACTGTTGCTGGTATAAGATAAGATCCTTTCATGCATATCATTTAACGGGTAAGAATTGTTTCCAACCACAAATGTGATGCTATAAGGGCCTAACCACAATCTCTAAAATTTCTAGTATGTTTTCCCTTGTCATCATGAGCAGAGTTTTAGAGCAAAACCTTTTCATTAACTTTGAAGGAGGTATTTTTTGGACTTTTTATTGAAGTGTTTTCTAACAGTTTGTTTTTGTTTCTTAATATTAACAAGAGCATATTTTCTCTATTCTTCTAAATCTAACAAACCATTAATTCTTTGAGGAATACTGGTGGAATTTAACTCTTTAGCTTAAACTGCTAATCTAAGGGATGTCAACGCAAGTACTACAAGCATCATAACTTCTTGACCATATAAAAAATGGAATGGGGTATGACCTGTACTAGTCATTGCAATGGTTCTATCAGCATCATAACTTCTTGACCATATAAAAAATGGAATGGGGTATGACCTGTACTAGTCATTGCAATGGTTCTATCAGCCCATAGTGCATAGATTAGCAAGGTATGCCATTGACGAGAATTATGATCAAGAAAATTCGTTATGATTTTGATCAAATTCTTGTTGGTGGATTCAACTTGTCCATTTCCTTGCAAATAGTAGGTTGAAGAAGTAAAGTGTTTTACTCCACACTTATTCAAGAATTGAGTTAACTTTGTGAAAATGAAAGTTGGTCCATTATCTGAAATGATTTCAATTGGAAGACCAAATCGTGAAAAGATATAAGACTCTAGAAATGAGATCACATGTTCATCTTGAGCATTCTTAAGCAGGATTGCTCCAGTCCATTTCGTAAAATAATCAGTTGTTGTTAATATAAAAACATGTCCACTAGAAGAAGGTGGATTAATCGGACCAATAAAATCTAAACCCCATTTAGAAAAACGTAAATCTGGACAAACATGCCATAATGGCTTAACAGAGAATTGTTGTCTTCTTTTGATGCAGAAACAAATAGTTTCCCACAACAACCTTGAATTCTGCTTGGGTAATGCAAAATAGGCGGGAATGATCACCCTATGTTTTAAGCCACTTAAAACAAGACAATAACTTAATAAAAATTCAAGCACAAGTCTTGAATGAATGTATCGAAATAAATATGATTTATTTAATCAATTTTAACTTATTCCATAATTCTTATTTGTTTCTTTACTTTTTTATATTATTTGATTTTTATAATTTTGTTTTCTTTTTTGAAAAGAAAGATAATAAACAATAAATAATTCAAATCTAAATATTATTTACAAATCGTGTTTGTTTGTTTTATTTACAAAATAAAACTAAAAATTCAATATGAATCCTAAAAATAAAGAAAGGAGAAAGGATCACACAAAATAAACTAAAGTCAAACTAACACATGATCGAAATCAAACTTACTTTGACATCACAATGTTCTTTTTCAAACAAGACTTCATTATGCAAAACATGATGAGACAATATGTTAGGATTCAATTCATAAGGCTCGTGATGTTGATCTTGAGTTTGAAGCTCAATACAATCATGGTCTCGATCATCGAAATAAATGTTGTGTATATGATCATGATCAATCACAAAAAGAGAATCATCAAATGGGAATGTCTTAGGTAAAATTTCTTCATTAATCATATAAGGATTAGAGATATCCTCTTCACATGGACTGTGAGGTGCAAATTTTTCATCAACAAATTCAAATCCATAAGAGATATTGGGTAAAGGAGGAAAATTAGTAATAATTTTTACAAAAGGAACTCCTCCTTCATGATTAGGATCAGGTGTTATAGAATTGTACCAATCTCTCGCTTTATTCTGAAGAGGGCGGGGAATAAGCATGTAGAAGTATGAATGTATTGAATCCCAACTGATTGAAAAAACTTGATGAATTTGAGTGAATGGTCTTTAGAAGACTCCCAAGGATAACCTATAAAAATAGGACATTCAACCATAGAAATGCTTGCAATCAAATCAATATTAGCTTTAGACATGATTAAACAAATTCAAGGAATGCGATGATGACCAAAATATATAAGGTTAAATAAAAAACTGGAGATGAACCATAGAACGATCCTTCCCCAGTATGGTCACCAGAAATGTTGATGCAGAAACAAGTTGTTTCCCACAACAACCTCAAATTCTGATTGGTTAATGCAGAATAGACGAGAATGATCACCCTAAGTTTTAATACACTTAAAACTAGACAATAACATAATAAAAATTAAAGCACAAATCCTGAATGAATGTATGGAAATAAATATAAATTATTCAATCAATTTTAACCTATCCCATAATTCTTATTTGTTTATTTATTAGTCCCTGCGTAATGAGAAGGATTGAATTGACAATTTTTATCATTATCACTCATTAAAAAAATTGAAAAAAAAAATACTTACCTTTACCTTAACCTTACCTGCCAACATTCTCATATAAACATTGGCGTGGCTTGTTGGCATATTGCCAGGAAAGAATAGGCATTAATACCATGCAACACTTGTGCATACTCCATGTTTACAAGTGTAATTTTCCGTAAAGTATATTGAATGAAAAGATATTGTCAAACATTTCCAGTCGGGCTCCGGTTTTGGTTTGAAAAGTAAATCTATGTGATCATTGTTTACTCTGTTCAGTGTGGTATTATGAATCTCTATATTTTGGTATTACGGTTCTCTACCAAAACTTGGCCGTGTGAACAATTTTTCAGCAATAGGATTTGCCTAAACTTGGTTCGTATGCCTTCATCAAGAAGGGAATGTCATTTTCTTTCTCTAGCATTATGCTGATGTGTACATCTCATAAGGGAATGTCATTTTTATTGTTGCAGGTAATGGTATGTCTACCCATAATTTACTTGTGTTCAATTCAATCTTGAAATTTTGTTGTTGAGTCTTATTTAATCGAATTATTCTGACTCTTTTTTTCATTTGCCAGGCCAGCTTATCACTATATTTTGAAACACTGGGCTCATTATGCTGATGCGTACATCTCATAAGGGAATTTCATTCTTCTCGTTGCAGGTAATGGTATGTCTACCCATAATTTACTTGTGTTCAATTCAATCATAAAATTTTGTTGTTGAGTCTTATTTAATCGAATTATTCTGACTCTTTTTTCATTTGTCGGGTTAGCTTATCACTGTATTTTGAAACACTGGGCTCAGATTATCACTGTCTTTTGAAACACTGGGCTCGAGAACACAATCAACGGTTTTATATCAGATATCTTGCTCAACCTTGATCAAGCCAGGGATGCCATTATTCTGCCAATCCTCTTTATCCTCAGGATTTTTTTATCGATTTAAGGAGTTACTTCATTTCCTGCTTTCACCAATTCTCAATTTTCGGGGCCTCGAGCTTCATGGCTTCTTGCATGCTGCGGATTATTGTTTCAGAAAATGGTTGAAAGATTGCACAACAAGATTCGATCCTGGGCTGCGATCAAAGATATTCCATGTATCACCCTTTGAAAAATTCACCTGAAATAGCCAGAATTGAGAGGGAACGTTCTTGTTCTATCAAATCTAGGATCCCTGCTAATGAGGGCGGATCTCTTCACCATGTTAATCCCTGCTATTGCAAGCCTATGGGCATCACTTGTTATATTATGTTGATGGAGAAACTTGAAACTCGTGAACAATATGTTATTTCAGGGGTGAAAATGGAGAACTACACGTCGAGTTAGGCATGCTATGCGTCAGCAGACTAGCATGCCATCATCGATTTTATCTAGTGACAGCATGCATCTTAGTGTCATTGCAACTGCATCGCATGCAGTTTCAACTTGTACTACTTTTACTGTTTATTACAAACCTAGGTATGTTGCAGTTGTGTTCGTTGGGCATTCGCTAGAAAAGCCGTGTGGAATATTCATGTATTTTAGTATTTTTCATATTTTAGAGGTATGATTATTCTGCAGATATTTTTAAAATATATGTTTAATATTAATCTAAAAAATATTTGATCTTGTCATGAGATAGTAAGAGGGTAGTTGTATCCTGCTTTTCAGTGCTGACAAGTCTTGATTCCTAAGTATTGTACATGATGGGTATTTTCTCTTATATTCAATCTCGTTGTAGTCTGTGTTTTTGTGGAGTTCGATGTGCATATTGTTAGCATCTTGCACATTTAATGAGAAGAGATTGTTTATGACTCTGTATTCTGTTGTTTCCATATTTTTTATTTGCCTTGTCTGCAAGATATTAATGGTTCTATTCTGCAGGAAAATTCCATTAGAGTTCATCATTCCTTACAATAAATACATGGAGGTAGTGAATAGCAATCTCTCTATGGGCATGAGGTTCAAGATGCGTTTTGAAGGAGAAGAGTCTCCAGAGCGGAGGTATTTCAATGTATAATCATTGTATAGGGGAGAGCCTAATGTTGTGCAGGAACCAGTAGTGGTCATGGTTCTTGTCACATCAACCACCCAAATATTGAACATTCCCAGCTTAAAAGAAAATCACAAAATTTCATAATTATGCATAAATAGATATTAGATTAAGTCCAAAAAACATTTAATAGATGATTAGAACTCCAGCTGATAGTGGACAGTCCATTTAATGCCAACATTACAAACCATCAAATCCAATTGAGAACCAAGTCTGTCTTACCATTACTACCAAATCTAACATCAAAATAGCCTATCGCGCTTAATCTACTAAGTACACCCTAGGCATCACATCATCCCTCATGAACCACGACTGGAGAAGCAACAATCAAACAGCAGGATGCAATGTTCCATCACCCATTACCACCTGCACATTGCAAGGGAAATGGAGGGTCAGCATCTGGTCCATAATTAATCATTAACTCACACATGCAACCTCAATAAATGACACCCACCCATTGAAAAAATCAAATCACTCATTAAAATTCCTGAATTCAACAGGAGCAGCAAAACTACAAAAGCCCAAAATCAAATCATCCATTAAACTCTAAAATCCACAAAACAGAATTCGCTGCCCAAGATCAAATCAAGCATTAAACTCAACCAAAGCACATTAAACTCTTAAATCAGCAAAACTGTATTCTCTACCCAAGATCAAATCAAACATTAAACTCAACCAAAGCACATGGATCAACAAAGAGAGGCATTAATTGAATTCCCAGCTGCCCAAAATCAAATCATCCATTAAACACACTAAGAGCACATGGATCATGCAAATAGATGTCTCCAACCATTGGATTAGTGCCAAATCAATCCCAGCCTCGCATTCCCAGAATTAACCTTGCAATCCATGTCAATTCCCCTAAGCAATCATTTTCAACATAAAAAACTATAAATCAACCTCTTTGCACACAATTGAATCCATTTGCATCCCTTGGATTCATCTATAATTCAAGTAGTGTGTTTATCATCTATCATCCAGGTCTCAACCATTCATCAACAGCCCAACAGTGTGTGGACAGTGTCAACCATTCATCAATAGCCCAACAGTGTGTGCACAGTGTTTCAGGTATTGACAGTCACTTATTTCATGTATCCATTCAATTAACCATCTAACCATCTAAGTTTTCACATATCCATTAACTATCCTTTTCACAGACCCATTCTATTTCCTTGCATAGCAGATCATATTTCCTTTACAATCAGATTAAAATTTGTAATGTCATTTCAGATTACCGAATTGGATTATGAATACATTCTATTTCCTTGCATAGTAGATCAGATTTCCTTTACCATCAGATTACAATTTTTAATGTCATTTCAGATTACCGAATTGGATTATGAAAATGTTAGAAATAATGTAGAAATGAGTTGACAATTGTTTGTTATTGAAATGATGATAAGTTATTACTGGATTTTAGTGACCATTAATTCTAGGTTGTATTAACTATTTTCAGAGATCTAAATCCACTCTTTTAGAATCAACATAAAATTATTCCTAACCGTGATCCATTGTCTGAAATCCACTGATGGGCTAAATCACTGTGCACACACTAGTCAATTGTATCAAAAAACTATTCCTGATCAAGCAGGACTCAACCATTCATCAACAGCCCACAAGTGTATGCACAGTGTTTCAAGTGTATGCACAACGTTTTAGGTATTGACTGTCCATTCCAGTCACATATCCATTCTATTAACTAGTTTAGAATATACTACTCACAGTTTGACCATTGCAGAAGGATATATAATACTAACAGGTTAATTGAATGGATATAATACCCTATTAAATGTTAATGTTACATGTATGGATTGTGCAGCTTCTCGTAGCCATGCCAAGAGTCAATATTTCACGTCGTACAAGGAATACAAGGAAGCGGGGGTACCTAGCTACAATGCACATCATCGGATGAGGAAAGGGCCCGTGTTTCAAATGACAACATTGCTACAACAAATTCTGAGAATGGTCCTGTGGAAGAGGTAGATGGTGTGGTTCCACCATTAACGACAGAACCATCACCACCCACAGTGCCAGCATCGCCCATATTTCCACCATCTTCCACAGTGCAAGGTGCCATTTCAACGAAGAAAATCAGTGCAATTAGAGGATGGACAAAAGAAGACATGCTGGCTGCAATTGACGATGTCGAATTCAAGGGGTTTTCAGTTAGATCAACGGCCAAAAAATATGGGATTGCACCCACATCAATCCATTACTGGATAAATGGCCTTACCCATACCAAGAGAAGAGGTCCTCTTACAGTCATGACTGAACAGGAGGAGGAGGAGGTGGTGGTGTGGTGTAAGGAGATGGTCGAATTGGGACATGGGCTAGAGTTGATACAACTAAAATCAACTGTTGCTCAAATCTGTTAGGGGAGGCCAAACCCATTCAAAGATGGGTTTCCAGGTAAGTCATGGTGGGATGGTTTCAAAAAAAGGCATCCAAAGCTAGTGCTACGAACTATAGAGGGCCTGAATAGAGACAGGGCATTGAATCTACGCCCGACAGTTGTGTCCAAGTTCTATGACACTCTTTCTTCTGCATATGAGAAACACTCTTACGCTCCATACCATATTTGGAACTGCGATGAGACAGGGTTACAGGAAGGAAGGAATTGTGGCATGCGGGTCATTGCAAAGAGAGGGAGCAGGAATGTGCCAAAGATTCTTCCGAAGAGAAGGGAGTGGATTACCATTCTATCATGTGTGAATGCAATTGGTATGGAAATACCGGGATTTTATTTGTTCAAGGGAAAAACTCGGCTGCAAAACTATATCCAAAACTGTGAACCTGGGGTGTGCATGGCTGCACATCCCCATGCATGGATGACTAAAGAACTTTTCTTGAATTGGATTTGCCACTTTGCAGCATCCATACCAGGTTGTGTCTCCCCTGAAAACAGACACCTGTTGGTTTTAGATGGCCATGGCAGCCACATTGTTGTGCAAACCATCAAGGAGGCAAACAGGTTTGGGATTGACTTGTTAACACTTCTTGCTCACACCACTCACAGGTTGCAGCCCCTGGATGTGAGTGTGTTTGGTCCTTTCAAGGCTTATTTCAGGTCGGAACGTGCTGCATGGATGGCGAAAAACCCAAGGGTAAAGGTAAAGAAGTTTGATTTAGCTAAGCTTGCAAGCAAGGCTTTCAAAAGGGCTCTCACATCCTCGAATATCAAGGCTGGCTTTAGGCGAACAGGTATCTGGCCATTGAATTATGATGCTCTTATGCATGACACCAGGTGTAGCCGAGCATTTGATGTGGATGGCCAAGAAGATGTGGATGGCGAAGATCTTGAGGATGTCGAAGAGCAATTGGATGGGAAGCAAGAGGCAGATGCTGTGGACAACATCATGTCCCTTTCTCAAGGAAACTTCCAAGGAGTTGTCGATGATGATGATGATGAACAGGTCAGCGCTACACAATTCGATGACGAAGAAGCTGAAGATAACATGGGGCTAGGTGGTGTAGCTGACACACAAGTGGATTCTGTGGCACATTTAAATGTGGTCGATGGTTGTCGCAGTCCAGGAAGCAACATTGACACATTGACAGTGCCAACCCAAGTATCCCAACCATCATGGATGGCAAAGGCCATGATGAACTTGAACAGACACATTGGCGGTTCCACCAACGATGAAAGCATGAACATGGCTTTGCAGCCAACCGAGATTGTCCATTTTTATGTTGATGGTGGGTTGATAGAAGAACTTGACATAGACAACCGGGATGCAGCAGAAGAATATACTGCAGCAGAAGAACCTCTCATAGTAGAAGAACCACTGCCAAGGAACACACCAAGGCTTGGCCAATTCCTAAAGTTTCCAATGGAGAGAGTGTCAACGCAAGGAAGGCAAGGAAATACAGACATTCTCCAATTGGGCCGGAGTTCACAACTACTTACTTCAAAAGAGTACATAATCCTCTTGGTTGAATCTGAACAAAAGAAACATGCTTTGCAGGAATTAAAGCAAAGGAAGAAAGATCTTGCAAAGGAAAAGAAGGAAGCAAGGATGATTGCAGTTGGACAACAGGCACATGAAAGGATTGCTAGAGAGGCTAATCGACAAGAAAAAGAGCACCAGAAGCAGTTGGAAAGACAAGCAAAGGATGCAAGGAAGGTGCAATAGATGAACCAAAATTATGCAAGAGAAATGGAGGAAAGGAATGTGATGGCTGATACTACAAGAACAACATATGAAAGGAACATGATGGAAGGATCATTAGAAGAATTAACAAACAGTGCATGATTCTACCAGGATTTCGTTAACATTTAGATACCCCTCTATAATCAGGCAGGTGTACACCCCCCCTCCATTCCTACTAGTGCAGGGGCCCATTCTATGTTATCTTATCCAACACCAGCAATTATTCCAGGGGTCCCAAGCACAAGTCAGCCTATGGCTTTTCAATTCCTCCCTGGTTGCAAGGAGTAAATTGGCCTCAATCTGTTTCCACCAACCCCACCCATCCTAATCAAACATGCTCAGTAAGGTCACCCTACTTGTCTCAAACTGGAAACCCGACAATAAATGATGGGGGAGGTGTCGAACCTCTTCAAGAATAGGATATCCAGTGGATAGGCTAACCAAATGCTATTTTGTTTTCAAGGCATTTTATTTTTTTGCGGCCTCAATCAAGCATGATGAGGGCTTGATATAACCTAAAACCTAGGTGATGGCTTTCATACAGACTGCACATCCTAGGCATCGACATCTACTACAAATAGAGGCATTGTATTTGTATTTCAGTTCTATTAATATAAAGTGCAGTTGTCTTATTATTATAAATGAGGAGGTTTTATTTATGTATGTTTGTTTTCCATTCTATGAATGTTGACAATAGCTACAAAATCCAACTATTATTGTTTTCCCTAACTCCTAGCAACACTCCTTTCACAAGCTCATTCAAGGAGGCTTATAAGGTAAAAGGAAAACCATAAAATTTGAACCTATGTTAAAGTTGGAATTAAGTTGATTATTGCATTAATGGCAAATCCATCCTATCCCTCTAACTCTATGGATATGTAATCTTCCAAATCCCTTGAAGACCTGTGGATCTACTACTAAGACTTGTGGGCAACATGTAGTCAAGTCTTGAGTATTTATCTTATTGGGCATGAGCTACAAGCTTCCCATTACTGTGCTTAATGACAAGAACAT
Source organism: Larix kaempferi (assembly GCA_027924585.1). Classification (NCBI taxonomy): domain Eukaryota; kingdom Viridiplantae; phylum Streptophyta; class Pinopsida; order Pinales; family Pinaceae; genus Larix; species Larix kaempferi. The sequence goes on from BSBM01000093.1 coordinate 71,184,153, forward strand.
ACTAAGGAAGCTAACAACACAATCACCTAAGAAAGGTAACCATTACATACTCACACTAAAAAAAAACATAAATTGGTATGTATGGTATCTCTATCACTTGCAATTTTAGTTTGTTGCCTACTGTTAGTTTTGATGGATTAAGTTTGGAGTTTTAAGTCACAAATTGCTTTGCTGCCCTCTTTTATTTTAATTCTATGGATAGCAATAGGTATCCGGCCATTTGCAACCTTGATCTTACAGGCACAAACCAGCCAAACAACACTCTGGAGTACCATATCTAATTTCCACTTAAGCTCAAATCCACAAACAAATGAACATGCACAAACTCAAATCCACAATTAATATTGAGAAAAATTCACTCCATTAATTGTATCAAATGCTTAAACTGTATACCAACAAATGCCTAAACTATGTCCAAGATTCTGCATCGGTTCACTACATAAGATTGCAAAACGACCATGCCAAATTTCACCCTAAATGAGGGGCCATCAAGAAAAGAAAGACAAACATTTACCCTAAATGAGGGGCCATGCCAAATTTCAGAATTGTCATCAAACACCATGACAATGTATCCACAATATTTTCTGAGTTTGGAGCTTCAAACCATAATATAAAGATGAATATAAAGTTCAAACACCTACTGCTGCAATTTTTGCAGCAATATGGATATAAACTGCAGTAACCATAACAAAAATCTTATTACAGTATTCCTCCCAATAATCCATGCTAGAATAATCTAGGGTAGCAATAATCTACAATAATCTACAGTAATCTACAATAAGCATTGCAAGCATGCATAACAATATTTATGCCAACACTGAGAGCAACCAACATTCATCCACAATATTCCAAACTATTAAATTCCAACTATTACAAACTCTCAAATTCCAAACTACTACAAACTCTCAAATTCCAAACTATCAAATTCCAAAAACTGTCAACCATGCCAAATTCCAAAAACTATATGCAATAACCACACAGGGTTCAAAACCCTCCACAAACTATCAAATTCCAAACTATTACAAACTCTCAAATTCCAAACTATTCCAAACTTATTACAAACTATCAATTTCCAAAAACTATCAACCATGCCAAATTCCAAAAACACTATGCAATAACCACACAGCGTTCGAAACCCTCCACAAACTATCAAATTCCAAACTATTACAAACTCTCAAATTCCAAACTATCAAATTCCAAAAACTGTATGCAATAACCACACAGGGTTCGAAACCCTCCACAAACTATCAAATTCCAAACTATTACAAACTCTCAAATTCCAAACTATTCCAAAATTATTACAAACTATCAATTTCCAAAAACTGTCAACCATGCCAAATTCCAAAAATAGTATGCAATAACCACACAGGGTTCGAAACCCTCCACAAACTACCAAATTCCAAACTATTACAAACTCTCAAATTCCAAAAACTGTCAACCATGCCAAATTCCAAAAACTGTATGCAATAACCACACAGGGTTCGAAACCCTCCACAAACTATCAAATTCCAAACTATTACAAACTCTCAAATTCCAAAAACTATCAACCATGCCAAATTCCAAAAACTGTTTGCAATAACCACATAGGGTTCGAAACCCTCCACAAACTATCAAATTCTAAACTATTACAAACTCTCAAATTCCAAACTATTCCAAACTATCAATTTCCAAAAACTGTGAACCATGCCAAATTCCAAAAACAGTATGCAATAACCATAGGATTCGAAACCTTCCACCGACACCCCAAACATTAAATATTTTAACAATTGTATAACTAGCCATAAACAAACAGGTGGAAGCATCACCAAATTACAATCACGCAGAGCAAGAACCATAACAATATGCAATAACCACACAGGGCTCGAAACCCTCCACCGACAGCCATAAACATTAAATATTTTAACCATTGCTTATCCAAACGTTTACCCCAAAGCTGCAAAGCATACAGACTGCAAAAAACCTTACTTATCCAAACGTTTACCCCGAAGCTTCCAAGCATACAGACTGCCCTTAGAACCAGAGACACCCAACAGAGTTCAACAATGGCCGGAGCTACGCCTACCATAAAAAACCAGTAAAATCATACAGACAAATCGCAGTGGCCGGAGAAACCACAAAAAATAAAACAGCCAGACAAACTCGTGCCTAACATAGCCAGATAAACCCGTGCCCAAAACAGGCAGACAGACATAAGCCACAGCGAAATTATGAAAACAACCAAACGATTAACGAAATATTCCATGGGTAGATGTGGAGTGTTAAAAAACACTGTATAGATGTTGGTAAGGTTTAAACCCTACTAGTTGCAGGATGGCCGAATGGACCCCCGTCGCCAACCTCCTCGAATGCACAAACCCGCCACCATGACCTCCGCGAAAGACAAAGAAGGCCGCCAAACACGCAGAGCAGGGCATGCCAGAATCACGGGGGCTTCACTCAATAAACCGCTATCATAGCACGTTCGTTCGTGGCATATGAAACAATACCCCTAATTTCACTAAATATTGGAAAATACCTTCCAAAATTGTTTTTTTTAACCCCCTCCCAATATGCCTTCCCAATTTAAAAAAACCCATATTTTCACTAGATATTGTATGTATCAATTTTTTCATTGACATTTTTTATACCCCTTTATATTTCTACCTAGTATATTGATATGATACCCCTCTTATGACCCCGCATGCATTCTACAATGCACCTTGCTTCTTTCGATGTATATTGTGGATGCACATTACTTTACCCACAATGCAATTACTCAACCACATATCATTATGATTTGAAACATCTAATGGTCTAATGAAGAGATAGGAGATCACTTCTTGTATGTCACTAGAGCCAATGCACATAGTACAACATTTAGATTGCATGTTGCAGTTCCCCAATCACTGACTAAGCATGTTGTGGGCTAGGTATCCAAGACCCCATGGCCTGTAACAAGCTTTAGGAGGCTGACTAAACCTCCCAAGGCCTGTAATAGGCACGAGTGGTTGGGTATTCAAGCCCCCAAGGCCTATCGAGGGCCTATAATAGGCCCTGGAGGCTTAGAGCCTCCCAAGGCTATTGGTAACAACTAACTGAATGTTATTGGTAACAAGTGGTTGTCAATGACCACTATCTCTCGACTATGATTGACTGGAAACCCACTTCACCATGAAACCCCTGGCCTCAAGCATGCCTCAAGATGCGATTTCCCTACGTACTGGTAAGCCCGAGCCTTGCCTCAACCCAATTTCTCATCCAGCTGTGATCCCACCATCTCCATTTGGCAGATATTTGTCAACCCACCCATATAAAAAATACCCCAAAGTATTTTTGTATTGTTACATTAAATAAAAAAACCCTTTGCCCCTTAATATATAAGCAATATAATTTTTAGGTTTTCATGAATATTTAATACCGCAATATGAATGAACGTGGTATTATATTGCCTTCTAGTGAAGCCCCCTGTGGCAAGAATGGTATCCCACCGAACCAGAAGACGGTGAAGGCCGCCCAAAACGTAGAGCACTGCGAGCAGAAATGCTATCCCACCGAACCAGAATACGTTGAAGGCCGCCCAAAACGCAGAGCAGGTCGCTCCAGGTAAGGTCTGCTGGTCTCCGTGTTAGCACCCATCGTTAACCACCAAAGGCACCACCGTGAACCGCCAAACACCGCCGAGTGAACCACCATATAATGTAGAGCGAACAACGAAATGCACCAGCCAACGCGAGCATTAGAACCCAGGCGGACCAGTACCGAGGTGGCGGAATGGCCACACACCAGCCCCGAGCAAGAATGCACGGGGTGGTGAACAAGGCCCGACAAATCGGAAAAATGGCAACCTTAAACAACTCCAAAACCCTAAAAAGTGCAACGGGCAGGTGGGGGACACGCGTCTCCATCATGTGGGCACTTGTCGTACAACCAACGCGGCTCGTTGAGTGTCCTCCGACGTGGCGGAGTGGAGCCCGCACCACAACTGGAGCCTCTCCCCTATTGTTGAAATATACAAGAACGACTGTCATGCATGAAGTGCATTATGCAGTAAAGTAATACTTTGTATATTATACAAGTTTACTGGTACAATTATTTGCATAGATGTGGCCGATAATGTGAGATGGTCAGAGTCAAAGTGGATATCTCTTAAGGTACCCCATTTGCTGAGCTACTTGCTGCCATTTTGGTGATTTCTTACTATGCACCATTCGTTCAGTGTATTATCTAGCTGTCTTTTGCATCAAACACCCGTGACATGTTTGCTCATTTCCTATATTGATTGTTTGGTTATTTCATTCAGGTCCAATGGGATGAAACATCAGCGGTTCAGCGGTTCCTCGACCAAAGAGGGTTTCACCATGGGAAATTGAGACCTTTGTAGCATCATCTGCAACACTTAATCCTTTTCCAACACTGAGGTCTAAGAAGCCTTGTCCCAATTTGGTGTCCTTGTCTCAAGACTTAATGATGCTTGGTACAATTCATATTTCTTGTGATGGAATGCTAGATAAAAAGTGTAGTGGCATCCATGATGCCAGATTAACTGCATTTTTTATTTTGGTTATGCAGGGGCATGCAAAACAACAACTTAGATTCACAAGTTCATAGATTTCATAGGGTCTTGCAAGGTCAAGAAATGAGGACCTTTGGAGAATCCTTGGGTGACAGTGAGGTGGAGAGTACTCAAAAGTCACTGATATGGGGATCTAGTGTGGAGAATACCAAGCAAGATAGCATTGGTTCATGAGGAAGACTGACCTCAGAATACTAGGTGTCTCAATGCAGGTAGGACGCGGCCTATTCAGACCCCTATTCTAGAATTCAAGGTGCTAGATATACAAAACAAATGTGGCCCATCGGCATGTCAAAACAAGAAAATATTCCCATGATTGAAACACATCCCAAAGCAATTTTAGGATAATGAAGAGAGTGGTATAAAAGATTGGTCAGGAACTAAACTACAACTCTCAAGTCCATGGTCAATCATGCCTTCTGACAATCCACATGAAGTGACCAAGTCTGATTTGAAGCTTTCTGTGACGTCTAATCATCTCATAAGCAGGAATGATTAGTAAAATGGAGTGTTTTGGATCCTCCCCCATTTCTTTCTAATGTGGGATCCAAAAAATCACAAGGAAACTGGTTTGTGCTATTAATCTCACCATCTCAAGCAGATTTTTCTGAACATATGCACCCGGAAAGATGGAAAGGAATCCTACTAGAAGCATTGGAACCGACAACTTGGTAATTCCTGTGCAGCAGACTACTCTCCCGTCCTCGGAAACACAGGAAGAGAAAGGAGTATTATCTACTACATGATCTGCAAGTTGTTTGGTTTTCACTTGATTGAAAATTTAGTTGTGGGTCAACTGACCCCATCAATAATCAGAGGCTTAGCAGCTGGAGCGGATATACGTGTTCCAGTTCCTAATATAACAATACATGAGGCCTAGTCCTCAACACTCAGAACTGTTAAATATAGCCAAAATAGATATGCCAGCAACAATCATTGATGGAGAAAAAAAATCATCCAAAGAAACTCATAACAGACCTCAAACTAACTCTAGAAGGAGTTGCACAAAGGTATTATTTGGTTAAGTTATGGTGTTGTTTTTTGTGCTTTTAGAATTCCAAAAATACTGCTCTTACAAAAGTCGTGCTTTTAAATAACTATATATGAGCTCTTTTCTCTGCATTTCTGTTCAGGTCGACGAACATGGTAACGCTCTTGGGAGGGCTGTGGATCTCACTAAATTCGAAGGGTATACTAAACTAATTTATGAAGTAGAACATATGTTCAATATTGAAGGTGGACTCGAAGATCGAAATAAAGGTTGGCAGTTTGTATATACTGATAATGAAGGAGATATGATGCTTGTTGGAGATGATCCATGGTAGTAAGTATCATGGCTTTTCTTGCCTGAGCCATAAAAAAATGATTGATTATTACTAGGTATTCATAACCTAGTTTAGTAATCTCCAATGTTTTCTGATTTCTCTGTTTGAATTTTGTCATGAATAACAGAGAATTCTGTATTATTGTACATAAAATTTACATCTATATGCGCAAAGAGGTCGAGAAAATGACCCCACAAACCCCAGGTACAAAGCTTAAGGGATGTTCAGAAGACCTTGCCACAAGAGAAACATCCCAATGTTCTAATCGTCAGTATTCATGAATCTATTGCTGGGGTCACTGCTGAAAGGACTTCTGATGCATGATACCATTTCATTCTGCATGTTGGCCACTTCTGTCGGGCCTGCTAAAGGGGCATCACATGGCATGTTTTAGTCGGCCATTTGATGTTTGGGACCTGCAACGCAATTGAAAGAGCCTTGTAAGAATGTACTTGGTTTCAACGCGAGCCTAAATGTTGAAGGCATTCTTGCTTGGTGCAGTTAAAAAGGCTTGTTTTACAATTTGACAAGCTTCTAGGAGGACTAGACAGTGCATGTAGTCATGTGCAATTGGCCTTTTGTATTGAGTTACATTTTCTTAAATGCCTAGATTGAAGGATAAGCTATAATCCCAATTTTGGAGATATTTTATGTTTGATCTGGATCTTAGCAGAGAATGTGTCGAGCATTATTTAAGGTCTTTGATTTTTCAATATCAATATCATTGGGGACGAGAGAAAATTGTAGATATAGTTTTGTTGAAACAGAGTGAGCTCTAGATCTTGAGGCCCTGCTTTAAGTCTTTTGGGAAAATCAATTAGTTTTGGGCAATTTTTATACATTAAATAATGAAACACTCCGAATACAAGTATAAAGGAACTTCACTAGTAATAAAACTATTGTTTTATTAATATGCAGTACAATGTATATAGACACCGAACAAAGAATTTGTTGGTTTAGCTCTGCACATAACATTAGTATGGTATCGACGTAAGCTGGAACACTTTGAATACAAGTTTAATGGAAAGCCTTTAACCTTAAAGTTGAAACTATTAATCTCACTAGCAGATTAATAATGGTAATTAATTATCTTTAATAATTTGAAAAAAAAATAATAAATATTAATTGTAAAAACAGATAATAAATATTGCAACTTAGTTTTTATCTTTTAGATTAAAGAAATACAAAAGATTAGGTTAAAGAAATACAAAACAATAATAAGAACAAATTATTCAAAATTATTTTTAAATAAAAAACAAAATCTATTTTCATGTGGGCTTCTTTATATATTTCTTTAAGCTCTACTTAAGCACCAACTCATTCATTTTGCTAGCCTTTAGTTGATCCAATCTTTCAACTTCTACCTCGTCCTAAACAAATGAGAAAATAAATGCAACACTAATTACTATTCACCAAAGAAAAATAAAGAATATTGAAACAATCACTATTTTGAATAAGAGTTTTGGCCTTACCAAATGCTTGATGCACACAAGTCCTATATGCCTTCTGACACCTCTAAAATGTTTCTTAGACATTTCCCCATGTAACTGCAAATACATGTCAATTATAAACACGTCAGAAAAGTTATTACATTTCTTTCCTATATTATTGTAATGTGTCATAACTTAGTCAATGCATTGCACAAAATACTTTTGTAATAGTCTCGTTTCACATACATACAAGCATACAAAAATCTATAACCACAAAAAAAGAGGTGCCTTACATGTAAGAAGCACAAAATACTTTTGTAACCGTCTCACTTCACATGCATACAAGCACACAAAAATATACAACTACAAAAAAAAGTGTTACCTTACATGTAAGAAGCACAAAATACTTTTGTAACTGTCTCATTTCACATGCATACAAGCACACAAAAGTAGTGTCTTACATATAAGAAGCGCTTGGGATTTTTTTGCATATCAAAATACATTATGCAAATGAATCTATACATTAAGAATAAAAAACTACAAAAATATTAGCAAGCTTGAACTAAACAAACAAACAAAGAAGGTAAAGTAGAGACACATTGTAAACAAGTTTAGACTAAAAAAGAGGCAAAATTGGAAAGAAAAAAAAGTTAATTTAAATTCATAACTGAACCTACCTCATTCTATATTGGAATTATGAAAATGCCAAAAATTATTCTAAAACCATTTTTCTATAATTGCACAAAAGGATACTATTCCAAACAATCTTCAATCAGTTACGAATTTTCACAAAACTTGAAATGGGAAGCTATCAATTGCTTAGAATGTTATAAATAGTTTATCATCTCTGCAATATATTAATAATGATAATAAATATAATATGGAGTTTTAGGTTTAATAAATAAATTCAAGTTTGGTTTCAGTTCAGTGAAGGTATAAAGGCACACACTTGATCATGAAAGAGCAAGTAGCTTTCATCATTGTATCCCAATTTTTTTTGTTAAGGAGGTTTCTTCGATTGAAATTTTAGATATCCACATACTCGAGATGAGATGGGACTTAACATATACAAGGCATTTCTTCTTTAACTGGTTTTTTGTCTTTGAATAATACTTTTTAATTTTAATTTTGTTCCAAATTAATAAATATTTATTATTTCATTTTTTCAAATTATTAAAGGCAGGAACTAAGTTACAAGCAGCTTTTGTTTTTTATATTATTTAATTTTTATAATTTTGTTTTTTTTTTAAAGATAATAAACAATAAATAATTCAAATCTAAATATTATTTACACATCTTAATGTTTATTTGTTTTATTTACAAAATAAAAATATAAATGCAATATAAATCCTAAACATAAAGAACAAATAAACTAAAGTCATACTAACACTATAAAATTGAAAGAAAATAATATTTAAAGATGTGAAAATAAAAGTGAATTTTCTAAACAAAACAATGTTTCATGTATGTTTTTGTTTATAAATATTTTGAAACATTTCATTTTATTTTGTTTTATTTATAAATATTTAACATAATAAAATAAAAATAAAACAATGTATATAAAAAAAATATAATATTTTAACAAATATATGTACGGGTTTTTAAATAAATAGAGGGTCAAATTCTTTTTTAATGAAAAAAATGAATAAAGAATAAACAAAAATCATGAGAGAAAAAATAATTGGGTTATAAAATGAATTTTTTATTGATGAAAACACTTTATACATTTTCCTCAAGAAATAACTTTGCTTTCAAAGTTCTGCAAAGTCTTGGACCAGGCATAACTCTCAAAATCACATAAGGTAGTATGTTTCATCGCTCAAGATATGATCAAGTTTTACAATGAAGGAAGGATAAAAGGGTGTAATGTCCCCACTTAAAGGCTCCATGATCTCCCCCCTGACCCATTCAATCCCCATGGGTTCAGGCGGAAATAAAATAAATTAGTTAGGATTAATATTGGTCCATGGTGATTTAGTTTAATTACATTAAACTATAGAGAAGCGATGAATCTCATAGTTTGTAAATATTTAATTAATATTTAATATTGTGATGAGTTGGAGATGTTTAGGTGGCCCAGGAGGGTGCATAGGATATTTAGTGGACCCTATGAGTTGTCTTCCACAATGGAAACTGGAAGAAAAACAGAGAAAATCAAGAAATCTACTAAAAAGATGGAAGGCAACAGAAAAGTAGAAAAGTAGAAAACAACAGAAAAAGCAGGAAAGCACATAAAAGCATAAAGTAGCAGAAAAGCACGAAAGCACTAGAAAAGTAGGAAAGCAGAGAAATTCAAGGAAAAGAAAGAGTTTCCAAAGCAGGAAAAGCATACTAAAGCATAAATGCAAGAAAGCAAGGAAAAATTGAGATAAAGTTGCAATGGCTAAAATTAGCTAGTGAGGGGGCATTGGATGAGGCTAGTGGTCCACATGCAATGTATCTTAGAAATGAATTAACTTATAAAAGGAGTGCACCCATGGACATATTTTTCCTGTTTGATTATTGCATTGAAGAGCTCTGAGCTTTTCAAGACTTGGGATATGTGCCCCTTATGTTCACCAACTAGTTGAGGATTTAGCTAGAGTTTGAGGAGGAAGGTACTAATCCTTTCTCATTAAAGATCATTGCAGGATTCTCAGTCATATGTAGGTCCATCACTCTTCCAGGAAAGTGAGCTATTGTTCCATCAGTATTGAAGACTTCATCAATTTAATTAAGCTTTCTGCAAAATTTTGTAATTGTCCATGTTATGGATGGTGGATGGTGATTCCATGGGTGTTTGATGTTGTACTTACAATCATGTCATGTAGATGTACTCCTCTTCAATTCAATAAGATAAATTTGCTTCATGTTCTACAATATTATCTTTCTTTTCAGTGAAAATCTATTCCTATGCTTGTTTGAATGCTAGATTTGACTAGTTTTCTGAATTGTTGTAGTAATCTGATTTCCACGACTCCAAATCTTATTATGTAAGTTGCTATGGTAATAAGACTCCTAATTGGACTCATATTAAATTAGTTAGGATTAATATTGGTCCATGGTGATTTAGTTTAATTAAATTAAACCATAGAGAAGCAATGAAGCTCATAGTTTGTAAATATTTAATTAATATTTAATATTGTGATGAGTTGGAGATGTTTAGGTGGCCCAGGAGGGTGCATAGGATATTTAGTGGACCCTATGAGTTGTCTTCCACAATGGAAACTGGAAGAAAAACAAAGAAAATCAAGAAATCAACTAAAAGGATGGAAGGCAACAGAAAAGTAGAAAAGTAGAAAACAACAGAAAAAGCAGGAAAGCACAGAAAAGCAGAAAGTAGCAGAAAAGCACGAAAGCACTGAAAAAGTAGGAAAGCAGAGAAATTCAAGGAAAACCAAGAGTTTCCAAAGCAGGAAAAGCATACTAAAGCATAAATGCAAGAAAGCAAGGAAAAATTGAGATAAAGCTGCAATGGCTAAAATTAGCTAATGAGGGGGCATTGGATGAGGCTAGTGATCCACATGCAAGATGAATTAACTTATAAAAGGAGTGCACCCATGGACATATTTTTCCTGTTTGATTATTGCATTGAAGAGCTCTGAGCTTTTCAAGACTTGGGATATGTGCCCCTTATGTTCACCAACTAGTTGAGGATTTAGCTAGAGTTTGAGGAGGAAGGTACTAATCCTTTCTCATTAAAGATCATTGCAGGATTCTCAGTCATATGTAGGTCCATCACTCTTCCAGGAAAGTGAGCTATTGTTCCATCAGTATTGAAGACTTCATCAATTTAATTAAGTTTTCTGCAAAATTTTGTAATTGTCCATGTTATGGATGGTGGATGGTGATTCCATGGGTGTTTGATGTTGTACTTACAGTCATGTCATGTAGATGTACTCCTCTTCAATTCAATAAGATAAATTTGCTTCATGTTCTGCAATATTATCTTTCTTTTCAGTGAAAATCTATTCCTATGCTTGTTTGAATGCTAGATTTGACTAGTTTTATGAATTGTTGTAGTAATCTGATTTCCACGACTCCAAATATTATTATGTAAGTTGCTATAGTAATAAGACTCCTAATTGGACTCATACCAACCCTCATATTAGAAATTAGTGACCCTTAGGTATCATTAGATTTGAGTTGTAAATCTCTCAGTAGAGATGTCCTACATCCTCTATTTTCCTCCTAGCTCCCAAACCCTGTCAAATTGGGTCCAATTGATTTTCTTGGTGTTTCCATAGATGATTGGGTAGTGTTCCCTCACCTTTGACCGTATAATCATACCTTAATCAAAGTTAAATCCATCAAAATCTTGCACCAAAGCTATACAACCCATATCAGATTGTTCAACGCATTGGTCAAGTGGCCTGCAAATTAGGCTCCCAACACACTCCAAAATTCACCTAATATTTCATGTCTCCTGTTTGAAGAAGATCATGGGTCACAATTGTCAAGTTCAAACTACATTACGAGAACTGGATAAAGGATGCTCCATTTGGCTCCAACCAAAAGTAGTTTTGGAAACCAAGCAGTGCCAGTTACATCACCACACCAGCCATGAATTTTTTATTCAATGGAAGGATACCTCACCAAAAGATGTTGCTTGGAAATCATCAACAATTAACAATTTTCCCATCTCCAACATTGAGAAAAATTATGCTTACGGAAGGGAGAGATCATGTTAGGGTCCTACGCTAACCCCCCTTCTGTATCAATGTACAAGGATATAAGGCCCATTAGATAGTCAGTGGGTAGTGACTTAATGAAAAAAGAAGCCATTTGTTGAATAAAGTCCCATAGGGGGTTGACCCTCATTAATAACAGGACCACGTTTAATTAGGGATTTGTTTATTGAAGTAGTAATCTATGTAATGTTTTGTCAATAATTGTTATTGTATTTGGAGCTTTTCTCTTGTAGTTTTCCCCCTTGAAGACGCAAGTGAACATAACTCTCTATTTTGAATATATTTCATATAGGAGACATTTTTTTGGTTCTATATACTCTCTCTTATGTTTTTCTATGGTTTCTCTGAATTTATGGGTCTAAGTATATTACAACTAGTAAGTGTAATGACAGTCTAATGGTAGTATTGGATCACTTCAAATAAATGGTCACAATGATAGCTTGTAATAATATTACTTCAGCACAAGTAGTGATGCAATTATTCTTTGAGAACATACAAGTGGTTTTTTCCTTACTCTAATCAACCATTCTCGATTGTTATAATAGATTACTTACTACTTTTGGTGATAATTGTGGATATTAATGGATGCCACAATGAAGAGAATTATTGCCTTTCATCATGATACAAAGGTAGTAAAGCACACCAAAGTTCAATTATTGTGTGTTTTTTAACCAAAACATTTAATGACTCCAAATGTAAAACATCCAATAAATGGTAGTATTGGATCACTTCAAATAAATGGTCACAATGATAGCTTGTAATAATATTACTTCGGCACAAGTAGTGATGCAATTATTCTTTGAGAACATACAGGTGAATTTTTTCTTACTCTAATCAACCATTCTCGATTCTTATAATAGATTATTTACTACTTTTGGTGATAATTGTGGATATTAATGGACGCCACAATGAAGAGAATTATTGCCTTTCATCATGATACAAAGGTAGTAAAGCACACCAAAGTTCAATTATTGTGTGTTTTTTAACCAAAACATTTAATGACTCCAAATGTAAAACATCCATGTGTGCAACATAGATACAACCACACATTTGAAAGCACAATAAGAATTGCATATTTTGAAGTGTGTCATGGATTCTTATTGAATGATCCATTACCCATATTAGTTCATATTCTGAGGTGAAGAATAGGGAAAGAGGTCGTTGCACATAGGAAAGCAATAAGGTTTATAAACCACATCTAGAAGATTCATGATCATGTTTAAGAATCTTTGTGCAAGAGTCAAAAAAAGCATAAGGCCAAACATGATCAAAATAAAACATATCATTAATTTCTCACAAGCAAAATTGTTTCTAGGTTTACCTTTAGAAGGACTACTTTAAGGAGAAAGACATGATTAAATTGCTCAGTGTTTCCCTTATACCATGATCAAGCCAACTAGAGAGAACGTGTTTAAGTTGGAATTCCACCCTACATTTTCATTCATAGAGTGCCTAAAGCTCTACATGCCATCAATGTTGAACAATAATTACGAAGAATCTATTGTGTTTTCCCATGAAGAGTTAGTTGTTGAAGTTGGGATGAATATGAAAGAGAATACATTTAGAGTTTTTATATTTCTGTGATGATATTTGTTGATAGAACAATTTCCGGAGTGACTACGGTTTCCATTTTTTTGTCGTAATTTTGAATCCTCACTTGGATCCATCATCATGATAATTAGTCGATAGTAAAAGTTGTAGGAGAGACTAATAAATAATGATCGAGAGATGTGGGATCGAGATATTATAGGTTGTCTATAGAAGCATAGTCATAATCAGCTTTGAAATATAGACCAAAAAACCATAATACTAACACCAACAAAATATAGAAGCATAATCATGATCAGCTTTGAAAAATAGACCAAAAACCCATTATATTAACACCAACAAAATATAGAAACATAATCATGATCAACTTTGAAAAATAGTAAAAAAAAACCATAATACTAGCACCAACAAAAGAATAAAATAAAATAAAAAACAACAACACAAAACAAACAAAGGAAACAATAAACCCCAAAAACCAAAAACTAAAAACTAATCAAACAAAAAACAAAAAATGCTAAAATAAATTAAAAATATCTAAATAAAAAAATAAACAAAACAAAAACAATAAACACATAAAATAAAAACAAAGAAAAAAAAACTAAACAAACCCTAAAAGAAACAAAAGATAGTACATAAAGCAAACAATAAATAAAACGATAGAATGAATAAAGACAAACAATACTAAGGATAAAATTGAAACAAAATCAAAATCAAAATTAGAACAATAAAAAAACAAAACAAAACATAAAAAAACAAAACATAAAAATTAAAAACAGAGAAAAATAAATAAAAAAATCAAATGATAGAAAACTTGAAAAAAAAAAAATAGAGGACAAGCATAAAACAAAAAAGACAAAAAAAAACAATAAAATAAAAAATCAAATATTAATAAACCAAAAAATACAAATTAATAAAACAAAGAAAATAAGGCCACGAACAAAAAAACACAAATTAATAAGACAAAGAAAATAAGGCCAACATCATTAAAACAAGAGGAGGCAAAGAAATTAAAAATTTAAGAAAATATAAATCAATAGAAAAGACAAATAAAATTAAAAACAATGAAAAGAAGAAAAAAAGAAACATTTTTTTAAAAAAGAAGCTTAATTTTAAAAAATATATAATCATAAGCATTTAAGAAAGAAGAAGATAAAGAGGAAATTTAAACTTTGAGAAGTCAACAAAAAAAGGAGGATATGTTATCACTAACCAATTATACTTATTCATGACAATTTCTTGTTTTGTTGATTAGCAAAAGCTAAATTTCATTGATTTCAAAACCCTCGTCCATGTTTAGGTTTTTGGGATGCTTCATAATCTCCAAATCTTCTCTAAGACTCTTCGTTTATAATAGCGATCTTGTCTTGCAAGGATTTCCATGTTTTCTAAGCACACATGGTGCTTAGTCTTAAGAGAATGATCAACAAGTATTGAAATGTGTGCACTCTCATTTCTAATGTTTGCCCCATGTTGTTTAATCCCTACCTAAAATGAACGACCAGTTTCTCCAGTACAACACTTCCCACATGAACACTCGATCTTGTAAACTCCTTTGAATTGATGCCAATCCACCATGTCTTTAGCGAATCTCATCTTCTACCTAATAGTTTCCATTGGTTTGAACAACGTCAAGACTTTGTTTCTTATTAATACCTTTGCAACTTTGTCAATTACTCCTTAAATGTACAAGAGGAAAGATTTAAAATTAGAAATCCTATTGCCACCAAGTTGGGTCCAACTTTCAGCTCTCTCAATAGCTTTCTTGATGCTTTTACTCTTATATCCTATGTTCTTAAAGATTATATTCAGGTGGTGTTTCTCCTGTTTGAGGTGCTCTTTGTCTGATATTCAAAAATCTCTCATGGCTAAGGTGTTAATTACTCTGATCTTCTATGAGGGATGGCGATGAGAGTCTATATGAAGATAACTCACAATATGGGTTTTATTTCTAAGTACCTCATGGCCTAGGGTTACATCTTGTTGCTTTCTATTGATTAATACATCAAGAAATGGAATGCTCCCATTCTCTTCCAACTCCATGGTGAAATTTATGTCATTGGAGATATGATTAAGGTGGCATAGAAATTTTATAGCTCACTGGTCCCATGGGAGCATCTCATATCGGTGTCATCTACATACATCTTCCATTTGGCTGGTTCAAGGGGGGAATTTTTAAGTGCCTGCTTCTTGAACTACTCCATAAAAACGTTAGTAACAATGGGTTAGAGAGGATACCCCATTGCCACTCCACTAGTTTTCTCATAGAATTCTCCTTGAAAGCTAAAGAAAGTTGAGCAGAGACAGACTTATGCTAGATTTGTTCTTCTCGTGTTTGCTACATCATAAACAACTTGCACGACTTCATTAGCAACTAATGAAAATATCTTCTTATTCTACTTTCTCATTATTAATCATCTTAATGAAGTCACTAGAATCGTTGATGAAAGAATTTGTTTTACCAAAGGGGCCCAGGATTCTTGCTACATATTTTGTTAGTTGATAAGTGGAGTATTCGATCATGTTGACAATTGGTCTAAAAGGAACCCCATCCTTATGGATTTTAGGAAGGTCATAGATTCTTGGTGTGATCTCGCTACATGGCATCAAACGCTTCTTAACTCTTTCAAGGCCGAATTCCTTAATATCTTTATGGACTTCCTTAATCACCTTAGAAATTGGGTTGCTTGGTAATTTCTTATAACTTCCACTTGAGCCGAAGTGTTCTATATTTTTTGCATTGTATTCATACTCATTCATAACTATGGTCGCCCCTCCTTTATCAGCATTCAGTATCACTATGTCTCCATTGCTTCTTAATCTCTTAAGGGCTTCCCGCTACTTCCTGGATATATTACTTTTTGGTGGTTTCCCCCTTTCCAGAATTAACTCACAATTTCAGACTCTCTATATCTTCATCTGACAAGGATTGAATGTTGTCATCCACACTGCATGTAATATTTCCACACTTCATGTTGTCTTCCTCTTGTTTCAATGATGTTGTCTTTATTTTCTTGGTCTTACTAATTTGTTTTTTTGTTTATTACTTTTCAATATTTTATTTTATTGTCCTTTTTCTTTTATTGTCATATTCTTTCTTCATTTTTTCCTTTATTTTTTCATTTGGTTAATTTATGTTATTTCTTTTCTCTTTTCTTTTTTCTTTTTTCTTTTTTATTTTCTTTTTCCTTTATTTTCTTTATCTAATTTTTTTTTTTTTATTAGAGTTTTCTCTACTTTGGTCTTTTTATTCATTTTCTTCTCTTTGTTTTTCTTACTTTGTTGTTTATCTACTTTATGTTTTGTTTTTCCTTTATTAGTCCCTGCCGAAGGCCAGGGTAAACTATTGTAATCGATATGTCGTTGACTTCAATTAGTTATCCTTTGACTTTCAAACATTTTCATTTTATCCAAACTTTTTGTTTATAGTTCTTATTTTTCTAATTATATAATCAACTTAAATTATTTAATTTAAATCCTATTGGCCACGGACTTGAAGCATTATTGTCGGGCCAAAGGCGGAGTTGTGAGAACACATGATATTAAAGCACCCAACCTCTTTGGAACCAACGCTCATTTAATTCTTTTTTGTATTTCTACTTGCACATATTTAATGCATTCATTTACTTCTTGCATTCATCGCCTTCTTCACTGCCAATGCATGCATTTACTTCTTGTAGCCACTGCCTCCTTCACTGCCTCACCATCACGTCTCTTACTGAGTGATTCCAAAACCAAAGACTCATGACTCCAACGAAACTGATCAGGCATAGAGAAAAGGCCTGGCCCTATTCATTTATTTATTTTTTCCCATTGATGTTTTCATTCTTCAATCTTCGTCCCTTTTTATTTGCTCTATTTTGCCATTAATGTAGCCTCTTCAGGATTCACCTTCTTCTCTATATTAAAAGATGGCTATTTTTCATATGTATGGAGCAATTTCTCTTTGAGTAGCATCTTCTTCTGGAGCAAGAGCATCTTCTTCTGGAGCAAGAGCATCTACTTCTGGAGCAGCAGCATCGCATCTTGCATCTTTCAGGTTACTCTTAACTTTCTTCTGTCACTGCAATCTGTAATTAGAGCTTATAAATATAAATCTAAAGCAACATACTAAAAATTATAATATCGTAGACTGTAAGTGAACTATTTGCCTTCGATTTTCTATTGAAATAGACTATGATGAAATACAAAACTATGCCTGCAAAAGTGACTTTTTTTTGCCTTCGATTTTCTATTGAAATAGACTATGATGAAATCCAAAACTATGCCTTCAAAAGTGACTATTTTGCATTGCTTACATGGAATACATGTGTAATTATTTCCACACTATCGTATCAAAAAATAGAATTCTGTGAATCCCTCACCTGATATTTTACTGGATACTTTCGTTGCCATCGTCCACCGCCTTTATCATTGTCACCGCCTATTTTACACAATCATTTGTCTATTCACCACCTCTCCCTGTTTATATCTTTGTGCATCTTTCTCGGCTTGCCTTGCAAAAGGCTCAACTGGTGCACATGTTGTATTGATGTGATTTCCTTACATGGAAAAAGAGTAGGCATAGTAATGGAGTTGCTCTGAAATTTTCAATTTAGATTGCGACTGCTTACCAGGGAGCGAAGGTGGTGCGCTAACTGTAAATTGCGAGCTTGAGAGCAAGGCCATTACTAAGTGTACAAGTATGAGATTCCTGCTTGATTTCTACCCCCTATAGTTCGGAGTGTGTATCCGATTTTGTTTGGATGCGGGACTAGTCCCACTCTAAATACTTGGAGAAGTCTTCATTTACCAGAAGGACAAGTGCAATTATTCATTGAAGCATCCAGCAACATCCCACAAGTATGCAACGCCCTGCTAGGATGATTAACTCTATGCTGAGATCTGTGACATTAGAACATCTGAACATCTGTAGGTCATTTCTTTATTCAATTAATCATACATAACATTGTTCTTATGGGAATTAGAACACTAGCCATTGCCTCACTGCCATGCATTGACAACCACCGCCTCTATCTCCATTCCACACGTTGTCTAGTGGAGCAGGTGGTTTTAGGCGTTTTAAGTGGCCATAGTAGATGCCAAACCTGCTGCTCAGTCAGTATGGGTGCAGCAGCTACATGGACCCCTCCCTTCTGTTGTTGCCAGCACTTTCCCGGGCCTGTCGATATGGAATTCTTCCTCACCCTCCTGATGTCATGTGAGAAATTCTTCCTAATTTTATTGGATTTATATCAATGCAGAGAAATAAAACGTAATTGCAAAGAAATGTAAGAATAGCATTAAAATTAGGCTTACATTCTCTTACCGACCGAATATGTAAGGGTTACTGCCATCGAGCTATGGTGGCAAGCCAACCATTGAGCTATGGAGGCAAGGGTTAATTTCCAGAGACAATGCACTATGGCTCAATCCCCATCCACCCAATTCTCCTGCCTTCGTAATTGTATGTAGAGCAAGGACCAATATGTATGTTATATATTAGAATCAATTCTGTTTTTCAAAATTTTGATACATATTTTGGTCATTTTTGTCATTTATATTATTGTTTATACATGATATCAATGAGCTTAAGACAAATGCATCTCAAACATACAGATCTAACAAGACGAGTTAAAGGATTACCTTCTCGATGCTGCTGGGAGAAGTCAGTTGTCATTGTGAAAAGCGGAGCTTAGAGATATCTCAACACGCAATTTCCGCTTGCTCACAAAAATCCACAAAGAAAACCTGGTAAGTTCAAGTTATAAGAATGTCTATCTTTACACTTACATGCTATTTCATAAACAAATCGCTGCAAACTCATTTCCATTTAACCTGGACCCTTGCTACACCTTATCAATACCTAGTTGAATGCCAAGACTCTACAACGATAAAGCAAGTTCTTTCGAGCAGAGGGTATCGTGATTCGTGTGGCTTGGTGGTCTGTGAGACAAATCTCTTACACACGCCTCCTTCATGCGTGATTGGTTATTGTCGTGGTGGTCTATCTTATAGGCATGGCTGCCAAGTGTCTTGAAGACTAGGCTACAACCGCATCTATTTTGTGCATTGTCATATATATGAACATGGCATTTTTCTTTACAAAAAATAAATAATGGTAGTCTCAATGACACCATTTATAGTAGACACGCGCTATGTAACAACGGGTAACTTTGTTGTGTAATAGGCATGTTATGCATTGTATTCATGCTATGTAAGCAAGCCATGTCTGGGTCATGCGATGCCAGGCATTATATAAGTTTTTATTTTGTTCCCAATTTGTGAGTATTTCTTCATCGCGGGATCCAATGTCATTTGGAAAAACAATTTCAAATTCTCTACATTTTGATGAGAAGCTAGGGCTTCTTATACTTGATATTATTTAGATTTTCAAATGTTAAAAAAGCAATAAAAGACTTCTTCCACGATCTTGTAATTTTCTCTATAACCTTATTGTTTTAGGTCTTCAAACATTTAAATGATGCGTGTAAAGAAAAGTCATTTCAAGTAACATTTGAATTTTATACCTAAATCGACCATTCGGCACACGATTTTCTCAGCATATTTATTGCTAAACTCGCACATGATTTTCTCATACGTTCACCGAGCATAGATCGAACTCAAACTCGAACTTGTGGTGAACTTGAAAGTAGGGTTCGACGATGTCGTTGTCGAGAGGGTTTTCCATTCACAATTCCATAAATAATTCATGCATTCATTATTAAATAATTAAAAAACAATTTATTCATAACAACATGTGTTTTTTTAATATATTTTTAAATATAAATGTTTTAAATAAATAATAAATAAATATAATATAATTTTAAATTTAAATGTTTTAAATAGAAATACAATGAAGGATATTTTGGAAGCCTATTTATCTCTATGGTAGGTCAAAATGGAAATGCAGGACAAATAAATGATCAGTTAATTACAAATACTAGTGTAGTTGGTCGTAGTCCTTATTTCTCCTCACATTATTCAAATGTAAAACCCTCTCAGTTGTATGACCTTATGTCTTAGTTGAAGGTTCTTATTGAATAAAATGAACAATGGCATCGTGACATTTTTCATTGAGAATCCATAATTATGAGAATTATATTGCAGGGATAGATAATGCTTTGTCTGTTGTAGCATCCACAAGTGATGCCTCCTCAACCAATGCAAGTGGGAAAACATGTGAAACTTCAACCCAAGCCACAGGGTCAAATGAAATCAATATTATAGAGTCCAAGACAAACTAGTAAGCCAAGATAGATTCAAATCAAATATAATCTAATGATATCGCAATCTCGGCCTCAATGAATAGCAATGCATCCATATCTAAACTTCAGATGCAATTTGTCCAACAATCTCATGCTCATTTTCCTCTTAACCCAACATCACAATTGATGCAATGACCTGAAAGAAGTATTCATTTTTTTACAAACCAGTTGAGGCTTGTACAACCGGTACTCATGCGATCAACGTCAATGGCCCTGCATGCAAAATCAATGGAATCACATCAAACGAAACAAATCGATGTCCTACGTTGAAACTTTTTAGCAATGGCAATACCTAATGAAACATTTTTTGTCCGCAAAGGAACAAAAACAAGATTGCGAGTGTCTCTTCTTCTAAGGCAATAGGAAGTCTTGTTTCGTTCGGACACAGTCACAGTTCTATTGCAATGCCGCATAGTACCCTTGTCAAATTGTACATAAACAATATAAAAAAATCAATCTGCGACAATATAACAATTTAATCTTTTCACAAATTCAATCTTTGACAATATCGGCAGGGACATCGCCATCCCATGGCACTTGTTCTTTTCGTTTTGGCATGGGTACTATTTGTCTTTATTCATTTTATTGTTTGATTTAGATATTATCTTTTGTTTTACTTTGTTTCTTTTATTTCGTTTAGGGCTTGGTTAGTTAATTCTTTGTTTTTATTTTATATTTTTTTTATTTTATATGGTTTTATTCCTTCTATTTTGATTATTCACTTTATTGTTTTTTTTAGTTAGTTTTAATTTATTTTAGTATTCTTTGTTCTTTTGTTATTTTTGGCTTTTAGGGTTTATTGTCTCTTTTGTTTTTTTGGTTGTGGTTGTTTTTTATTTTTCTTCAATTCTTTGTTGTGGTTGGTATTATGGTTTTTTGTCTACTATTTAAAGTTGATTGTGATTATGATTTTAAAGTCGACCAGTAATATGTTGATCTCATATCTCTCAATCAGCGTTTATATGTCTTTCCGATAGCTCTTACCATCGACTAATTGTCTTGATAATAAATCAAGTTGAGGATTCAAAATTTCAACTCATAAATGGAAACCATTGATCCGGATTTATGTGAGAATGAAATGAAATAGCATATATATATTCACATACATAGATATATGGCAAGAAACACA
This sequence comes from Larix kaempferi, assembly GCA_027924585.1. Lineage (NCBI taxonomy): Eukaryota > Viridiplantae > Streptophyta > Pinopsida > Pinales > Pinaceae > Larix > Larix kaempferi. Next base: position 71,206,051 of record BSBM01000093.1, read on the forward strand.
ACAATACAGTAAACTTGGATTCTATTAAATGAATGAAATAGAACAGACTATAAAATAAAAGCATCTAGAATGGTGGTAGTTATATCTCTGAAAAGAGATGTGGCGGATATGCTCATTCGTGACAAGATCAATACAAGAAGAGGATGAAAGAGCCTATTTATCATAAGCATGAGAGCAAGAACCCTAAACATCCAAAAACCTAACCATAGAAGATGAACCGTCATAAAGTTTAAGGCCCTAAGGTGGTTAGCTCAATAGTCAACTTCCCGGGGTCATAACTTTTGCATACGATCTCAGTTTGGGGCGCTCGATATCCCATTGGAAAGGTCTATCCAAGCTATACAACTTTCAAATGGAGGAAAATTCATGCCGTTAAAACCAATGCCCCCCTAATCTCCAAAAAACGTCGTTTAGGGCCTCAAAACGGCCCCGGAAGTTCGGGACCCGAAAAACTGTAGAAAAATTACAAGAAAACTGCCAGAATGGAAAACGTTTTTGAGCTAGTGGAATAGGTGGGTGGCCACCTATATCCATCTGGATCAGTCCTCCCCATTAGGAAGCAATGGTCTCCATTGTGTTGAGTACCCCCATCAGGTGGGGAAACTTCTGTTGAACTTAACTCTTGGTGAGCCACTTGCCTTGGTGAAGTAGTTGCCCTGCTTCGATAACCCGATATAGTTGATGTCGGGTTCCTTTAACCTGTGTGTCCATTATCTGATCAATAGCTTCCTGTTCCATGCAGTCGGTATTAATCTATGTAGGTGCCAATTCCTCTGCCACCTCCGAGGTGTCCAACAATGGTGGAAAATATGGACAAAGGAGCTCCACATTGAATACTAGGTTTTGGCAAAGGAATGGAGGAATGCTTAGCTCAAAGGCATTGTCACCAACTACCTTGGTGATGGTGTACGACCCATATCGAAGTGGACGAAGCTTGCAATGGGATCCTATGAGCCTCTCTTTATGCAAATGCAACCAAACCTTATCACCCACCTGGAACTTGTGTGGAACCCGATGTTAGTCATGTCGTTGCTTGTACTTAGTGTTGGCCTTTACCAAAATTTCATGGACCTGATGGCGGATGTGTTGGATTCATTCAGAAAATTTGGTGGCCTTATCAGCCTCAATCAAAGTATGGGAAGATTCCTCACGTGTGGATGCAATGGGAAGAGCTACATCAATTGGTGCTAGTGGTTGTAACCCCAGACACACTTGAAAAGGGTTGTGGTCGGTAGAGCTATGAAGGGCTCTATTATAGCTATGTTGAACATAAGGAAGGCTCTCATCCCATGTGTGGGGATATTTAGAATTGTACATTCTCAGAATATGCACAATCATCATGTTGACTAACTTTGTCTGTCCATCGGTCTGGGGGTGGAAGGAAATCGATTTGGTGAGTCCAGTATCCATCAATAATCATAGGATGGACAAGAAAGTGCTTAGGAACATGTTGTTCCGATCTGAAATGATAGTCTATGGCAGCTCGAAATGAACCCAAATGCGCTCAAAGAAGAGCTTAGTAGTGGCTTCAGCAAAGATATTCTTGCAAGCTATTAGAAGAGCCATCTTAGAGAAACGAACCACAACCAAAAACACAGAGTCATTTCCATGCTTGGTTGAAAGTAGTCCAGACATGTAATTCATGGAGTTGGATTCCCATAGCCCATTAGGAGTGGGAAGAGGGGTGTACAAACCCTCTTTTTTTATGGCAGGTTTCGCGATGGCACAGGCATTACAGGATCTTATGTATCAATCGACGTCTTGTCGGAGCTTAGGCCAATAAAAATATTTCTGCAATATGGCCATTGTCTTTTCAGTGCCAAAGTGCCCTGCCACTCGAATGTAATTAGATTCCTGAATCATCTTCGCACGCTCACTTAAAGGAACGCGGAGATGGCCTAGGTGGCATAGCAAGCCTTCCTAAAGATGAAATCCTGCTATGGATGTGACTGCACATAGGGCTTAATAGATGGAAGAAAACTAAAGATCACTGTTATATAGTTGAGGCCACCCAGAGGTCTCATGGCCACAACGGTGGAGCATTGTGGTAAGTGCTGCTACTGGATGATGGCTGAGGAAATCGACGACTCGGTTGGTGATTCCCTTCTTATATTTAATATTCAGGTAGAATTGATGCTAGTAATTGGACCACTTCTGGTGGCGGTCATTCTGTAACCTCCCTTAGGTTTGCATGAACTACAGGGGCTTGTGATCAGTGTAGATGACTATCTCTTTTCCAATGATGTAATGCTTCAATTAGGGGAAGGATTTGACAATGGAATACATTTCCTTGTCGTATTTGGGGTACTTGCGGAATGTATTTGAAAGTGTCTCACTGTTATATGCCACTGGATGGCCATGATGAGTGAGGACTACACCAAAAACATAGTATGAAGCATCAGTTTCAATCTCAAAGGGTTGTTGTAGATCCAGTAAGGCAAGTACAGGTGTCGAACATAAGCGTTGCTTCAGATCCTCAAATGCTTGTTGTTGTGGCTTGGACCAACTGAACTTATCCTTAGATCCCCCTTTGGTCACCTAGCTAAGGGACCAAGTAATTTTAGATAAGCCCAACACAAATCTGCGATAGAAGTTGGCAAGGTATAGGAAGTTTCGAAGCTCTGTGAGAGTTGTCGGGGTTGGCCAATCATGGATGGCTTGGATCTTGGTTGGATCCACATGAACACCATGTTCCTCCACGACATATCCCATATATTGAACCCTCTTCATGCCAAATGAGCACTTCTCTATACTAGCATATAACTTGTGTTGGCGCAAGGTGCTGAGGACTTGGTAGATATGTTGCAAATGCTTTGCCCATGTTCTGTTGCAGATGAGAATATAATCCAAATATACGACCACAAAAGAGTTAGTGAATGGTCGTAGGATATCGTCCATCATCCTCATGAAAGTTGTTGGAACATTACTCAAGTCGAAAAGCATGACCAACCACTCAAAAAATCCTTCCTGAGATTTGAAGGTAGTCTTCCAAACATCAGTCTACTCAATTGGCACTTTATGATAGCCAGACTTCAAATCGCTCTTGTTGAAATATTTGGCACCCTTGAGCTAGTCAAAAAGGTCATCGATACAGGGAATGGGATACCACTTCTGAACTTGGATCTTGTTTATAGCTCAGTAATCAATACAGAGTCGACATGTCCCGTCTTTATTCTGTACCAACACAATTGGGCTCTCACAAGGTGAGGAGCTAGGAGGAATGTGCCCCTTTTGCATCAATTCTTGAATCTAATGTTTGATTTCTTCATTTTCCATGAGAGAACGCCTGTATACTGTCCCGTTAGGTAAAGGCGCACCAGGTATCAAATCAATGGAATGCTTGACCGAGCAATGTACCGACACACCGGTGGGTGTGGTGAAGATATCTTTATATGCTTCCACGATCTTGTCCACCTATTTCTGCTTCGTAGAGGGGTTCTACATGGAGGTGGTGGATGTTGCTGCAATATTTCGTTCACCTTCAGAATGAACCATGAAGAGGACGAATTTCACTATCTGGGATATTACCTTCCTGCACTCCTTAGTTGTGATGAGGAACACTACAGTGGTGGGAAGTATCTTTGGTATCCTGTAGATATTCTTTCTCAAAGTAATAATGACACTACGAGGTCTAGACTCATACACAGCATGACGTTTCCACATATATGGTTGTCCTAAAAGAACATCACAAACTTCAAGCGGGGCAACATCACACATTACCTCATCTTTGAAGGGTTTGATCCCTTAAGAAAGGTGGCATTGTTGACTAACGTGGATGTCTCGTCCCTGGCTCAGCCAACCGATGGTTGGGGATGTGGAACCATCGGAAGCTTCAATCTTTTGATGACCTCGGTCGAGACGAGGTTTTTATGGCTACCACTATCAACAAGGAAGTGTAGTGGAGTTCCTTGCACCCACAGTTCTGAATGGAAGAGGCGCTCCCCTTCCTCTGGATCCTCTGACTCTTCTGGTTGAATCTTTGCAGTTGCGATGGTGGCACTAGGTACTGCGTCAATGATATCCTTTCCCTTTTCTTTCTCTCCATCAGGTTCTAAGTCATAGTTTGGATACAGGGATTTTGTCTCAGCCAACAAGGATTGTTTTGAGCGGCACTCATCAGTGTTGTTCCAAGGGCTCTTGTGGAATTCACACCACTTTCCAGTGTCCTTATTTGATTTCCCATTACCCTTCTTTTCCTACAGCTTGGGCTGGTTGTCGAGGCTTTCGTCGTCCTTGCTCTGTCCTTTTCTTTGTGAATTAGGGCCACCTTTTCCATACTTCTGTTGATGATTTGCAAACCCAAAATCTCGCTTATTCCATTGCTTAAACTTATGTTCAATCTTGATGACGTATCTATAATCTGCTCCTAGTGAGGATATGTCGAGGAAATCCATCTCTGTCTGAATGTACATGTGCAGGCCACTGCGGTACTTTAGGACCAAGTGTCGTTCGGAGTCTCGAATATCCATATTGGAGCGCAGGGTATGGAACATGTTGGTAAACTCTAGCACTATTTAGTCTCTCTCCTGGTGCAAAGTCATCCATCTAGTGTACTAGTCATCATAGTTTTCGACATGGTAGAATTATTCCTCGACGACATCGACAAAATCCTCCCAAGTGGGTCTGTCCTAAATAGTTCAGACTCATCTCTTGCATGCCTCTTGCAGTACCGGTCCCACCAGTATTTAATATGGGGAAGGGACTTAAGGAGCGCGAATTTGATCTTTTCGCTGCGGGATAAATTTTGAACAGAGAAGTAACCGTCTAATAGATTCAACTATTTCTATAAAGTATCTGCATCTATCTTTCATTGAAATAGGGGAATTCCAATGTTAACTTGTACCTTGAATGGATTCACACCCCCAAAACGGCTGCTCGTAGAAGGTGCATCTGCCGTCATCGGCATCCTTCGAAGGATCTGTGCGAAATTATCCATCATCTCGTTCCTCTGTCGCGCGAGGGCTTCCTTGAGAAACAGCTTAATAGGATATCATACTCTGTCATCTCTCTTTTCTTCTCCCGCCATGGGATCCTGCTTGGGTCAACAAGGAGGGTTTTCCCCAAGCTCAACTAGTTCGAGACCCAAGTCTCAATATTCAGATCTCGTCAGGGACATGCACTGAGAAATCACAAGAGCAGAAGGCTCTGATACCACTGATTTGGATTTACGTGAGAACGAAATGAAAGAGCATATATATTCACATACAAAGATATATAGCAAGAAACACAACGATATAGTAAACTCAAATTCTATTAAATGAATGAAATAGAACAAACTATAAAATAAAAATAGTTAGAATGGTGGTAGCTATATATCTGAGAAGAGATGTGGCAGCTACACTCATTCATGACAAGCTCAATACAAGAAGAGGATGAAAGATCCTATTTATCATAATCATGAGGGAAAGAACCCTAAACATCCAAAAACCTAACACAATAAATTGAACCATCATAAAGTTTGTGGCCCCAAGGTGGTTAGTTGAACAATCAATTTTCCGAGGGTCATAACTTCTGCATACAATCTATGTTTGGGGCACTCGATAGCCCGTTGGAAAGGTCTATCCAAGCTATACAAATTTTGATTGAGGGCCAATGTCTGCCATGGGAAACCATCCCCCCCCCCCCCTAATATCCAAAAACGTCGTTTAGGGCCTCAAAACGGCCCAGGAATTTTGGGACCCGAAAAACTGTAGAAAAAATACAAAAAAACTGCCAGAATGGAAAATAGTTTTGAGCTAATGGAATATGTGGGTGGCCACCTATATCCATCTGGATCAGTCCTGCCCCCTTAGGAAGGAATGGTATTCATTGCGTTGATTGCCCCCATCAGGTGGGGAAACTTCTAGTGAAATTAACTCTTGGTGAGCCACTTGCCTTGGTGAAGTAGTTTCCCTGCTTTGACAACCCAATATAGTTGGATCTTCTGTTGGCGGGTTTCCTTAACCTATGTGTCCATAATCTGATCAATGGTTGCATGTTCCATGCAGTGAGGATTAAGCATTGTAGGTTTCAATTTCTCTTCCACCTCATAGGTGTCCAACAATGGTGGAAAATATGGACGAATGAGCTCCACATTGAATACTGGGTGCATGCCAAGGAATGGAGGAATGCTTAGCTCAAAGGCATTGTCACCAACTGCCTTGGTGATGGTGTACTTCCCATATCGAAGTGGATGAAGCTTATGATGGGGTCCTGTGAGCCTCTATTTCTTCAAATGCAACCAAACCTTATCGTTCAACAAATATGGTGGCCTTATCAACCTCAGTTTGAGCATGAGAATATTCCTCACGTGTGAATGCAATGGGAATACTTACATCAATTGGTGTCAGTGCTTGGAACCCCAGACACACTTGAAAAGGGCTGTGGCCGGTAGATCTATGAAGGGCTCTGTTATAGCTATGTTGAACATAAGGAAGGATCTCATCCCATGTGCTGGGATGTTTAGAATTGTACATTCTCAGAATATGCACAATCATCCTGTTGACTACCTATGTTTTTCCATCGGTCTGGGGGTGGAAGGGAGTCGATTTGGTGAGCCTAGTATCCATCAATGACCATAGGCTGGACCAGAAAGTGCTTAGGAACCTAATGTCACAATCTGAAATGATAGTTTGTAGCAGCCCCAAATGAACCCAAGCATGCTTGAAGAAGAGCTTAGCAGTGGCTTTAGCAAAGATGTTCTTCTTGCAAGCTATTTGAATTGCCATATTAGATAAACAATCGCATGACAAAAAACACATAGTCATTTCCATGCTTGGTTGAAGGTAGACCAAACATGTAATCCATGGAGATGGATTCACATGGCCCATTAGGAGTGGGAAAAGGGGTGTACAACTTTTGCTTTTTTATAGCAAGTTTCATGATGGAACATGCAGTGCAAGATCTTATGTATCGGCCGACATCTTGTCGGAGATTAGGCCAATAAAAATACTTCTGCAATATGGCTACTATCTTTTCATTGTGGAAGTGCCCTGCCACTCGACTGTAATGAGCTTCCCAAATCATCTTCGCATGCTCCCTTGAAGGAACGAAGAGATGGCCCAGGTGGCATAGCAATCCTTCCTGAAGATGAAATTTTGACATGGATGTTCCTGCACATAGGGCTTGATAGATGGGAGAAAACTCAGGAACACTTCTATACAATTGAGGCCACCCAGAGGTCTCATGGCCACAAGAGTGGAGCACTGTGGTAAGTGTTGTTATTGGAGGCTGACTGAGGTAATCGGCAACTCGGTTGGTGCTTCCCTTCTTATATTTAATATTCAGGTGGAATTGCTACAAGTAAGCGAACCACTTCTGGTGGCAATCATTCTGTAACTTCTCTTTGGTTTGCATGAACTACAGGGGCTTGTGATCAGTGTGGATGATTGTCTCTTTTACAAGGATGTAATTCTTCCATTGGTGGTAGGCTTGGACAATGGAATACATTTCATTATCGTAGGTGGGGTACTTGCGGACTGTATCCGAAAGTGTCTCACTGTGATATGCCACTGGATGGCCATGTTGAGTGAGGATTGCACTAACAACATAGTCTGAAGCATCTGTTTCAATCTCAAAGGGTTGTTGCAGATCCAGTAAGGCAAGGACAAGTGCCAAACATAAGCGTTGCTTCAGCTCCTGAAATGCTTGTTGTTGTGGCTTGGACTAGGTGAACTTGGCCTTATATATCCCCCTTTGGTCACCTAGATAAGGGAACAAGCAATATTAGAGAATCCCAACACAAATCTGCGATAGAAGTTGGCAAGGCCTATGAGCTACGAAGCTCTGTGAGAGTTGTCGAGGTTATCCAATCATGAATGGCTTGGATCTTGGCTGGATCCACATTAACACCACATTCTTCCATAATGTATTCTAGATATTGAACCCTCTTCATGCCAAATGAGTATTTCTCTAGATTAGCATATAACTTGTGTTGGCACAAGGTGTTGAGGACTTGGTGGATATTCCGCAAATGCTCTGCCCATGTTCTATTGTAGATGAGAATATCATCCAGATATATGACAACAAAAGAGTTAGTGAATGGCCGTAGGATATCCTCCATCATCCTCATGAAATTTGTTGGAGCATTAGTCAAGTAAAAAGGAATGACCAACCACTCAAAAAGGTCTTCCCGAGATTTGAAGGCAGTCTTCCAAACATCAATCTGCTCAATTGGCACTTGATGATAGCCAGACTTCAAATCAATCTTGCTGAAATATTTGGCACCCTTGAGCTGGTCAAGAAGGTCGTCAATACGGGGAATCATATACCGATTCTGCACTGTAATATTGTTTAGAGCTCGGTAATCAATACAGAGTCGCCATGTCCTATCTTTCTTTTGTACCAACAAAATTGGGTTCCCACAAGGTGAGGAGTTAGGTCGAATGTGCCCCTTTTGGATTAATTCATGAATCTGGCGTTTGATTTCTTCATTTTCCATGAGGGAACACCTCTATACTGTCTCGTTTTGTAAAGGCCCACCAGGTATCAAATCAATGGAATGCTTGACCGGGAAATATACTGGCACCCCAATGGGTGTGGTGAAGATGTCTTTTTATGCTTCCACGATCTTTTCCACATGTTTCAACTGCGTAGAGGGGTTCTGCATGAAGGTGGTGGATGTTGTTGCAGTCTTTCGTTCACCTTCCGAACGAACCATGAAGAGGACAAATTTCCCTGACTAGGAGTTTACCTTCATGCATCGCTTAGCTATGATGAGGGACACTACAATGGTGAGAAGTGTCTCTGGTATCCTATAGATCTTCTTTCCCAAATTAATAATGACACTACGAGATCTAGACTCATACACAGCATGACTTTTCCACATATATGGTTGTCCTAAAAGAACATCACAAACTTCAAGTCGGGAAACATCACACTTTACCTCATCTTTGAAGGGCTTGATCCCCTAGGAAAGGCGACACTGTTGACTAACGTGGATTTATCGTCCCTGGCTCATCCAACCTATGTTGTATGGTTGAGGATGCAGAACCATCGAAAGCTTCAATCTTTTGACAACCTCGAACGAGACAAGGTTTTCTGGCTACCACTATCAACAATGAAGTGTAGCGAAGTTCCTTGCACCCAAAGTTGTGAATGGAAAAGGCGCTCCCATTCCTCTGGCTCCTCTGACTCTTCTGGTTGAATATTTGCAGTTGAAATGATGGCACTAGGTTCCACTTCAATGATCTACTTTCCATTTCCTTTCTCTCCATCAAGTTCTGAGTCAGAGTCTAAATCCGTGTATTTTGTCTCGACCAACAAGGATTGTTTTGAGTGGCACTCATCAATGTTGTGCCAAGGGATCTTGTGGAATTCACACCACTTTCTAGTGTCCTTCTTTGATTTCCCATTACCCTTCTTTGCTTGTGGCTTGGGCTGGTTGTCGAGCCTTTGGTCGTTCTTGCTATGTCCTTTCCTTTGTGAATTAGGGACACTTTTTCCAGGCCTCTGCTGCTGATTTGCAGACCCAAAATCCCGCTTATTCTATTGCTTAGACTTATGTTGGATCTTGATGGCGTATCTATAAGCTGCTCCTAGTGAGGATATGTCCAGGAAATCCATATCTATTTGAATGTACCTGTGTAAGCCACTGTAGTACTTTAGGACCAAGTGATGTTCAGAGTCTCGAATATCCATCTTGGAGCACAGGGTATTGAACATGTTGGTAAACTATGGCACTGTTTGGTCTCTCTCTTGGCGCAAAGTCGTCCATCTGGTGTACTAGTCATCATGCTTTCTAACAGGGTATAATTCTTCCTTAATGGCATTGACAAAAGCAACCCAATTGGGGTTTGTCTTGAATATTTTAGACTCATCTCTTGCATGCCTCTCGCAGTACCCGTCCCACCAGTCTATAATATGGGGAAGGGACTTAAGGAGAGTGAATATGATCTTTTTGTTGTTGGAAAATTTTTGAACAGAGAAGTAACCCTCTAATGGATTCAACCATTTATCTAAAGCGTTTGCATCTATCTTTCTTTCAAATAGGGGAATGTCAAAGTTAACTTGTACCTTGAAGGGAGTTTCACCTCCGAAATGGATGCTGCTTGAAGGTGCATCTGTTGTCGTCGGCATCCTTCGAAGGATCTGTGCGAAATTATCCATCATCTCGTTCCTCTGTCACGCGAGGACTTCCTCAAGCAACAGCTTAATAGGATATCCTGCTCCATCATCTCTCTTTTATTCTCCCTCCATGGGAGCCTTCTTGGGTAGACGAGGAGCGTTTTCCCCAATCTCAACTAGTTTGAGACCCAACTCTCGATATTCAGATCTCGTCGAGGACATGCACTGAAAAATCACAAGAGCAGAAGGCTCTGATACCACTGATCTGGATTTATGTGAAAACGAAATGAAAGAGCATATATATATTCACATACACAGATATATGGAAAGAAACACAACGATACAGTAAACTCATATTCTATTAAATGAATGAAATAGAACAAACTGTAAAATAAAAGCAGTTAGAATGGTGGTAGTTATATCTCTGAGAAGAGATGCGGCGGCTACGCTCATTCGTAAAAATATCAATACAAGAAGAGGCTAAAAGAAACTATTTACCATAAGCATGAGAGAAAGAACCCTAAACATCCAAAAACCTAGCCCTAGAAGATGAACCATCATAAAATTTGCGACCCCAAGGTGGTTAGTTGAACAGTCAACTTCCCGGGGTCATAACTTTTGCATACGATCTTCGTTTGGGGCACTCGATAGACCATTGGAAATTTCTATCTGAGCCATACAATGTTCGATTGAGGGCCAATGAATGTCGTGGGAAACCATTTCCTCCCCTAATCTCCAAAAAATGTCGTTTAGGGCCTCAAAATGGCCCTGGAAGTTCAGGATCTGAAAAACTGTAGAAAAATCACAAGAAAACTTTCATAATGGAAAACTATTTTGAGTCAGTGGAATAGGTGGGTGGCCACCTATATCCATGTGGATCATTCCTCCCCCTTTAGAAAGAAATGGTCTCCATTGCGTTGAGTTCCCCCATCAGGTGGGTAAACTTCTGTTGAACTTGACTCTTGGTGAGACACTTGCCTTGGTGAAGTAGTTGCCCTGCTTTGAAAACCTGATATAGCTGGATCTTCTGCTGGTGGGTTCCCTTAACTTGTGTGTCCATGATATGATCAATGGTTTCTTGTTCCATGCAGCTAATATTAATCTCTATAGGTTTCAATTGCTCTACCACCTCCGAGGTGTCCAACAATGGTGGAAAATATGGGTGAAGGAGCTCCACATTGAATATTGGGTGCGGGCCAAGGAATGGAGGAATTATTAGCTTGAAGGCATTATCACCAACTATCTTGGTGATGGTGTACGTCCCATATCGAAGTGGATGAAGCTTGTGATGGGGTCATGTGAGCCTCTCTTTCTGCAAATGCAACCAAACCTTATCACCTATCTGGAACTTGTGTGGAACTCGATGCTAGTCATGTCACTACTTGTACTTAGTGTTGGCGTTTTCCAAAATTTCATGGACTTGTAGGTGGATGTGTTGGATTCGTTCAACAAATATCATGGCCTTTTCAGCCTCAGTCTAAGCATGGGAAGATTGCTCATGTGCATATGCAATGGGAAGACCTACATCAATTGGTGCCAATGGTTGGAACCCCAGACACACTTGAAAAGGGTTGTGGCCAGTAGAGCTATGAAGGGATCTATTATACCTATGTTGAACATAGGAAAGGCTCTCATCCCATGTGTGGGGATGTTTAGAATTGTACATTCTCAAGATATGCACAATCATCCTATTGAATACCTCTGTTTTTTTATCGGTTTGACGGTGGACGACAGTCGATTTGGTGAGCCTGGTATTTATCAATGAACATAGGCTGGACCAGAAAGTGCTTAGGAACCTGTTGTCCCAATATGAAATGATAGTCTATGGCATCCCAAAATGAACCCAAACACACTCGAAGAAGAGCTTAGCAGTGGCTTTAGTAGAGATGTTCTTCTTGCAAGCTATTAGAATGGCCATCTTAGAGAAACGATCCACGACCAAAAACACACAGTCATTTCCATGTTTGGTTGAAGGTAGTCCAGACATGTAATCCATGGAGATCGATTCCCAAGGCCCATTAGAAGTCGGCAGAGGGGTGTACAACCCCTATTTTTTTATGGCAGGTTTCGCGATGGCACAGGCAGTAAAGGATCTTCTGTATCGGTCGACGTCTTGTCGGATCTTAGGAAAATAAAAATACTTCTGCAATATGGCCACTGTCTTTTCGGTGCCGAAGTGCCCTACCACCCAACTGTAATGAGATTCTTGAATCATCTTCGCACGCTCGCTTAAAGGAACACAGAGATGGCCTAGGTGGCATAACAATCCTTCCTGAAGATGAAAGTATGCTACAGATGTGCATGCACATAGGGCTTGATAGATGGGAGAAAACTCAGGATCACTGATATATAGTTGAGGCCACCCGGAGGTCTCATGGCCACAAGAGTGGAGCACTATGGTAAGTTTTGCTACAGGATGTTGGTTGAGGCAATCAACGACCTAGTTGGTGTTACCCTTCTTATATTTAATATTCAGGTGGAATTGCTGCAAGTAAGTGAACCACTTCTGATGATGGTCATTCAGTAACTTCCCTTAGGTTTGCCTGAACTACAGGGGCTTGTGATAAGTGTGGATGACTATCTCTTTTCCAAGGATGTAATGCTTCAATTAGCGGCAGGCTTGGACAATGGAATACATTTCCTTATCGTAGGTGGGGTACTTGCGGAATATATCTGAAAGTGTCTCACTGTTATATGCCATTGTTATATGCCATTGGATGGCCATGCTGAGTGAGGACTGCACCAAAAGCATAGTCTGAAACATCTGTTTCAATCTCAAAGGATTGTTGCAAATCCGGTATGGAAAGGACATGTGCCAAACATATGCGTTGCTTCAGCTCCTAAAATGCTTGTTGATGTGGCTTGGACCAACTGAACTTAGCCTTAGATCTCCCTTTGGTCACCTGGATAAGGGACCAAGCAATATTAGAGAAATCCAACACAAATATGCGATAGAAGTTGGCAAGGCCTAGGAAGCTACAAAGCTATGTGATAGTTGTCGGGGTCGACCTATCATGGATGGCTAGGATCTTGGATGGATCCACATGAACACCATGTTCGTCCATGACATATCCCAAATATAGAACCCTCTTCATGCCAAATGAGCACTTCTCTAGATTAGCATATAACTTGTGATGGCGCAAGGTGCTGAGGACTTAGTGGATATGTTGCAAATGCTCTGCCCATGTTCTGTTGTAGATGAGAATATCATCCAGATATACGACCACAAAATAGTTAGTGAATGACCGTAGGATATCGTCCATCATCCTCATGAAATTTGTTGGATCATTACTCAAGCCGAAAGGCATAACCAACCACTCAAAAAGGCCTTCTCGAGATTTGAAGGCAGTCTTCCAAACATCGGTCTACTCAATTGGCACTTGATGATATCCAGACTTCAAATCAATCTTGTTGAAATATTTGGCACCCTTGAGTTGGTCAAGAAGGTCGTCGATACGGGGAATGGGATACTGATTCCGGACTGTGATCTTGTTTAGAGCTCAGTAATCAATACATAGTCGCCATGTCCCGTCTTTATTCTGTACCAACACAATTCGGCCCCCACGAGGTGAGGAGCTAGGTGGAATGTGCCCCTTTTGGATCAATTCTTGAATCTGGCATTTGATTTCTTCATTTTCCATGAGGGAACGCCTATATACTGGCCCATTAGGTAAAGGCGCACCAGGTATCAAATCAATGGAATTCTTGACCAGGTAATGTACTGACTCCCCTGTGGATGTGGTGAAGATGTCTTTGTATGCTTCCACGATCTTTTCCATGTGTTTATGTTGCATAGAGGGGTTCTGCATGGAGGTGGTGGATGTTGCTGCAATCCTTCGTTCACCTTCAGAACGAACCATGAAGAGGACGAATTTCCTTGTCTCAGAGATTACCTTCCTGCACTGCTTAGCTATTATGAGGGACACTGCAGTGGTGGTCCTGTAGATCTTCTTTCCCAAAGTAATAATTACACTACGATGTCTAGACTCATACACAGCATGACGTTTCCACATATATGGTTTTTGTTAAAGAACATCACAATCTTCAAGCGCGGAAACATCACACATTATCTCATCTTTGAAGGGTTCAATCCCGTAGGAAAGGCGACACTATTGATTAACAAGGGTGTCTCATACTTGGCTTAGCCAACCGATGTTGTATGATTGGGGATGTGGAACCGTCAGAAGCTTCAATCTTTTGATGAGCTCGGCCGAGACGAGGTTTTTATGGCTACCACTATCAACAATGAAGTGTAGCGGAGTTCCTTACACCCACAGTTGTGAATGGAAGAGGCATTCCCCTTCCTATGGCTCCTCTGACTCTTATGGCTAAATATTTGCAGTTCCGATGGTGGCACTAGGTTCCATGTCAATGAATTGCTTTCCCTTTTATTTATATCCATCAAGTTCTGATTCAGAGTCTGGATCCAGGGATTTTGTCTCGACCAACAAGGATTTTTTTCAGCGGCCCACTCATCAGTGTTGTGCTAAGGGCTCATGTGGAATTCACATCACTTTCCAGTGTCATTCTTTGATTTCCCATTTCCGTTCTTTGCATGCGGCTTGGGTTGATTGTCGAGGCTTTGGCCTTCCTTGCTCCATACTTTGCTTTGTGAATAAGGGCCACATTTTCCAGGCTTTTGTTGTTGATTTGTAGACCCAAAATCCCACTTATTCTTTTGCTTAAACTTATGCTCGATCTTGACAGTGTATCTATAAGCTGCTCCTAGTGAGGATATGTCCAGGAAATCCATCTATGTCTGAATGTACCTGTGCAGGCTACTGCAGTACTTAAGGACCAAGTGTCGTTCAGAGTCTCTAATATCCAACTTGGAGCGTAGGGTATGGAACATGTTAGTAAACTCTTGCACTGTTTGGTCTCTCTCATGGCGCAAAGTCATCCATCTTGTGTACTAGTCATCATAGTTTCTGACATGGTAGAATTATTCCTTAACGGCATCGAAAAAATCTGCCCAATTGGGGTTTTTCCTAAATAGTTCAAACTCATACCTTGCATGCCTCTCGCAGTACCCATCCCACCAGTCTTTAATATGGAGAAGGGACTTAAGGAGCGCGAATGTGATCTTTTCGTTGTCGGAAAAATTTTGAATAGAGAAGTAACCGTCTAATAGATTCAACCATTTTTCTACAGCATCTGCATCTATATTTCCTTCAAATATGGGAATGTCAAAATTAACTTGTACCTTAAAGGGAGTTGCATCCCCGAAACTGTTGCTCGTTGAAGGTGCATTCGCCACTGTCGGCATCCTTCGAAGGATCTGTGCTAAATTATATATCATATCGTTCCTCTATCGCACGACGGATTCCTCGAGCAACAGCTTAATAGGATCTCTTGCTCCATCATCTCTCTTTTATTCTCCCACCATGGGAATCTACTTGGGTCGACGAGGAGGGTTTTCCCCAAGCTCAACTAGTTCGAGACCCAACTCTCGATATTCATATCTCGTCGGGGACATACACTGAGAAATCACGAGAGCAAAAGGCTCTGATATCAATGATCTGTATTTATGTGAGAACGAAATGAAAGAGCATATATTTATTCACATACACAGATATATGGCAAGAAACACAGCTATACAATAAACTCATATTCTATTAAATGAATGAAATAGAACAAACTGTAAATAAAAAGCAGCTAGAATGGTGGTAGTTATATCTTTGAGAAGAGATGTAGAGGCTACAGTCATTCGTGACAAGATCAATACAAGAAGAGGCCGAAATAGCATATTTATCATATGCATGATGGAAAGAACCCTAAACATCCAAAAACCTAACCCTAAGAGATGAACCGTCATAAAGTGTGCGGCCCCAAGGTGGTTAGTTGAACAGTCAACTTCCCGAGGTCATAACATTTGTATACGATCTCTATTTGGGGCGCTCGATAGCCCGTTGGAAAGGTCTATCCGATCTATGCAACTTTCGAATGGAGGCCAATGTATGCTTTTGACACTCGTTGGCCCCCTCTAATATCCAAAAAACGTCATTTAGGGCCTTAAAATGGCCCCAGAAGTTCAGGACCCAAAAAACTGTAGAAAAATTGCCAGAATGGAAAACTATTTTAAGCCAGTGGAATATGTGGGTGGCCACCTATATCCATATGGATCAACCGTGGTCACTCCTGAAATCTACTCTATCAACATCAAATACAATACTAACAATGCAAAGAGCAAGAATCCAACAATGTCATAGCCTTGAAACTTTATTAGAGCACATTGAAAGGATGGTGACCCCAAGCTAACGTGTAAAACACCTTTGTCCATATTCAAGTGAAGTTTCCACAATTCGTAGCACACACTGAAAGGATGGTGGACCCAAGCCAACGAGCAATAAACTTTGGCTCATATGCAAGGATACTTGATCTCAAATGGATTTAGAGACAAACTAAGTCTATAATTGGAGAATGTGTGCTGAAGAGAAGCTAACATAGCAATGTTGAATTATGAGGATACATGTTGCAATTGTCAATTGAGCACAAATCAGTGAAAATCTGGTGTTGTGATTGTTGAAATATTGTCACTTCAAAGAATATTCTATTTGTACTTTATTATTATTCATCCATAGATGTTTTATTCCTCCGTCGGGATGTTATTATTATGTAAAGTCATTGAGGTAAATCCTCCCATGTAAGTCGGGGCAATAGATCCCCTAAGAGTAATTTGTAATGGGGTATTTAAGTCCCCTAGAGGGGTCGGCCCATTCAGCAAGAGAATAAACTATTGAGGCCGACCTGTCAAGTGTAAAATTCAATTCAATGTAAAGTATAAATAGAGGAGGTGTGTGCCTCATTTAACGCACACACACTCACTTGTGAATTCGCATAGGAGAGAGAGAGATCTACAAAGGAGGAGAAGGAGAAGGAGATCACTCACTCTACTTTTGATCATATATATTGAGGAAGTTTTGCTGGGTTTTCTACCACATGACAGTTTTCCAGGATAAATCTGTGTCTCTTGTGTTTATGCTATGCTTGTTATTCTTTCAGTGATCATGTATATGCTATTGTTGTGAAGTTGAATTGAATACTGATGTTATCTATCTTCGCATATTGAATCTTAATAGTGATATGGGTGTGTACTATATATCTTGTTGTGCACTTTCCAACCTTGCGGCTCAATGTCACTAACTCAAATCAATTACACTTAAACTATCACACGACCTAAGCGTGGACTTTTGATCATAGATATGTAGTGCATCAAAACACCAACACACTAGCATGGATGAACAACTCAATAATGAATACAAGTGTAAGTCATTGAAGTTATAACGAGTAGACTAATGTATTGTTAGATGCATAGATAAAATGTAAAACAATTCATATTCCCTTCGTTTGTATCATTTATACCTAAAATTCTAATTGTAAAAAGCTCGCATTTTAGTTATGGCGTAGTTGAGTGATAGATAGTGTTGAAACACTTCATGTTGTTCATATTGTTGTTGTATAGTGTTATTCATTTAATGAGATTATGGAGTTGAAGTATTGCCGAGCTTGTTAGGCCAATATGTGAACGTTTTATGAATTCATTTATATTTATCTAATTACTTAAATAATTGCCTTGTCATAATTGAATAATAATGTGTTTAAGATTAATATTTTGTAGTTGTTGATTGGTTATTTATGCATGCAAATTTGGATCAAATGTAATTTACTTTCCTCGTATGAAAAATAATGAATTCAACAATCGAATAACATTTTTTAGAATAGATATTTTCCTTCGTATTTTATCATCCTTTAAGTAAAGATAAAAAACCCCCCCAATGGCTAACAAATTTTCATGATGCAGATTGAATTTATAAGTATGAATGTGGCAAGTCCATTGGATGGTCCAAAGGACATAGACATTTGTAGTGCATGTTATATATTTTCAAGTTACATATGTTCTTCTCCTTTGATGCATATATGATGGCATCATCTATGAAGATTACTTATAGAAAATATTATTTTATCTTTATGATATTTGGTGGATCATTTATGCAAAATAGAAATGCATAATATGAAATTCAGAACTCAAGCCTTTATTTTATTGATACATGTAGAGGAGATGTGCCAATCTCTAATACACCCAAGTGACCTAGTAATCTACCATTTGAACATGAAGCTTGTGATTAGGATTCTTTTAGTTATGTTCCTAATTTTACAAAACACATTGAATTCAATAAGTTCATAGTAAGAATAACTTCATCTTTAATTATAAACCTAGACGTTGCCAATGTCTTTCTCTACTTTGGATTATAAACCTTATAGGACTTTGAAGTCTAATTGTAGCCAACAAACAAACCCTTCCTACTAGAGGACTCCACCTTGGTCACTCCAACTTGGTCCTCTTCTCTATTGGAATATGGATATAAACTGGGTAGACAAATATGCAAAAATGAACCACCTCTAGCTTAAGACCGATGAATGCCTCCTTTGGTGTCTTATCCTCCAAAATATTGTGATGACACCTTTTATGGATGTATATTGTTGTATTCTATGCTTCTATCCATAGAAACATCGACAAATCATGGTCATATATCATGGCCTTGGCCACCCCTATGATGGATCAATTCTTCTACTATGTAACCATGTTTTATTGTGTGGTACGAAACAATGAACTCCCTCTTTATTCCTGCATCCTTGAAGAAATCCTTGAAATCATTGGAGGTATACTCACCCCCATTGTTAGATCTCAAAAGTTTGATATTATTCCCTGTCTATATCTCTTCCAGAGATTTGAACTCTTGAAACTCGCTAAAGGCCTCATCCTCGGTTGTTAGGATGTAGATCCAAGTATTGTGAGAGAAGTCATCAATGAAGGAAACATAATACATGCTTCATGTGATTGATTCCGTTGACATTGATCCACATGCATTCGAATGCACTAGGTCTAGAATCCCCTAATTATTTGTGTGCTCATTGCTTGGGAACAAATCCTTTTATATGCTTGCTAAGCACACACCCTCCACATACATCCTATTGTTGAATGTTGAAATTTGGAAGACCAATGACTATCTCCCTCAGTATAGGAAACGCATTGTGATGTAGGTACCCCATCTTCTTGTGCCATAACTCGCACAAGTTATATGTGTTATGAACTAGGGCTCGAACAAGTTCACCTTGTAACCTATATAAGTTGTCTTCCCTAACCTCAATCACCTGAGTAGATCCTAGGCTAGACTCCTTTAGTATTATAAGGACTTCTTGGTTCTTGAAATTTGTTGCATAGGCCTTATATTCCATGACCGAAGATGAAGGCAATTTTTTCTTAAGACCTGGAACAAATAACACACCACCAAAGTCTAAAGAGTTACCTAACTCGAGTTGGAAAAGAATGGTATTAACTCCTGCTACTAGATACTTGGAATCATCACCAAGCTCAACCTAAACTCTTGAATAAACTCCTTTAGACTTGAAAATAGCTCCCAGGATGATGTCATATGCCTAGATGCTACACTATCCACACACCACATGTTCTTTGGAAATATGTTAAAAGAAAGGCAAGATACCATCACGAAATCTTTATCGAATTTGGAGGCAAACTCATTCATCTAGGTTTCAGTAGAGGTTGCTACTTGATGTTGTTGTGGATTCCTTTACCCTTCTTCCTCTTTGGAAATTATGATGCATAATGGTTGTTGTAGTCTGGGGAATCGCATAGGTTACCAATAGCACATCATATACATATATAGATCACATAATCACACAATAGACAAGATACAATATATCATAGTAAGTGGGACAATCGTAACAAGTCTTTGTATTAATAGATGTAAAATATTGTACAATCAATAATATCACATATCCATGGCTCACCAGCCTACATATATGGTTTACAAGTGTTGATGTATTTGTAACTTCGGAAGATATTCACTTGTATATTGTATGTATTACATTTGTACTTTATTGTATCCCTGACGGAGATGTCTTATTCCTCTGATCGGAAGTGTCATCATTTGTATTCTATTGTTGTACCTCCGAAGACGATGTTTGTTCCTCCGGATGAGAGGAGTCATTATTGTAGTTGAGTCATGTAAAGTCATTGAGGTCCATCCTCCCATGTATGACAGGGCATTAGACCCCAGAGTAGTGTCGCAAGTTATATTGTAAGTGTCATAACTTATATTTGATGGGTTATCAGACCACCTTGGTGGGGTCGACCCTGTATGAGTCATGTGGGTTAGAGGGTTATTAGACCACCCTAGTGCGGTCGGCCCAGTAACAAGTGTTAATGGGTTATTAGACTCTCCTAAGGGAGGTCGGCCCAGTTAGAGTAAAAGGCAATTCAAGTCATTGCATAAATAGAGAGTGTGTCTCTCTCATTCTAGTTATTCACTCACTCACTCACTTCGCATTAGTGAGAGAGAGGAGGAGTGCGCACAAGTGGAGGAGGAGTAGCTTCTACAGACATTTATCTTGGTGATCTTTGTATTGGTGCTTATTCTATCTCTGAGGAAGTTGCGCGGTTTTTCACCTTCTTGGTTTTCCCCGGTGAAATGCTTTGTGTCTCTTGTCTCTTGTCTCTTATGCTTGATATGTTGTACATGTTGTTCTCTTAGTTAAGATCCTAGATCATATTGAATTAAATGATGAAAAACTAACATGGTATCAGAGCTAGCCTGAAGGAAGGCATTGTATGGCATTTATGACATTTGTTGCACTTGCGACAAATTGGAAGCTAGGGCTTGATATAGTAAAAACTAGTCATCGTGACACTTTCGCTATAAATCAGTTTTGGCGAAGGTTCAGGATCTAAAACTTTTACAGGCCAAAGATGAAATGTTCATGTACCTTGTGTCTGAAGCTCAGCCTCATATTCATTGTAATTTCTAAGATATGATCCATACAAGTTAGGGTTTTTGCCTCTTCCAGATTGAAGCCCTAAACAGGTGACCTAGGCACAGAGGTCATATCTCGGGCTAGGAAGCTCCAAATAGAATTTCGTAAAAAGTGTCAGTTAGGGCACAGACTGTAGTTTCACAGGTCCTCTTTTCAGAGGCCGAATTTGAAACAGTGACACATGGCACTCCGTACAAGTTCGCTATGTTGTTTCTTCCCATAAACAGGTCATGTTGAGACACTTGGCATATCTCCCTAATGGAGAATCCATTTGAGGTCAGATCTGTGGGGTTGGAAAGATGACAGGGCATTCTACCACAGGCCAATCTTTCTGAACCTGAGGATCCGAAATTTCAGAGTTGCATCAGAAACAATATGGCATATATTTCTGTCAAAACAGAATTGGATTCTGAGCACTTTCATTCTTGGCTGGTCACTGCTGCGGCAAATTAGGGTTTCTACAAAAGTTGGAATTTTTGGAATCTGAGACCACGGTTGGATGCTCCTCATCAAAATCGAAATTTAGAGATCAAGATCGAAGTTTTTGGTTGGGTAGAACCCTGGGCTCTATCAAACCCTAGTTTGGTATTTTGACCAGAAAACAAGAAAACCAGAATTTGACAGAAGCTGCAGATCTGAAAATTTCAAAGTCAATTTTGACGGGTCAAATTTTGGAGATTTCAAAATTGAAGTATACCAACTTGATCAGCTCAGCAAGACGCATTTTTTCATCCAATCAGAAGTTTGAAATTCAAAGTTTGAATTTTTAGGGTTTCTCTAACGAACCCTAATCTAGCTCCAGATCCAGCTTCAACAAATCAAAGTGGATTGGGTTAATCCTAGAAGAGAATGAATTGACACCTACATAAGTGAAGAAGTTCCAATTCCAGAGGGAGATGAGGCTAAGGCCTTACATAAGAAGACTACAAGCAATCTCGACAGGTATGACTTGAGGAGATACAGGTATTTTTTGAAATATGTTCATGATTAAGTTTATAATATGTTTGTCTTCGTATTATTGAGGTTCGTAACAATCTTGATTAATTATAGACTTGTCTTATCACCCTAGTAAAAAGATGAATGCATGTGAATGATAGAAGACATTTATTGATTAGGGTTATGACACTTATGATTGTACTCATGCACTGTGGTGTTGTATGAGGATGATGTTGTCCACTAACATAATAGGTACATCAAGAAAGACAAATCAAGTACTAGATCAAGAACATATGACCATGGTGACATGAAGACAAAGACTCATCCATAGTCATGGATCACATAGAAGCTCTACTTACGAGGTATGTATAATTTGGTTCTACAATGGTTAACTTATGAGATATACAGGTTACTAGCACAAGTCATTGAAGAGAACAAGAAGACATTATGTGGGTATGTTAGACATAACTAGCAAGCATGATAATCCAGGTATGTTTTTCCTATATCAACTTAGAACCCTACTTTGTGTTAGGATCTTAGATAAGTATACTTTTTGTTTGATTGATAATGATTATTCATGAAGTTATAGGTTTGAATAATCGTGGATTTATGCATATTATGCTTCTTAGTTTGATTAATGATATGACAAACTAGAAGAGTACTATGGTCAAATAAGAATATGCATGAGTAAAAGAAGTACTCCCTAAAACCTTGAATACTAACGCTTGTGATAAATTACCTATGTATGAAATGACCATGACCATACATGCTTAAGATTATTTAGAATCATAATGTTTTGATAGTATTGAGATTATACTAATGCATGTATGATTATGTATGATATCTTGAGGATGACACAATGATGACACTAGTGCACACTTAGGCATGCATAGTGATCCAGGATGGACATAAGTTCAAAGACAGATAATTCAGGAAGCAAAGATCAAGAGGGAGCACACTCCAATAGTTCCTGCAAGGAAGCAAAGATCAAGAGGGAGCACACTCCAATAATTCATGTAAGGAAGCAAAGATTGAGAGGGAGTCCACCCAACAAGCAAACAAATATAAGTATTTGAATTGTCATTTCTTGTATATATGATTACTTAAATGATGTTGTTCAATCATGTACATACTTATGTTCCTAGATTTAGGATGTATATTATGCATTTTAGAAAAGTTGCATTATTGAACAAGATACTACTAATATACAAGTAATGGGTAAGTGGCCTATGGTACTGTACAACACTCCATTGCTACTTATCTAGAATGAAACCTCTTTGCTGACATGTTGGAGTAGTGCACACTCTTAATAATGTTCTGGTAGAGATGGAAGGCATCTAGAAAGTTACTGTATGAATACGGGATATGGATGAATGTTGTATTGAAGCATTGGCAAAGATAATTGCATGACTGTAGGGCATACATTCTTATGTGTAAGAGTTTGTTTTTGAAAAACTATGAGAAGTTTCTAATCATGCAATTGAATTTGACTTGTAGGAAAGATCGTGTACAATCACCTACAAAAGAAGGACAACGACATTTGTTCCAGCGACGAAGTTCAAGAAAACTACCTATTGAAGATATTGAAGAATATGAAGTTCCCAGGATCAGGGATGCAGTAATGGAAGTATGCCATGATCGAAGAATACCAATCGATCATGAAGAATGATGTTTGGGATGTGGTCCCAAGACCAGAAGGGAATTCTGTTGTGACTTCCAAGTATATCTACAAGATCAAGCATGCTGCAAATAGTAGCATAGAGAAATACAAGACAAGTGATGAAGTGGAAGATACACCAGATGGATGTCAAGACAGCCTTCTTGAATGGTGTAGTCGAAGAGGAAGTGGAGCAGCCACCATGACATGGAGTCACATGTGTGCAAATTGAAGAAATCCTTGTACCGTTTGAAACAAGCACCCAGGACATGGTACGACAGGATAGACAGCTTCCTGACTAGTTTGGGCTTTACCAAGAGTAAAGCAGATTCCAACCTTTACTACAAGGTTGAGGAAGGCAATCTGGTGATACTCCTACTGTATGTAGATGACCTGTTTGTGACAGGTGAGATTGGGTTGATTGCTGATACGAAGAGGAAGCTTGCTGCCGAGTTCGAGATGAAGGACTTGGGTATGATGCATTACTTTCTAAGTATGGAGGTGTGGCAGAGTGTAGATGGAATCTTCCTTGGACAAGGGAAGTATGCAGTAGAGATCCTGAAGCGGTTCGAGATGATGGACTACAAGGCCATGGCCACACCTATGGCATCGAATCTGAAGCTATTAAGTGATGCTTCATCAGATTTGGTTGATGCCACGATGTATCATCAGATGATTAGGTCCTTGGTATACCTGATGAACACAAGACCAGATATTTTCTTTGCTGTGAACACCTTGAGCCAATTCCTAATGGATCCTAGACATGTTCACTTGATTGATGTAAAGCATATTCTGAGGTACCTGAAGGGTACGGTTGATTATGGGCTCAAGTATGATGCGAATCAAAAGTTTAACCTGGAGGGTTATGTTGATTCAGATTGCGAAGACAGTGCTGCAGATAGGAAGAACACTTCGGGGTGCTGCTTCAGTATGGGATCAGGTGTGACCTCTTGGTTTAGCAGGAAGCAATCCTGCGTAGCACTGAGTACAGCCGAAGCAGAGTATGTCGCAGCTTGTTCGACTAGTTGTGAGGCAGTATGGCTAAGGAAGCTACTGTCTGATTTATTTGATCTCCAGTTGGATGCTACTTACAACCAGAGTTGTGTGAAGTTGTCAGAGAACCCAGTATTC
Source organism: Larix kaempferi (assembly GCA_027924585.1). Taxonomy (NCBI): domain Eukaryota; kingdom Viridiplantae; phylum Streptophyta; class Pinopsida; order Pinales; family Pinaceae; genus Larix; species Larix kaempferi. The sequence continues at coordinate 71,230,652 of BSBM01000093.1, forward strand.
CATGACAAGTCAAAGCATATCAAGATCAAATATCACTATATCAGGGATATGGTGCAGAGAGGAGCAGTGAAGCTCCTGTATGTTGCGACGGACAAGCAGATTGCAGATGTGTTGACCAAACCACTAGCCAAAGTGAAGTTCGAGTACTTCAGAGAGAGGCTTGGTGTACTTCAGATTGAGGTTCCTTCCAAGGGGAAGTGATGAGTCCGGAAGACGCAAATGCACATGGGCTTTTCCGACATGGTTGTAGATGTGTTCTCCCATGGTTGTGATGTAATTGCCGAGCTTTTCTGACATGGTTGTAGATGTGTTCTCTCATGGTCGTGATGTAATTTCTGAGCCATTCTCACATGGTGGTAGATGTGTTCTCCCATGGTGCAGATGTAAGGGCTGGAGCCATTCTCACATGGTGGTAGATGTGTTCTCCCATGGTGTAGATGTAAGGGCTGAAGCCATTTTTCACATGGTGGTAGATGTGTTCTCCCATGGTGAAAAAGTAAGGGTTTGAGCCTTCCCCGAATGGTGGTAGATGTGTTCTCCCATGTCGGTAGTGTAAGTGTTGTATGATGTGCATCTCGGCTATGCTCCGTGGACGATGAGATGATCATGTGATGATGATGTGCATCAGGATGATGTACTGTATGATGATGATCAGTATGATCATGAGTATCAAGATGATACTCCCTGGCCGTGGACAGGTTGTGCAGGATCGCATGTAATCAGTCCTGGAGATCCGGATAGGTTGTGCTAGGCACGTAAAAGATCCTGGGATGCTCTTTAGAGATCTTGCAAGTTGCAAGACACTCTTTTAAGGTTTTACGAGTTCACATGTAATCAATCCTGGAGATCCGGACAGGTTGTGCTAGGCACGTAAAAGATCCTGGGATGCTCTTTAGAGATCTTGTAGGTCGCAAGACACTCTTTTAAGGTTTTGTGAAGGTCACATGTAAAATATCTTGGTAGATCCGATAGGCTGAGCAGTAAGCTCGTAAAAGTCCTGGGATGCTCTTTCGAGGTTTTGTTGACGCACGTAATCATCCATGAGGATTCCACAGGATGGCCAGATATGATGAAGACCTACAGGAGGCTAGGCCTACAACTAGCATGAAAAAGGGTTGGCTCTGTAGAACTTCCTATGACGAGAAGAATTGAGAGATAGCACCAGTGATCGAGATAACGAGTACAACAGCAGTGACGATGATGCTGTGTGATCCAGTGACGATGATCCAGCTCCAGAATTGAAGACTTGTTCCTATATGTATTAATGACCTGTGTCAAGAGAATGCTTTCCTAGTTAAGAGGGAGTGTTGATGTATTTGTAACTTCGTAAGATATTCACTTGTATATTGTATGTATTACATTTGTACTTTATTGTATCCCCGACAGAGATGTCTTATTCCTCCGATTGGAAGTGTCGTCATTTGTATTCTATTGTTGTACCTCCAACGGAGATGTTTGTTCCTCCGGGTCGGAGAAGTCATTATTGTACTTGAGTCATGTAAATTCATTGAGGTCCATCCTCCCATGTATGAGAGGGCATTAGACCCCGGAGTAGTGTCGCAAGTTATATTGTAAGTGTCGTAACTTATATTTGATGGGTTATTAGACTACCTTGGTGGGGTCAGCTCTGTATGAATCATGTGGGTTAAATGGTTATTAGACCACCCTAGTGGGGTCGGCCCAGTAACAAGTGGTAATGGGTTATTAGACTCTCCTAAGGGAGGTCGGCCTAGTTAGAGTAAAAGGAAAGTCAAGTCGTTGTATAAATAGAGAGTGTGTCTCTCTCATTCTAGTCATTCACTCACTCACTTCGCATTAGTGAGAGAGAGGAGGAGTGCGCACAAGTGGAGGAGGAGTAGCTGCTACAGACATTTATCTTTTGGGGATTCATCTTGGTGATCTTTGTATTGGTGCTTATTCTATCTCTGAGGAAGTTGCGGGGTTTTTCACCTTCTTGGTTTTCCCCGGTGAAATGCTTTGTGTCTCTTGTCTCTTATGTTTGATATGTTGTACATGTTGTTCTCTCAGTTAAGATCCTAGATCATATTGAATTAAATGATGAAAAACCAACAACAAGTAGTTATTCAGTTGTAACTAATAGACAGTTGGATAATCGGCTGACTGGACAGACCCGACTGGTCGGTTAGAGTACCTAGTCGGTCAGTCGACTAGGCTCCTCCAACATCTCCCCCACCAACAAAATGCTTCTTCGTCTCGAAGAGAGCAGGGGGGTGTGCAAAAAGTGAAGATTGTTGAATACAAAGACTCGTTCAAATTTTCCTTATAGTTGTTGTAGACTGGATGTGGTAGTCAACTGGTCATTCTCACTGCATGCTTCAACTATAGCTTTGGCAAAGGAGGCAAGTCGTCATTGGAAGTATTCCCATTCATGCAGAGTTGTCTAGATGTTCAACCGAGCGAAGTGAGGTCCGAGATTTTGGCAATTTTTTCAATTATTGTGTTGTCCTTAACATTTTGCAAATCAAGTCCTAAGAGCAAGTGTTGATTGTCGGCTTCAACAAGTAGCCTTTCGACCTTTGCTACTAAGACGCTGACTTATGTTTGTGTACGCTTTGCTTATTTTGACCACTGCTCTGCCTTTTTCTGAATTTCTAGCAGTCAGTTATGTTCCATTTCATGTTATTCCAAATCTTGCAGGGTTGTCGGGGCTGCGGTGGCATTTTGTTGAAATATAGTCGTTAAGTTGTTTTGAATTTTGCTCATTTCCACAAAAACTTTTCCATAGTATGAGTACTAGTTATTTAATACATTGAGCAACCGTTTTGCTTATGTTTCAGATTCTTTCAACTTATTGTGACGTTCTAAGAAGAGTCAGTGTTGATTATCTAACAACATTGCTACCTGCTGCTCATTTTCCTGATTTCTCATGTTAGAAACATCCTCCAAGATGGTAAGTAGATATCCAAAGAGGTTGGTTATCTGATCTAATGGTTTCTTGACAGGAGGTCCATGTAGAGTCGATTCTACTTCCTTTATCATATTTTCATAAGTCTTGATTACTTTTCTCTGCTCAGCGTCCACATTGTCCAGCTCCCTTTTGTCTGTTGACGATATTTTATTTTTCTCTTTGTTTATAGCCTCTAGGAGAGCTTCAACTTCATGGTCTTTAGTTGCATTTGGGTCGAAAATAACTGGGGTTCCTAATGGCGCGGACTGAAGATGAATCTTCAGGGTGTTTCCTTGCGGTTGTTTCTTCTTAATATTTTTCTTCTTCTTTTGAGATGCATTTACTGGTACTGGGATGAAGTGGGGTAATCAAGGGTGCATTTGCTGTAGAGGAAGGTAGAGTAAGTGAGGACGGAATGGTCAAATCCAAAGCAGTCAAAGTCGGGATAGATGAAGTCGGGTTAGACGACATAGGAGGGTTAGCAGTTGAACTTAGAGGTGCAATAAAAGTGGGTTGTTCGGTCAAAGCGGGAGGGTTTAACAGAATAGACTACATTGGAAAATTGGTGGCAATAATCACGGGTTGTGGTGTTATGGTCTGTGTCGACGAAGATGAATGGGTTAAGGTATCAACTGGACTGGTAATGGAAGGAAGTGGTTGGTTATGTGCAATAGAGGTAACTGTATACTGAGTGAAAATTGGTGGAGTCATAGTCTCTGGAGAAATTCTCTCCATTGTAACTTGGTGTGTACATATCATAGATGGTTCCTTGGGTAGTTGTAATGATTGTTTGGTAATTTTGGTTCCAGGGGATGGTCTGAGTCAAGTTTTTGGAGGTCTGGTCGATCCTTTAATAACTTTCTTGGTTACAATCTTTCTCCAATTAGGGAAGGCTTGTGGTAGATTAGCGACAAACTTATGGAAATTAGGGTCTTGGAGGTTGGCAACATAGGCTTTTTCAGTTGCGAATTCTTCGACTATGGTCGACGATGGGGGAGGGGAGTTATCAAAGACCAAAACAGGGTTTTCTTCCTGGGATCACATCCTAAATTTAAGCTTTTTGGGTTGGACAGGACATACCTTGACAAACTTACCTAGTACATCCAAATTATTCTCAATTTATTGTTCAATTGCGACTTTGTTGAGAATAGCATCTTTGATGGCTTGTTCAACTACTTAATGTAGTTCTTGTAGTTCATCCTATGTTGGTACTTGTAGTATGATTTTCCTCTTCTTGGACCCTTTTTTATGAAGGTATGTTGCATTGTGTATATTTGTTTGGATACTATGTCAATTTTTTCCTGAGAGAGGTCAGGTTCCAACTATTCATCTTCCTGAGCTTCATCTTCTTCCGTCGTTTCTTCCAAGGGGCTCTCTACTTCTGTCGGTTTTGGTTGGTTCTTGGACAATATAATAGCCAAAGGGTTTGCTTCCTCTTCATCTAGACAAAAAATTTCTAAGTATAAACCTACCTCGTATGTTTCTACTTTCTCTCCATTGGCCAAAGGTTACTCCATTCCTTGGATTATTTCCAAACATTATATGGGATCTAGTAGACTGAGCTCGACTGTTTTGATAGGTCACTAAAAATATCTTGGATGGTTGGATAGTAATCCATCTCGGCTGCATCCCCTGTTGCTCCTTGCATGTACCATACTTTAGTCCACTCAATCTCTAGTTGGATGTGAGTAGTCGGTGGCAAGACTTTTTCGGACGGGTTGTGCTACCCTCCATCTAGAACATGTGGTCTTAAGGACTTGAAACCAATTTTCAAGCCAAAATTTAGCGATTTCAGGGCCTCTGGGACATCCCTGGGGTTGAAAGATTATGAAATTAATCATCAATGGTCTCGACTTTGCAGTGAATGCGGGGTCTCCGGATGGGGTAATTTTGTACATGGCTAGCCAAGTAAGTAATGAGGGATATCGGATTGTCGATGTCGTTTCTTGACATTTTTTCGCTCTGAAGACTACGGCTAGGTATTCGGCCCAATTAAAAAAAAAAATTCTTATGCGGCCACGGCTTTCACTGCTTCCCAATTAAAGATTTTTGCTTCTATGGCCAAAAATTTCAATGTTTGATTCACAGGAATCCCATGGAATCAAGTAGACGAATATAGCACACACACTCAATCCATCAAGATGAGAGAATATATTGGGCCAAGTACTTCAATCAATTTGCATTCATCTTGAAAAGTATATTTATACAATATATGGACGGGTTGGAGCAGTTATACCCACTCCAACGACTCTTAGCTAAGGATATAATTACATCTAACTAATATATGATGACATCAAGAGGGCCCAAAGGGTCCCTCCAACATCTCCCCCACCCACAAACTCTACTTCATCCTCGAAGTGAACAAGTATGCAAAATAGTTGTGACTTGTGATTCTTCAGCATCCATCTTCAATCTGGTATAATCGATCGAAGCCTCACCCTTTAATCATCTAGTTGGACTCATCTTCAACAACTCAGAACTAAGATATTTTGGATTTTCTTTCTACACAATTTATTTGCTTTCAACTTCCAAAGTCACAACCCAAGAACTGCTCTACGATTTTTCACCAAGGGGCTCAAATGGTTCAAGTGTTTTTTGTGTCATCATCTTTCATTATTCTCTATTTTATGTGGTGTAAAATGTCTTATGCTTGAATGTTGACTTCATTGTCTACTTCTGTCGTGAGGGTTTAAATTGCTTGCAAGGTTTTATGTTGCTTGCTCATGTGCGCGATCTTGGTCGAGGTCAACTGCTTTGCGTTGGACTAACTTGACTCGACTCGACTGACAAAAGTCGACTAGAGACCGACTTGATTTATTGTTGTTGTAAATGTGACTTCAGAAGATATTATTTTATATATTATTATTGTACTTGTATTGTACCTCCATCGGAGATGTTTTTCCTCCGTTCAGGGATGTCATTATTGTATTTGGTCATGTAAGAATATTGAGGTAAAACCTCCATTGTAAGTCAAGGCAATAGTCCCCAAAAGGATAAATGTAAAATGTATTTGTGAGTCTTCCTAGGAGAGGTCGGCCCAGTTAGTTGAGGAAGTCAGCCCCATTGGGGATTTAGGTCAATCACACATAAAGTATAAATAGGGAGGAACCCTCCCTCGTTTGGACATCACACTCACTCAAGCAAGTTCGCAGCAAGGAGGAGAAAGACAATTTCACAAGAGAAGAAAGAAGGAAGTTGCAGAAGTCATCTTATCTTTGGGTTTTTCTATCTTGGTTTGATATTGTACTAAGTGACGAATCTATTGCTGAAGAAGTTGCGGGGTTTTCTCCTTTATGGTTTCCCCGAGGAAATTTCTTGTGTTCTTGTGTTTTGATATGTTTGTCTATCTTTCAGATTAAATATATAATATAATTGAATTAAAGTGCAAACACTAACATGGTATCAGAGCCACTCTGAAAGAAGGCATTGTGCAGCAGCGGAAAGCTCAGGTTTCCAATTCCAAGTCTTCTCTCCACAGATCATCCAGAAAAGAGGGATAGGATAACTCGCCTCAAGGAGGTGCATCTTTTGGTGGAAGCAGAATTCAATTTGGAGAATTTTCATTTTTGACCCAGTCACTAGTGCCAGGGGAAAACTAGGGCATCAAATTCCTGAAGCTTCCATCCACCAATCCGGGAAAAAGAAGTACACTAGACAACTCGCCTTGAGGAGGTGAATCTTTCTATCCAAGCAGAAGTTCAAAATTCCATGTTTGAAAATTTAGGGTTTCTCTAGCAAACCCTAGGTCAGCCAGCTCCAGAACTAGGTTGGGCATCTCAAATTGGTAAGATATAATTCCTTGTTATTTCCATTCGAGGTTCTCATATCAAAATATCAAATCACACCAAGCTTGAGGATAAGCTTGATGGAGCTGATAACTTCCGAGCATGGAAGTATAGAATTTCTCTTGTCATAGAAGAGAATGACTTGGACAAGTATGTCAATGAGGAGGTTCCAGAGCCAGAGGGAGAAGAGGCAGAGTCAATTCACAAGAAGAACATGATCAAGGCCAAAAGGATTATTGTAGACTCCATCAAATATCACCCCGTCCCTTATGTATCATCCTTGAAGACTTCGAAGAAGATGTTCGATGGTTTGACCAAGCTATATGAAGGAAAGAACATCAACCGCAAGATGAATCTGAGGAACCAACTCAAGAATGTGAAGATTCAACACTCAAAAACTATTCAATCTTACTTTACAAGAGTCTCTTAGGTCAAGGAACAACCTGAGGCAATTGAAGATAATGTTGAAGAAGGAGAAATTATGATGACTACCTTGAATGGTCTCCCAAGATCATGGGACTTATTCATTCAAGGAATATGTGCCAGAAAGAAGCTAATCACATTCAACAAATTATGGGAAGAATGCACCCAAGAAGAAGCTCGATTAGTAGCAAGAGAAGAAAAGATGGGAGCTAACGATGACCAAGCCCTATCTGCTCACACTAAGAAGAATCAAGAGAAGAGGGAGGACCACCATCACAAGAAGTCTAAGAGATCCCATAGGAATCATGGACCGAGAAGAGACCTCTCCAGTATTAGGTGCTTCACATGTGATGAGAAAGGACATTATTCAAGAAATTGTCCCAGAAACCAAGGATCCTCCAGGAGAAACAACAAGAAGAGGCATCATGCTCACACCATTGAAGATGATGAACCAGTAAGGAGGAAAACCAAAGGAGAAAGGGATGATTCTTCAAGTGATGAAGAATATTTTTTAATCTCAGCTCTCACATGTACCATCACTCATGGAAGCAATGATTGGGTTGTGGATAGTGGAGCATCCAAGCATATGACGGGATACAAAGAATCTTTTGTCAACTTATCAGAACATGAGTCACCTCATAAGGTGAAACTTGGAGACGACTATCAATATCCTATTAAAGGAAGAGGATGAGCCTCTTGCAATCTAGATTCAGGAAAATCAATAAATATGAAGGATGTCCTCTACGTACCAGTTTTGAAGAAAAATATTCTCTCCATTTCATCCTTAGATGCTAAAGGAGTTCGTGTTGCATTTGTTGATGTCCAAGTGCTAATGTGGCCAAGAGGAAAGACAATAAATGATGCAACAGTAATTGGAGAGCAAGAGGGAGGCTTGTACAAGTTAAAATGACAACTAGAACAAGCATTAGTTCATGGCTCCATGGAACCAAGTGAATTATGGCATAGAAGGCTTGCACATGTACACTATAGAGCACTACCAATTGCAAGCAAAACAGTATCAGGTCTACCAGAAATTCAAACAAAGTATGAAGGAATTTGCAAGGGATGTGCACAAGGGAATAATGTGAAGAAGTCATTTCGTAGGAGTGAAAGCAAAGCAAAAGGAATCTTGGTGATAATTCAGTCAGATGTGTGTGGCCCCATGTCTTCCAGCTCCTTAAGCGGGTATGTATACTATGTTTCTTTCATAGATGACTTTTCTCGTAAAACATGGATTTATTTCTTGAAAGGAAAAGATGAAGTGTTTAGCAAATTCAAGGAATTCAAATCCTTGGTCGAAAATCATACTGAAAAGAAGATCAAGACTTTACGATCAGACAATGGCGAAGAATTCACCTCAGAAATAATTCAAGAATCTATGCAGATAATCAAGGATTAAGAAGGAGTTGAGCACTCCTTACAATCCTCAACAAAATGGTGTTGCAAAACATAAGAACAGAACAATAATGGAAGCAGCGAAGGCAATGATCCATGATCAATATCTCCCAATGCACCTTTGGGCGGAAGCAGCAAGAACAGCAGTGTATGTACAAAACCGTACACATCACCGTGTATTGAACAACAAGACTCCAGAAGAAGATTTCTCAAGAGAGAAACCAGAAGTCAACCATCTTAGAATATTCTGTTTCCCTGTGTACATACACATCCCAAAAGAAAAGAGAACAAAACTAGATCCTTCAGGAAAGAGGGGCATATTCGTGGGATACAACGACACATCAAAAGCTTACCGAATATACTTCCCATGATTCAAGAAGATCGAAATCAGTAGAGACGTAAATTTTGATGAAGACTCAGCCGAAAAAAAATAAAGACAATTACCCATTGAAGAAACTGAAGAACCTGAAATTCCCAGAACCACAAGAACCTATAGATCCACCTCGTGAGAAGAACTCCCACAAGAGAATACCAGCATGGGAACGTGAAGCAATACAAGATGTAGAGAAGTACGGTGCTCCAGATGGGAAAATCAGAGAAAGCAAGAGACCCATACCATACTCCATCTATGTGGCCCTACTATGCGACATCATCGATAAAAAACCTTCCAACTATGAGGAAGCATCAGAAAAGAAGGAATGGAAGGATGCCATGATCAAAGAGTACCAATCGATTATGAAGAATGATGTCTAGGAGATAGTTCTGAGCGCAGAAGGGAAGTATGTTGTGACTTCAAAATGGATCTACAAGATCAAGCATGTTGCAAATGGTAGCATAGAAAAACACAAGGCAAGATTTGTGGCACATGGCTTCTCCCAGAAAGAAGGCATAGACTACAAGGAGACATTTGCACCTATAGCAAGATACACTTCCATCAGATCTATACTTTCCTTAGCCGCAGTAATGAAACAGAAGGTACACCAGATGGACATCAAGACAACATTCTTGAATCGTGTAGTCAAAGAAGAAGTGTATGTGGAGCAGCCACTGGGATTCGAGACACATGACGGACAAACTCATGTGTGTAAGCTAAAGAAATCCTTGTATGGTTTGAAACAGGCACCCAAGACATGTTACGGCAGTATGGACATTTTTTTGATGAGCCTAGGCTTTACCAAGAGTAAAGCAGATTTCAACCTCTACTTCAAGGTTGAGGGCGGAAGACCAGTAATATTATTGTTATATGTAGATGGCATGTTCGTAATAGGGGAGGATGAGCTCATTGTAGAAACAAAAAGAAGGCTTGCCGCAGAGTTCGAGACGAAGGACCTGGGTATGATGCACTACTTATTAGGTATGGAAGTGTGGAAAAGTTCAGATGGGATTTTCCTTGGTCAAGGAAAGTATGCAGTGGAGATTCTGAAGAGGTTCGGAATGATGGACTGCAAGGCAATGGCCACACCAATGGCATCAAAATTTAAATTGTTGTGTGATGCTTCTTCAGAGACAGTTGATGCCACGATGTGCAAGTAGATGATTGGTCCGTTAATGTACTTGACGAACACGAGACCAAACATATGCTTTGTTGTGAACACCCTGAGCCAGTTCCTAACAAATCCAAGACATGTTCACCTGATTATTGCAAAACATATATTGAGCTACCTGAAGGGTACAATTGAGTATGGGATCAAATATGCGACGAATCAGAAGATTAACTTGCATGGTTATGTTGATTCAAATTGGGCAGGTAGTGCCACAGACAGGAAGAGCACTTCAGGATGTTGCTTCAGTTTGGGATACGGTGTGATCTCTTGGTTTAGCAGGAAGCATTCAAGTGTGGCACTAAGTACAGTCGAAGCAGAGTATATTGCATCATGTTCGACTAGTTGTGAGGCAGTATGTCTTCGGAAGCTAATGTCATATTTATTTGATCTCAAGTTAGAAGCGACTTGTATCTTTGGTGACAACCAGAGTTGTGTAAAGTTGTATGAGAACCCGATGTTTCATGACAAGTCGAAGCATACTGAGATCAAGTACCACTATATCTGGGATATGGTGCAAAGAGGAGCAGTGAAGCTTCAGTATGTAGCGACAGACGAGCAGATAGTCGATGTGTTGACCAAGCCGTTAGCAAGAGTGAAGTTTGAATACTTTGGAGAGAAGCTTGGTGTTATCCAGATCAATGTTCCTCGAAAAAAGGAGTGATGTGACAAGCCTGAAAGGCGTAGGTGCACCAGGGATGTATCTTACATGGTGGAAGACGCAGGTAGTCCGCAAGGATGTAATGTATATGGGATGCTCCTATGATGTATCCACATGTTTGAAGACGCTGGTATTCCACGGGTCATAAAGCATCTAGGATGCGCCTAGGTTGTATCTTACATGGTGGAAGACGCAAGTGGTCCGAAAGGGTGTAATGCATTTGGGATGCTCCTAGGTTGTATCCACATGTTTGAAGACGCAGGTTGAAAAAGAGAGTTGTAATACATCTGGGTTGTATCCATTGGGTGGAAGACGCGGATGTTCATGGGCTGTATCCATTGGGTGGAAGATGCGAGTTGACTTCGAGAGAGACGTAATACATCTAGGTTGTATCGACTGGGTGGAAGACGAGGGTTGACTGAGAGAGAGACGTAATACATCTAGGTTGTATCCACTGGGTGGAAGACGCAAGTTGTCTGGTGGACATGGTGTATGCACCTGGGATGCTCTCCACATGAGATGATGAGATGATCCGGATACGATGAGATGATAGTAGGAGATGCAGGTGATTTCTCTGGCAATGTAATATGTGGTCCTGGCTGTACCTACTTGATGGCTTGCTCGTATAGATGATGAAGTCCTAGCTAAGATCTAGGCCTACATCCAGCATGAAAAACGGTTGGCTATGCAGAACTTCTCATGACAAGTAGATTCGAGAGATGTCACTAGTCAATGATCAACAAGATGAGAATTGTTGTAGTAGCGATGATGACATTGTACAAAGATTGTGTCCAGCTATAATGATGACTATGTCGAGAGAATACCCTCCTAGTTAAGAGGGATTGTTGTTGTAAATGTAACTTCAGAAGATATTCTTTTATATATTATTATTATATTATTATTGTACTTTTATTGTACCTCCGTTGGAGATGTTTTTCCTCCATTCGGGGATGTCAGTATTGTATTTGGTCATGTAAGAATATCGAGTTAAAACCTCCGTTGTAAGTAGGGGCAATAGTCCCCAAAAGGATAAATGTAAAATGTATTTTTGGGTCTCCCTAGGAGAGGTTGGCCCAGTTAGTTGAGGAAGTTATCCCATTGTGGATTTAGGTCAGTCACACATAAAGTATAAATAGGGAGGAACCCTCCCTCATTTGGACATCACACTCACTCAAGCAAGTTCGCACCAAGGAGGAGAAAAGACAAGTTCGCTAGAGAAGAAAGAAGGAAGTTGTAGAAGTCATCTTACCTTTGGGTTTTTCTATCTTGGTTTGATATTGTACTAAGTGACGAATCTATTGTTGAAGAAGTTACGGGGTTTTCTCCTTTATGGTTTCCCCGAGGAAATTTCTTGTGCTCTTGTGTTTTGTTGTGCGTATCTATATTTCAGATTAAAGATCTAATATAATTGAATTAAAGTGAAAACACTAACATTTACAATGGCAGAGGGGATCAGATGCCTTCAACAAGACTCACATTTCATCCCCTCTTGACTTTGAAAATTTAAAATAGTCACTTAAGAAAGTTAATGACTTAGTCAACAAATTTGACTCAAACATCGACCCAAGTTACAATAACCATCAACCATTTTTTTCAATGACCACAAATGTCATCCAAGAAGTGATTTGACATAACAACATGGGTGAGCTTCGACCAAAAATACAATATTGACCACATAATTGGTTCGAAAAAATGACTCGACCCAAAAACATATGAATCTCGCCACCAAAATAGCATATTGACCAAAAAGCAATTATGAAGAATAAAAAATAACAATGCCAAAAGAAGAGAGTTTTTGAATATATCCATCCCACTCATCCTGAAAGATGGAAGGGAGATTAAGGTCTAAAGAGGAGAGCCAACGAATAGTTAATTCATCTTAATTTTTTCTCACTTGATTAAGTGCAGAGATCCCACACTCTTGCAGCTCCTTAATAAGTCCACCAGACAGCAGAGAGTCCTTACCCAGACCTAAAATCGGGTCTAGACCAACAAACATTTGTATACCCCGACCCACTGCCAAGCACACAGAGCAATTGATGATAGGGTAAGCTTTTATGAGACTCCTCCAAACCTCAGAGCACTGATTAGTATACTTGCATAGCCTTCTGAACCAATGACTAGGTTCCAGGCGCTTCAAATACTTAGCTTTGATCAATTTACCCCACAGCCCCTCATCAAATAGACAACGCCAAAGACTCTTGGCACACAATGCCAAGATTGTGGGTGACAAACCCTACAAATTTGTTTTAAACTCAAATTAGGTAGGTCAACCTAGAGGAGGGATAAAGTGAGCATTTTTTCTTATAAATATGGCATCTCCCCCTCATTTGTAACCAAGTTCATGGGATCAAATATGACTGAAATTTTATTTTTACTTTTGTACATGAGAAACTAAGTGGTGTGCACCTCCTTTCTTGGCTCTTCTACGGTTTTCAAGGAACAAATTTTGATGTTTGGGGTTTCTTTACAATCTTCGAAGGCTATTCTAAGTTGAAAGGATTCTTAAGGCTCTTTCTCTTCATATTTCTCTTTCAATTTTGGTAAGATCTTGAATCTCTTTTCTTGCATTGCTGAAAACTTCCAAGTTAGGAGCACTTTAGGGTTTTTTCCATGATAGTTTAGTGGTGTTGGGCGAGACATCCCTCTTGAAGGGTCTCTTTTGTTTCGTCCTTGGAATCTTGTTTTCCCTAATTAGGTCAAGTGCTAACATAACCTAGGGTTTCTTAGCATTGCCCTAATTCATTCAAATGTTGAACTGCCAATTCTTGGGAGAAACGTTTACTTCGATTTTTCATTGTCCTGTGGAATAAGACCTAGGCCTATTTCCCTCATCTTCACCAATTCAATTTTACAAAATTATTTGTACTATACTGAAAAAAAATACAAAAAATAAAAAAAAATAGAAATACCCTAAAGAAGTTAAATATTTTGAAAAATCCAAAAAATATTTAATTTGTCATTGTACTATTCAATTTACTTGCAAAATTCCAAAGTATTTACCGCTATTATAAATTTCTAAATTGTTTAAACTATTCAAAAATCCATAAAATGTGAAAAAACGCCACAAAAGGTTTATTCTGCAACTTGTATAGGCCCTAAACTAGGGTGACATAAGCCCTAGGAGAGTGACGTCAGCTCCTAGAGGTTGGTACAACCCTAACACAAGTCTGGTTGAAGTGTTTTGTAGGCCCATATTTGACAAAGGGACAGGCCTTAGGTGTTGGAAATATTTTATACTTCATCTCCAGACATTGTTGGGTAACCTAGGGGGGTTTTCAAGTGCCAAATCAAGTCAGTCACCAATTTTTGCATGTTGGTTCAGATATAAAGTAATCAATAGCCATACATTGCAATGGACATTTACCAACTTTGAGCTACAATAAGGGGTACAAGTATTACCCTTGGTTGGTGAGTAGCAAGAGGTATTTATTATGATATTTTTCAAGGTTTGATTCAACATTTTATACAAATTATTGGTGTTGGTTTATACTGCATTTTTTATATATCTCAGCAATCAAACAATACCAAATTGCATTGCCCCTAAACCATCCTAGTCATTGAGTATTATTGAATATATTGTTGACTTCAGTAAGGCACTAGTTGAATAATCTAGTAAGAGGGTCTTGTTAGAAGCAAAATTGCTTCTTGTTGTTATTTACGGGGATACTTCTATCAAATTATGGGAAGCCTCCCATGGCCAAAGGAGAAATCCTAAGAGAGAGGAGAGTGCATTGTGGTGACATTGGGTGGATCTCTTGGAAAGTTTCCAATCTTAGCACCGATCTTCGTGACCTATCGAAAGGGTGTTATTTTGTGCGGTAACATTTTTTGGCGCTGATGTCGGGGACCTCAAAGGACAATGACGGCATTCCATTCATAGAATGTTCAAATTCATTCATTTCTGATAAGATTGACATTTTGGTGTCGGGAAAGTTGAGGTGAGTTTTTGTTTTGTACTTTGAAAATATTGGTGTTAAAGACTAACATTCCAGGTCTTATTTGGAGACTCCAACTAAAGAAAATAAAAAAAGGTACTCTACAATGACTAACCCTCGAGGTAAGATTATTTTCATCCCTGAGCCTGAATTCACTTATCAAAGAAGAAGACATCATCTACAAGTAAGGGAGGTAAGTGCCCGATTATCCTCTGAAGCTTTATTAGATATCTATTATCTATTTGTTGATCCTATTGTTCCAATGGAAACTCCTTGGTTGCATGATTTGGATGTGCCTTTTGATTTTACTAATATGGAAGGGTATCCAAGTGATTTGCCAAAGCTTAGTAAATTACCTACTTTTGATGGAACTAATTCCATTAGTACTGTCACTCATTGGAAAGATTTTATAACATATATGCATAGAAATGATGATAAATATATTGATGTCTAGTGTAGAGGAGAAGTTGAGAAATTGTTTACTACCTTACCTAAAAATTGCATTAGTGACTTCAACAAATTGGAAGAGGTCTTTTATGATAAATGGAATGAAAAAAAAGGATCATTGGTTCTATTTGAATGATCTTATTAACATAAAAAGAAATGAGAATGAATCTATTGATTAATTTCATAACAAGTTTGATCAGGCTGTGGAAAATTCCTTAAACTCACAGGTCCAATGATGTTATCATACTGACATATTATATGAATTCATTCCAAGGAGAATTTCTTTTTCATCTCAACTTGGCTAAGCCTCCAAAAATGGGAGTAGCTAAACAAAAGGTGAATGGCTTAGATGAAAGTTGGAGGGCATCAAGGAAGCTTGATATCTTGCATCCTCCGAGAAGTAAAGTTGAGCAGAAGACAAACACAAGTACAGTTCAAATTAAAAGGAATCAACGTCAAAAAGGGTTTCCTTCAAGAAATTTCAACAATGATCCTCTTGCAAATATGTGGCCTCCTACATCATTCGAAGGGACAAATATGGTAGATGATTTTACATACTTTTGTCAAGCATGTCAAAATTTCCACGATGAGAATACATGTGTTCATTACCAGGAATTGAAAAGACATGGAGGTCAAAGTAACAAAGGTAATCTAGAGCTATGTAACAATTTGTTCAATAATCAACAACAAATTCACTTATCTGACAAGAACATGCGGGAAGTCAAAGAATTGTCCATTGAAGATGATAAACTCACAAAGTTGCTAGGAAAATGCCTTCTCCTGAAGAAATCGAAGGAATGTATAATAATAGATTTAAGGGAATTTCTTACCAAAGAAGAAATAGGACTATTCCTCAAACGAGTCAACAGGGGTCTACAAAAGTGCCTATAAATGATGCTCCTCCAAGGACTCAGGTGCATGTAACTCTTCAATTGGTTTTACTACTGATAAAAAAATTATTTTGATGTTTCAAGTGCTATGAAGGTCCCAGTTCCATTGCTTGAACTAGAGAAGATTCCATCAGTAAATAACCAGGTATCCAAGTCGTTTGGGTTTGGAGAGACAATGCAAACCATATGTGAAGTAGAAGAAGATGAGGATCTCCCCATCATTCTCCAAAATATGAATCATGTAAAAAACAAGAACCTGAATAATCAACTGTCCTTTATCTCATTAATGATTGGAGATTCAATTTTGCATAGGTATATGTAGGATTCTGTTGCCTCGACGAACGTTATTCCTTTAGTCATAATGTACAAGTTAGGATTGAAAGTCTCAAGACCTTATCGGAAGATATGTGCCATGGACACTAGAGAAGTCAAAGATTGCAGGTTCATCAAGGACATTCAAGTAGGTCTTGATGCACATCATTCTATTGAATTATTAATTGATATTGTTTTTATTGATGTACCAGAAGCATGCGCATGTTATTATCGAGGAAATGGGCTGCCGATTTGGGTGGTAATATACAAATGAATCTACCATACGCTACCATCCCAACAATGGGAGGCACTTTTGTGATACTACAAAGAGAGCCTATGAGAAGACATCATGTGGAGTATCCTAAAAAAAGATTCAGATAATCTTTGGACGATTGATTCGTAAACTGTCGTGGGTATTCCACTAAAACAATTCATCATAATGGATCTTACAAATTAGTTCTTATTTGATTAGCTTATTTTTATCGAATGCCAAACTAGAACTGAAACAAGAATAACTAGATCAAATAAGTACACAATCCACACAAAACAAAAGATATACCTTGGGAAAACCCACTATGGGGAAGAATCCAGCCACAAATGAGGATTATGCCTTGCTCTTTATGTCAAATTGCAAATACAAAGGAAATGGTACTCTCTATGAAGTTACCTATGACTCTACGACCATAATAGCGAATACATGATCTCCAATCTCCTTTGTTCTGCTCTAACATCCACTCCCGTGTTGTTGCTCAACTATGGAATAATACAATACATCAAAAGAATGGAACCCCCTTCTTCTCATGGCCGCCCAGTATTTAACATAGCCCAATAGCCATCTAGGGTTAATTTTAGGGTTTTTTGCATGTCCCAACTCTCGACTAGGGTTAGGGTTTTGGACCTTCTAGAATTTTCTTGAGAGTCCACACATCACTAGCTCCACACATGTGAGAAATTAGAGCTGGCGTGGAATCCACTCAGTACCATGGTGGTCGACTGGATAGATCAACTTGCGAGAGGCATAACTTCTTCATACGTAATCCGCTTGAGGCGATTTCTGAATCGTTGGAAAGGTCGCAGTGTGTAGAGTATGGAATGTTGGACCAAGATAAGGTCTAAGCAAAAAAAAGTATCATTTAAACCTTGAAAATGGCCTCAGAATTTTTTAGATGGTTTTTAATCCGAAATCTGAAAAGTGAGACCTACCCCTAAAATCGGCCCTACAAGCCAATTCATCCAATCTTATGGACTCGAAAGCTCCAAGTAGGTGAAAAATTATATATTGATCCATTTCAAATCACACCTTCTTATTTTTGGATGCTTTTAGTCCTTAAAAGATTTTATTGAATGAGGTGAGGAAATTTTTCCTCTACCTTCTCCTTGGGGTACCATTCAACATTTCCTGGAAGTTGTCCTTTCAACCCCACTTGTCAGAGTTCATATTGTCCCCGCCCGGTAGTTCTGGACTTCTTTTGCAAAATTATGTATTTTTTTAACTCTACGTGAGCCTCTGGTGCTAAGTCCTCTACAAAAGCTAAGACCTGCTCAGGTTCTTGATCCAACATGGAAGGTTCATAGAGTTTCAGATTTTCCACATTCACTAGAAAGTAAATGTGCATGTATCGGGGTAGACTAAGTATGTAGGCATTATCTCTCAACTTCTCCACTACCTCAAAAGGACCATACCTCAGAGCCTTGATCTTCTTACCAAGACCCTGTAGTCTTTCCTTGTTTAGGTGTAACCATACTCTGCCTCCCACCTTGAATGTTTTCTCAACCCTATGTCAATCATGTCTTGCCTTGTACTTTTCCTATGACTTCTTCAGTGCCTCGTATACTTGTAAATGGATCTGCCTAATCCTATCAATGAACTTTTCAGCTCTTACTACTTCACCTATGGTGTCTTCCCTCACTCCCCCTTGTTGTCCATAAACATCTAGAGGTGAAGGTGGCAAGTATCCAAAACAAGTTTCAAAAGGGGACTTCCCAATGGAAGTGTGGATTGCTATGTTATAAGAGTTTGGTATTTAGATCACATTTTCATTCCAAGTCTTCAGATGCTTCTGACTGTAACCCCTCAAAAGCTGTACCGAAGTCTTGTTGACTGCTTTTGTCTGTCCATCTGTCTATGGATGGAATTTTGTAGATCCCTTCAACTTAGTGTCCATCTTTTCCCAAAGTTTAGTCCAAAATGTACTGAGAAATTTGGTATCCCTATCCAAGATGATGCTCCTTGGTATTCCAAAGTGCACGTAGACTTATTCAAAGATCATGTTTGTTGCTTCTTGTCCTTTGATGGTCCTTTTACAAGGCATAAGAATGCACATTTTGTTGAATCTATCAACTACCACAATTAAAGTCATGTCTCTTCCTAATGGTTGGAAGAACACCTTAAAAATCCATGGAGATGCTCTCCCATGGTCTCATAGGAACATGTAAAGGATGGTATAAACCTTGCTTCCTATTGTTGGGCTTGCTTGTACAGCAAAGTATGCATCCTCTAATAAACTGAGCTACAACTTCTTGCATTCTCGGCCAGTAAACATACCTCTATAATTTTGCAATTGTCTTCCCTACACCAAAGTGCCCTGCAACTTTGGACGTGCATACCTCTCTTGCAATTTGTCCTTTAGGAACATAAAGCTTGTCCAACTTGTAGAGTAACTCGTCTTGGAGATGATAGTCAACCTTGTTGTCACCATTTTCTACGTGGAATTGGCCTTGCAATTGTTCAAATACCTCCTTGAAGTCATCATCTTCTATGTACTCCTTGTATGCATCATGGGTGAAAGGATCCCTATGCATAAGAGTTCCCAAAGCTGTAAGCTTGGTTGTAGGTGGTCTTGAGAGCATGTTTTCCAACTTATGTGTACTTCCTTTCTTATACTTGATGATTAGATGGAATTTTTGTAAGAATCTCATCCACTTATAATGTCTGGTTTGTTGTAGTTTACTCTAGGCCTACAAATACTACAATGGTTGGTGATCAATGTGAATGATGGTCTCATAATGCTTGGTTTGTTGTTGTCATGTCCCAAAAATTTGCATTAGGTCACAATGGCCTAAGCCCCTTGGCCATAGTCATGATAGTTTGTCAAATTGATGCTAAGGGTCAAATAATTGCCAAGCATGATGTCCAAGTTGGTAATAATGCAAAATTGGATCCAAATGGACAAGGTGGGTCACATCAAGAGAAAATTCTTGAGTATTGGTTTGTAATATTTCCCATCCAAATGAACTATCATGGGGGGGAATTACTAGTTCCCTAGGTTGGGGGTGGAAGCATTAAAAGTTGGAGTAAACGAGCTACAAGACCCAAAATGACCTTAGACTTACAAACTCACATTAAATGGGTCAATTAAATAATAATACAAATAAAATAAGGTGGCATTGGATCATGAGGGCACATAAGAGGTTGTGGGACCCACATGTGGCAAGATTCCTCACTACACTTGGCATGATACTCTCACCAATTCGAGTTCAAGATGAAGGGTAACATACTTCGAGGAGTTTAAGAGGTATTATTCATGGCATGAGTCATGTAAGGTAGAATTGGAGTGGAAGAATAACTCCCATGGAAGAGGAAGAGGCATCTTAGAAGAATTGTGACACTTGGAGCTAGATTCCCTAACTTCTATGACAACAATGATGAAGATTCTATGACACCTATGACAAAGTTCAGACCTGATTACTGACATATGACATGTCAGGGCTAAAAATAGCCTCCAAGAGGATGCACAAGGGAGTTATGGAAACCAAGAAGCTTCCCCATTCGAATTGAGGGAAGATGGAGACTAGGAATTGTTGGACAAGTGGCACACATTGAAATCTCTTCCCAACTTGAGTTGGCATGAGGCTTTTGGAAGGAATTCAACCCATGGAGGACTTGAGAAGTTTATAAAAGAGAAGAACAAAGAAGGAAAGCAGCTTTTGATCATTTTTTATTTGCAATTTGGAGAGCTTCTAGCTTGTCCATGCTAGTGGAGTGTTTACTCTACTTGCCTTAGTACCAATTTCAAGGGTGAAAGATTCCCATCCTAATTGAAAATTGGAGAGGCCATTCAAACATTTCATTTGGAGCTACAATGGAGTTATTTGTTGCAGTTTGAAGCTACAGGGTAGCTTGTGATTCTTTCTTCTTCAACTTGTTCCCATCTCTATCTCACATTTCTCTGCATATTTTGGCTCTTGGAGGAAGGGCGCTTTTGGTGAGATGTTGATCTCTTTGTGAGAGTCCAAGATACACCATTTATTTGTATTCTGATATATATACTCTTTATTTACTGCTCATAAGACTCTCAGGTCGAAATACCAAGTGAAACTATGTAAAAATACCAATCATTGCATAAATGGTGCCATTTTCCCTATATCTTGTTATGAGAGCTTGAAGTTGCTATATTTCGATTTGTATCAGTTAATATCTATGATTTTTATGATGTACGGAGAGTTATTAATGTCCTGAAGAAGTTTAATATACATTACATAAGCCTTTGGAACACAAATCTCGAATTTCATAGCAAGTGGTGAAGTTTCCTATCATTCCCCCTATGTGAAGACATGTCCACAAACCTCTGATTTATGGGAAATGTAGAAGCCTTTAGAAATTGATTAATGATGAATTTGGGTGACCATTGAAGTCCTTTAACTAATACATGTCTATGTTCTGAAATTTGGGAGGGTTGCACTGCATTTGGGAAGCCATTAGTGACCTCTACCCTTGGGGGTTTGAACCTCGAATTTACTAGTAAATTTCCCTATTTTCTCCTGAAGTTAAATGAATGTTGCAGAAGTATTTTGGGAGTTTCCAAGGATACATCAGCTTCATTTTGATGTTTCAATACCGTTCCAACACTCTCAGTCCCAATTCTAAATCCTTAGGAGTCTTTTGGAGCCATCTACCCTTAAAGTAATTATGCCTTTCATTCTCTAATTGTAAATGCAAGTTGTTGAAGTATTTGGAAAGTGTCCAAGCATATAATAGATGCTTTAATGTGTCCAAAACATCTCAGTCCACTCCATACACCATTCGAAAAGATTTGGGATCATTTGGGACAGTTTGGGGCTTTACTAGTCCAAGTTTCGAAAATTGACTAAATTGGGAAAATTTTCAAATTGGGGACATTACAGTTGTAGCTTACTCTGGTCTTGCAAATACTACAGTGGTTGGTGATCATTGTGAATGATGGTCTCCTTTCCCATCAAATAGTGCTTCCACTTCTTAACAGATTGAACTAGGGCATAGAGTTCCTTGTCATAGGTAGGGTAGTTTAGGACTCCCCCATGAAACATTTCACAATGATAACATATCGGCCTTCCTCCTTGCATCAGAACCGCTCCCATGGCATACCCACTTACATCTGTCTCCAATTCGAAGGGCTTATGCAAATTAGGCAATGCAAGAACTGGTGCCTAACTGATCTTTCGCTTGAGTTCTTCAAAGGCTTTATGTTGATTCTTTCCCCACTAGAACCCCATGTTGTTGGTTGTTATGGCATGGAGTGATGCAACCACATTCGAAAAGGAAGCTATGAAATTTTGAAGGTATTGTGTTTCCCCTAAAAAGATCCTAACTTCAATGATGGCCTCCATCTTTGCAAGATCAATCTTAAGTTCTCCTCCACCAATCACATACCCCAAATACAACAAGGATCGTTGGACAAATTCACATTTCTTAATGTTTTCCAGCAATTGATTTTTTTCAAGGTCTCCAACACCTGCTTGAGATGAGAGATATGCTCTTCCCAAGAAGCACTTAAACCAATGTGTCATCCAAATATACTATAACAAACGAATCTAAGAAAGGGCATAATACGTCATTCATTAATCACATAAATGTAGCTAGTGTATTGCATAAACCAAACGACATTACTAATCATTTATATAGACCTTGCCTAGTCTTGAAGGTGGTCTTTGAGGTGTCTTCTTCCTTCACTTGTACCTGGTGGTATCTCAATTTGAGATCCAACTTAGTGAAGTATTTGGCATGTTGCAACTGGTCCAACAGATCATCGATCCTGGGCAGAGGGTATCGATTCTTAAGTGTGATCTTGTTCAATGCTCTATAGTCGATGCACATCCTCCAAGTCCCATCCTTCTTGGGTACTATAATAATAGGAGATCCACAAGTTGAGGTGCTTGGTCAGATCACACCCTACTCCAACAACTGTTGCAACTGCTTCTTTGTTGCATCTACTTCTATGACTGACTATCTATACAGTTCAATGTTCGGCAATTGAGAATCCGACAATAATTGTATCTCGTTCTCCACCACCCTTCTAAGAGGTATCCTCGTAGGCTCCTAGAACACTTCTATGTATGCCTGCAAAAGGATCTCCAACTAATGTTTGTTCTCTTTTGTACATCTCTCCAAGGATGCCTTCACTTTTATCGATTCAACTTCTTGTTGATTTTGTCTTAAGAAAAGCAATACAAACTTCCTGCTTGAATTAATCATCTTTTTCGCTTGGTTGGCACTTACCAGAGAGATCTTTGAATTACCTTTGTGCACATCAATGATGAAGAGTTTCTCATCCTTGATCAAGCAATATTGGTTGGCTCTCCTCACAAAGATTGCATCCCTCATATACATGTAGGGGCTTCTGAACACTACACCACGAACATCCAAAGGTATTACGTCTACCTCCACTTCATCAACATACACTACACTTATGGAAACTTGTTCTTGCATTGTTTCGTGACTCTAAGTTCTGCATCCTTATTTACCCATCCCAATGGATAGGGACTAGGACGATCATGTACTTCCGATCCAATCTTTCATACTAGATCTTCTACTATGAGGTTTGTCTGATAATCGGAATCGAATAGAGCATCGAGCTTGCTCTTCTTGACCTAGATCTTGGTATGGAAGAGTTGCGTCATCTCTTTCTCTTCCTTAGGGTGAAAGCTACTTAGATTCACCTCCTTCTACACTATGGTCTGATAATCTTCTCATCCACGTCCAAGGTGCTTTTTAAATCCTTACTTGACTTCGTGGTTAGAAGGTTCTTCTTCTTGGAATCCTTCTTGTAGTTCTTGGGGTTCAACTCTGGATGTAGCTTCCAACACTTTTCTTCAATGCAACCATCGATATCACAATGCTTGCAGTGGTGTTTCCAATCCTTGCACTGATGTGTCATGGTTGTAGTCTTCTTCTCCTTTCCCTTTCACTTCGTCTTCCCCTCCTTGCACTGATGTGTCATGGTTGTAGTCTTCTTCTCCTTTCCCTTTCACTTCGTTTTCCCCTCCTTGGTAGTATCTTGGCTCTCTTTATGTTTTAAACAACTTGGTTGTCCTTTCTTCTGGTCGATGTTTTCCAAGTACTGTTTTTGTACACAAACTTCATCAATTGACCTGGGCTTGAAGAGCATCACCTGCCTTCGTATGTGACTATGCAAACCCCCCAGATACTTGAGGAGTACATCTGGGTTCTTGGGTGAGATACGCAGCATGATAGCCATCTTCCTGAAGTCGGTGGTGTATTCTTGCACACTTTTCCCCTACCTTTGCCTCAAGTAATGCCAACGGATCCACTAGTCCTCTACATACCCGATAGGGTAGAACTAGGAATTTATGAGAGTTTTAAAGTCCTCCTACTGAGTTATTGATGGATCATCCTACAACCGAAATGCTTATGTGTGGCTTTCCCACTAGGTTAATGCATGGCCCTCTAAATTTAGTCAGGAAAATGAGATCTTTTGATCCTCAGCTATTTGATGGATGCTAAAATAAACCTCCAACGGTTGCAGCGAATGATTCAATTTTAGAGCATCGATCTCACCTTGATACGACTTAATGTCGACTTTGCTTCCATCTTGAAGAGAGACTAGGAAGGAATATTGGTACTAGAACTCAGTTGCTCTCTCTCAGGCTCTTTCGTTGGCTTCTAATTTCCCCTCATATCCAAAATCTAAGTTAGAGCCTTTGAAATCACCAAAAGGTCCAAACTTGCTCTCCAAATCCTCCATGAGGATTGACATGTGGCATGAGATATTGGCAACTTGTATTTCCAGCTTTGTAAATCGTTGCTCATAATCGTATGTCGCTCCTATGTCGCTCCTTGAATAGACTCGCCTACGATGGCTAGTGTTTTGAAGACTTTTTTTTCATCAACTACTAGATCCTACGATTACCCACAAAACCCAAAGAAAAACTGTTATGGTACCAATATGATTTGTAAACTATCATGGATATTCCACTGAAACAATTCGTCACAAGGGATCTTACAACTTGGTTAGTATTTAATTAGCTTATTTTATAGAATGCCAAATAACTGTAATTGAAACAAGAATAACTAGAGCAAATAAGTAGGCAATCCACACAATAACACAAGATATACCCTGAAAAAACCCACTATGGGGAAAAACCTAGCCACAAATGAGGACTATGCATTGCTCTTTATGTCAAATTGCAAATACAAAGGAAATGGTACTCTCTATGGAGTTAGTTATGACTGTGGCCAGAATGGCTAATATGGGATCTCATATCTCCTTTGTTCTACTCTAGCATCCACTCATGTGTTGTTGCTCAATTATGAAACAATACAACACATCAAAAGAATGGAACCCCCTTCTTCTCATGACGGCCCAATATTTAACATAGCATGATAATTGTCTAGGGTTAATTTTAAGGTTTTTTGCATTTCCCAACTCCCAATTAAGGTTAGGGTTTTGGACCTTCTAGAATGTTCTTGAGAGTCCATACATGACTAGCTCCACATGTGCGAGAAATTAGAACTGACGTGGAATCCACTCGGTACCACGGTGGTCGAATGGATAGGTCGACTTGCGAGAGGCATAACTTCATATGGAGTCCATTTGAGGCAATGTTTGGACTATTGGAAAGGTGTCAGTGTGTGGAATATGGCATCTTGGTCGAATGTAAGATTTGAGCAACAAAAAGCGTCATTTAAGCCCTCAAAATGGCCTCGAAAGTTTTCAGACGGTTTTTTACCCCAAAACCGAAAAGTAAGACATGCCACTAAAATGGGCCCTACAAGCCAATTCATTCAATCTTACGACCTCGAAAGCTCCAAGTAGGTGACAAATTATATATTGATCCATTTCAGACCAACGATGAACTTCAACAGGGCCGAGACCCAATCAATTAAAGAAAAGTTGCTTGTGAAAATGAAATATTAAAAAGATATAGGTAATAGGGGTAAAGTACAGTTGGCCATGGAGGATTTTGATGCATTATTCTTAGATGTGGTTCTTGACGATCAGAATGAACAAGCGGATGCACTATCAGTTTCTCCTTCTACTCAATCCTTATGAAGACCTTATAGAAGAGGGGAAATTGTAAATAGTTTTTAGGCCCTCCGTGCCTGATGATCTGGGAAACTGCCAGGTTTTTTATGATGACAAGCAAAAGTCTATGAACAATTTGGAAAAAATTTCAAACCATGAGAATGATTGCGACAAAGAAGGCTCACCAGATAAAGCAATCAACAATCATGTTCCCCTTGAACAAGTTCAGAGGGAGAAAATATTCGACAAAAATGACAGATGGAAACAAAAAAAGTAAGGGCTCACCCTAGAAGAAAGGAAAAAATCGAAAGGCTTAACCCGTGAATTCAAAGATGATTGGTTTTATGATGACTTGAAGACTTATGAAAGCAATGTGAAAAAGTATGCATAGCCACATCGACAAAGCGTGGGGAAAATAGATCCAGATCTGGTCCAGAGCAAAAACCAGTTGGCAAAGCTAGATGGAAAACAAAGTAGAGTGTTTGATCACTTGGTACAACATCAAGAAAAGACACAAACCTAGTTTGACAAAAACGTTCCCCGTCGAAATTTCGAGAAACGTGATATCGTCTTGTTGTGGCATGAAAGAAAGAAAAAACCAGGTAAGCATGGTAATTTTGAAGATTTTTGGTTGGGCACATATCAAGTTGAAGATGTGGCAGGTACTAATTCCCTCTACTTGAGTCATTTGAATGGAGACAAGTTGCCCTTTCCCATTAAAGGGCAAGATTCGAAGATATTTTACTCATGTAGTATCTAATGTCTTTGGGAAATCCCTTATACCATAAAATATTTATGTTCATTTGATGTGTCATTTGTTCTACCCATGCATTGCATTTGTTGTGTTGTTTTATGCATTTCATATTTTGATTTGAACAAGGTAGGACAAATGTGTCTACCTCCAATGCATTTTATTCTCTTTGTTGTTTGAAGTGTGTGCAGGTCTACAAGTACCAGAAGATTCAAGAGGTTCTCACGCACTCTCTATTAGATTGTGGTAACTTCGGGATGTCCTCCATGGTTCAGATGCCTTACATGGAGGTACATTAGCTGCATAGGCATCAGGATGGAGTAGAGGGTGAGATACACTCTACTCAATGGCATAGAGGGTGAGATACACTCTACATGGAGGTACATTAGCTGCATAGGCATCAGGATGGAGTAGAGGGTGAGATACACTCTACTCAATGGCATGAGTCCAGCGGTGGCTGCATGCGGCCTTTCTGGAGTGTTTT
This sequence comes from Larix kaempferi, assembly GCA_027924585.1. NCBI lineage: Eukaryota > Viridiplantae > Streptophyta > Pinopsida > Pinales > Pinaceae > Larix > Larix kaempferi. The sequence continues at coordinate 71,257,429 of BSBM01000093.1, forward strand.
GACCCTTGCATGCATGAGTTTTGCATGCACTGCCAGCTTTTATTGGATGCATGCAAAAGTGACTTTTGCATGCACCAATAATTAGGGTTTTGGCAAACCTAATTCATCGGTGAGATTATTTATAGAGGCAGGGGGTCCCCAGTTGACCTTACTCAATTGCATTGTTAGAGAGAGATAGTGTTGGAGTGAGGAGGACGTAGCTATGCATGCAGGGAGACTTTCTGAGAGAGAGAGGAGCTATTGCAGGACCTAGGAAGGTTAGATCTGAGCTAGATCAGTGACCTTCAGTTCCAGAGTCACTAGGCACCCAGTACTGTGAGCTGAGATAGCTCATCAGTGTGACTTTTGATCAGTTTAGAGGAGGCCGAGTTCCCTTGGAGGAGGGCGCATTTCCCAAGGAGGGAGAAGCTCATTTGGAGCTGGATTGACCGATTCAAATTCTAAGTCTTCCTAGATAGCCTTACCTTGGCATTTGAGGAAGGTTAGGGATTATCAGAGCTCAGATCTCCTGAGATCCGGTCCGATACGAGCATTTGACATCCAGAGGGGAGGGCGCACTTTTGCATACAGAGGAGGTCGAGTTCTTCAGAGGGCAGTATTCAGAGCGAGCAGATCAGAGAAGAGTGATAGAGAGAGGCAGATCAGTCAGAGGCACCTACAGAGACACTCAGATCCAGTTTTCCAGTTAGGGCTTACTCTTCCAATGCATGCATTAACTGGATGCATGCAAATCTAGAGTCTGTCCGGTTTCAAGAGATTGAGTTACCTGTTGAGGTAATCTTGTTTTGTACTTGTCATTTATACATATGCTCTGGGCTCGAGAGAGAGAAGATAGCCCCACAGTTTGTTGGTTTTCCCCGGTTGGGGTTTCCAGGGTATATTTGTTGTTTATGTGTGATTGCATTTATTTCAGTTTGGTAAATGCAGATTTAGTTGTTTGAGTCTATATTTTTATGAGCATATATTGATATCGAGACTCATACTACTTGAGATCTCAGGACGATTCAGAGGGAGTAGTGATATCTAAATCAAATATTTACACTCTCAAGAGAAGTGAGTGTCCCGCAGTTGGAGCCAACTGATACATCCTAGATTCTCTGCAACACACCCTACCGGATGTGCCAAAGAGGGGGATCTTTTTTCCATTGTAAAAGGTCAAGTTGAGGCTTCTTTATGTAAAAGTGTTAGTTTATCGAGGCTCAAGACCCTTGGTCAGGTCATGGCAAGTCCTCTTGGTCCCCATTTCAAGGTGTGTTGGTCTTGTGGCCCAGGTGACTACCCCTTGAAGAGTGTAGCTCCTCATCATATCAGGAATCTACGCCTTAGGTAGGTATATGGTGCACCTTGGGGTGAATCCATTAGGGCACATGGCCTAGGAGCCCCTAGCCACACTTATAGTTTTATGCTTTGTAGAGGTGATTGCGCTTGTAAGAGTTGTCACACCCCTTTAGCACACCTCATTCATACCCTCTTTGACCTTATTTTGTTATATCACTCCTCCCTCTTGGTCATATTGGTCAAAAAGAGAGTCATCCACCTTGAAAGCAAACTTTTGGAGGTTGTACCAATCTAAGGAGGGCGTTGAGAGCAAAAGAAATGTTGGGGTTAGATGGGCATGACTCCCTCCTTCCAATCTCAACTCTTCATGTTAAAGCATATCATCAATTTTTATCATTATTTTACGTTTTATGAGGTTTAGTCCATGGATTGTGGGTGACAAACCCTAAAAATTCATTTTAAACTCAACTTTTAGGTAGGTCGACCTAGAGGAGGGATAAAGTGAGCCTTTTTTCTTATAAATAAGGCATATCACCCTCATTTGTAACCAAAATCATAAGATCAAATATGACTAAAATTTTATTTTTACTTGTGTACATGAGAAAATAAGTGGTGTGGACCTCCTTTCTTGGCTCTTCTAGAGTTTTCAAGGAACAAATTTTGATGTTTGAGATTTCTTTACAATCTTTCAAGGCTACTCTAAGGTGAAAGGATTCTTGAGTCTCTTCCTCTTTCAATTGTAGTAAGATCTTGAATCTCTTGTCTTGCATTGCCTAAGGCATCCAAGGTAGGAGCACTTTAGAGTTTTATGCATAATAGTTTAGTCTTGTTGTGTGAAACATCCCTCTTGAAGGGTCTCTCTTGTTTGGGCCTTGGCATCTTGTTTGCCCTAATTAGGTCAAGTGCTAACATAACCTAGGGTTTCTTAGCCTTTCCCTAATGTTGTTGTAATTGTAACTTCGAAAGATATTCTTATGTTTATTATTATTATATTATTAGTGTACCTCCGTCGGAGATGTTTTTCCTCCATTCGGGGATGTCATTATTATATTTGGTTAGACTAGAATATCGAGGTAAAACCTCCATTGTAATTCGGGGCAATAGCTCCCCAAAAGTCAAATGTCAATTCTATTTTTGAGTCTCCCTAAGATAGGTCGGCCTAGTCAAGTTAGTGAGATCGACCCCATTAGGAAAAAGGTCACCCAAACATAAAGTATAAATAGAGAGGATCACTCTCTCATTTGGCACCACACTCACTCAAGCAAGTTCGCATAAGGAGAGAGAGAAGACAATTTTGCTGGTGGAGAAAGAGAGAGAGCTGCAAAAGACATCTTATATTTTTGGGTTTTCCATCTTGCTTGATATTGTACTAGTGACAAATCTATTATGAGGAAGTTGCGGGGTTTTCTCCTTTATGGTTTCCCCAAGGAAAATTCTTGTGTCTTTGTGTTTTGTTATGCTTGTCTATCTTTCAGTTTAAAGATCTAACTAAATTGAATTAAAGTGCAAACTCTAACATGATATCAGTGCCATCCTGAAAGAAGGCACCGTGCAGCAGCGGGAAAATAGGGCTTCCTAGTTCAAGGTCTTCTCTCCACAAATCATCAGAAAAAGAGGGCTAGGCTAATTCGCCCTAGGAGGGCCCATCTTTTGGAGGAAGCATAATTTAATTTGAAGAATCCTCATTTTTTGACCTAGACACTAGTGTCGGGAGAAAACTAGGGCATCAAGCTTTTGGGGTTTTCCTCCATCAATCCGGACAAAGGAGTACATTGGACAACTCGCCTTGAGGAGGCGCATCTTTCTGTCCAAAAATAAGTTCAAAATTCCAAGTTTGGAAAATTAAGGTTTCTCTAACAAACCCTAGGTCAACCAGCTCCAGAACCATGTTGGGCATCTCAAATTGGTAAGTTCTAATTCTTTGCTATTTCCATTTGAGGTTCTCATTTCAAAATGACAAACTACACCAAGATTGAGGATAAGCTTGAAGGAGCTGACAACTTCTGAACATGGAACTATAGAATCTCTCTTGTCCTAGAAGAAAATGATTTGGACAAGTATATAAATGAGGAGGTTCCAGCACCAGAGGGAGATGAGGCAAAAGCAATCCACAAGAAGAACTTGGTCAAGGCCAAGAGGATTATTGCAGACTCCATCAAGGATCATCTCATCCCTCATGTATCATCCTTGAAGACTCCCAAGGAAATGTTTGATGCTTTGACAAAGATATTCGAAGGGAAGAACATCAATCGAAAGATGACACTAAGGAACCAGCTCGAGAATGTGAAGATCGAACACTCATGTTACTTCACAAGGGTCTCTCAAATCAAGGAGTAACTTGAAGCGATTGAAGACAAAGTAAATGAAGGACAGATAGTTATGACCACCTTGAATGGTCTCCAAATCATTGGACTCATTCATTCAAGGAATATGTGCCAAGAAAAAGTTGATCACCTTCAGCAGACTATGGGAAGAATGCACACAAGAAGAAGCTCGACTAGTAGCAAGAGAAGAGAAGATGGGAGCTAATGATGAACAAGCTCTAACTGCTCACACTAAAATAAATCACAACAAAAGGGAGGACAACCATCACAAAAGATCTAGAAGGGATCTCTCCAGTATCAGATGTTACACATGTGATGAGAAGGGACATTACTCAAGAAATTGTCCCAGAAATCAAGGATCCTCCAAGAAGAGGCATCATGCTCACACTGTTGAAGACGATGAACCAACAAGGAAAAGAACCAGGGAAGAAAAAGATGATTCTTCAAGTGATGAAGAATATGTCTTAATCTCAGCACTCACAGGTGTCATCACACATGGGAGCAATGATTGGCTTGTAGATAGTGGATCATCCAAGCATATGACAAAGTACAAAGAATCTTTCATCAACCTATCAGAACATGAGTCACCTCACAAGGTGAAACTTGGGGATGATTATCAATAACCCATCAAAGGAAGTGGTGAAGCTACCTACAAGCTAGACTCCGGCAAATCATTGAAGATGAAAGATGTTCTCTATGTACCAGGATTGAAGAAGAATCTTCTCTCCATCTCAACACTAGATGCTAAGGGAATGAGGGTTACATTTATTGATGGCCAAGTTCTAATGTGGCCAAAAGGAAAGACAATAGATGCAACGGTAATTGGAAAGCAAGAGAGAGGCTTTTGCAAGTTGAAAGGACAACCAGAACAAGCATTGATCCATAACTCCGTGGAACCAAGTGAGTTATGGCATAGAAGGCTTGCACATGTGCACTATAGAGCACTACCAATTGCAAGCAAAGCAGTCTCAGGTCTACCAGAAATCCAGACAAAGCATAAAGGCATTTAAAAGGGATGTGTGCAAGGAAAGAAGGTGAAGAAGACTTTCCCCAACAGTGAAAGCAAGGAAAAAGGAATATTGGAGATAGTCCACTCGGATGTGTGTATGTCTTCCAGCTCATTAAGAAGGTATGTATATTATGTTTCTTTTATAGGTGATTTTTCCCATACGACATGGATTTATTTCTTGAAGGGCAAAGATGAAGTATTTAGCAAATTCAAGGAATTCAAAGCCTTGGTTGAAAATCACACTGTGAGGAAGATCAAGACTTTACAATCAGACAATGGCGGAGAATTCACTTCAGAAGAATTCAAGGACCTTTGCAGAGAATCTGGGATTAAGAGGGAGTTGAGCACTCCTTACAATCCTCAACAAAATGGCGTTACAGAACGAAAGAATAGAACAATAATGGAAGCAGCGAAGGCAATGCTACATGATCAGGATCTTCCGATGCACTTATGGGCATAAGTAGCAAGGATAGTTGTGTATGTACAAAACCATACACCTCACCGTGTATTGAACAATAAGACTCCCGAAGAAGCTTTCTCAGGAGAGAAACTAGAAGTCAACCATCTCATAATATTTCACTGCCCAGTGTACATACACATCCCAAAGGAAAAGAGAACCAAGCTAGATCCTTCAGGAAAGAAGGGAATATTCGTGGGATACAACGACACATCAAAATCCTACCGAATATACTTCCCGGGATTCAAGAAGATTGAGATCAGCAGAGACGTGACTTTCGACGAAGATTCAGCATACAACAAATCAAGGAAATTATTGTTGGCATTTGCATCCAGCGCTCCCCGTGAGTTTCGTGACATGGGTTAACCCCCTCTCGTGGATCCTAACTTTGGCAATTGTATCGGAGATTAACACCTGCATGTTTTGGTCTAATGGCAATCGTGCTCTAACAATTGGTATCAGAGCAAGCCTTCAGCATAAGCCTAACAAGCTTGAAGGGATTTTTAGACACAAGTGAAGGAAAGTCATGGAGGTTAGTTCGGAAGAAAATGTTCCATTGTTCAATGGATCAAATTATGAATTCTGGAGTTTCAAAATGAAGTTTTACTTACGGGGACAAGGGGTTGACATCTGGAAATCAGTTGAAGGAGCAGTAACTAAGAAGCCACATGAAAGCAATGAAAAGGCACTAAGCTTGATCATGAGGGGATTGCCTCAATCAGAGAAGGAAAGGCTAAACCTTGGAAAGTACACTTCATCCCAAGATCTTTGGATCACACTAGAAGGCGAGCACAAAAGGAAAGTTCAAGACATTGACAAAGAAAAAGAAGTTAAGACATCTGAAAATGAAAAACAAGAAGAGAAGAAGGCACAAGCTTCAAACACAAGTGAAGGTAAGAACTCCTCTAGCAATAATTCTGAAATTAATGATAATGAAGTTGTTCTTGCAAAGGATGAAGAAGAAGAGTTATTGAAAATCAAAGAGGCATTTCAAGTACTCTATTGGATAAGGATGTCAAATCCAACATAAGGCTTAAAAAGAAGATTGCGGGAGCATTTGAAAAATACCAAAAGGAGACAAAAGCATTGTTCATGAGTTTGAAACTCAAGAACAAAGACTTGCAAGGTGAGTTAGAAGATAAATATCTTGAGGTCAAAAGGTTGAAGGATGAACTAGGAAAAGGACAAGAAAAGATTGATGTGGATCCTAAAGAACTTGACGAGACAAGATGGGTTAACCTCGATTTGAAGGTTCAATTGGAAGAGTACAAGAGAATTGAAGAGGCCTTGAAAAATCAACTAGATGAGAAGGAGAAAACTTGTCTAAAGCTTGAAATGGAGGTAGTTGAATTGAGAAAGAAAAATGAAAAGTTTGATGCATATGACAAGTTCAAAAACAGCTCAGCTATCCTAGATGAAATTTTAGATTGTCAAAGGTCCCCACTTGACAAATCTGGCCTTGGGTATAAAAAGGTAGAAGACAAATTGGAAGAAAGCAATGGGTCCCCCAAGACTCCTGAACTTGGATCCACATCTTCCAAAGAAGAAAGCAAAGCGCCTCATATACCTGCACATGACAACAAAGAAGTTGGAAGAACAAGTATGCATCAAGGAGTTAGTTTTGCACCTCCAAGCAAATCAAGAAGAGAAACAACTCCAAGATGGAATTAAAGTCCAAGGTATGAAAATAGATTCAATGGCTATTGTTTTTCTTGCTCTAATTTTGGTCACAAGGCCATGGATTGTAGATCCTATGGAAGAAAAAGTGTTGGAAGTCCAAAGAATACAGTGAGATGTTGAACGTGTGACCAAAGTGGACATATGGTTGCCAACTGCCACACTTTAAGATGCTACAATTGCAGTGGATTTGGTCATAAAGCCCAAACTTGTACAAGTCCTCGAAGACAACAATTGAAGAGCCCATCATATACATCAGCAAGGAGAACCAATGAATCATGGAAAAGTATAACGAAGGCAAAATTGAAGATCAAAAGACAAACAATCTCAATCAAGGACACTCTAAAGTATGGGTAAGAAAAAATATTTTGTTGGATCTAAATGAGGTTGAGGATCAATGCACAAAAGGAGATGATGGCTGCCATATGGCAAGCCAATTTTGAGGTCTTTTAAAGACCTTGAACGGACCTTGAGTTCATGATTTTGGAGGATGAACTCAATGGCATGTAAAGATCTCTCCAAACAGGTCCTAGGATCGGATTGTTGATATTAACAATTGGTATAAATTTGAAGTATGTATACAATGCATGATATAGAAGAGGAACCAGATTCAGTACATACACAGTGCAATATACCAGTATCTTTGTATATATCTACATGATGCACATAAAGAAGTGATGATGACATATTGGTGATTTTGGTATCCTGGAGACATACTCGGTTTGACTAACAATAGTGGCATATTGTTAGGGGGAGAAGAAGTATAACTTTTGAAGACAAGAAGCTATAGGTGGACATTGTTATTCTAAGGTGATCTGATAGTGAAAATTCGTGGACTGATGCAAATAGCTGGAGCAGAAGGAGCAGTAGGAATTTTCGGTGACCTTATGACAAACAAGTTCAGATGAGCAGCAGATGGTGTTAAGTTGATCTACAGTATTTCATCCGGTGGCTACAACTGAAGAAGTTTCATTTTTTTGTGACTACCTGTAGCAGCAACATCTGTGTGTCTTTGTAAGAAGCAAAAGGAGCAATCAATCAACTTTTGGAGAAGCTGAAGAATAATGCCCTAAAATGAAGGTGTGTAATGAAGTGTAAGTTCTAAAATTTGAGGAGCTTGTTTGAGGCTGCCTCACGAACTTCTACAGCAGAAGATGTTTTTTTGGGGGGTACAATTCTAACGAATCTTCCTCAAACTGTCTAAACTTGGATGGTAGTGATGTCTTTGGAATCTACAGTATTGACAAACACTGTCTTGAGTTGATAAGCAGAGGTGACAGGTTGAGAAGCTGATGAATAAAAAAGAGACTAAGTATGAACTCTTCTAAAGCATCCAAACCAGCAGTAAAATTTTGATGAAGATGGCAAAGAGAAACTACATGATAGGGGGAGTGTGTTTATGAAAAACTTGAAAATGAGCAGACTTACATGAGCTGTAAGATGACAAGCTAGTGGACAAGTTAAAGGCTTGAAGTATGATGATGATGCATGCTTACCTTTTATGAATTTACTGACATCGGCATATCAGTTAGGGGGAGCATTTATGTGAAACTTGAAGATGGCAAGTGATGAGCAAATATGATAAAGCATTCGAAGAATTTCTTTTTGGACATTGTGAAGCTTTTGAAGGCTAATCAGCCCTTTGTTATTAATGTCAAAGGGGGAGAAGAAGAAGTTGGTTGGTTTCCATCAATGACAAAGGGGGAGATTGATGAATAGGATTGTCATTGATAACAACATTAATGACAAAGGTGAAGTGTGATGACATGACATGAATCCAAAGCAAGCAAACAAGCAAGATGACATGGCAAGAAAGACTGTGGTGGTCATTTGAAGATGATCTAGGCATTAGGACACCTAATGAGTCAAATGACCCATACTGTGGTCATTTGAAGATGACTTGGACAAGACAAGACAAGAACGAATGACATGGCAAAAAAGACAATGGGCCAAATGACCAAGTGGACAAGCAAGGTGCATATGGACATCTGCGGGAATCCAGAAAGGGCAGTGCGGGCATCTGTAGGAGGACAGATGCGGGCATCACTTATGGCATATGCGGGCATGCTAAATGAGGACAATTGCGGGCATCTTCAGTGACTATTGCGGGCATAAGAGAAGGTCAAGTCTTGGAACAAAAAAAAATATAAAAATCATTTGATTAAATGTTGGACAAGTCGGCCTCCATAAACTAAGAAAATAAAATGGATTAAAAATATATATTAATTGTTTTGATTGAACAAGTCGGCCTCCAAGTTGCATGGAGAAATCAAGTATAAATAAAAGGTCAAATTCGTTGTTTTAAATATATAGGAGTGGAAAATCTCGATGGAGCAGTGGAGAAATTTCGAAGGTCAGAGGAGGACAGCTAGGTGGCTGCAATGGAGTAGCATGGACAGAATGTTTAATTTATTCTTTTATCTTTGATTTTCTGGGTCACACTGGTCAACAGCATGATGAAGACATGATTTCTAGGCAGCAGCATAACATGGACAGCGGATACATGCATGAAGATATTGTGTTCTGAGTAACAATAGAAACAACCAGATAATACCATGAAGTATATACTAGTCATGATCATAATGATATGCCGAGTTAGTAAACATGCTGATGACTTGAACATAATTATGATGAATAAAGATAAGCCAGCAAATAGAATGAAGATGTGCTTACATTGAATGATGCTTGTACAGAATAATGATTTAGAAGATTAAATGAAGACAGGATGCTAGCTGTGAATTGATAAGGTGTGTTTTTGGACAGTATGGACAGAGTTGAGATAGGGCAACAGTATGACAATGTTGTGTTGAGTACTTTGCTGGGTACAGAATGAAGATGTGCTCACATGCTTAATGTTGACATGAAGATGAAGTAGTTGTAGACAATACTGTGATAATGTATTGGTAGAAGAGTGTTGATGTACCTAAGTGATTGGTAAAAACAAACAAGGGTTTCTTGTTTGATAATGTATGTCATTTACAAACTTGAGAAAAGTCTGATTGATCACTTGAAATATTATTGGGGGTGTTGTAGCATCCCAGTCAGTAGTAGCTGACTGAAACATTATGGTGGGTGGTGCCACCTTATGGGTTGTAGCCCATATTGGAAATTGAAGTCTCCATTTATATAAAGTTTACAAAACTACATCTTGTGCAATGTGTTGATGTTGATATGTTTAAGTTGATAGTTCAATGATGAATATGATTATTGATGTGAATGAGAAATAATGTTTTGTGATTTAAAGTTGGAAGAAGTTGAATATTTGAAAAAGTGTATGCTCACTGATTCACCCCCCCCTCTCAGTAATGGAAGGATGCAGCAAAGAAGAATGAATGGAAGGATGCAGCAGAGAAGAAGGAATGGAAGGATGCCATGATCGAGGAGTATCGGTCGATTATGAAGAATGATGTCTGGGAGATATTCCAAGACCAGTAGGAAAGTATGTTGTGACTTCGAAATGGATCTACAAGATCAAACATGCTGCAAATGGTAGCATTGTAAACACTAGGCAAGATTTGTGGCACACGGCTTCTCCCAGAAAGAAGGCATAGACTACGAGGAGACATTTGCACATGTAACAAGATACACTTCCATCATATCTATACTTGCATTGGTTGCAGTAATTAAATGGAAGGTACACTAGATGGACGTCAAAACAACATTCTTGAATGGTGTAGTAGAAGAGGAAGTGGGCATGGAGCAGCCACTGGGCTTCGAGACACATGACAGACAAACTCTGTGTGTGTAATATCCCAAACTAATATTTTTTCTTTTTTTCTGATACTGTAGATGGCTAGTGGCTTATATCTCAACAGAATATGACAATAAACCCAGGATCTTTGCATGCAGAATTGTGCCCTAGAAAATATAGGAATGCTAGAAAGTAGGAGAAATTAATGCATGCACATACCAATATGCAGATCTGCTAATGTTGATGAAGATGATCCCCGCATGCAAGGATTGTGCCGGATGAATAGAGAGATAAGTCAAATCGTCCTCCCACAGAGAAGTGCGCCCTCCTCCAAGCTGAGAATGCTCCTAAATAAATGGTAGATCCCTGATGAAGCTCCGGATAATGTGCACTAGGGTTATAGTGCCCCTCTGAATATAATGGAAGTTGCATGCATAAGAAGTAGTGGATCCAAAGCCAAAAACGTGAGTCTCTCTCCAAGTAGATTCACCCTTAGGCATGCAAATGTCCTCCTCTGATGATGATTGATGATAACTCTCTCAGAAGTCCAGTTGAGAGGCCCTTCTTCTAGGGAAAGGGTGATAGGGATGCTCTGAGAAGAATGAAGACTGCATGCATATAATCCGAGCCCTGGATGCTGCAAAACGAATAGGTGGCTATCTGGACATTGCGCCCATGCAAGGGAGAGCGAGCCCACAATATGATATAAAAGATAACTCTGCTGAAACTGATGATGATAATACCTGATGATGAACAATGTCGAATCTGGATGATCCAACCCGAATGATGAACTAGGGCAGATAGCTTTCACTGCCGAAATACACCAGTTAGTCGAGTACAAGCCTCAACCCCAACTTAGCTCGCTGAGCTTCTCCAAATCGAGATCACAAATCAATAATCAATAATGCGTCTTCTCCATTCACTTTACCTTTCTTTTATAACATTCAATTGCCAAAAACCTAACTTCTGACCTAACTAGGTCACTTTATCTTCTAATTCGTAGTTGACTTGCATGTAGGTGCCTGGAGACTCAATCAGGTGCATGCATCATGAAATAATGCTCAGATGTCATGCAAGCAGGTGGCCTTTGGCTCTGGTGGCCCCTGTCTATCTACCGGTGATCTGATAATCATGTTAAAGATCCTCTGAAGGTGTATATGACATCAATCCTCAGTAAATTCCCTTATAATAAAAAAGAGAATATTACAGTGTGCAAGTTGAAGAAAGCCTTGTATGGCTTGAAGCAGGCACCTAGGACATGGTATGGCAGGATGGACAGCTTTCTGATGTGCTTAGGCTTTACCAAGAGTATGTTGGAGCACAACTGTCGTTAGACCAAAACCTGTAGGCGTTAATCTCCGCTACAATCGCCAAAGTTAGGATCCACGAGAGGGGGTTAACCCATGTCACGAAACTCACGGGGAGCGTTGGACGCAAATGCCAACAATCTCCCCCCCAGCGTTACCCGGGTGAGTTTTGAACTCAAGACCTATCGCTCTAATACCAATTGTTAGACATAATGGCTCACTGAGAGCGGAGGGGTGAATCAGTGAGCATACACTTTTTCAAATATTCAACTTCTTCCAACTTTAAATCTTAAAACATTATTTCTCATTCACATCAATATCATATTCATCATTGAACTATCAACTTAAACATATCAACATCAACACATTGCACAAGATATAGTTTTGTAAACTTTATATAAATGGAGACTTCAATCTCCAATATGGGCTACAACCCATAAGGTGGCACCACCCACCAGAATGGTTCAGTCAGCTACTACTGACTGGGATGCTACAACACCCCCAATAATATTTCAAGTGATCAATCAAACTTTTCTTGAGTCTGTAAATTACATACATTATCAAACAAGAAACCCTTGTTTGTTTTACCAATCACTTAGGTACATCAACACTCTTCTACCAATACATCAATACCAGCACATTATCACAGTACTGTCTACAACTACTTCATCTTCATGTCAACATTAAGCATGTGAGCACATCTTCATTTTGTACCCAGCAAATTACTCAACACAACATGTCATACTGCTACCCTATCTCAACTCTGTCCAAAAACACACCTTATCAATTCACCGCTAGCATCTTGTCTTCATTTAATCTTCTAAATCATTATTTTGTCCAAGCATCATTCAATGTAAGCACATCTTCATTATGTTTGATGGCTTATCTTTATTCATCATAATTATGTTCATGTCATCAGCGTGTTTACTAACTCAGCATATCATTCTGATCATGACTAGTATATACATCATGGTACTATCTGGTTGTTTCTATTGTTACTCAGAACACAATATCTTCATGCATGTATCCATTGTCCATGTTATGTTGCTGCCCAGAAATCATGTCTTCATCGTGTTGTTGACCAGTGTGACCCAGAAAATCAAAGATAAAAGAATAAATTAAACATTATGTCCATGCTACTCCACTACAGCCAACTAACTGTCCTCCTCTGAACTTCGAAATTTCTCCACTGCTCCAACAAGATTTTCCACTCCTACATCTTTAAAACAACGAATTTGACCTTTTATTTATACTTGATTTCTCCATGCAATTTGGAGGCCGACTTGTTCAATCAAAACAATTAATATATATTTTTAATCCATTTTATTTTCTTAGTTTATGGAGGCCGACTTGTCCAGCATTTAATCAAATGATTTTTATATTTTTTTTTGTGCCAAGACTTGGCCTTCTCTTATGCCTGCAATAGTCACTAAAGATGCCTGCAATTGTCCTCATTTAGCATGCCCGCATATGCCATAAGTGATGCATGCATCTGTCCTCCTACAGATGCCCACACTGCCCTTTCTGGATGCCCGCAGATGTCCATATGCACCTTGCTTGTCCACTTGGTCATTTGGCCCATTGTCTTTTTTGCCATATCATTCGTTCTTGTCTTGTCTTGACCAAGTCATCTTCGAATGACCACAGTATGGGTCATTTGACTCATTAGGTGTCCTAATGCCCAGATCATCTTCTTATGACCACCACAGTCTTTCTTGCCATGTCATCTTGCTTGTTTGCTTGCTTTGGCTGCATGTCATGTCATCACACTTCACCTTTGTCATCAATGGCAATCCTATTCATCAAAGTAAAGTAGATTCCAACCTTTACTTCAAGGTTGAGGACGAAAGACCAGTGATACTACTACTTTATGTAGAGGACCTATTTGTAACAGGGGAGGATGAGCTCATTGTAGATACGAAGAGAAAGCTTGCCGCAGAGTTCGAGATGAAGGACCTGGGGATGATGCACTATTTCTTAGGCATGGAGGTGTGGCAAAGTGAGGATGGGATTTTCCTTGGTCAAGGAAATATGCAGTGGAGATTCTGAAGAGGTTCGGAATGATGGACTGTAAGGCAATGGCCACACCAATGGCATCGAACTTGAAGCTACTGAGTGATGCTTCATCAGAGACAATTGATGCCACGATGTACAGACAGATGATTGGTTCGTTGATGTACTTGACGAAGACGAGGCCAGACATATGCTTTGCTATGAACACCCTGAGCCAGTTCCTGACGGATCCAAGACATGTTCACATGATAGCTGCAAAGCATATATTGAGGTACCTGAAGGGTACAATTGAGTATGGGCTCAAGTATGAGACGAACCAGAGGATTAACCTACACGGCTATGTTGATTCGGATTAGGCAGGTAGTGCCAGACAGGAAGAGCACTTCAGGATGTTGCTTCAGTTTGGGATCCGGTATGATCTCCTAGTTTAGCAGGAAGCAGTCATGTGTAGCATTGAGTACAGCCAAAGCGGAGTATGTTGTAGCCTATTCGGCCAGTTGTGGGGCAGTATGGCTTCAAAAGATACTATCAAATTTGTTTGATCTCAAGTTAGAGGTGACTTTTATCTTTTGTGACAACCAGAGTTGTGTGAAGTTGTCCGAGAACCCGATGTACCATGACAAGTCGAAGCATATTGAGATCAAGTACCACTATATCCAGGATATGGTACAAAGAGGAGCAATGAAGCTCTAGTATGTAGTGACGGACGAGTAGATAGCCGATGTGTTGACCAAGCCATTAGCGAGGGTGAAGTTCGAGTACTTCAGAGAGAAGCTTGGTGTTATCTAGATCGATGTTCCTCGAAAGAGGGAGTGATGAGACCGGAAGACGCCGGTGCACCAGGGTTGGATCTCACATGGTGGAAGACGCAGGTGGTCCATAGGGATGTAGTGCACCTGGGATGCTCCTGGGTTGTATCCACATGTTTGGAGATGCTAGTAGGTCCATCGATCACAAAGACACCTGGGGTGCACTTGGGTTGTATCTTACATGGTGGAAGACGTAGGTGGGCCATGGGACGTAATGCACCTGGGGTGCTCCTGCGCTGTATCCACATGTTTGAAGCCGCAGGATGACTGTGAGAGACGTAATGCACCTGGGGTGCTCCTGGGTTGTACCCACTAGGTGGGAGACGCAGGTGGTCTAGTGGACATCGTGCATGCACCTGGGCTGCTCTTCGTGTATGATGATGAGATGATCTGGATACGATGAGATGATAGTAGGAGACGCGGGTGATTGTTGTGGCAATGTAATGTGTGGTCTGTTGAGTATGGTTGTCATTGATGACAAACCATTAATGACAAAGGATTGATGTCATGGACATGGATGAAGCAGCATGATGATTTGGCATGAAGTGTGATGACTTGGACAAGCCAAAGTGGACAAGGTGATGAGCATTGGAGCCATTGGCACACCTAATGAGCCAAATGACCCATACTGTGGTCATTTGTGTCTTAATTGGGTCATAACGCCCACACACATGGTTGCTTGTTGATTTATTGCCCACAAACTTAGTGGAGGTACCTTGATGATGTTCTGGTAACCCATGCCCATGTGGATGTCCTGAGAAGCCCACGCACATGATGATGAAACCCTTGAACAACATGTTGAAGTCCATGATAAACAAGTCCTCTTGCACTTGATGATCACATATGTATTTGGTGGCTTGATGTACTTGTCGTTGAAACTTATTGACAATTATGGATATGCATAATGTGGCAAAGATGATTAACTAACTACTTGAAGAACCTTGCACCTAAGTCATTGCTTGACAATTGCTTGATGAGATTGAACCTTGGAGCCCACATAATATGTGGTTGATAACCCTTAAAGACCTTGACATATGGGCACTTGGTGTATGGTGGGTTGGACCCCTCTTGGATTATTTGGCAACTCTTAAGGCATAAAACAATGGAAGGAATCCTTTAAAAGACAACCCAGCATAAGCATAAAACAATAAAAGGTAAAAACAACCCAGCTATAGAAGACATGTTTTATTTATTAGATAAAAACAATGAGGAGTCGTCTCAACTAATAAAAAGAATTAAATTAAATTAAAAATGATTATTCTTGTATGTCGGCTCAGTAAAAATCCATGATGAGACCAGCATAAATACACTTGACAACTCATTCATAAGTGAAAAAGAATTTCGTGGTGTTCTCTCTGAGGAAAATCAGACTAATCTCTTTGAAGAATTTCGCACTGTCTTCTCTGTGGAAATTCAGACTGCCTCTGTAAATTTTCGGACTGTCTACTGTGCAAAATTTCAAACTGTTTACTGAGAAAATTTGTGGTCTGATTTTCGTGGGTGTTGACTGAGTTTGGGCTGCTGCTAGGAGAAGTTCAGTGGTGTGAGCAGGAGCAACAGCAGCAACAAGATTTCTTTTACTTAATATTTGTATGGCTGATTGCTGATGGTGTGATGCATGGGCTAGATATGGTGATGATGTTGGACAGTTTTATGTGGACAAATGAAGATCTATTATGGACAAAATTGATGCTGACAGTCTATTGATGAACACCTTGTGGACAGTGAAATTAATTGAAGACATCATATATATGGACAGAATGATATACTTAATGCTGAGGATGATGAACAGTGTTGACAAGAATATACTGGGACTACAAAAATGTTGATTTGTATGATCAAAACTAGATGCTGAATAATGTATGAATTTGTGTTGAACTAGATGTTGATATGGTTGATAAGACAAAGATGTTGTTACTGAGATTTTGATGATGGACATAATATATACATGATGATTTCGGTGGATAGTGTGAGCAGGAGAGGAGGATCTCGGTGATGCAGCAGAGAAGTTTGAATGGTTCAAACAATATGAGGACAGGTTCGGCGAGCTGGAGAATATGAGCAGTAAAATGATTTTGCTTATCTTTTATATATCTGGGTTAAGACATGATGTAGGATCAGCATGAAAGTTACTCTTATCTCTGGGCTTCATAAAGGCAGCAAAAGTTGGTTGATAGCATGATTGATCTTTGATTTCTGGGCATGAACCTAAAGGCAGAATGTTTACAAGATATGTATGGACAACGAATGAGAAGATTGTTGATCTGTATATAAACATGATGATTATGTAGAGCAGCATGATATGCAAGGACAACGAATGAGAAAATGCTTAATGGTGTTCTTCAGGACTGAATGCTGATGAATAGTATGAAGATATGCTGAGACAGGGTTTGGTGATGAGATAGCCAGAATGATGAAAGAGGACTGAATGATGCCCTAGAATAGAGTTATCTTGATGTGAACAGAATGTATTTGCTGGTGACTAGAACTAGGATATAATCACTTGAACAGTAGATGCTGGGACGAACAGTGATAGACCGAGCTGAAGATAGTGGCAGAAACAATTGATTGATGATGAGCAGATTGTGTTAAAGAACAGATTTAAGACATGAGCTGAGGATATGTATGTTGATGAGCAAAGTCAATGAGCAGTAAAGGTCTTGATAAGCAAAGGACAAATGGTTAACATGACAGAGTTATTAGTTTGATGACATTGATGACATGAATGTAGTAAAGGACAAGTTGAGAATTGATATGCAGTAAGACAGTGACAGGCAGATGATGATGACTTCCAGATGATTGAATTGGTGACAATAATCTAATTTGTACATGTCGTACAAGCAGGGTCTTGTATCTCTTTCTTGGCTGGGTCTGAGAAAAACTAGGCTGGGTCCTAGATGATGAGTTGGTGCTCATTGTATCAGTTGGTGCTGAATTGCCTCACGGTTGTAGCCATTGACTCATACAAAAACATTACAATTATATTGTGTCTCTCTTGCGAAATGTGTTGATGATGATGTGTTTTATTTGATGAATGACATATGGATTTATAGTTAGTTTATTGATGAATATGATGTGTTGATATAAGAATTGGTAATTGAAGTTGAAATTGAATAAAGTATAGGCTCACTGATTCACCCCCCCCTTTCTCAGTGAGCACTGTGTCTAACATGGTCCTGGGTTGTACCTACTTGATGGCTTGCTCATGGAGATGATGAAGACCTGGATGAGAGCTAGGCCTACATCTAGCAAGAAAAAGGGTTGGCTCTGTAGAACTTCTCATGACAGATAGATTCGAGAGATGTCACTAGTCAATGATCAACTAGATGAGGATTGATGCAGCAGCGACGATGATGATCTAGTGTTGATGATGTTCCAGCGATGATGATCCGGAGTATGTGTCCCGTTGTGATGATGACTGGTGAGAGAATACCTTCCTAGTTAAGAGGGAGTGTTGTTGTAATTGTAACTTCGGAAGATATTCTTCTGTTTATTATTATTATATTATTATTGTATTTTTATTGTACCTCCGTCGGAGATGTTTTTCCTCCATTCGGGGATGTCATTATTATATTTGGTTAGGCTAGAATATCAAGGTAAAACCTCCATTGTAAGTCAGGGCAATAGCTCCCCAAAAGTCAAATGCAAATTGTATTTTTGAGTCTCCCTAGGACAGGTCGGCCCAATCAAGTTAGTGAGGTCAGCCCCATTAGGAAAAAGGTCACCCACACATAAAGTATAAATAAAGAGGATCACTCTCTCATTTGGCACCACACTCACTCAAGCAAGTTCGCATAAGGAGAGAGAGAAGACAAGTTCGCTGGTGGAGAAAGAGAGAATTGCAGAAGACATCTTATATTTTTGGGTTTTCCATCTTGCTTGATATTTTACTAGTGAAATCTATTCTGAGGAAGTTGCGGGGTTTTCTCCTTTATGGTTTCCCCGAGGAAAATTCTTGTGTCTTTTTGTTTTGTTGTGCTTGTCTATCTTTCAGTTTAAAGATCTAACTAAATTGAATTAAACTGCAATTCATTCAAATATTGAGTTGCCAATTATTAGAAGAAACATTAACCCCGATTTCTTATTGTCCAATGGAATAAGACCTAGGTTTATTTCCCTCATCTTCACCATTGCAATTTTACAAAAATTCTTATACTATATTGGAAAAAATACAAAAAAAATCAAAACTAGAAAAAACCCTCAAAAAATAAATATTTTGAAAAATCCAAAACATATTTATTTTGTCATTGTATTTGTTTAGTATTGAATTTACTTGCAAAGTTCCAAAGTATTTATCGTTGTTACAAATTTCTAAGTTGTTTATAATTATTGAAAAAATCCATAAAAAGTGAAAAAAAACTCCACAAAAAGCTTGTTTTGCAACTTGTATAGGCTCTAAACTAGAGTGATGTCAGCCCTAGCAGAGTGACATCAGCTCCTAGGGGCTGGTACAGCCCTAGCACAGGTCTAGTTGAAGTGTTTTGCAGGCACAGGTCCAGTTGAAGTGTTTTGTAGCCCCATATTTGACAAAGGGGCAAGCCCTAGGTGTTGGAAAGAGTTTCGACTCATCTCCAAACATTGTTGGGTGACCTAGGGGGGTTTTCAATTGCCAAATCAAGTCCGTCGCCCATTTTTGGAAGCTGGTTCAGAGTCTTTATGTGGGCTAACCATCTTTCATGCATTGTATTTCGACATGTAGATATTTCATTTTCAAACTGCATCATGCTTTGAACCTCCTTAAAGCTTCTCATGTTCCTTAACTTCTTTGGCTTGCCAATTTCTAAAGGGTGCCATTTGGTTAATGTAAAGCTTTTAGCCTTTAGACTTTTTCTATCACACCATCTCTGGCTTTTAGTCGGGCTTTACTTCTTGCATTTTTCACTATCATTCCTAGCATTGATGCCAATATGTCCATTGCCTTCATTATTGAACAAGACCCCCAAAGTGTTTAGGGTTCATTGATTGGCAGAGTTCATCAAATAGTACCGGTGCATATGGTATCATCATCAATCCGAATGTTAATTTTGAACTACTCATTCAAACTATGAAAATCTCACAGCGTTAGGGATATCATTCACAATGTTAATTGTAGATGTGTCTTACCAAAACATCACAATTCCAAATAAATTTCCAGTAACTATCTTGTAATATTGAAAGATCATGTTATGCTGAAAGTGTTAAATACAACTCAAAATTCAAACATCTACCCGGAATCCAATTTAATGCCATATCACTACAATTTTGGGAATATACATTTTACCTTCAAATTCAACTCACCAGATGCAGCATCCGAAAAGCCGTCACGAAGATGGTATTATGATATCCAGCCAATCATGAAATAAGTAGATTGATTTAATCGCAACACTGGAATACATTGAGGATGCAACCCTCAAAAGTACCAAGGAGCTTAATCCCAGATTTCCCTCTATTCATAATCTTCTAGTTGCATGGAACTATTTAGAGAATCATTCCGGAAGCTTTCTAGAAACAAACTGTACTTAATCTGCAAGCTATGCACATGGACAAAGCCTGCGGGTGTATGGATGGGAACCATCACATGACAAAATAGCCTGCTTTTTGCTATACATGCATGCCCCAGGATGCTGAAACAAATGCCCACATGCAAACAGCTGCATACATCAATACGATGCCATTTTGTAGGGAAATAATCCATGTCCACAATATCCAACAGTAACGGCTAAGTAATGAAATGCATGAGAATAACAACATTTATATAAAGAATTATATGACAAAAAGTTAGAAATATACCAGATGTCTTGGGGCATTATCGATAACTTCTGCTGGTTGATCTGACCCTATGCTGGCTATACATGCCCCTTTACAGCTCATATATTTCTGTAGACTGCAATTAGAATTGGCAATGTAAGCTAATTATACATAAAAGTAAATCACAGCAATACAAGTTCTTTGAAAGAAAGAAAATTGAAACATGCTCCGTCCTTTCTTTTCACTCCATCAAAGGGACTTAACACATCTACGACAAGCCAAAATTAGTTTACGTGGATGTTAATAGGATATTTATCCTTTATGCATATAGAAAGAGAGAGAGAGAATCCTGAAAGTCTATGTGATGCGGAAGCATCCTTGGGGTTTTGGCAGTCCTGCACACCTTAAAAAACAAATTTCCAGTTATGGTGCTTTGTGTCAAGTTTTTCAGATGTTCAGCAATAACAGTGATCTGTTGTTTTTCATCAGCACACTCTCATATCTTGGAATCAGAAGCTGAATTTTGGATATGTCACAAAGGACAACCTATTCTACCTGCACAACAAATTTCAGCAGAAAATATTGACTTTAAGTCAGGTGACAAAGTTGAGAACAGCATGCCAAAATTCCCAGATTTTATCGCTGCACTAACAGAGGCCTAGTATTTTGATTAGCGTGCTCTCATACTTTGGATATAGGTAGGCATGGGTTCCCGAACATGGGGGTAGTGTTCGTGCCCCCATCCCGGGTTCGCATTCCCATAACCCAGGTTCATGTACCCACATCCCAAACGTACCCTGCCGAATCAGGTACTCCACCCACAAACCCGAGAAGTCTGTCATGAAACTGGGGGACATTGATTGCAGAGGAGATGGGGGTACCCCGATTTTGGGGACGCCGAGGGACTAGTGTTATCCGGTAACATTAACTCTTAAGTAAAAGTGGCATTCTCCTTATCTTTCATTTTCTATCATTTTTCTTAAATTTCTAACATTACCATTAATTGTTTTAGGATGTTTGACAGTGGTTCCAACCTCATCAGACTTCATATGCAAAAATTAGAATTTTTTGGATCCCATTTATAATTCATCGACTTAACAGTTTTTCAGGATTTCAAGATTGCAACGTTTCCACTAGATTCTATGATGTATGAGGGTATGGGATTGACATTTAATCAAGCACATCAACCTCTCTATGTACCTTGATGTTGGTGGTGTTGATTGTTGAACTCCTCTGTCATGACCTTGATAAAAATGTACCCTTCACTCATGCAAAATCACTTATTAAACATGAGAAGCTTTTTCTACCTTATTTTAACAGTTGGATTAGGAAGTTTCATCAAAATTGTAGGGTGTTGACTAATCGCTTATTAAACATGGGAAGCTTTTTCTACCTTATTTTAACAGTTGGATTAGGAAGTTTCATCAAAATTGTAGGGTGTTGACTAATGTCCTTGGAGGATCAACTTTGAGATTTGAGGTAGAGACAAGGGCTAGAGCCTAGAGGAGTGGGGCCCACCGGGTGATATTGATGAATAGGATCCCAATATTGACAATGATTTTGACGATATGTAGTTATTTGTTGTAGCATGAAGTTTTTTGGACTCTAGAGGCCATTTAAAGCCTCTTTGTTTATGTATTTTGGGTCAGATATGGATTGCACTCGATGTTATTTTAGTTATATGCATGCACCCTTGCTATATAGATGAGAAACTTTGCATATTTGTGTATAATGGTTGGATTCATATGGATGCATATGAATATATTTTTTTTTCCAAAATTAGAATATTTTATGTATTTTTTGGTCAATTTGTTTTCTGGTCCGGTTCTGGTAATATTGTTGGGGATGCTCGGAGACTGTTCCACAGACCTACAAGTCCCAAAAACAAAAAAATAATAAAAAAATTCCACTTGGTTTGTCAATTTTAAACTTATAATTCATATGTAATTTCCACTTTATATCAATGAACTCTGACGCAATGTGCATGTTTTACTATTTAGTTAGTACCTTTAACTTAGTATGTTAGACTTTATAGTGTGTTACTTGCTGAACAATGAAAATGATTTGAGTGCCATATGTATTATAATTTATAATTATAAAAATTTAAAACACACACACACACACACACACATATATATATATATATCCCCGATGTACCGAAGTCCCCTGTTTCAAAAAGTGGCGTCCCTGAACCCAAGTTTCCTGGCAACTTAGCTTTTGAGTTAAGGTCTAAAATTTTGATATGTTGTAGACGACACCTTTTACCTGCTCACCAAATTTCATCAAAACTTATTAAGTACTGCTCCCAAGCCACACCAAGCTCAGAGACAATGCACAAAATTTTCCAGATTTCTGCAGAAACAAGGGTGTAGTAATTTGACTTACATGCAGCTAATAATTGGAATCAAAGTCTGAAATTTTTACAAGCTGTAGAGGACATCTTTCTCTCTCTGCCCTCAAAAATTTAATCAGAAGTTATTGAATTTAAGTGGTGCAATTAATTCGATTATAGAGCTCGACAGAAAAGGACAATTTCTTCCAAGTTTTCATTTTTTCAATTTGACTTTGAATATTCAGATTTCTGAGTTTGGGCTGTAAATGGAAGTTAAAAGGCACTTATTAGGCATGTATTAATTGTGTAAATGTTTGAATAGCCCAAACAAATAATAAGACTTGGAAACCAAACAGTTATGGCCTCAAGCATAAATATGAGATTTGCAATTGAGCAAAGAGCCTTTGGCTTTCCTCTGATTTGGGTTTGTGTAGTGATGGTTGTTGTGGATTCCAAATACCTGTGCATTGGCTCTGTCAATGTAATGAAGCCTGAGAGCATTGGCCATTGACTCAATAAAGCTGTAAGATACTAAAATTGTTGCTAGAAGTATTTTCTATACATTTTAATGTGATTGTTGATTTGGTAAAGACAGTGTGGGGAATGTTTGTTATTAATAATTCATTTGCAGTTTTGTTGCATGTTGTGTTAGTTTCTGCTGTGTGACTCTGATTGCAGGCCCCTGGGCACTGCATCACTATGTCTCTGTCTCTCTGTACATCTAATCATCCAGTAGTCAAATTGTACAATATAAAAATTTTATTAAATAATGGAACCACAAGCAACTAGGTAATTTGAGTCATATTTCGTTTGTCAGAATGTAGAAATTCATAGATCGTTTGGTTCCCAAAACTGCAAGTACAGTCAATTACTCTAGACTGCTCATATTGTCAAAACTCTCAAGTTGGGGGCAATGCCAAGCATGTCATGAACAAAGTTCAATAACTACATCTAGAGACATGAGAAATGCTTAGTAAATGCTTATTCAATCACTCTATACTGCACCATTGGCCAGGAGAAATGCTTACTAAAAGTGTTGTTGTAAAAGCCACAGAAAATCATTTGACTTCTACTACAAAATCTATGTTCGAAATCTTAAGATGGTGTCTGCCAAAAATCATTTGACTTCTACTACAAAACCTATGTTCGAAATCTTAAGATGGTGTCTGCCAAAAAAAAGATGTTATGGTTGAATATTGATGATAACGTCCAAAGCAATTGATGATGCTAACAATGCCTGAGAAATTGATGTTGATGAAACTATGAGAATATATGCATGTTGTCGTTCTTTCTGACATTGAAGAAACCACATGAGAACAAGAGAACAAAAGAGATTTCACTGTGCAAACTTATGACAGCAGGGGATAGGGCTGTCAAAGGGCTGCCAAAGGTCTACTACAGGCTAAGGCTGACCCCAAATAATGGACCAAGGGCTTAAGGAACAAGGTCGAGACCTAGAAAAGGATCGAGAGGGAGAGGGAGAGGGCGATGGTAAAAGAGTAGGCCGAGGGTGAGGGAGAAGGGAGAAAGGGATGGAAAGGAGGAGAAGAGGAAAGTTTAGGGTTAGGTTTAGGTCTTTAGGGTTTTAGGTTTGATTTTTGGTAGTTTTTAGGGTTGTTTAGGATTTTATATTTTTTGGGGTTTTTAGGGCTTCCTCAAATTTCGCCCTAGGGTTTTTAGGGATAAAGAAGGTAAACCAAATTTGTAGGAGAGGGCCAAAATTTTAAAACAGACAAAAATTTGAAAAAATTAAATTTTTTATTTTCTAGGGTTTTAGACATAAAATTTTAGACCTAATTAAATGACCTAATATAGCATGAAATGCAATATTTACACATGCACACGCAAAAATAATTAAGTAAAAAAATGACAACTTAGGGTTTTCATGGATGCTACCCTTAAACCCTAGCGCTTGAGGAAGGTGACCAGTCTTCCTCTTGGAGTTATTTCTCCTTGTCTACTAAATTAGGGCTTCTAGTAACAACCTCTAGTGTTCGCTACAAGAACCTAATCTAGGGCAAAGTTGGAGATCCAAGGCTAAACTTCGTGAAAACCTCCTCTAGGGAGCGTTTTCACTATGCAAAGAGGATAGAAGGTAGATAAAAGGCCCTATTCAGAAAAAAGGCAACCCTAGGGATACCATTCAATCATTCAAGAAGCAAAAATTTCACCTACCATTCACCAAGCAAGGCTAAAAGGACTAGACTTACTTGAGCATGTGTTCTTCCAACAATTCTAGCATCCACCAAGCATTAGAAAACCAAAGACAAGTTCCAACTTCATCCACAAGAGCAAAGAAAAATCACTCCAAGAGGTGCGCATCACTCCAAAAGTACCATTCAATCATTCAAGAAGCAAAAATTTCATCTACCATTCACCAAGCAAGGCTAAAAGGACTAGACTTACTTGAGCATGTGTTCTTCCAACAATTCTAGCATCCACCAAGCATTAGAAAACCAAAGACAAGTTCCAACTTCATCCACAAGAGCAAAGAAAAATCACTCCAAGAGGTGCGCATCACTCCAAAAGTAGCTATCTAGGGTAAAAGAAGTAACATAATTGAATTTTTATCCCATGAATTGTGATTTACAAATGAAGTGAGGAGTTGTATTTATATGATTTTCAACTCACTTTTACAAAATAACCAGGCCTACAAGCCAAATAAAGTCAATTTAAAAATATAACAAAAAATAATATAAAATAATCTAATATGTGAGTAACTTGGGGTATTTTCCCCCATAGTCACCAAAAACTAACGAAAAAGACTAGAACTTAACAGAAATGTTAATCTATCCAGAGATCACTACTCCCTCTGGATGCCCTGAGATCTCAAGCAGTTTGAGTCTCTATAAATCATAAATGCAATAATGACTTAAGATACAAACATTATAGATCTCTTAACACTTCCACAATGAAAATACACAGCAATCACACAATAACTCAGGATGTACCCTACAAACCCCAAATGGGGAAAACCAGCAATCTGTGGGGCTATCTTCTCTCTCGAGCCCAGAGCAAAGCAAGTAGAAGATGAATACATACAAATACTTCAGAAGAAACAACTGAACCTGACAAGTCTCCAAAACCCTAGATTTGCATGCAAAGACTGATGCATGCAGTGGGAAATGTGCCCTAACTGTCAATACAGATCTAGATCTCTGCAAGTCAATCTCTGTTTGTACTATCTCTCGCATTCCACAACTCTGATCTGCTTTGCCAAAGAAGAAGGCCAACTGCCTAGATCAGAATAATGTGCCCCTCTCTCTGCATGGACAAGTGTGCCCTCCTCCAAGTGTCGAAAACTCGTATTGAATCAAATCTTAATAGATCTGAGCTCTGATCGTCACAGATCTTTCTCGATCACTAAAGAAGGCCTACTCTGAAAGTCTCAACTGCTCAATCGGTTGCACAACGAGCTTCTCTCCTCAGAAAATGCGCCCCTCCTCTGAAAGTCGCCCAACCTCCAATCACTGAAGAAACCTCACTGAAGAGCTCTTTCTCTTCACAGTATCTAGCATCCAAGTGCCTCTGATCAAATGAGGTCTGATCCAACTCAGCTCCCCTCACTCTCCCTACTGCAGAAGCTCCTCTCTCTCTTCGAAAGTCGTTCTTTGCATGCACAATGCGCCCTCCTGACTCTGACTAATCTCTCTCTCACTAGTTTGCTGAGTGACCTTTACCAGAGACCTTTTGCCTCCTTATATCATCTCACTGATCAATTAGGTTTACCAAAAACTTAATATCAATGCATGTAAAAGGTAACTTTTGCATGCATTTTTAATTAACAGTTGCACATGCAAAACTCATGCATGCATGAGGCAAAACACCCTGGAAGGTCTACATGCATCCACTCTTGGATTCATGCCACTGAATAGAGTGCATCTCACCCTCTACTCCATCTCGATGCCTAAACTGTTGATGTACCTCCATGCAAGGCATCTGAATCACAGAGGACATCCCGAGATACCACTATCTCTAACAAGAAAGCTTTGCTCTGAAAGGTGGAGTGAGCAAGGGGTGATCGTCATGCCCCATCTAACCCAAATAATGTTGAAAATCCCTGAATGTCCTCCTTCAATAAGCCTGTGGGCCTATTGACAAAAGGTGATGTCATCAAGGAAACTTGACCAAGGAAGGAAAGCGCTTTGCTGGAAAGGAACCAAGATGGGTGCATAAGGTGACCGAAAGGGGAGGCAAGAGCCTCAGAGCTAGAAAACTGTCACCGATGTAAAAAACAACTAGGGGGTTATGTGACCCAGTGACCCACCCATAGGAGCCCCACACACCAACCTCACGGCTACAAGCCCCAGAATGAGGCAGTCAGCAATGCCACCAAGCCATACTACTCCTAGAGGCAAAATCAAGGGGTCAGGCCATAACCACCCCTCAAAATGTGCATAAAACACGCCCATCCTAGTCCTGAAGAAAAAAAACGACCCCTCTCCTTGGGAAAACATCTAAAGGTGCGCTAGTACTGGTAATAAAACTGGCTCCAACTGCGGGACAAGTCTAAGTTGCACTGAAGCGGATACAGAAACGGATACAGATACGGGAGGGGAAATGAATACGACAAATTTTCAAAAAAGCTAGATACGATACGGCGGGGAAACGACATATATATATATATATATATATATATAGATATATCAGCATAATCACCATAATATTATCATCACTGTACATCATCATCATCACCTGACACTACTATCAAATATCATTAATCATACATGTGACATGATACTATGAAAACTTTTAACTAATATCATATGAATCCTCATGCTCAGTGTTAGAGTCATCATCTATGTCCTCAACAAAAGTAGATCGAAAATAGGGATCCCGATCCTAGCTGGATTCCCCTGGACTTGAAGGCACCTGTCTAGCACCAATGTTCACATCCTCTAGCCATGGATGCGGGTCCAAGTCCATCCAAGACAGAGGAGTTCAACAATTAGCACCACCAACATCCAGGTACATAGAGGGGTTGATGTGCTTGATTGAATGCCAATCCCATACCCTCATATATGATAGAATCTAGTGGCAATGTTGCAATCCTGAAAACTGTTAAGTCTGTTGAATTCTGAATGGGATTAAAAATTCTACTTTTTGCATATGAAGTTCGATGAGGTTGGAACCACTCTTAAACATCCTGAAACAATTAATGGTAATGTTAAAAATTTAAGTAAAAGGATAGAGGAGTCTATCACTTTACTTTAAGAATTTAATATTACCATTTCTCTGAAATGAATCACCGTAGGCTGAAACGTATCCAAAACCCATCGAACGTATCCGTACCAATCCGATACGTATTAGTGACGTTTCAAGGTCGTGTCCCCTCCGTTTCAAGATCCAAAACAGGGAACAGCATTTCACCAAGGTTGCTTGGGCGTTTCCGGTAACTTAGGGACAAGTGCTCTTCTCGGGAGTGCTTGAGAACCAATGAATGTTATGGGTACCTATAGACCTACACACACATCAAATATCTGAGGGCATCAAAGCATCATGAGGCAGACACTTATGTCCTGCCTTGCTCAATATAATGATATGAAAAATAAATAACTAAACATGAAATAACAACAAATGCAGTGCAAGGTAACAAAATATGCTAAACTCAAATGAAACTAAACCTACCTATGCTAAACATGATCATCAGAATGGGTTAGGTGAAATCATAGCACCAATGTAACCAGCTAAGTAGACAATTCATACCTGGTCGCTTTCCTTTGTCTTTAGAGATCTCATCGATGATAAACTGGGTACCTACCAAGATCAAGATGGGGAATGAAAGTTGAATAACTGTAGGAACCTGGAAGCCTCGATATTGTTGCCACGGAGAAGGATTGCTTACACAAGCTTCATTTATCCATGCTTCTACTGGGTTTATGTATGGGTCATCTCCATCATACTCTGGCAGTGAGAAGAAATTTTGCATGAAATTAGTCATTTGAATTTTATCTTGGGAGACCATTAGCATAGGTGGACCTTGCAAATCTTCATAGGCTAGCTGCAACCTGTCCCTACACCTGCTTAAACATTTCTTTCGACAAACAAGTATATTGCTCATCTTTGTAATAATCATGTTAGTATCCTTAATAATCTTTGAAATTTTGAAATTGTCAGCCACAAAATTCAATTCAAACGAAAAGATAAACAATAGATATCCTGGCAATATGAAATGAATATCACACTTGTCCACATACCTGTATTGGCTTTGTTGAAATACATCGTTGGAAACTTACTGATACTAGACGGAAAGGGCTGAGTCGCCTCACTTCTTGAGGAACATAGCTAGGAATGATAATCTGGGCTCATCATAGATCGAATAACTGCAAGAGAATTCCATGTATAACATGCTTCACTATCCTTGATGCTGGGTGGACATGACTGAACTGAGTCCAAAGAAATCTCATCGAGAACAAGGACTTCAAAGTCTTCAAATCCTTCATCATATTGAAATACCTGTGTATGGTTATCTTCAATAATGGCAAGAAGACACACACCTTGAGGTACTTCATTATCAAATGTAAAAGCAAAAGGGTTAACCCAATCTTCGTCATTAGCATCATAATGAAATGAAAAAATCTTATCTTGTTCAACGGGGTTACACTGATTATATCTTTGATATCCCTATTCGAGGTAATCATGGCTTCCTCATCCCAAAGAGTGTCAAATCCTGGCTCAAGCTGATACATATTGATATTTGGTTCTTTTGTGAATGGCATGAAAATTTTATAGACTTCCTCTTCAAATTACTTGTCACTGCATGATTTGGATACAACACTACTAGGTCTCGAACAATCATAAAGTAGCGGGCCAATAATCATCTTCCTCGAGAACCCTATCATTCTGCCCCAAGAAACCCGAGATATCATAAGAAACTATTTTATGATCGCAAGGGGAACTCACCATTTCCTTTTGTTCTTCGATTTCCCCAACTAGGATTTCTTGGTTTTCCATTCTAGGTTCACAATCATATTCATTTTCATGAGGACCTTCATCTTTGGATATTATGCTTGAGATATCATCAATTAGATCTTGAACAATGGCTTCTTCAAGCAGGTCTTCTAAAACCTGATTTTCATTTTGGATTTCTTTATCAAGGACCACCTCACACTGCTCTACGACTTCTTCAACATGATCCACCAAGTTTTCTTTCTAAAACAAGCTCTTTGCATGTTCGACACAAGGCATCCATTTGTTACGTCGCTTTGGATCCTAGTAGCTACATAATGATTCTACCAATTTTGCAAAAGACGATATTGTTCCTTTGTCTAGGCCCACAAACCAAGCAAGGGCCTTTCCTCCCAGGTGAAGAACAAATAATCTCATGTAAACATCTTCTTCTTTAATATCATATTTTGGAGCCAATGTCATAAACCATTCAACATGGAACATAGCATCATCGTGATAATCCCTGAAAGCATGCCAGAGTGTCTCTGGTAACTCATTTGAATGTCATGGAAAGTTTGACAAATTAAGAGGAGCAAAACCTATTTCCATTTCTGCATCAGTCGAATGATCGAGATCTTCAAACTCGAACAGGGTGCCCTTATTGACCTCCTCATTAGGACCATCCTGGTTCTGAGTGTCTTCCAAGGTCTTTCCCAGTATATGCTCAATCACGGCCTTCCTTACATTTTCATCCATATCACGATCCCACTTTTTATTGAACGCCTCGATCAAGTGTCCAAGTGAAGGAAACTTTTTAAGAGGTAATTCCTCATACCACTTTCTGACATCCGGGTTGTTGCTTAGATCAAGAGACACCAAAAACAACTTCATTTTAACATCCTCATGTATGATATCGTATGCCTGGAGAAATGTCATAAACCACCAGATATGCGTTGATGTTGTATACTTATATTCATGAAATAGTGGAAAAGATGCTCTCCCGTTATCTTCAACAACAAACTGATCTGGATTATGAAAAATCCAATGTATCCAATGCTTCATCAAAAGATGCCATATCTTTCTTAACTTCGTCCTTGTAAAATACTACATTTGATTTTGATCAATGGGATTCGCCAGGAGAGACCTGTTAAGTTAGACTCAAACAAATCTCACCAAAGTACTAAACAAGAACGTACCTGAGATGAGAGAAGAAGTAATTGCCAATGGAGTCGCCAGATAAGACCTGCAGAGTTAGTTCTTTCGAAATAATACAATTCAAAATGTAAAGAGGACTGACCTTGAGTTCTTACCTAAGTGTCGTTTTTGCCAAGGGTGCAAATGACTTCGAATAAACCACTTCAAACTTTGAAACGTCCCCGGCAACGGCACCAAAAATGTTACCGTATAAACTAGCAGGGCTAGTGTTTGAGGAACAAATGCAAGGAAAATATGACCATTGTCACCTTAGTCACACATCCAACTACTTTGGAATGTCGTAACCTCCAAGGGGAGAGCCCTGTGATGATCTGCAAGACACTTAGGACAACGAAACTATGCCTTCTAGATGACCAAGTTAGTGACCAATGCCTTTAAATCAATCAATGCTTATGAATGAAGAAGACATACTAGATAAAGAAAGTGTTTGTAGATGTAAATGTGTCAAATCAAAATATCCCTCAAGGTATTCAAGTCAAAATGTGAAAAACTTGTAGTTGATGGCATTCAATAATATTACAGTCATCCATTCATTAATATTACAGTCAAACAAGTGACTGAGGGCTTAAGGAACAAGGTCAAGCCCTAGAAAAGGATCTTGAGGGAGAGAGCGAGGGTAAAAGAGTAGGCCGAGGGTGAGGGAGAAGGGAGAAAGGGATGGAGAGAAGGAGAATAGGAAATTTTAGACTTAGGTTTAGGTCTGATTTTTGGTAGTTTTTAGTGTTTTTTAGGATTTTATACTTTTTTGGGTTTTTAGGGCTTCCTAAAATTTCGCCCTAGGGGTTTTAGGGATAAAGAAGGTAGGTCGAATTTGTATGAGAAAGGACCAAATTTTAGGAAGGCCAAAAATTTGAAAAAATTAAATTTTTGATTTTCTAGGGTTTTAGACAAAAAATTGCAGACCTAATCTAGCATGAAATGCAATATTTACACATGCACATGCAAGTATAATTAAGTAAAAAGATGACAACTTAGGGTTTTCATGGATGATACCCTTAAACCCTAGCCCTTGAGGAAGATGACCAGCCTTCCTCTTGGAATTATTTCTCCTTGTCTACTAAATTAGGGTTTCTTGTAACAACTTCTAGTGTTCATTACAAGATCCTAATCTAGGGCAAAGTTGGAGATCCAAGGCTAAACTTCGTGAAAACCTCCTCTAGGGAGCATTTTCACTATGCAAAGAGGATAGAAGGTAGATTAAAAGACCGTATTCAAAAAAAATGCAACCTTAGGGCCACCATTCAATCATTCAAGAGGCAAAACTTTCACCTACCATTCGCCAAGCAAGGCTAAAAGGACTAGACTTACTTGAGCATGTGTTCTTCCAACAATTCTAGCATCCACCAAGCATTAGAAAACCAAAGACAAGTTCCAACTTCATCCACAAAAGCAAAGAAAAATCACTCCAAGTCCAAGAGGTGTGCATCACTCCAAAAGTAGTTATCTAGGGTAAAAAAGTAACATAATTGAATTTTTATCCCATGAGTTGTGATTTACAAATGAAGTGAGGAATTGTATTTATATGATTCTCAACTCACTTTTACAAAATAACCAGGCCTGCAAGCCAAATAAAGTCAATTTAAAAATATAACAAAAAATAATCTAATTTGTGGGTAACTTGGGGTATTTTCCCCCATAGTCACCAAAAACTGACGAAAAAGACTAGAACTGAACAGAAAGCTTCGCTCTGAAAGGTGGAGTGAGCAAGGGGGGATCGTCGTGCCCCATCTAACCCTAATAATGTTGAAAATTCCTCAACGTCCCCCCTCAATAAGCTTGTGGGCCTAGTGACCAAAGGTGACATCATCAAGGAAACTGGACCAAGGAAGGAGGCCGCTTTGCTGGAAAGGAACCAGGATGGGTGCATAAGGTGACCGGAAGGGGATTCTAGAACCTCAAAGATGGAAAATTGTCACCGGTGTAGAAAACAAGTAGGGGTCATGTGATCCAGTGACCCACCCCTAGGAGCCCCAGACACCAACCTCATGGCTACAAGCCCCAGAATGAAGCGGTCAGCAATGCCACAAAGCCATAGTACTCCTAGAGGCAAAATCAAGGGGTCGGTCCATAACCACCCCTCAAAATGTGCATAAAACACGCCCATCCTAGTCCTAAAGAAAAAAAACGACCCCTCTCCTTGGGCAAACATCTGAAGGTGCGTTGGTACTGGTACCACGTAACAGGGCACACTTCTACAGTTGGGAGGCCAGTAGAAGCAGGGGCGCACTTCTTCAAGGAGTGAGAGGGAGCAGACTTCTAGAGATTGGCAAAGGGTGCATTCCATCAAATATTTCAAAGCAGTGCAAAGGGCGCACTTTTCCCAAGCAGGAAGCTTGGAAACACATGTGAGCTCGGGCGCATTCCTACAGAGCAGCAGTTGCAGTTGTTGTAGAGTGTGGGTTTGACCTACAGATCTGGCACGCCTCCCAAGGCATCAGGTTCCTCTATTTTGAAATATCTGATTGTAAACATTCTATTATTATTTCTCTAGCTCGAGATTCAAGAAAGCCCTAATTTGCTGGTTTTCCCCATTGGGGTTTCCAAGGTAAAAATATTATCTTCATTGTTGTGTGATTGGTTTCTTGTTTCGCTGCGTAGTATTATCAGTTACTGAGCTTATGTATTGCTATTCATAAAATCAGATCTGAGAATTTAATTCTGTGCATGCATCTGGGTTATTTTATTGGAAGTACTAAACAGATAATAGATTATAAGCTCTACAGAAATTTAACATTTGTATCGTCGTCTTGGATTCTTTAGTGATTGATTATTTTGCCTGAGGAGTCAGGACACCATATCTCTAGTTCACTTTTTCATGGCTTCACTTATCTCTATGTGATATTTGTGTTGAAGGTTTATAATGGATTAGGGTTTGCTGAAGTGTTCACCATAGTGGCATAGATCAACAATCTCTTTATCAGTCTAACAAATCGGCCATGAAATTGTTTTAGAACATGCCCACAGCATGGTGCATTGTACAAGGACATTTGGCCGCAATATCACAGCATATACTCTTCAGTCGATCTTCTCTTGGATAGTGGATCTCTGATATCTTTGGTTCAGCTCTCTCCAACCTTGACTTTGGGATTCCCTTAGAGAGTATGACAATATCCATGCCATGAGGTGCTGAGGCAAGGCACATTATTTAACAAATAAGTACAGTTTCCTCTCTACAAACAGGCTCAAGCTGTAAAAAATGTATGTATGGATTCCTCAGGTGAATAGAGGAGCAAAACTGACAAATTTATGTTGCAATTTGCAAACGACCTGCAAGCTTCAGAAATATATTTTTCTTTGTGTACTTATGCAAGTTTCCTATGATTATAATAATGGATGATGCTCCTTTTGGAAAATACACACCAAACCTCTAAAAAAAGCTATTGTACTTGACATTATCCAAAGAACTCCATCCCTCACTAAAGGGTGAGCATATAAAAGCAAAATAATGAATGAATGAAAGCTTGTCAATCTCACAACAGACCAAAAGATTGGTAAAAGTACCAAACACAGAAAAATATTGGCAAAGCCACTGCTACTTTTAAGTACTCAGAAGAAAACAAGATGAGATTGTTGTGACAAATAACAAATGGAGCTGAAACTTACACTCCACAGTTATTTAGGGCCAAAAACCTGTTCGATATGCAAGACTGTCCCCTGGACTTGCAAGCCAAGGTGCATGATTCACCTTGCCTGTTCCACACATTTGTAAACTTTAGCATTAGGAACCGCATAGAAATCTCAACAACTGCTCAGATCCAAAACCTAAATTATGCGAGGGTAGCATACCTGCCTATTATAATGGAAATGTCTGACAATTCCACCTCAGATTGAGGTTTGACAGTACCTGGTTCCGGGTATCACCAAAGGCATACCAATATCGATAGATCATCAGGAATTTTGGAACAAATCTACTTCTTTGTACATAACAGTATGCATCATAAAAATCACTAGATACAGAACATTATAAAAGCATTTTACATTTGATGAATCAAACTATGCATCAACTTTCCTTCACAATTTTCTTCAGGTTCAATGACATTTCAAAGTGAGTTGTTTCAAGATACAAGATAAAGGCACTAAAGAGGCTAACCAGATGAATTTAGCTGAGAGGAAAAGCAGTGATGCATTTCACTTGCATAAGCATTCTCATGGACCTGTCAACATAGAAATTAGGAAATAAAGTTACTAAATATTAAATTCCCTCCCTCTCACCTTTCTGTCACTAACACACCAAACAGAAAGGGAGAAAAAGCAACACAATTACAAATCAGAAAAGTGTAGTAAGGTTTAAATATTTTTTCCTCTAGTAACAACAGAGTGATGTCTCCGATACATGTGAGAAATATACTGGCCATAATTATAAGAATTACAATGCTTTACAGTTGATATATTTTACTTCGCCTTTCACTCTCCACATTGCCTCGCCATCCTTATCCTCCCCCCCTCGGGGCCATCCAAGATTGACCACACCACAATGCCACATGGATGCTCGGTATGCAGCCCCCCTTTCCTAGTGTATGTCCAAAAACAACTAAGTGTGAGTTTTTATATCATGGCCTTTGGGAGGCAGCACTTGACTCCGTTCTGCCACATGATTCATCATTCCAAATTGTTGTTTTCATGGGTCTTGAACCATGAATTGTTGGTACAATGACAAATGTATGACATTATATTGGAGACTCCGTTTTGTCATAGCCCATGACCCTCCTTCCATATCCTCCTCACATCGATATTATCATTGCCTCCTTCAATGGAAGAAATGTGAGTTTCTTGCATCTATATGACATGAGCTACTTGATTCTCTCCATCACTCCCTAAAAACATTTTGGAAAACCCTAAACCTCTCCCATCAAACATTGACCCTCGAGCCTAGGTATACTATCCCAGTTCTCTTTATAATATTCGAGATAAGCCTACTATCCCAGTTCTCTTTATGATATTCGAGATCAGCCTACTACCCCAATCTCCTCCACTCCCACCTCTGGTCTATTATTTTTTCCATGGGACATTCAGAGAGCTATTCAAAAGCTACGGATTAGCAAAGCAATGGATTGTAAGCCCCAAGGGTTAGTTCGATCGGTATATGCTCTTGTGCAAAAGTTCACAGAGGTCTCAAGATCAAATCCCATTGAGTCCCTTTCGGTTACCAGCAGGTATTTTGGTTGGCAGTTACTACCATCCTCGATTCAAAAAACCAAGGAGGACGAAGGGAACTCCACAGGGGGTTGGCAAGGTACCAATATCACTTGGAACACTTAATACACAGGTAGTGAGGGACTATATTTCTCCAGGGAAAAGGAAAAAAAAAGAAACAAATTATAAGTTGAGCTTCTGAAGTATGGTGTGGATTCACTTGCCTCTCCCATTGCAGATTTGTTTAATGAAATTGTTTGCTCAAGATTTCCCTCCTGTAACAACACATCATCTATCCCATTAATAAGTCCAGGGACATCTCAAATGGGAATAACTAAATGACTAATCTCAAATGGGAATAACTAAATGACTATCATGATTTAGAATACATTTGCCGATTTTTCCACCATGGTGTTGGATATGATGTTGTCTAAGGCTTGAGCACTTGGAGCATCATCTTCACAAAGCTAGGGGACAAGTTGGTTTCAAGATGGACTTTCAAACTATTGATAACATTTTCAGTCTTCAAGCTATTATCGAGGAGGCACACCAACGGTCTTCTAATGTCTTTTGTTGGCTTTGTGTATTTTCGGAAGGCTTTTTGACTCCATTCCACGACATTTTATTTTCTAAAAGTTGTGCACTACTAGTGTCTCTAATACTTTCATTACCGCCATTATGAGATTCTATGAAGCAATTGTTGGCCAATTCTAAGCTAGTTATGGATTTGCCACCTCTATCCAATGTATAATTGGAGTCAAACAAGAGTTCCCTCTATTGTCGACTCTATTTATATTGATGAACTTGAGGACATTCTTCAACAACATACCCATGCTGATAATGGTTGTATATTGCATCATGTTCTTTTAGCTAGACTATTTTGTTCCAATGATGTGAACCTCATCTCTCATTCTCCTAATAGTTGACTGAGACAACTAGATGCACTTGCTCACTTTTACGATCTCAGCCAACCAATTAGTGGTTACCCTTCATAAGACTAAGGTTACAAGGTTATATCATCATTTTCCAATCATTTTTATTGGATGGTTTGATCATATACATATCTACAATGAAACTATGTTTTCAATCCATGATCTCCTCTATGATTATTCTCCAATAGCCTATTGGACTTTTCAGTTTTAGGGGACATTCAAATATATTTATAGCTTGCAATAATATTACATATGGACTGTTATCACACAACTTGTAGTTGTCTCTAAAGGTATCCTATCCAGGATGGTAGAGGTGTAGACAACTAAAGAGGTGACCCAAGGCTTGCCATGGTTCCCAATGCAAGTGGGTGTCACGATAACCGAGGCAACCTTCACTTTAAATCAAACCTAAGCAAGACCAAGGGGGAGACCCTAGCTTAGCCAATGAAGGCTAGCAAATTCAATCAAGACCTCCTAGGGAACTGTGATGATGAAAGAGTAGGAGACCAAGATGAAACAAGATCTAGATCTATGATGGTAAGTGGACCCAAGAGTTAGGATTTGGTTGATGAGGCTTAGGAGATGACAAATGGTTCAACCAATGAAAGATAAAAGGCCACTTATGGAGTTAAATTAATAGATCTAGATATATCTAATGCCATGAAAAATACCCAAGTGGGGCCCACTCCTTAAAATGTGGAAAATGGTCCAAATAGGGTCCACAAGGTCAAAATTAAGGTGAGATGGCACTAGGGGGTATGCTATAGCATGGATCTATGGATTTGAGAATGAATTAGCAATACCCACATATGGGATCTAGCAAATGGCCACCTACCCAAGGAGTGCAACTTTCCTCAAGGAGGACTAGTGCCTTAGATCAAGGGGCAAATGGAGTCGGATGTCCACCAAATTATAGATCGGGATAGTTAAGATGATTATCTAGGTGGGTTTTAAATTTCAAGCACAAGCCATGCTAGATCTCCATAGATCTAATGCATCACCTAGTGACCCAAGTGGGGCACAACCCTCAAAATGAGAAATGGGGCCCACAAGGTGAAAATCAACAAGGTGAAGCACTAGGGGTAGGTTTTAGGGGTTGATCTATCCAATGAAGCAAAAATCTCACCTACCCACGTCTTGGAACTAGCAAACTAGCCTCCCTCAAGGAATGCGACTTCACTCAAGGAGGGCTAAGTGCAAATGGGCCAAATGGAGTCCAAACACCACCAAACTGTAGATTGGAAATATAGTTACTAATGTAGAGATGGGTTTTAAATTATATCCCCAAAAGCATGCTAGATCCAAGTAGATCTGAAAAATAAAAATTACAAGGATTTTGAAGTTTAGGGTTTTGAGATCTAGAAACAATGGATCAGCCAAGGAGGAAAAATACTAACCTTTAGAGCATACCTAGATAATGAGATGAATGCCAATTGTGATGAGGATTACTTTGTCAAAGATCAAATGGAAGATTTTGAAGCCCTCTTGCCAAAACGATTTGTCCAAGCCCACACGTGTGCCCCTCTTTACCTGTCAAAACAAGGAGACAAAGCGTCAATCAGTCAAACAAAATGAGGGTAGATACAAGCTAGAAATAGATAACAAGAATGAGTGGTACAAAGACAAAACCACTCCCTGTTTGATCCACGATTTGGAAAGAAGTTGCAGGGCAAGCCTCCCCACCAATGCGCATTCCTCCCAAGATGTCTTCTTCACCTATAAATCAAAAGTATGGCAAGAGATGCAAGATAGCTACAAGATATCCTCCAGTGCAATGGACAACATTTACAATCATCACAACCAAACATCCACTTCAGGATCCAAGCATTTGCTCCAAAAGATAGAATTTTATTCCAATAGCCAAGAGCCAAAAATCTCTAGATGCCTTTACAATGAGGGGGTCTCTTCCTTTTATAGGAGAGAAAGACCAAAACCCTAAACCACTTATGAAAACTAGTGGTTGAGATCAAAAGGTATAACAATATAATCAATGGCTAAGATGAGCCAACATAACAATAGACATGGATCACTCAAATAAGGGATGACGTCATGGCTAAAAGAGCCCTAGAGGGATGACGTCATACATGGGGGTGGCTAATAACATGTGTGCCACAACATAATGACAAGGACAAGTGACTAGGAGCACATGGTGGGGCTAGGAGGTATTATTTCCCTTCACTAGCATGTCCCCATGGCACTATAATATAAAAAATGACTCAATGACATGTCCAAGTATACAAATGATCAAATCTTGTCCCCATAATCAGAGAGAGATATGCAATAAAAGTCCTCATGTAGTCCATGTGGACCCCACTAACTGGTGCCAACTGATCTGGAAGAAGCGGGATACACCATGGATGACCTCTGAGCAAACCAAGTGCCAAAACCTTGCCTCAATTGCCCAAATCGAATTCCTCAATGACCCTTTTATTCCATTTTTTATCCTGCTGAAAAACCCTGAAACTGCTCAAAACTACCTCTGGAGTGCATGCACTGTCAAACTGAGTGCACCATCATGTCCGGAAGGGGGGGTAATATGGTAAAATCAAGTGGTTGGACCACCCCCTTCCTTTGTAGCGCCCTAGGAAACGACTAGCCTCCAAAGATACTGCTAGCCAGGCCACATCAGCATGGCCAAACTAGTCAACAGGTGAAAAACTGCTAATACCGTGTCAGAGAGTGCCTAAAACTGAAAGATAAGTGTCTCAATGGATCCAGAAGACCCAAATCCACTAGAGATGAGTACTCATACCCCTCATGATAACCTGTAGGATCATCTGTAGGGTCCACCATACCCGGACAAGTAAAAATATGATGATCTGTAAATAATAATAATCCATGAAAACTGCATCAATCATCATCTGAAGCATGTGCCCAACATATGGAATCATCAATAGGCATATGTAGGACCATAGATCAACATCATATAACATAGGTGGTCCATCTCATCACGGATCCCAAGGATGACCATGGTCAAACTATGTTTGACTAGATCAAAATACAACAAAAGACTAGATTATAACAAATGACTAAGACATGTTCCTTGAACCATATTGATAGCTTAACTCAAAGTATAAACATCAATCAAGTGGCAGTTAATACATAGATATTCAATGTTATTTATAACTTACTTGCATCAAAGCTTTAAAGACATACTTCATCCAATGGACATGGCCTAACTACTAACATAGGGTAAAGGCTAAGGACAAGGCTAGGTAGAAGGGATGACTTGACCAACTTGTCATAGTGATACTTTGGATAAGGGAAAAGGTGTTACACACTTAAGCATGTGTCGGACCAAGATACACAGGGAATGGCGGTGTCTAACAAATGGGTGAGTTGTTTAGTGAAGTGTTTCTTCAACCTTGGCAAAAATGTCTACTACTAGAACCGTCACTCATGGCTCTAGGGGACACTTTGATTTAGCTGTCCCTTACTCCATCTCAAATCATAATCCGTAGGCTCAATGAGGTACTTTTCCATATGAGGTCAGCAGTTTTTAGATTTGGCATTTGTTTAATTAACCACTGCTTTTTGGGACCTTTCATTTCATATAATTTCATGGCCAGCAATCATTTAGATATAACATTCATTTTCCATTGCTTTTTTTAGGCCTAGTACAACCCCTCTGGGATTTCACATGCGCTAATAAGCAACACTAATCGCAGCTTGCATCCGGGGTGCATTTACATTTCACAGCATTACATTTCATAGCCCTTTTCATTGAGGTTCCATTTGTTTCCAAGGTAGTACATTTTGCTTCAGGTTTTAGCCAACAACAACTCAAGCAACTAGGGGGGATTCCGCACAAAACCACACATCGGGGCAACCGACTAGAATGATAATGGCATAAAATCCAACTCACCAAAGGCAAGTTTTGTTGCCAACTCAGAGCCAAGACACGAAACTAACATGGATGCGGGTCCAACACAGAGGCAAAAGCGGGGAGGTCCTCCATATCACAAGTCAAGAAGGCAAGTCAAGGTGAAAGCCAAAACAGGGAAGGTCATGGATGGA
Organism: Larix kaempferi; assembly: GCA_027924585.1. Lineage (NCBI taxonomy): Eukaryota > Viridiplantae > Streptophyta > Pinopsida > Pinales > Pinaceae > Larix > Larix kaempferi. The sequence goes on from BSBM01000093.1 coordinate 71,298,238, forward strand.
TGGAGTCAAGTGAATGTAGTTCCTAAGCTAGCAAACATAAATGTCGGGAAAGACCATGTCCATGCTCATAAGAGGGCAAGTGAAACCAATGAGTATAGTCAATAAACCTTAAAGTGCAAGTAATACATCCAATTTATTATTTAAATCCAACCAAGATAGTTCATTTTATTCATTTAAATAATATTGCCACATCATGAGTTATATACCAAGTCAATATTATCAAGATGACTAAACAACAAGATAGTAATCAAATACTAACAATCACAAGTCTAATAGTCATATCACTGCATATCTCAATCAATATCATCTAGAACCAATGAAACACTGTTGCAATAGAACATCTAGAACTCTGGGCACTGAAGTGAATCTGTATGGAACAAAAGGTCATATCGGTCATCAAATCTCAGCTCTCAAAGCTCAGCCTTGGCACAAGGTCTACGCACTGTCTGATATAACAGATCTGATGTGTAAGTGATCATAAATAATATTGCTTGTTGCCGCCTGGTTCCACACCTGGGAAAACGCAGCAGAAGTCTTCAAGTTGTTGGTGTGGCCTTGGGGGCAAGTCAGATTCAAGTGCTGTCACCTGAAACTCGACTCCTCCGTCTAGGCTTTCCTAGCGAAGCCAAGGGGGGTGGACCCTAAAAAGTGAAAATAAACTATAAGAAAATAATCTAGGAGTTAGAATATTTTTGTAAACCAAGACAATGCAGCATATATATGTGTGAAGCAAATATCATTCATCATCATTGTCATAAACAAACATCTATCATCATCATTATCATTTTAAAACATCCATCATCATTGAAATATAAAAAGACAGACCAGTGTCGATAAATGGAGTCAAAAAAAAAAGAATGCTTGAAATGAAAAGACAATGTTGTGCGATTGTTCTTGGTTTATTTTATTGTTAATGTGGTAATGATCTTTTTATTAAAAGCTGGTGGATTCCCGATATACACAAAGGTACAGGGAATATGTCCGGAATTCAGCTGTGCAGTTTCTCACTCAGACAGGTGGGTTCGATCGGAGTTTCAAGGAGATGTTCAGATGCTATACCAACGAGGGCAAGCCTAACGGTTTCCAAGAGGTCACTACCCAGTGTTATCCCACGTCCTTTGAGAAATTTGCCCACAACAGAAGAATATTCGCTTTGTGCCTAATTTTCACAAGTAGGTTTTTTTATTTGGGTGTGCTAAAACCTATTACTAGTCATCTTCCCCTTTCTGATGTGTACCAACATGTTCGGACTAAGCTGCAGTTGGCCACAGAGCATACGGGAGAAGACCTTGGAAATTTTAAGTTTTTTAGGAACAAATATTTTATCTTTTTTTAAAGCCCCAAGAGTCTCTTTTTGGGCCAGTACTCGGGCAAGCCCTTATCTTGAAACCTTACTTCGGGAAAGAAAGGGGGTGTTTTTTGAAATTGTAAAAAAAATGAGAAAATCTAAGTCCTGAGTGAACTCGTGGCCCACCAATGGAATGGACCAACGAGGTAAATTTTAGCCCTAGTTAATTTTATTTAATGCCGAAATAAAAGAAATAAATCTAATCTAACAATCACGCCATGAAAATGAGACGACACAGACCACCCCTGGGGGGATGGGGTGTGGGTGCTAGTTAACCCACTTGCTCTCGTTTAATTTTCTTTACAATGAGATAGAGAAATGCCCCAGTCTCTTTAAAATGACTTGGTGGCTTACAATGCTGAAGAGAAAAGTAACCGGTTTGAAAATTTTAAGTTTTGGGTACTCCGGACGGCCTGGATCTTCGATTTTTGGCCAACACTTCCTCTTATCTGTTCGTCTTCTGCTCCAAACCAGCAAGCAAACTTTAGTATAAGATGCCCAAAAACACTTTAAGAGTGTCTTTGGAACACCTCCTAAAAACCCAAAAAAAAATCTAAGTCTAAAACTAGTTAAAAATGCAAGAAATTAACCCGAGTAAGACAAGCAGTGAGACTTGTTTACTTGGGATCTTTGCAACCTTTATGAGCTGCAAATTCTAAGCTCTTGGACAGCCAAATAAAACTTTTTTACATCAGATCTAACACTTTTTAATAAGTTTAAAAAAAAAAATGTAATGCTAGATAATGACAGATCTAATCTAATGGAAGATAAAGCTTTGCCAATAACAAGATTAGACTTCAAAGAGCAAATCTGATCTACTTAAGGATGAAAAATCAGAATGTAAATCATAGATCTACTCCTTTCCAAAGTAACTAGTAACCAAGAAAAATTTTAAATAAGAGAGAGAGAGAGATGGAGCAAATCTTTTGTTGAAATCTGAAGCTTTGGAGATTGTCTTTGTGATATTCCAAGGGACTGTATCTGCAAACAAAGATTAGGAAGAAGGAGAAAACAAACAAGATCCACCCGCTTCCATTTAAGATAACCTGCACATCACACACTTTGCAAACACAGATCAAGTGTAGAAATACATTTGAAAAGAAATCAATGTTGAATACTCATAAACAAATGAAACACACAGACATGATTACTTTTGCAAACATATGACAATAAACAAATTGCATTAGTCTATCTCATAAATCGATACCAATCCTTCTAATGAGTACAGTTAATACAATGGAATATCAAAGCTTATGCACAGATTACCTCATTATACAAGCACAAGATGGTTCATCCACTCACAAAATGCACACCACAAGTTGACCTCCAAAGTCTTCTTTATTCACAAAGAAAGATAAGCAAATTACAATGATCACTCTTGCTCCAACTCCAACTAACCCAACATGGAGAGAGCAGCCCTGCTTTTATACATAAACTAAGAGAGGGAGGGCGCATTTGTGGAGGAGAGGAGTGGGGAAATGGGTGGCCAAAATGGTGGAGTGAATGGGGCTGCCCCTCCCATTAACCCAGCTGCTAAAAGGCAGCACTATATGTGCTAACACAGCAGCATTAAACATGCTGCACAATCCATGATTCGTGGGCACTCTCACTCACCAAATGTGCCCATGCTTGAGGAGAATACGCCTAGCTCCTTGTGGGGAGTTAATCCCACGAATTGGGTTGCCCATATGTCTGAAAAATCAGCCCAACATGCTCCTAAAATAGTGCTGAAACAATTCAGACCACCAACTCCTCCAAAAATTATTTAATTTTTTTAAGTCATTTTTCATTTTTTTTATTTTTTCATGACTTTTTTACATTTTTTTACTTTTTTGAGCATAAGTGAAAAATTAATGACCCAGACATTATAAAAAGTGGGTTTAGGGGTAAGGTGAGTGCTCTGAGTTGGAAAACGAGCACCCCCAAGGCAAAAAAGACCCCTAGATGACACTTCTATGCCATTTACAAAAAATTTAATTAAACCATTAAAAAATGGCTTAATTACGGAAAAAAATATTTTTCACCGAAAATTAAAAAACAACCTAGGGGGACTTAGCACATGTCCATATGACTCAAAAACAATGTCTAGCATGTTCATATACATTGACCCATGGACTTTAATAATCCCCTAAGGCCCGTTAACCTCACCAGGCATTCCAACTTTGGAGGAGTAGGAGAAAAACCCAAAAATTATGTTATGCAAAGTTACAAGACACAATTAATAGGTGAAAAAACTCCTTGGAATACCTGACTTAGTCAAAAAGTCCTAGGGAACCAAGTCCTTTACAAAACACCATGCTAGTACATTTTATTACAAACCTCGCAGGGCCATGGACATGTGGTAAAAAATTAAAAAAGGGCCCTTAAAAAGGCCTGAAGGTCATCATATCATCGAAAATGAACATTGGCATGTTCAACTTTGCCCGCTCGCTTGATAATCCAACCAAGTACAACTTAGTTGGCAACATCAGGCTCCAACTGCAGGATGCGTACTCGATCTAATTCTCTCAATCAAAGAGAATATGCGAGAATCCAAGAATCTTTGGTTCCTACATGAAAATTAGAATGCATCAGTCCCACATATTTTTGCCAAATGAAACATAAGTTGCAACATTATTCGAAAACAAAACTAAAACAAGTAAATGAAACTAATATACATCAATAATATACAAAAACATAACGTACAAAAATGCAAGGCAAAGGTCTAGAAATGGCCCTGCTGTCAATCTGCCCCCATGGGCATTAGAATATCTTCTTTGAAGAACAACTTGAGATGTTGTCCATTGACTGGTAGAGCCAATCTCTCTCCATCCATAGTGCAAAGGAAGAAAGAATTAACCCCTACTGGTTCAAATATAACATATGGTCCCAACCATAGGCTATCAAACTTTCCATACTTCCCTCGCTTATCCCTTCGCGTATCCCATAAAAGAACCCAATCCCCTAGATGGAAGTCTCTAGGCTTAGCAGATCTGTCAAAGGTCCTTTTAACCCTGTCCTAATTTCTGATACTCTGGTCTAAGGCCTTTCTTCTAGTCTCATCTAATTTCATAATCTGCTCAATTCTATTATGCACACCATCATCATTTGGATCATAATCATGCAACATCTAATACGCTGGCAACTGAATATGAATGGGAACAGAAGCTTCCAAACCATAAACCAATTGAAAAGGGGTTTTCCCAGTGACACGTTTCTGTGTTATTCTGTCAACCCATATAGCAAATTTTATCTTAGAATCCCAAGACTTCTTATTATCCCCAACAGTCTTCTTTAAAATGTTTATTAAGGTCTTGTTGGTTGATTCATCCAATCCATTTCCTTGGGGATAATAGTTGGATGAGTGGGAAAGGATTATACCATACTTGAAGCAAAATGAAGAAAAAGCCATGGAACTAAAGCTTGGACCATTATCAGTTGTTATCTTGGATGGCACCCCAAATCTAGTTATGATATGATTTTCAAGAAAGTCCATAACTACTTTATCTGTTGCATACTTAGTGGGGATTGCTTCCACCCATTTAGTGAAGTAATCGATGGCAGTAAGGATCTAGGTATGACCATTGCTTGAATTTTCCTTAAACTTACCGATAAAATCAAAACCCCATTATTGGAAAGGGGCTTGAACAACTACTGGCTCAAGAGGTAAGGTTGCCAATTTCTGTTTCCCAGTGAACAACTGACATTGGGGACAAGATCTGACAAACTTATGCACATCAGTAAACGAAGTGGGCCAATAGTAACTTGATCTAAGAATCTTGTGGGCTGTTGTATCTGCTGCATAGTAACCACCACAAAATCCTGTATGAAACTCAACCAGAAGTTTTTTGGAATCTGGTTCATCAACACATCTAAGAACTAAGCCATCAGCATTTCTCCAACCTAATCCATTCTGAGTTATACAATATTTAGTGGCTTTAAGTCTTAGAGACCTTCTTTTGTGACCAACAAGATGTTCAAGACAAGCAAAATTGTTAAGAAGGTAAATAATGTCGGAATACCCTTGTGTTTGACTCAATCTTTGAAGCTCTTCAGACATGACAGGTGTTGACTCATCGTTTTGACATATCATTCCCACAACTTTCTCATTGCTTTCTGTCATCATGCGTGCAAGACCTTGACCCTTGATTAACTTGGTAGGTTTGATCTCCAAGTCATACTCTTGTATTTTGGATACCCACTTACCCCTTATACCAAGGCAATCCTGTTGAGCTAATATATCTTTAACAGCTGTGTGAGGAACATACCCAACAACCTTGGAATACCCAATATACATTCTGAAATGTTTCAAAGATTTAACAAGGGCATAAGCTTGCTTCTCCATTATAGTATACTTAAGTTCTGAATTCTGTAAAGCTCTACTAAAGCAAGCTATGGGTTGTTCTTGGCCTTGGTCATTTTTCTGAAGTAACACTCCAGCTATAGTATGTTCAGAAGCAAAGGAAAAGATTTGGAAATCTTTGCAGTAATTAGGGCTTATCAATACAGGAGATCTAGATATAGCATCCTTAATACCTGAGAAAGCTTCTTTCCCTTGTTTGGTCCATTCAAATTTGGCATCTTTTTTAAGTAAAAGTTGAAAAGGCTTCATTAGCTCTGCTAGATTTGGAATGAATCTTCTGATGAAGTTAATTTGGCCATTAAAGGATTGGAGAACTTCAACATTGGTAGGAATAGGAACTTTTTTAATAGCCTCAACCCTTTCAGGATCAACTTTCACACCATCCTTAGTGATAATATGCCCCAATAATTTACCCTCATCAACACCTAACACAGACTTAGTTGGATTTAATGATATGCCGTATTTTCTGCATCTCTCAAAGATCTTTCTAAAATGACCAACATGATCTGATCTTTCCTTAGAATACACCGTAAGATCATCCTGATATATTTCAATAATTTTACCAATCAACCCATTAAATGCAACACCCATAGCACGTTGAAAGGTAGCACCAGCATTAGTAAGACCAAAAGGCATTCTAAGGTACATGAAGGTACCCCAAGGTGTAATAAAAGTAGTTTTATGCTGATCCTCTTTGCTTTACTAACACCTGGTTATATCCAGAGAAACCATCAAGCAAGGACATCATTCCTGATCTAGTTACCTTTTGGAGCAAAGTGTCCATGTTGGGCAAGGGATAGTTATCTTTCATGCATGCCAAGTTTAAGTTTCTAAAATCAATACACAACCTGATATCCCCATTCTTTTTTCTAACAACAACCAAGTTAGAACACCATGTAGATGTCTTGTTGGAGCAATGATACTTGCTGCCAACATCCTTTGAAGTTCTTTGTAAACCATGGGGCCAACTTGGGATTTATTCGCCTCAATTTTTGGCAAAAAGGCTTAACATCCGGTTTGAAAGGGATTGTATGCTGAAAAACATCTTCACGATATGCTTTAAGTTCATCATAGTTGAAAGCAAATACATCCCTATATTCATGAACCAAATCGATCAAGTCTTTTCTTTCTTTTTCAGAAGTTCCTTTTCCAATTTTTATCATTTTTGGTTTCGTTTCAGTTCCTATGTTTACTTCAATAAACTCCCCTGGTTTTATTGAATTCTTTTTATTTTTATGGCCATCTTGTCTATCAAAAAGCTGCTCTAGTCGGGTGATGCTTTTGGGAATTTTGTTCCTTGGTTGATCCTCTTCCTCCTGATACTCTTTGCCTTCTTCCTGATAGGTGATTTTACAATTTGAAAACTCTTGAAGATTATGAATGAAGTTGAGAATTTGCTTGTCATTATCAATCACTTGCCAATGATCTATGTTGTCCGGAATTAAAGGTCTAAAGTTGATTTCAAATTTCCCATTCCCTTTCAATAATTCCTCAGTAGGTTGAAGTGTAGAAGTTGCCACTGCTAATTGATCTGCCTCAGTGTTTTCTTCTCTAGGAACTGCCATGATATCTAATGCATCAAACCACTCCATGGTATCCCAAACAGCATTCCTATACGTTTTTAACCTTTCACATTTGCAAGCAAATATGTTTTCAATTTGGGCAACCACCAAGTCAGAATCACCTTTAATAGTTAATATTTTGATTCCCATGTCTTTGGCAATTTCTAACCCTTGCAAAAGTGCCTCATATTCTGCCACATTATTAGATGCATCAAACTCAAGTCTGAAAGCAAATTTAAAAGTTTGCTTAGAGGGAGAAGTTATAACAATTCCAGCTCCTTTTCCATATCTAGAACATGCCCCATCAAAACTCATCCTCCATACTTCATCATACTTCTCATCCCTAGATGCTTCCTTAAAGCGTGCTATGAAATTTGATAAGATGGCATAGTTTCCAAAGTTGCATGTTTCATGCACAAACTCATTAGCCGGATTCTGTGGGTTTTCAACATGGAGTTTGCTAGCCTGTTCATTATATAAGTTAACCATTGTATGTTCTGATGCAGGAATAGCAGCATACGACCAATCCATCCTTACGTCACCTCCTAAAGATGCAGCCCATTTTCTTGATAAAAGCATTCCCCAATTATCTGGCACATCAATTACTAAGACATCCATAGTCAAATGGACATTGGAGTACTTGACCAACCTAACAAGTAGATTTAGGATAATACCAATGGTATCAACCTCCATTGAATCCATGGCACACACATTGTGATAGGGTCTAGTTGTCTTTAAGCCCAATTGATCCATAACCTTTTTTGTCATAACATTAGAAGAGGCCCCAGAATCCAACATGCAGTTGTGCAAAAGCATACCATTGACAAGCAAGGAGATGTAGAAAGGAGGGCGATCTTCTTTTTTAGGATCCAAGCTATGCAAAATGACAGGATCATCTTCATGATTGACTAACTTTTGAAGCTTAGGCTCTTCTCTAGTCTTGCTAGGAGTTACTTTCATTGATTCAATTGGAACTGTTATCACATATATAGTAGCCGGGCTACCATACATTATTTTTCTAATTCCAGTACACTATTCAGCCAGTTCCCTTACATTGAGATGCTGAGATGAGCATCTATTTGGATCACTATCAGATTTGGGCAGCAGTTTTATTCCCCATGCCATGACTGAGTCTCAAGACACTCAAAGAGATGACCGATGTAGCCACTATACCATTGGTACAGAGTAGTCAGTAGTGCCCAGAGTTACAGTAGCAGTTTTCAGAGGACATATGATGGTTCAGATGATGAGCATTCAGGTATATGACTCAGCAGGTATATCATGGTGTTGTGGTTATATTACTTTTATATTTATTCTTATAGCATGTCTTAGCACTTAGTGTCATGATTTGGCGATCATATAGATATGTGGACCTGGTTGATCTTATTATATATATTATATTGTCCCTACTCAGACTTAGAAGTTCATTATTCATACTCATTGGTTTTACCCTCCTTAGGGAGAATAGAGATGATCATTCCACCATACCTTGGCTTGCTAGTGTTGGCTCCATTATTCATTGTCTTCATCCATCCATTACCTACCTTTTAGTTTATCACCCTAACTTACTACTTGACTAGTGGCATGGAAGACTTTTCCCCACTATAGCCTCTGTATTGAATGAGCTTCCCTGTTTATTGTGTCTCGGCACTGAGTTGGTGACAAAACTTACCTATGGTGAGTTGGATTTCCTTGTGAATTCCCATAGTCACTAAAGTTGTGTTGGCTAAACCTGAAACTTTTAGTGCTGCCATGAATACAAAATCTGGAAAATGAAATGTTATATCTTGTATGAAAAGCCCGTTCATGCAATGTGTTTCTAAACACACATGAATGAAAGGCAAGCCAAATGAAAATGGTTATGAAATAAAATGTTATATCTTTTGTGAAATGTAAAGTACCTAGGTAAACAAGTTGTCTGTGACACACCTAGAAGTGCTCAGGTAAACAAATGCCTTAAAAACACACCTGCAGCAGAAAGCCTAAAATAAATGTAAATCTATGCAATGTGTTTATAAACACACATAGATCAAGGCTATGGAAACTTCAGGCCCAAAAGCAATGGAACTTAAATGCTATATCAAAATAATTGCTGGCCTCTTTTGTATTATCGATTGTGCGCATCTGTTAAAGGTGAATAAACCCTCTTTGAACAACTTATCCATTTGTGAGACACCGCCATTCCCTGTGTTGTTGCTCATTCAGTATATACTATGGTGTGTATTCCCTTTCCCATATCCAAAGTGTCACAATGTTAAGTCAATCAAGTCATCCTTCAGCCTAGCCAGTTTATTTTAGTCTTCACCCTTCACTAGCAAATTGATCACAACTATGAAGTGAGTATGGTCCTGAAAGTCTAGTCAGAGTTAAATAATAATTAATGAAATTATATATTTGGATTTAGATCGCCAGTAATGATTACTTTGTGTTATAATTGTTATTCGAATAAGTTGTAGAGCATGCATTAACCTTTGACACTTTGCAGCAGCTTCTTATGATAGTCTGAGTTATATTTGGTCAATGTTGACCTGGTCAAACTCAGTTTGACCAAGGTCAACCACAAGACATGAGATGGTTGGACCTTGTGATGATACAGATAGATGATATATGGTCCATGTACATGTACATGATGGTTCTATGCAACAGATACAGGGTTATGATGATGATTTATGGTTTACAGCATTATTTGATCATTTACAGATTATTATTATTTCACATGTTCCGGTATATTGGATATATTATATGATCATGCAGAGATTCATATGGTGTATGAGTACCAAAGTTACAAATATCGTGTCGGCGAATATATCGCCGAGGGTCCAAAAAGAAATTATCGGATTTATCGGCGAAAATGTCGGCAAACATCGGCAATATATCGGCAAACTTAAAAAAATACAAAAATATTCATTTTTTTTCAATTTTCTAAACATCTAAAGCAACAAGAACATCAAATAAACACATTGCCACGTGCATATGGAAAGAAAACTGATATATAAGATGTATAAGACGTATTGCTAGACATCACACATCAAAAATGAATCGTGTCCTTCATTTTTTTTCAATTTTCTAAACATCTAAAGCAACAAGAACATCAAATAAAGTTTAAACACATTGCCACATGCATATGGAAAGAAAACTGATATATAAGATGCATAAATAATAAGACGTGTCGCTAGAGTCTAGACATCACACATCAAAAATGAATCGTGTCCAGGATCTTGAGTCCCCGACTCATGAATCACCAAAAAAATACAATCAATGTATCTCATAGAGTCAACTGTCATATGCAATGAAATAAACTAAATAAAGTAAACTATGGATTCCCTCTACCCCTTCTACGGGTAAAGGTAATCGCTCTAGTAATGGCTCTGCCTCTAGGGCTAGAAAGCCCAGGTGCTCATGGGGGTCGTCGTGGACTATGGCGTCCTCTGCCTCTAGAAGTGCCTAGTCTCGGATGTAATATAGAAGAACTAGAAGACTGATAAGGTACTACTACGTCACGCTCATCAAGTCCTCTACCACTGCTACTGCTACCACTGCCCCTATATCTGGGTCCCTCTGGCTGAGACGGTGGCCGTGAAACCCGTGGCCGTGCAACCGGTGGCTGTGGAACTGGACAGTCTACTGGTGGCTCTGCTACTGGTGGCTCCGGTGGTGGCACACTCTCAAAGCCAAACGCCTCATCCTCCCATATCTCACTCTGGGGATCCTGTGTATCATGATCATCCTCTAACCAATCAGGGGCTACCTCCATAACAGGTTCCTCAATCTCCACTCTCCACGCAGTAGTGGTGTCAATGTCATCCAATGAAATGGCCTCCACATCAGGTTTTTTCTGAAGCTGCTTCACCCACAACCTGAGATTGTAGGAGACGTACACTAGATCATTCAGGCGTTGGGTATCCAACCTGTATGAGGACAGTGAATTTATTGAATTAGAATCTAGAATACATAAATTATAATTACCCAAGGGAAAAATTTCAATAGATAATGAATTTCGAATTTAATTTCAAATTCTCTAACCTGTTGCGCTTCTTGGTGTGTATTTTTTCAAATACACTCCAGTTGCGCTCACAACCAGAAGAGCTGCATGTCTGGCTAAGGATCCGAACAGCAAGACTCTGGAGATGGGGTACTCGTGCGCCATAGGTTTCCCACCAATGATCTACAATGAAATGGAGAAAGTTAGAAACATAAGAGAAGACATTGAAAATTTAAAATTTAAAACAAAGAAATAAATAAATTGAATTTTTTTCATTCTTGAAAGTTGAACTTGAAACAAGGTGAAGCTTACTTGGCATTTTGCTCTTCCTGTCCCTGATAGCCATAGAAAACCCAAATGTTCCCATGGCCCTCTTATAGATTTCCAACTCTTTGGAAATCTCTGAACGATCATCTTCACTTGGCACCATCCTCTCGACACATTCCAAGAACCCATCCACTACCTCTCCATCAAACCGGAAGCCACAGGAGTAAGAGAATGCGGGGTTGAGGAATAGCCCTGCAGCATGAATGGGGCGATGAAGTGTGTTGTTCCATCGCTGATCAATCACCGCCCATATCAATTGTTGCTTCGCTTGCCCATCCTCTCCCTTGTCCTCACAGTAGGCACGAATGGCCTCTTTGGCCCTATCCATGGCCTCATATAGGTAGCCCATTGCGGGCTTGTCTCCATCAACCAAGCGAAGAACCCTTACCAAAGGTTCACAGATGGCACACACTTCCTTCACCCCATCCCAGAAGCTCTCCTGGTATGACACTAGTCTAGATATGGCAAGTCCCTCCGCCTTAGTGCTAATTGATAAAGCACGCCACTCAGCTGAAAGGAACATAGTCTGCAAGTCCCACTTAGAAGCATGGAGAGACTGAAGAGAGATGAAACAAGTGGCAAAGCGAGTGATGCCGGGACGAACCAACTCCCTGTCATGAGTAAATTGCCTCATCAAGCTAAGCACAGAAGCATGATTGTATATAAATTTGGTGATGCTTCTTGCTGGATCAATGACATCCCTGATAAACTCAATCTTTCCCATATCCTCTAAGATCAAGTCGATGCAGTGTGCAGCACAAGGGGTCCAAAACAAAGAAGGATACATGTCCATAAGCATCCTGCCAGCTGCCACATAATTCGCAGCATTGTCCGTTATAACTTGGACAACATGCTGCGGTCCTACCTCCTGGATGAACCCATCCAACAACTCACATAGTAATGCTGCATCTTTGACATGTGCAGATGCATCCACAGATTTTATAAACATTATGCCCCTAGGACAATGAACCAAGAAATTGAGAAGGGTCCTACCCTTCGTATCGGTCTAACCATCTGACATCACTGTGCATCCCGTGAACTCCCATGAACCTCGAAGCTCCTCCAACCTAGTAGTGCAATCAACCTTTTCATTATCAAGAAGGGGCCCTCTCAGCTCCTCATAAGTGGGGGGCCTATACCCCGGCCCAACAGTAGCAACGGCATCAAACATAGGAATGTAGAATGGGTTCCTCGCAAAGTGGAATGGTATATCACTCCATAAAAGGCACCGACTCACAAGCTGGTCTGCTTCCTTTTTCTCCTTTATCTTGAACATTGACCTTATACCTGGTTGTGAACCAGGCCCGGATCTCGGAACATGGTGACTAGATGTTGAAGGCATGGCGGAAGATGAGGAAAAGGTCTCACTCCCCACTCCCCCTAAAGTGTGTCCGGCTGACCCGGATCCTAATGACACTCTCATTCCAAGTTCCTGCCTGAGAGCTTCCCTTTCATCTTTCTTCTTGCCAATACCTTCAATTGCGAGTTTGGCCCTATGAATAATTTCAGGTGTGGAGTTTTTGCAAATATCCACCTCATGCCCTGAAAGTTGTGCGAGGTGGTATTTGAGCCTACTTATACCCCCCGTCATCTCCTTCCCACACAAATTGCATTTTAGTTTTTGCCGATTTTGTGGATCAAGAGGCTCTGCGTAGTCCCAGAATGGATCCAAAGTCTTCGGCATGTTTGTTGAAAGTTGAAAGTTGAAGATTTGAACCTGCAGGTTGCAGCCTGCAACATAAAAAAAAAACATTTTTTTAGCTTACTTTTATAATTTTATTGCAAAAAAATTAAAAATAACAAATCATACTGATGTAACAACATACTGCTAATTTCTTCAAACCCAAACCCCATTGCTGCCAGCCTGCCAATCTTCCAACAGTGGTCAGTCTAGTGATAAATATTTGATAGTTGAAGGTAATCCTATGCTGGTGACTGATAATTTATTTTCTGTGATGATTTCATCAACGACGATCAGCTGCTCCTTCAAATCTTTGATATGTATGCCAGGCAGCCAGACAACTAGTAATTGGTTGACTCTTACTCATTTTATTGTATATATCTGAGTACTAATATGAAATATCTAAATTTAAAAAAAATATATATATATATTTATGATCGATATTGAAAGGGAATATCTAAATTTTAAAAATATATATATATATAATTAATTAATTATGATCGATATTGAAAGGGTTACAGGCATATTTAACTGTACATAAACAAAAAAAATTCCTTGTTACAGGCATATTTAACTGTAAACATATGCTACAGTGTTATTTTTTCCCATTTCTGGAATCACTGGTTTACAAATACAGCCCCATTTATTAATTGCAGGGATTGCCTTGTATGCTCTGTACAGTACTACAGAGTGTAGGAAGTCACCTACAGCATTAGTTATTCTTTTATGGGTTCACTGGTATGCAATATGGGTTTGAAATTTTGAATGCTACAGCCATCTATTCCCAAGCTGGCGCGTTTTAGGCTTCTAGCATTTACCTATCGCCACCTTCATACATTCGGCTCAAGCCTGGAGTGCTGACTCTCATCTACAGCGGTCCTCATTCAAATCAATGAATATTTATTTGTTTAATGTCCATGGGTAGCGATAGCAATGGCCAGAACAAAGCACCATGCATTTTATTTATAGCTGGAATGAATATAGTGTGGCCAGATTTAATAGCACTGTCAGAGATGAATTTGCTGAGGTTTATAACCCAAAAGGATATGACAACTTATGTTGTTTGACGGTGGCTGATTCAAAACATTAAAAAAAAATAATAAATAAATTAAAAAAAAAACAGTAGCTTGGCTGCACGCACATACCTGGAACTTGGAAGCTTGGGGTTCGATTCTGGAATGCCCTGCTTGTCCCGGCACAGACTCCTAGCACTCACTCCCGAGTCCCGACAGTCACCGCAGCGACGGCACTACAGCAGCCACGGCACTAAACTAACGCTCACTCCCACCGTCCACGCGGACTCACTCGCGGCCCTAACAATCACCCGGCCCTAACACTCACAGAGTCACAGCATCCACGCGGTGTCAGCTCCGTCCCCGGTCCCGTGCCCTAGCTCTCCTCGAAAATGAATGCCTGTAGACACTAGACGCAGCCCGAAACGAAGTTACAAACAAAAACAAAACCGGTTTTAACTTTTCTGTTTTTATTGACCCACGGGAATGAAGACTGGCGATATTTTCTTAAACATCGCGCTAATATCGCGATTTTTTCCTGAAAAAATCGTTGAAAAAATCGGTAAAACATCGGGGCGATTTTTGGCGATAATATCGCCGGCCAGTTCGTATCGCGATATATCGCGATGTCGGCGATATATCGCCGATTTTTGTAACTTTGATGAGTACACATCTTGGATAGATTTGGACCTTCTGAGTCCAATGAGACAATCTACTTTCAGTTCCGGGCAGTTACAGTGAGAGCCTCAGTAGGCTATCCTAGTGCAGTTTTGGTCTGTCGGAGACCCTGTCAAAGCAGAGATGGATTTTATCTAGTTGACCTAAGGCGCTGTGCTTGGAGGGGGTGGTCCAGCCACTTGTTTTTACCATATTACCCCCTCCCGGACACATTGGTGCCCTCACCTTGACAACGCAGGCACTCCAGGAGGCAGTTTGGGGCAGTTTCACGCTTCCCGAGGCATTTCAGGATTGGTAGAAATGGCTACAGAGGAATTCGATTTGGGCTACTAAGGCAAAGTTTTGGCATGGGATGATCAGTGATGATGAGTGAGATGTCTTCCACACCTTCTCCAGCAGTTTCAGCTTCATTGAGACCCACATCCATCACTTATGGCACTTTTTGATGATTTCTGAGGCCTCCTAAGGCCCACGATTTGTCCATAGAGGCACGATTTGGTACTTTGATGACTATTTTATTATTATTGTGCTATGGGGATTGACCAAGGGTGTCTAAAATTACCCCTTGGATCCACCATAAGCTTATTGTTATATTTTGTCATCATGATTTGGTGGGATCCCCTCTCCTAGGGCGATTTTGTCCACTTATGATTATATTTTATTAGTGATCCATGTATTTTATTGTTGAGCTCATCTCAACCATTGATTAGACATTTTGATCTTTTAATCTTAGCCACTCATTCAAAAAGTGGTTAGGGTTTTGGTGCCTCTTCTTCCTATTTAAAGGAGAGAGCTTCTCATTGTAAAGGGGTCTTTGGCTCTTGGAATCTTGATATAGAAAAATTCTCTTGTGGAAATTCTTGTGGTCTCCTCTGCATCTGGTGTTCTTAGATGGTGATTGGAAAGTCTATTGCATCCTAGCATTTGGGTATTTGTGGTAAGATCTATATATTTTTGGAAATCTTTGTCTTGTCTACAGGAGGGCGACTTCAACTAAGGCGATTTTGCAAGGCTTCTTCAAATCGATCTCTTTGGCATTCGCTTGTATCAGGGGGTTATCATTAGCATCATTGTGATCTATGTTATCTTTTTGTTATTTCTCTTGTGGCATTAGTCTTATCTCTTGTCTACAGTAAATCTAATATTGTTGACGTTTATTGTGCAGGAGAGAGGGCGCATTGGCTTCCTTGGGCAAATCGCACTTCACTAGATCTACTTCAAATTGATCGGGTTTGCATAGATCATCATCATCAAGGCATCTACAAGGTTATCCAGGTTAGATCCACAGGTTTGTTTCTCTTATCTTGATTCCAATCCATTGGCACAACACATAATTGATAAAACCCTAATTAATCAAAAACCCTCATTGTTACATTTTCTCAGATCTACTAAGATCTAGTTGCTCCTTGGGTAAGATTTTTAAAACCCACCTCTATAGTATCCACGGCATCCCGGATCTATAGTTTGGTGAGGATTGGCCTCCATTTGACCCTCTTCCCAAGGCAACTTAGCCTCTCCAAACAAGGGCGCACTTCTTGGTTTGGGTGAGTTGACCTAGATCCGGTACATGGGTAGTTGAGATTCCTTCAGATCTGTAATCTACATGTCCTAAAACCTACCCTTGGACTGTTACTTTGGCAATTTCTACCTTGTGGGCCCTATTCCACATTTTAAGGGATTAAATCCCCATTTTGGACCACTTGGTATCTTAAAGCTGAGATCTAGTAAGATCTAACCCTTGGATTGCCTTGATATCCTAGATCCACATTGTCAATTGCTTAAACTACTTGGATCTAAAGGTTTGGATGCCATTGGACTTGTCTTGATCCCATTAACCCCACCTTTTACCCTCCTTGGGCAAAGTCGCACTTCCTTGGGAGATTGAGTTGATCCACTTCTAGGACATGGGTACATGAGATTTTGATGGATTTGGAACAAGCACACCTTGAAACCTAGGTTTAATAGGTCACTTTGCGAAATCTTGCCTTGGGGATAGCATTCCTTGTTTTAAGGGATTGTGGTCCACTTAGGTCACATCATGACTTATTAGATCTAGATAGATCCATCCATCAAACCTTTAATAGCCCACTTATCTTATGCCATAGGGGTCATCAACCATAAGTTAATCATTTCTAAACTCCATTCATCCCAATTCCCAAGGCACTGATCTCTCTCCAAGTCAATTCGACTTTCCTAGATTGTTGGATTAACTTGTGGTTTGGTCCTTGTTTAATGGACTAAACCCTTTGTTGTTACCATATCTCATGATCAAGCTTGTCACTTGTACTAGTTAGCCCCAATTCAACCCCTAAACTACCCTACATTGGACATCGTTCCCAAGGCAGTGGATTTTTTCACATTGAACTAGTACTCTAATCCTGGATCTCATTTCCAATACAATAAGTCACTCTCACATTAAAGATGAATCAAAGCTATACTCATTGAACCCTTCACTTGTCTTGTGACTTTATCCTTAGGCCTAGGATACACCATACACCTTAAAATACTTCATTCATACTTCGATTTGGGTGTTTTGGTATGATCTCTCTTGTTGGGAGTAGATCTGGGTCTCCCCCTTTTTTATCTGGGCTAGATAGCATAAAGTGAAGGTTGCCTCGACTGGTGTGACAACCATCTATTGGAGGTCGAGGTGATCGTGGTTCCACCTTTGAGTTGTCCTTCCCTATTGCCATCCATTAATGGATACACCCACAGGGGCAACTACAATTTAGGTGATAACAAGAACATTAGTTGTTTCTTGTTCAGGATGATCTATTATCTTCATAAAATCTTCTCTTAAGCTTGGAATTTTGATAAGGTCAGTAACAGGAACAGGAATCTTTGCAGAAGACAACCAACGAGCCAAATCAACATGAAACTTTTATGAGTTGGGAGAAGGTGTTACCTTAGGAATATTCTGATTTGACTTTGAAGTTCCAACATTGTCCTTTCTTTGATAAGTTAAACCTTTGAATCTCGACATTTCTAGAATCTTCTCTGGAGGAGGCATCTCACCAAATCTATGGGTTGCCTTATCCTTCTCTTGACTGTAATGTCTTGCTTGTTCCCAAGTTTCTTTGGAGACAGGGTGAGTTTGGCCTACAATGTTGATATATTCAAGCTGGTTCTTAGGCTCACTTGCCAATCTGACACTGCTACTAACTTCTGACGGATTTTGTTCAATTGACCATTTAAACATAGCACATGTAGACTCTTCATGGAAATTGTCACATGCTCTACAAAAAGGAGGACCTTCTTCTGAAACTGCATTTGAAGTTTCCAAAGGATTTGGGGTCCTTTGATCTTGAAAGGGTGCCTTCCTTTGATATTGAGGTCTAGGAGCATACTGAGGCTTAGGCACATACTGGCTTGAGACATGGTTGGTTTGAGATCTTTCGATGGAGATCAACCTGTTCTGTATGGCAGTCATGTTGGAAGCTTGAGTTGAAACAGCTTCTTTTAAGAGTTGAGCAATTTCTTTCAAAGGTTCTTTTGAAGGATCCTTAATCTCAGCATTAATGGTCTTTTCTTTACTCTCATTTTGCTTCATAGGAACATTTTCCCTTGTGAAACCAGGAAAATGAGACTTGCCACAATTTAGCATATTCCTATCAATTTTCTCAGCAATTTCCATGGCCTTTTTTAGATTGGTGGGCTCTTTATCATTCAATTGATATTTCAATTCTCCATCAAAAGCCTCCATGTAGTAAATGAGAATGGAATTATCAGGTGGCTTGATATCAGCATGAAGTCTTGACACAATTTCATTGAATTTTTTGTTAAATTCTTCCATAGTCTCATTTTCTTTCTTTTTAGTGTTGGCCAAGGCAGCTAGAATGTAGCGGTCTTCTTTGATGTCCCCCCATTTTATAAGGAAAGCGGTTTCAATTTCTTTATAAGTTTTATACTTGTCAGCTTCCAACTTGTTGAACCATTCATAAGCATCATCTTCCAAAGATAAAGCAAATAACTTCATTTTCACATCTTCATGCTTGGCATTCAAACACCACTTGTCAAAACAGTGGCAAAAACAAGTTATATGAGAATTAGCATTAATAGCATTGTTTCCTTGAAAAGATGGCAATTTACCAATAGCTTTTTCTGGAACATCATGAGGATAACCAACTATAGCAGTGAAATCATAAGGACCAAATTCAACCATTTTGATAGGGAGATTATTCAAATTATTTTCCGAAAATAAAAGGTGAATATCAGAAATTGACTGAGAACCAAGATCCTCAAGGGTTTTTCGAGAAGATAGCTTGCTTTTCCTTCGATGGTAAACCTTTTCAGGCTCAGGAAAGAACTGAAGCAAGCTTTGAAGATTCCTTCTTGAAAAACGCCTTGGTAAATTTATTGATAGTGGAGTCGCCAGATGTTCTTAATCAATTTAAAAAATTCACTACATACATCAAACAAAGCAAAAACAAAAAGGAAAACTCAAAAGTCGTATTACGGGAATAAAAAGACTTATCCCCGGCAACGGCGCCAAAATGTTGCCGCCTAGTTCCACACCTGGGAAAACGCAGCAGAAGTCTTCAAGCTGCTGGTGTGGCCTTGGGGGAGGGTCAGAGTCAAGTGCTGTCACCTGAAACTGGACTCCTCCGTCTAGGATTTCCTAGCGAAGCCAAGGGGGGTGACCCTAAAAAGTGAAAATAAACTATGGTGTCTAATCTATGAAAGACAAGGCATCTAATCTAGGAGTTAGAATATTTTTGTAAACCAAGACAATGCAGCATATATATGTGTGAAGCAAATATCATTCATCATCATTGTCATAAGCAAACATTTATCATCATCATTATCATTTTAAAACATCCATCATCATTGAAATATAACAAGACAGACGAGTGTCGATAAATGGAATCAAAAAAAAAGAATGCTTGAAATGAAAAGACAATGTTGTGCGATTGTTCTTGGTTTATTTTATTTTTAATGTGGCAATGATCTTTTTATTAAAAGCTGGTCGATTCCCAATATACACAAAGGTACAGGGAATATGTCCGGAATTCAGTTGTGTGGTTTCTCACTCAGACAGGTGGGCTGGATCGGAGTCTCAAGGAGTTGTTCAGATGCTATACCAACGAGGGCAAGCCTAACGGTTTCCAAAAGGTCACTACCCAGTGTTATCCCACATCCTTCAAGAAATTTGCCCACAACAGAAGAATATTCGCTTTGTGTCGGATTTTCACAAGTAGGTTTTTTTATTTGGGTGTGCTAAAACCTATTACTAGTCATCTTCCCCTTTCTGATGTGTACCAACATGTTTGGACTAAGCTGCAGTTGGCCACAGAGCATACGGGAGAAGACCTTGGAAATTTTAAGTTTTTTAGTAACAAATATTTTATCTTTTTTTAGAGCACCAAGAGTATCTTTTTGGGCCAGTACTCGGGCAATCCCTTATCCTGAAACCTTACTTTGGGAAAGCAAGGGGGTGTTTTTTGAAATTGTAAAAAAAATGAGAAAATCTAAGTCCTTAATGAACTCATGGCCCACCAATGGAATGAACCAACAAGGTAAATTTTAGCCCTAGTTAATTTTATTTAATGCCGAAATAAAAGAAATAAATCTAATCTAATAATCACACCATGAAAATGAGACGACACAGACCACCCCTGGGGGGATGGGGTGTGGGCGTTGGTTATCCCACTTGCTCTCGTTTAATTTTCTTTACAATGAGATAGAGAAATGCCCCAAGTCTCTTTAAAAATGACTTGGTGGCTTACAATGTTGATGAGAAAAGTAACCGGTTTGAAAAATTTAAGTTTTGGGTACTCCGAACGGCCTGGATCTTCGATTTTTGGCCAACACTTCCTCTTATCTGTTCGTCTTCTGTTGCAAACCAACAAGCAAACTTTAGTATAAGATGCCCAAAAACACTTTAAGAGTGTCTTTGGAACACCTCCTAAAAACCCAAAAAAAAAATTTAAATCTCAAACTATATAAAAAATGCAAGAAATTAACCGAATAAGACAAGCAATGAGGCTTGTTTACTTGGGATCTTTGCAAGCTTTATGAGCTGCAAATTCTAAGCTCTTGGACAGCCAAATAAAACTTTTTTATATCAGATCTAACACTACTTTAAACTTTGTAAGATTTTAACAATTTTTAACAAATTTAAAAAAAATGTAATGCTAGATAATGAAAGATCTAATCTAATAGAAGATAAAGCTTTGCCAATAACAAGATTAAACTTCAAAGAGCAAATCTGATCTACTTAAGGATGAAAAATCAGAATGTAAATCATAGATCTACACCTTTCCAAAGTAACCAGTAACCAAGAAAAATTTTAAATAAGAGAGAGAGAGAGAGAGAGAGAGAGAGAGATGGAGCAAATCTTTTGTTGAAATCTGAAGTTTTGGAGATTGTCTTTGTGATATTCCAAGGGACTGCATCTGCAAACAAAGATTAGGAAGAACAAGAAAACAAACAAGATCCACCCGCTTCCAGTTAAGATAACCTGCACATCACACACTTTGCAAACAAAAATCAAGTGTAGAAATACATTTGAAAAGAAATCAATGTTGAATACTCATAAACAAATGAAACACGCAGACATGATTACTTTTGCAAACATATGACAATAAACTAAACAATAAACAAATTGCATTAGTCTATCTCATAAATCAATACCAATCCTTCTAATGAGTACAGTTAATACAATGGAATATCAAAGCTTATGCACAGATTACCTCATTATACAAGCACAAGATGGTTCATCAACTCACACAATGCACACCACAAGTTGACCTCCAAAGTCTTCTTTATTCACAATGAAAGATAAGCAAATTACAATGATCACTCTTGCTCCAACTCCAACTAACCCAACATGGAGAGAGCAGCCCTACTTTTATATATAAACTAAGAGAGGGAGGGCGCATTTGTGGAGGAGAGGAGTGGGGAAATGGGTGACCAAAATGGTGGAGTGAATGGGGCTGCCCCTCCCATTAACCTAGCTGTTAAAACGCAGCACTATATGTGCTAACACAGCAGCATTAAACATGCTGCACAATCCATGATTCGTGGGCACTCCCACTCACCAAATGCGCCCATGCTTGAGGAGAATGCGCCTAGCTCCTTGTGGGGGGTTAATCCCACAAATTGGGCTGCCCATATGTCTGAAAAATCAGCCCAACATGCTCCTAAAATAGTGCTGAAACAATTCAGACCACTAACTCCTCCAAAAATTATTTAATTTTTTTAAGTCATTTTTCATTTTTTTAATTTTTTCATGACTTTTTCACTTTTTTTTACTTTTTTGGGCATAAGTGAAAAATTAATGACCCAAACATTATAAAAAGTGGGTTTAGGGGTAAGGTGGGTGCTCTGAGTTGGAAAACGAGCACCCCCAAGGCAAAAAAGACCCCTAGATGACACTTCTATGCCATTTACAAAAATTTTAATTAAACCATTAAAAATGGCTTGATTACGGAAAAAATATTTTTCGCCGAAAATTAAAAAACAACCTAGGGGGACTTAGCAAATGTCCATATGACTCAAAAACAATGTCTAGCATGTTCATATACATTGACCCATGGACTTTAATAATCCCCTAGGGCCCGTTAACCTCACCAGGCATTCCAACTTTGGAGAAGCAGGAGAAAAACCCAAAAATTATGTTATGCAAAGTTGCAAGACATAATTAATAGGTGAAAAACTCCTTGGAATACCTGACTTAGTCAAAAAGTCCTAGGGAACCAAGTCCTTTACAAAACACCATGCTAGTACATTTTATTACAAACCCTGTAGGGCCATTGACATGTGGTAAAAATTTAAAAAAAAGGGCCCTCAAAAAGGCCTGAAGGTCATCATATCATCAAAAATGAACATTGGCATGTTCAACTTTGCCCGCTCGCTTGATAATCCAACCAAGTACAACTTAGTTGGCAACACTGCTCATCATAACTGATCTCATTGAAACTATGTAAAGGCAAAGCTCTGAAAAGTGCAGATATCTGCTCAGCAAGTATAGTAGCCCAACTACTATGGTGTGATAACATGGACTAATGTTACTATATACTAGCTTCTAATTAATGAATTGATCCTAATTTGAGCTATTGAGATGTAGAAAGGGATTTCATTGATTTTTAATACTTCTAGGGATGTGCTTTCCAAGTTTCAATTCTTTTATAAGGGAAATCATGTGGAGATCACCACTGCTTATACTTACCTAGGGGTTTAATTCATCAATCCATCCCTCAACCTGAGCCTCACTTCCTAGTCTCACCTTTGTAAGGGATATGCTTCACTTCCCATCTTGGAGCCCCAGAGCTTTCAAATGCAATGCCAAGATATTCTTTTAAAGGATCACCTCTTCAACATTATCATTAAACCCACAATTCTTTATAGGTAAGAGGCTTGGATCTCTAGTTCAAGGCTTATTGTTTCAGCACATGTTAAGAGAGTTCAAACTATTATGTGTCAACGTGTGATCCAATGCAAATCCCATCCATGTTTGCTACCCAACCTCTCCATCTCAAGAGTATTTTCAGGCTTGTATTCTATCTTCACAAACTCAGGTCCCTGGGTGATTTAGCTTTAGGTCATGAGTGATAACCAAATCTGGCATTATGTACTCTAGAGATGATTGCTTCTTTAGGTCCCACTAGTGCATCGAAGATATTAGTATTCTGAGACCAATTTGCTCCTTCATCCTATTGACTTCCTGCATTTAGCCTTTAGGTACTCCTTGGATGCCCCCCAAACCACACCCATCTTCTTCCCTCGAAGGTTGTAATTATTCAAGCAAGTCAAAAATTGATATTTATCGAAACGATATTCAGGTTACTAGGACCTCTTCCCCACAACCTTTAAAGCCCGAAATGGCCTTTTATGCAAACATTTCCTACACATTCTTGATAACACTATCATCGCACTACCCTAACTCCAAAATCTTTAGTCACACAGCCTCAAGACTCCACTTAGCCATTTGAGGTTTGGCTACCACCAACAATGGGATGGGACAGACCACTATATTCCTCATAACAATAGGGTTTGTTGTTGATGTTCTCCATGGTTCCAACATCGGGCAAACATTCTACAGATCATTCTCTTGGATGGGTTCGCGACGCAGACAAAATGGTCGCGGAGTATCCCTTGATTGTGTGCCTTATGGCTCGAATGCTTAGCCTCGTCCAGTCAAGTGTTGACTGGAGTGGTAGTAACCTACTGGTCACATTGCGTACTCCAGGTGGGAGTGCTCCGTAGTGGGAGTGATTTATTCTTATAGAGTGAGATGACTTGTCTATGTTACAAGGAGATCTTATCATCTTGTATTGTAAGCAAAATCTAATATAATGTTGAATTTGACAATTGGCTCTAAGTGTTAAATTTTTGTAATTGCAGATCTGATATGATTATGTAGCAGAACAATAGTACAAATTTTTAACTTTTAGCAGATACACTTGAAATCATAACATTAACCATAGATCAAAGCAACGCAATAGGCACACAAATGTTTGCCCTGGGGAAAGCTTTTAAGGAATAAAACCCCAGCAAAGAATAATATTCCTTAATATGAGATGACTGAGTTTACGTGAACAGATTTAGAGCAGACTCTTACATCAAAAATAAACTTGCCTCTAGGGAAAACATACCAAGAGGAAAAAAATGCTTAAGAAGGAAAGGTGAAAGGGATGCCTGCTGATGTTAAGCCCTTCTGAAGATGAGGTCAGCCCTATGCTGTTAGCTCCAGGTGGTCTGAACTTGCCTGCTATCAAAAGTTAAAACCAAGTTGCCTGTGTTATGCCCTATGAGACCTATTCATAGTGCTTCAAGCCCTAACCAATCTGTCCCTACTGCTGCAACCCTGGTTAAATTGCACGGAGCCCTTCTAGGGTGTCTAAGCCTGAGGCAGCCCTCTTAGGGCCTGCTGCAATATGTGTCACTCTGACGTCAGCCTTCTAATCACTTAGTTAGCATGCCAAATCACTTCCAGCCTTGCTCAAGGCCTGCGTTAAGTCTGCTCAAGGCACTTCCAGCCCTGCGTTGACCTGTTGAGGGCAGATCTAGCCCTGCATTGACCTACTAAGGGCAGATCTAGCCTTGCGTTATCCTTCTGAGGGCATATTTATCCCAGCGATGCTCTGCCCAGTCTACCGTCAGCCTCTAGGGGTTGTTCTTCTCTGTTGTACCCCTATCTAGGGCTGCAGTATCTCTGTCTAGAGCTGCGTTGCTCCTGCATTAGGCTAAACTGCCTCTACATTAACCCAAACTACCTCTGCGTTAAGCCCTTTAGGGCTGCCTAGGCCTGCGGCTGTCCTTTTAGGCTTGATGTAGGCCTACGACAGCCTTGTTTTGATTTCCTTGGGGTATGTCCTGACCTTAATATTCTTGTTGCAACCCCAAAGTGACTTCGAATTAAATCCTCAAGCCTGCAGTCGGTCTCAACTCCTTGATCTAGACTCCATGTTGAAGAGAAACAGTTCAAGAATCCCAAACTGAATTTCTTCTGGACAGAGAATGATCATGAGAATGTATGTTGATCATGAGAGATAGCTTCCATATTTATATTTCACCATTGAGTAATCCAAGGGGTAACTTCCATAAGTCAAGGAGTCAACAAATAATATAAAATGCTTAGTTCGGGTCCTTCTGACTACATGTTGGGCATTTAACACTTTAATAGGGTCATATACCCAAGTCTTCTTAAGCAAGTCATCTTTAAGCACTTTCTAGGCCTTTCTCTTGATCTCCATGGTCCACACGTGCCAACCCAAGTACATCATCATATATAAGGAAGATTATTCTCTGGGTGTCTTGTTCTCCCCACTAACACCAAGGTCTTGGGCTAGTTATTCCAACAAGGGGTGGCCAGTCCCTTGAGGAGGTCCCATAGCCCCAATGACCAAGGAGAGGAGTACATCACACATCACTTGCCTATACCTAGTCTAGGGGTTCTAGTGACGGCCTAATAATTGACCAGGTGCCTCAGCCCCAGGCTGAATCTAGTTTACCAAAGTCAACAACTTGATAACTGACCAAATGCCTAAGTCCCAGACTGAATCATGTTCCTAGTAACTAACCAGGTGCCTCGGCCCCAGGCTGAATCAAGTTGACCAATGCCAACAACTTGGTAACTGACCAAGTGCCTCAATCACTGAATCATGTTCCTGGTAACTAACTAGATGCCTCCATTCTCCCAGAGAATGGATCTCGATGCTACTCAACCATGGCCCATTATGTTCTTTGATCATAATAGAGCTTATCAACCGATACGATATATCGGGAATAGCCCTACTCAACTAGGTCCTATGAGGACCGAAGTATCTCAATATTTTTTTGGCACATATTTGAGTGATGGAAAACAAAGAATCTATTTTATGCTTTTACCTAGTGTATCGGTCCTTGGGGAAAAGCTCAGGAAATATAAAGATCTTTTAGATACTTCTTGCTCATCTAAGGATCCTTATCATAGGTGGATCCATACCATGAAAAGAAGAAGAGATTATTTAGGGAATGAATTTTCGGATCGAGTGAAAGCTTTAAGCAATGGATCTCCTGTTGAAGTCTCATGGCACCTCTCTAGACCATATCTCTGATGAAGTGATACTTCATTCGATCTGTCATGAAACACTACATTCTCTAAAAGCTTCATCCAACTCTGGTTATCATAATGGATAACGATTGGCTCAAGCTTTTCACCAAACAAATCCGCAAGTAGCTTCCTAAGCCACACTGCTTCTCGACGGGCATCACTGGCTACTATATATTCGGCTTCTACTGTGCTTTGGGCTATAGAGCCCTGCTTCTTGCTGGACCAGAAGATCATGGTTGATCCCATACTGAAGCAATACCCGGATGTGCTCTTCCGGTCCACTGCACTTCCTGC